>OX451737.1:552051273-552720715 GCA_948472305.1 Vicia faba | reverse complement strand
AATTTTGGATGGAGTTTGCCCCAGTTTCTCGACTACATTATAGTCACTTCTTTTTATGATCTTTAGAATTTCCACCATCTCTTTCCGGGAGGTTTCAGGGATAGCTACTGATTTTGCCTTCGTCGGGACAGGCTCAATCAGAATACCTTTACCTCGAGTCTCGGTTGACTCGGCAGCAGGAATGTCAGTGGGGGTACCATCTTTGTCAGCAGGAGTATTAGGAGAGATGATTGTAGGACTTGGAATAACCTTTGGAGGAGCAACAACAACAGGAATGATTACGGGTCCAGAAACTGCTTTTGGGGGAGCAATTTCTAGAGAGAATATCCTTCCGCTTCGGGTTATCTTACTAGTCGCTGCAATATTACTGACATCAAAGTCAACTTTCTCAAAACTTGAATCTTCGGAAGCTGGCCAATCTTGCTTGATACCGTGGTAGTAGACATCCCCTCCATAATTCCATGGTACGGTTTTGTCTGATGAATACGGGATTGGTCCAGGCATTATAATTATCAATGAAGCTACTTTTGGAAATGATGTAATTCTAACGGGTCTTTTGGTGGAGGCCCTGGAAGAATTGTCAGAAATGGTCACGATGGAAACATCATTATAAGAAATAGTTAGAATTGAAGCCTTCTCGAACAAAATTTCCTTGTTATCTATTAGGCACTGAATGCCTGCTTTTAACAAAGGACAGCTGGTTGGTGAGGACAAACAGAAATGACATCTTTCATCACATCCTGGGAATACACCGGCATTCAATAAGTTCTTCTTGATAGTCAAGAGTGGGGTCACAAGTTCATCAACTGAAGTAACAAACAGATCCTCCTCAATGGTGTTGGCATTATGGTCGTGTTTGGGCATAGGGGCAGTAATAACATTGGGAATTTCTGGCACATCAAATTTAATTTATTTGGCTTCAAGGAGGTCTTGTACTTTGTTCTTTAGAGCCCAACAGTTGTTGGTGTCATAGTCGGGACTCTCAGAATGATATGCACAGCGGGAATTAGGATGATAGTGAGGAGAGGTTGTGTTATGGTTCTTTGGAGCTTCTTTCAAAGTCACTAGATTGGACCTTAACAAATGTGGTAATACTTGAGATAAAGTCATGTTAATTCTGGTGAACTGTCTGACTGGTCTTTCCATTCTTGGCTGGTTGTTTCTTTATTGAGCAGGCACTGGTTTTGGAATCATGACAGCCCCCACCACTAGACAGCGTTCAGCCCTATCTTGATTTCTCTAAGGATATACAGCAACCACTTCTTTCTTTCCAATGGTTTCCTTACAGTAGCATAGGATGTATCTTTTTGAATCTTTCCATTCATTATCCCGACTTCTACCTTTTCTCTGGTCAATATCAATTTAATAAAACATGTCGATGAACTCCCAATTAAGTGATTGAAGAAAGTACCGGACAAGGTGCCCAAAAACATGTCTACCAATTCTCTTTCAGATAAGGGGGGCTGGACTCTTCCTGCCAAGTCCCTCCATTTTTGCACATAGTCCTTGAAGCCTTCACTTGAAACCATGGCCATACTCTAGAGTTGAGTACGGGTAGGCGCAAGATCAGCGTTGTATTGGTATTGTTTGTAAAAGGCGGCGGTCAGGTCTTCCCAGTTATGAACATTGGCTCTTTCTAACTGATAAAACCAATCAAGTTGAGTTTCAGACAGACTGTCTTGGAAGAAGTGTACTCATAAATCCTTGTTGGTGGTGTTTGGTTGTATTTTCCTTACATAGAACCGGAGATGCATTTTGGGACATGAAACTCCATCATATTTGGCGAACACAGGTGCTTTGAATTTTGGAGGAATGACAATCCTAGATACTAACCCCAACTCCTCAAAGTCCAAGCCAGGTACCTTTTGGATTTCCATTGCACTTAACTGTTCTTCTAAATGCTTGTACTTGTCGTCGGCTGGAGGGTATTGTTCTTCGGAATAGTCTTCTTCTTCTTTTTCCTCTTCCGACTCTGACTGGACAACTGTTTCTTTTCCCTTCCCATCTTGATTGTCTTTCTCACCGGATGTTGTTGTGAAGTCTAAGGTCCTTCTTGTCTGCCCTTGGAATCTTCTTCCCATGTTTAGAACTCCGGTTATCTTCTTTGTCTTCTTTTTCTTCTCCTCAACCAACAAGGTCTTAAACTCTTCTTGTCCTTTGGCTAGAGTTAAGAACATCTGTTGAAACTGAGCATTTTGAGCGTGGAGGTCCTTCACCGTTTGCTCGAGATCCATCTTACTGAAATAAACAGTAGAAAGATGAGGAGACTTGTTGCAAGAAACCTGCTTATGTTATGATGAATGGTAAATGCATATGCAATTATTTCAAGGATTTAAAGATTCAAATTTGTTTTAAACAAAAAATGAAACGCACGTTATATTAATAAATTAAAGCTTGAGTACATCAATGCCTCCTTGGGCAATACAAAAACTCTGAGATAGAAAGGTTGTATGCATCCTCTTTGGTACGATGTAGGCATTCAAGTTCCTCTCCTCATGAAGTTGCTTAGTGAGTTCCAAAACCTTCTTATCACTTGCATAGAATTGGGATTTGAAAGTATCTCTCTCCCCCTTGAGTTGTATCCAATCTCTTTGTAGGTCTTCAAGAGAGGTGGGCATGTCAGGATGTAGGGTAGTGTATGAAACATCTCCTTCCATAACAGGCTCAATGATTACTGGGAGAATGGAGGGATAAGGCATCATAAGGTTTTGAGCACGAGTTCGTACCCATTTGAGGTAAGGCTCAAGAGGGATGGAATTCTTGTACCCCAAAGTCTTGCTATCTACCTTGTTAAACATCCTCCAAGCTCGGATAAATCTCTGGCGAAGACCTTGATCGTTGTTCTCGTAGTCAAATACCAAACCTTGAATCAGCATCTCATGCGGGCCATCCCTTCGAGCGTAACCAAACTGTCTTAAGGCTAAGCAGGGGTTGTAGGTGATACCTCCCCTAATTCCAAGTAAAGGGACATTACGGAATTCTCCACAATGGTCGACAATAGTAACATTCTCTATGGATCGAGAACACAAATGATGTCTGAATGTTTGAGCATCATCAACCTTTGTGACCACCTTGAACCTTGCTCGTTCTTTAATACAGATTGGGGAAGATGCAAAATAAACCATCTTGCCAAGAGAGGAGTACAACACATAAGGACACCTCTTTTCCTCATTGTGCGAGTGTGAAAAGAATGTAGGATGTCCCCTAGCAATGTAGGCACCGGGTTGCGGGATATGAAGATTTTGACGGTGTTCACGTCTATGAGTTGGTCAGGATTCAGAAACAAAACCATCCCATAGATGAGGAGAGCCATAACTTCCTAAAAGGCTTGCAAATCCAAGGAATTCCAACAGTTTTGGGCTTTCTCAAACAAGAACTTTGCTAGGAAACCTTTGACACCACTCCTTGTTTCCCAATTAGTTGTGACATCATATGATTTCAAGTATAGAGCTTGAGAAATCTCTTCTGGCTTTGGGTCTCTTTCCGTACCGTTGAAAGGTAGTTGATTGAGAATGGGAATCCTCAAGAGTCGGGAGAATTCTTTCAAAGTAGGCACAAGTTGATAATCAGGAAATGTGAAGCAATGGTGTAAGGGATCAAAGAACTAAAAGAGCACCTTCATCATGTCCTCATCAATGTTAGAGGTTACCAAGTTGAGTAGGCGACCATGTCTCTCGGTGAATGGAGAGTTTTCAGGAATCCTTGAAGCTAGCTCCTTAAGCTGTGGAGAGATCCTTACAAGATTGACTTGAATGGTTTTCCTGCGAATAGAATCCATATCCTACAAAATAGAAACAAAGATAAATCCACAAATCCTTGAAATGGTTAGTGAATGTGTATGATGTTATGATGTTATGATGTTCATGATGTTATGTACAAGTATGTATATACAAACAAAGAAAACAAGTCCTTAGGTTTAGGCTTGCATGGAGTCTCATAGGTAAGTACCCTCTTGAAGTTTAGTTGGCTCAAACCTATCCTAATAATAGTAACCGGGTTCTAAGGAGCTCAATATCACTGGTTTGTTTTCTTGGTCATTGTTTCAGCATAAGCCTCTTTAATGGCGATCGAAATATCCCAAGAAACCAAACCTCAATGAGTGTAGTATCGAGTATCTACCAACTTTGGACTGCACCAAAGTCGGTCATCTCACTACGTCCTAAAGGCCAAGTTGGTCAAGTAAAGGTTGTAAAAGTTCATTAGTGCTTCATGACATCTCTCAGAGGCCCCGTATTCTCCTTGATTAACTCAAAGGCTACTGGTACCCACAAATATGTCACACTAACATAGTTATTGCTTAGACCGTGTCGGTATACCCCGCACAGTTTCCACAACGTATTTCTACTTACCTATAAGGTATCCCAAATCCGGGTAGCGGGTTCAAAACCAAACAAAGAACCATAATGTAAAGCATACAAGCCAAACAATGAAAGCAAATTAATGTGATCTAACCCTAAGCTAACCCCACTTTTAGAATTCTCCCCAGCAGAGTCGCCAGTTCTGTGATACGGTGGGAGAACTAACTTGAAGGTTTTGCGTTTGATTGCAAATGTTGTGGTTAGCAAGAGTCGCCACCGACTTTTATTTTATTCAAAAGGAAAGGTGAAAAGGCACAGGAAAGACCTTTGAGATTATTTCTTGAGTTCGGGGGGGGGGGGGGGGGGGGGGGGTAGATTATTAAAAGGGAAGGTATTGACACCCTTTTCATCCATGGTTTTCCATGGGCTCTTAGTTAATTTCTAGATCACTTGCTTTTGTTTTAAATTATGCTTTGTGTGGTTTTTGAAATTATTTTGTAAAGAGGCCATTATTTAGGCAATCTTTGTAATGATTCTTGTTTGTAAGAATGTATACAAATATGTTTGATCTTTTGAAAATGTTTTCAATTTTGTAAGATGTTTGAAAGTGTAGGTGTTTGTTTTAAAAATAGCAAATATATTTTGTTTGAAATTGAGCAAGTAATTAGGAGCATTCTACCTACTCAAAAGTCTTTCTTGTTCATTTTCTTTTCCTTTGACATTGTTGTCTTACCATTGATTTGGTAAGAAACCCTATCTTTGGATGTAAACGGGACAGGCGTGGGTTATTGTATAACCATGATTAGCAATATTGCAAGGTATCTTAGCATTCTTTTTTAGGGACTAAGATCATTTAAAAGGCAACTTAGATAGCGTCATCGAGGGACTATGATCTTGTATTTTACTTGTTTTTACTAAGATACCTCACATTTGTAATATGGCCATTTTGTAAAGGCAACCAAGTGGATTTACCCTAGGGGTGCTTGTGTGCAAGTGTATTATTTTCATGCTTGACTTTGTCTTGAATTAGGGTTTTCTAAGTATTGGTTTTAGTCTTTCCATACAAACCCTAATTACTAACATTTGTATATAAAGCGATAAATTGCAGAATTTTAAAGTTACTACGCTATTACAACACTTATGAGAGGGGGTATACAAAATATAAATGGGGATTGCGAGAATATAAACCTAATTAATTTATTACAACCATATTCAATTGGTATAAATGTACAAGGAATTTAAATGAATATAATGTACAAAATGAATAAATGTATAAAAATGTGAAATGTAAAATAAATGGATATTTGTTTGGATTTTTTTAGGAAAAGTGAGTTTGTTTTAACCTAATTAATTAAAAGAAAATAATTAATTAAAATAATAAAAGTAAACCTAATTTAATAAGAAAATATTTTAAATAAAACCATAAGTATATTAATTGATTAAAAAGAAATTAAGTCTAAGAAAAGTATTTTTGTATTTTTGTCTTGAAAATAATTTATAGTATTATAAAATATTTTTGGTCTTTTTATATTAAAATAATATATTTTAATTGGTGTAAAAGAAAATAAAATAATAGCCTAGTTTTAATTAAATTACAAGAATAATTATTAAAATAAGTAAAGTAAGGTTAAATGAAATATATTTTTTGTGAGAAAAATAAATAAACCAAGTCAAAATATAAATCTACTATTTTTTTTATATTTTTTGATATTTTTTTAATATTAGAAAATAATTAAGAAAACAAATAAAAAGAAAATAAGAAAATAAAATAAAATAGGGTCAGGGGTGTGTAAATGAAATAGGGAGGTTAGCTAGCAAAAAAATAAAACAAAGCCCAAAGAGGCCCAACACCCTGCCACAAAAAGAAGTCAGCATTGCAAAAATATGAAAAATCCAAAAGGGTACCACTTGGGGCTCGAACCCAGGTCCCAAAGGTTACAGGCACGCGTTTCTACCACATAAGTGGCTATACATTCGTTAACATAAGAAAAACAATAAATATATGATACAAAACGCGCCCTGATTTACACTTCATCTTCAACCTCCAGCCAGACCAACTGTAACTTCTTCATTTCTCAACAAAAATGAAAATTGTAAACATGAAACTTGTAGCAAATTTCCTCATGATTTCAGAAATGTAAAACATTAAAACTATAGATCAAAGATAAGCATGAATTTCATTGGCCCTAATCTAAACCCTAAAAATCTCATAAAACTTCAATCCTAAAATTCTCTATGCTCAAGCAAAATTAATGGAAACTATGAACATGCTTAGCTTTAGGGCAATGATATCTATATGTTTTATTCTCAAATAAATCATTGATGAGGCTTGTATGAAAAGTTCCAAAGTTAGAAAACTTACCTTGTAAGAGGGTATCGGGTTTGAAGTTTGAGCAACTTTCAAGGAGTTCCAATGGTTGGGTTAGCTTTCTCAAGTTCCCAGGAAGATAATGGAATGCTTAGCTTAAGCTGAAAGGGCCTGAGGAGTTCTGGAGAAGTCCAAGTGCAAAGCTCTATTTTTGAAAATGGAAGACGGTGTTAATGGTGTTACAGTTTTGTAACAGGGTGTGGGATCAGTTCTAAATGATGTTTAGAAGCTTTAGAAACCAAAAGGCTTGAAAACGCACAAGGGAGTTATGAGTTTCAAGTTTTTGGTCAGTTTATGTGAAAATGGAAGTATGATATGTGTTTGAGTTCTAGGTCTTTTCAGGGCTTGAGCATTCATCTATTTGATACAAATAGTTTGTGTATCTATAAGCAAAAGGATTGGAGTGGTTTTGACAATCAGAAGTACAAGTTTCAAGCTTTTGGCTAGGTTACTTGATTTTGAAGAAAAGAGGGAAACCAAGTTTCAATGTGTAGTACAAGCATGGGCTGCGTGATTGTAAGTGTCTAAACCATTTATCATGTATTGTAAGACATGTATGATCAGAAGATAACAAGTGCAAGGCTCAAGAACAAGTTTTGTGCAAAAAAGCACTTTATCAAAATGGCAATGTACACTTTCTTCCAAAAATGGATATAAAGCATGTACATGCATTGAATGCTTGAAATAAGACCTCTAAAAGCTTCACAAGACATTAATTATGGAGTGAGTAACAACTTTGAGGCCTGCAAAGTAGAGTTTATGCAGCATAGTTTTAATTTTGAATTTGGTTCATCACAAAATGACTTGTAATTCAAGTGATAAAACCCTAACTTCATCTCTTCGATTCTCCCTACTCAAGAATGATCTCAAGGAGTTCTTGGACATTTTGGAAAGCTTGTAATGTTCTATAAAACCCATCTTTGAATTGATTTTGAAGATTCCCCTTGGAACTATATGAAAAAGTGCTATGAAGTTGGGTCCAAATCCTGACCAAATTAGGGCAAAATTTTACTAAGTGTTTTGTTTCATGACCACATGTTCTTAAAATTATAACTTGAGATCCAAGCACTTTTGTAAGAAGTTGTGTGAAGAAAAGTTGTATATTTCATGGAGATCTACAACTTTCCTGTTGGAATTTTCTCTTGAATCATCTTGCATCATGGTGAAATTTTTTCTCAAAGTTATGAAAAAACATGAAATTTCCAACACACAAAAATTTCTAAGTTTAGAAATTTTGACTTTTCAAAATGAAATCTTGACTTTTTTATTTCTTGATGAATAAATTTCATATTTTGACATGTTTTGATGAATTGTGATCTTTGGAATTTGAATTTGACCCAAAAGTCAAAGTTTGACTTTTCAGTATACAGTTGACTTTTGATCAGTTGACTGAAAATTCATCTGTCAATCCTTTGAACTTGAGCAATGTTTTGAGCCATGTCATTATGTAAAAATGATGAAATTGGACTCTTGAGATCATTCCTTAAACCAATTGATCATTTGTTAGGTCAACAAATCAGAAAATTGCCCTTTCTCAATTAAAACCCTAATTTTGACCATTTTGCCCTTTTAGAGATTTGATCAAATTTCTTGAGGAATTGTGATCCAAACTTGATCAAATGATAAATATGAGTTTAAAATGTTGATGTGGATAAAAAATTATGAAGTTTGACTGTAAATTGGCCATGTTTGACTTTTTCCCCAATACAGTTGATTTTTAGGTAAATTGTTCAATTGATTGAGCAAAAGTGTGATCCAAGGCTTGAAACTTGACATGAGTAATCTTGGGGGTCCATAATGATCCATTAAAGTCATATGGGGTATTGTAAGTTCAAAAATACTTTTGCAAACTCAAACCCTAATTTTGGTCATCGTTGCTTAAGGAGGTGTCTTGACTTGATCAAACCCTAATGCAGTCTTGAGTCAAAGGAGATCTTGTGAGCAAATTCTTGGTAAATGAGAGGGAAAATTTTGGGGTACAACACATGTTCAAAAAACTTTTTTGTAGAAACCTTATTTCTTGGCCATAACCAAAAAGTATTATCCCAGGATCTCATCCAGAAACAGAACATGATGCTTGCTCTAATACTAAATGTAATTCTGGTATAATAGACTTCAGATGTCCTGTGACATATTAAGACATCTGAATCTGAACAAACAGCATAGGAAAGGATTAAACATACAAAATAGTACTAAAAAGTAAACAACACAAAGAATTGTTAACCCAATTCGAAACAACCTTCATACTCTGGGGGCTACCAACCCAGGGATAGGTCCTCTAAAATAGTATCAATGCATAGACCCTTAGCAAATTGTCAGTTTAAGATCTAATCATTTAATCACTACCCTTGTTAGACTTATATCTAAGACTCACCTAGATATGAGGCCCTTAATCCCTCGTCAATCAAAGAAAACAGTTGGACAAAAACACAAGAAGACACACTTCCATGATAATACCTAGTCAAGACTCAAAGCTAAACTCCGTCGTTTACAACTTTTCTCCTAACTAATAATACAACTTGGAGTTACTTAAAAGCTTCCTCCAAGAACAATACTCACTCTTGCTTAACAACTTCGAGGATGACAGAATCTTGCAACTCAAGGAACATATTCCAACTCACATTTCGAGTGGAACACACAACCAACTCTCCTAGAGAGTGGTATAGACTCAACCCTAATAACTACATCTTTTCAATTAACGGATGGCACTTATTCTAGCTTACAATGCTTCTATTTATAACCTCTCTCCCAACTAGATTTTAGCTTCAAATCACAACATATCTTCTGCTACAAGTCAGCACAAACTTCTCCAAGAAAATAGGTATTCAATCATTAGTTTCTTAAAATGTCTCCATATTTAGAAACTTTGTATATCCTCAAAAACCAACATATAATCTCTGGTTTGTCAATCTTGGATGCCACATAAGATAACTAAATATTCTCTGAATATTTAGTAACTAACATATCAGCTAAAACATAACTGTCAACTGCTGCAGACACGATGTCCTATCCTCCTGGTTGGGACATCTTATTTGACATGTTGAAAACTGCAAGTTGGAACATCTTGTTCAACATGTTGTTGCCAAGATGGTTTTACCAAAATGTATACCAAACATAATTTCAGAGAAATAATACATACTTACATTATTCATGCACATTTTCATTTTGTTAGTGTTCCTGAGTCCACTTAATTTGGTTGTGTTATCCCCGAGTGTTTGACTTACTCCATCATCGATGTTTGTACTCTTTTCAATAGAATGTTAGCTATAGGCAGAAAGGTGTACATTCCTTTTGATTCCCCACTGAGTTTATTCCTCGTGGGAAGGTTTTGCATATCCTTTCCGGTCCATCTCTGGATAGGTGTTGAAGTGGTAAAGCATCAAGAAAAAGTAAGTATTTATTTAGTTTTATCATATCGCCTCCACATGGATTAGTTCTACTAAATTTTTGTTCAATAATTTCTTGCGTTAATGAGTTTGGTTTGAATGGGTTTGAAGTGGTAAATGTGGGAATTAAAAGTTATAAACATCAAAGAATTTCATTCTTCGAAAAGGAAAAAACTCTCAGGATTGAATTTCACATACCCGTTAAATACTTAAAATAATTACTCAATCGCACTCAAACTTAATCACTCGTCAAAATCATCATGTACCACTCACACAGAGGTTATATCTAACGCAAAGTGAGAAAACAACCGTTTTTCTCTTCATCGATGATGTCTCGCGCAACTAAAATAACACAAAGGTATTAAGAGTCGATCCCCACATGATTAATAAGCCTTAATCTATCTCTAGAGTTAAAACCCAATAGGTTTTCATCCTAAATCTGAATCTAAGGAGCATATATCTATAGCAACTCAAATCCAAATAAAGCAAGCAATCACCAAGAATGATTTGTAAAGAAATATTCATACAACACCATGAGTAATAAATATACATACAAAAAAAGGATACTTACAAACAAAACCCAACACTAGAGGGTTGAAAAGAGAATAAAAGAGGAGAAAACCTAATCTTTCACGGTTTCAGACACGATCAATCAAGCTCCCGACCATGAATCATCTGATTACGAGCCACAAATATTATTTTCTAAGCTCTAACCTAAGAAAAATGAAGGTGATGACTTTGGGAACAAATACCCCAAAGCATAACCCTAAAAATCGGTTTAGAATTTTATTTACACACTTTTAAAAACCCACAAACCGGGTTTAGTGCCCTCAGAGCGCGCTTAGCGTGCTCGCTGCTGTTTCGAAAAAACCAGCTTTGTAATTTTGCCATAACTTGAGAATCGTAACTTCGATTTGCGCATGGTCAAAAGAGTTGGAAAGATTACTCAATTTCCTATCTCACAATGATTAAATATCAACCAAATTTATGTTTTTCATCATATTTGTTTTAAGCCTTATTTGTTGATGAATTGCTCAAAATCGGGCGTTTGAAGTCGTGTCTTCAACACTTTATTACTCAAGCTCCAAATACGCATCAATACCTAAAAAATGAATAGAAAACTATCAAACGGTACACAACTACACTAAAACTAGATTATTCACTAAATATACATATTTATACAAAAAGAGTAGGATTTATTCAAAGAATATACTACAAAAGAATCGATAAGTGCCATAAAACTACTACTAAAAACATGACTTTTGGCACTCATCAATAGGATAAATATCTGTTTGAGTTTATTCCTCATTGGGAAGAGTCTTGTTTGACTGTCTCTTGCCAGTTTACTCCTGGATGGAACCTTGTCTTTGACAAATATGTTTGTTTGGATCTATCTAGGTGATAAACCCTAGATTGAGAGTGCATTTATTTTGCATATTTTAAGGCTTTCTCTTTATTTGAAGAAATTCATTTCGCAAGAGTGACGACTTGCACTTATTTTGAAGATCCCCATATGAATACTTTTCCTCCTCAGCTGGAATCTGTTTGTGGTTCCCCAGGAAATTGAAATTATTTCCCAACAACATTATTGCAAATACTCTCATAATTATTTCCCCACAAAAAATGGTGGTCTCTTTATTTAAGAAGATTATGTGTCCCCTGATTCCTTTTTGAATAGTGTTATACCCCAAAATTTTCCCTCCCATATTTCTCAAAACATTTCAAGAAAGATCCTCAAATTGCTCAAGGAAGTCCAAGGGTTGATCAGACAAGCTCTCTCCTAAGACAGTCTATTTCATGTTGCATCAAGATACTTGAGTCCAAGGGATTCCAAATGCTCACCATTGTCCTAACATGTTCCCAAGACCATCCATGTCAAGTTTCAAGCCTTGCAGAGAAATTTTGCTCAGTCAAATGCTCAAAGGCCTGAAAATCGATTGTGCTAGGGCAAAAGTCAACTGCGGTCCATATACAGTCAAAACTCAAGATTTTTGGTCAACATTCTCATTTTGAAGTGAATTTTATCATTTGATCAACAGTTTATCATGATTCATCAAGGATTGCTCACAATTCATCAAAACCCAAAAGTTGCTAAATTAGGGTTTTGTAGGAAAAGTCAACTCAACTTTGACCAAGCATGACTTTCTCATACTTTATGATAAATGACCCATCCAAAGCTCATTTTTAAGAGGATGCAATGCTTTACAATCCATATTCAGCTCCCAAGTTCAAAATATGCACTCACAAGAAGTTATGAATTTTGACATTATAGGTCATTTTGAAAAGACAACAAAAACACCTTTTTTGTCAAAGCTTCATACATGAACATGGAATACCAAATTGAGATGAGACCAAAAGGGTTGCTTAAAGGACATCTCAAGATTTCTAAAAAGTCCAAGAACATCTACAAGGAGTCAAAATTGAGGAAGTTGTGAATTGGTGAAGTTGACCCTTTTTGAAAAATTGTCAAAAGTCAACTATGCCTCAAATTGCATTTTTTGCTAAATGGGCCTAACTTTTTGCACTTGTTTTGAGTTGGTAGCATGGTCCACGATCCCTAGCTCTTTCCACTTGTAATTATCTTATTTTTATTATTTATTTTGTTTTTTATTTGAATTAAATCAATTTAAATCAAAACAAATCATAGAAAATCCAAATCATTGAAATCTCAAGATATTGTGCATGTTTCAGGTCTTATATCCAGTTGGCAAAAGATTGAATTTGTGCAAAGCCTTGGTGTGCACAAAAAGATTGAGTTTGGCCTATTTTTGGAAGTATCTTCAAGTGAATCAAATCCAAATCAAAAGCTATAATGGAGGAAGATTGAGATCATGTTTGCAACCCTAATTCAATCATTGATATATATTGAACAATTGCAGTCCTAGAGAAAGAGGTTGGAGAGGCGCAAGAACAAGAACCAAACTTGAAAAAAACAAAGAAAAGTGATAATTCATTTTTCTATTTCCAGGCATTCTCAAGACCCTCTAGCCATCCCAATCGCTTCCTGGGATCACATGCAAGCGAAACCAATCAAGAACAAGCACTTTCAGGCGCCAAAACCCACTGTAAGTCAGCCACGACTGTGGTTTATTTTTTAAATCGAATTGCATGATTTTGGCATTGATAGCATGAAATAGTTACATATTCTTGCTCCTTGAAGCATTTGCAAACTATATGTAACGTTTAATTGCATTTTTATGGACTGTATCAAGATTCACCATTGCTAGGTTTTGTTGCTTCATTTTAGGGTTTTTGTGTGCAGGCAAAATTGGCCCATAAAAAGGGCATCATAATACTCAGCAGGTCTAGACGAGTTGATCCATGGCATTAGATGTCATTTATCATGCCCATGGAAGATTTTGAAATGAGCCAAGGTTGTAGCTACGGACATATGTCTGTAGGTAAAAGTTTTTGACTTTTACCAACGGAGCAAGGTTGGGGATGACTGGCGTGGCACCTTCTTATTCGCTTATTTGAATTCTGGCGCGCAGGGAACTAATAGAATTGTGTTGTTTTTATAATATTTAATTGTTTCTTTACATACAACTAACACACGCAGCTCAGTTGGTGGCCAAGCTATTGGAAAAGGGTACAGGACATGGGTTCGAATCCCAGGTCCCCCAAATTATTTCATGTTATTTTTCTTTCAGTGATCAGACGCGTGCACAAGCCAAGAGACCACCATGGTCCATCATTATCCAGCCAGCTAAGTGTCCAGATGGCCAAATCGAAAGGCCATCAGATGAAGGAGCACCAAAGGCCTTGGTCAAAGCAAAGCATGGGATCTTGGAAGTCAAACGTGGGTCACCTTCTATTGGGCCCAGATTGCTAGCAATGCACCCCCCAATTACTCATAACCAGGCCCAAATCTCTTTTCTCTTTCTCTTTATATTTTCCATTTTTTTTCATTTAAATTATTTTTACTAACAAAATAATTCTTTTTATCAAAAAAATCACAAAAAAATAATATTTTTCATCCAATTAGATTTAGGTTTATTTTTTGTCAAAAATTAATTAAGTTAATTAGATTATTTAATTTTAGGGTAACTTAAATTCTTTTGTAAATAAATTAAAAAAATAATTAGAAAATTAGGGTTTTAATTTAATTTAATTCTATTTTCTTTTTCCTAAAAAATAACAAAACACAAAAATAAGTTAAATTTAATTATTTTCTTTAATTAATTTAATTAGCTAATTAATTTTGTATTTAATTTAAAAACCTAATTCTTTTTCTTAGAAATAATTAAAAATAACAAAAACAATTTTTTTTATTTTTTCTTTCGATTAGGTGAGACGGGGTCAAAACCCTAATTTCTTATCGTTCTTAATTTCCTCGCGCGCGTTTTATTGTTTATTTTTACCATATTAATGTAATTGCTCACAAGTTGTAATAGATTAATTAGGACCTTTTACTTTCATTTATCGCTTTTTTTTTACGGGTTTGTTTTTGGCTATGTAAATACCTGAAGCCTTGTAATAGCGTAGTTTATTTTCCGCATTTTAAATTCCGCAAATATTAACTGTTAGATGTATGAATATTAGGGTTGCATGACAAGAATGTATGATTAAACGGTTAGCTAACCCTAAATATGCAAAGATAATAAACTTGAAATTGAATCACTCGCACATGCGCACTCCTAGGGTATACTCTCACTTCGGTTGCCTTCGGTAAACGGTCGTTAAGTATAGTATATTTTAGTGGTTGCTCTCTTGCCTAATTAAAGATCAAAGTCCCGTTCGGAAAAGTTTCCTCGGATATGTTGCCTCGAATATTGATCTTAAGACATTAGGGTTATTACTAAGACGTCCTAACATTGCTTTAGTGACTGAACTTCCCTTTCGAATTGACCCTCAAAACTCCGACGACGGTGCTACCTACTCACTAATAGTAGGATAGCGTTTTCTAAAGGAAACGAACATAGAACAATTATTTTTTCGAGTAGGTAGATTAGCTCTTAAGTACTTGCTCAAACCAAACAAACTTTTTCACACTTACACTTCTTTTCAAACAAAGTTTTTCAAAAAAACACTTCGTAACACTCTTGAAGACAGAAGCAAGGATTAAATCGAAGTCAAAACAAAAACTTTTCAAATCACACAAACACACAGAAGCAATTTTGAAAATGATGAGCAAGTACCTAAGAGCCCGTAGAAAACTACGGATAGAGAGGGTGATAATACCTTCCCTTTCTATAATCTACCCCCCGTACTTAGAAAATCTCAAAAAAGGAATTTTTCTGTGCTTTTTTCCTTTCCTTGTTGGATAAAATAAAAGTCGGTGGCGACTCTTGCTTACCGCGACATTTTGCAAACACAAACACAAAATGCAAACCAGCATTTTCCTAAAACAGTCCCGGTTCTGGCCACCGTATCATAGAACTGGCGACTCTGCTGGGGAATGTAATAAGTGGGGTATACCTTAGGATTAGTTCATCATATTGCTTCTATTGTTTGATTTGATTGCTTTATTTTTTTGGGCTTTGTATTGGAGTTACTATAGATCCTAACCCGGATCTGGGGAACACATGTTAGGTAAGTAGCAATAAACTGTGAGGGAACTGTACGGCATAGACCGATACGGTTGAAATAGTAGCTATGTTGATGTGGCACATTAGTTGGTACAGGTATCCCTTGTGGAGGAACAAGGAGAATACGGGGCTGCTATATGGGTCGTTAAGCATCAACTGACCTTAGAACCTATAATTGACCAACTTGGCCATAGGAAGTAGTGAGATAGCCGACCTCGGTATAGAGATGAGAACTGGTCGATACTCGATGCTACACTCATTGAGACCATACTCTCAAGATAGTTTCGGCCGTAAGAAAAGATTGTGTGAGCTGAAACCATGACCGATGGAGGATGGTCAGTGATATTGAGAACCTCTAGAACCCAGTTACTATTATTAGGACAGGTTGAACCAACTGAACTTCAAGAGGGTAGTACCTAGGCTCCCTGCAAGCCTGAAACTTAGGGGCTCTTGTGTGACTTGTTTGTCTTTACCATGTTTGTTACCTTCTATACCTGTTGTATGTTTTATCATGACATCATGCATCATGACATAGCACGCATACTTCATTGCACTAACCATTTCAAAGACCGAGGGGATTTATCTTTGTTCTGTTTCGCAGATCATGGCTTCAGTGTGAAGAAATAACATTCGAGTTAACTTCGTGCAGATACCTTTTCAGCTCAGAGAGTTAGTCTCAAAAGTTCCTGATACTTCTTTATTTGTTAGAAGACATGGTCATCTCCTTAACCTGGTCACTTCAAAGTTGGATGAGCAGATGATGAGCGTCCTTTTCCAGTTCTTTGATTCGTTGCATCATTGTTTCACCTTCCCGGATTATCAGCTGGTTCCTACTTTGGAAGAGTTTTCTAATTTATAGGCATATCTATCCTTGAGCAGACACCCTTCACAGGTTTGGAGGAGGTTCCTAGATCTGAGGGCATTGCTCCAGCCTTACATCTAAAAAGGGCTGATGTATTATCCAACTGGGAGACACGGAGCGGAGTTAAAGGTTTCTTGGCTAAATTTTTGATCGATCAAGCTCAATAGTTCTGGGATAACTTGGACTTTCAAGCTTTTGAAGACATCTTGGCTCTCCTTATCTACGGCTTGGTTCTTTTCCCGGATCCTTATTCCTTCATAGATGTGAACGCAGTTAAGATCTTCTTGTCTCGTAATCCAGTGCCTACTCTTCTGGGTGATATCCTACACACTCTCTATACTCGTACTGTGCGAAGAAGGGGACCCTCATGTGTTGCACGCCGCTGCTGGCGAGGTGGTTTATTTCACACCTCCCAAAGTCTGTATTGAAGAATGAGGAAGGTGTAGGTTGGGCTTACAGAATCATGTCCCTTGCTCATACGGACATCCTTTAGAGCTCTAAGGATATGGAAAGAGTGGCTGTCATTGATCGATGTGGGGAATATCCTAATCTCTCATTGCTTGGAATTAGAGGGGGAATAACCTGCAATCCTTGTTTGGATTTACGAAAGTTTGGACGCTGTTGTACCCCAAAATTTTCCCTCTCATTTTATCAAGAATTCCCCTCACAAGACTCCTTGAACTCCAGACAAGATTAGGGTTTTGCTCTGCTCAAGACATCTCCTTGCACTGATGACCTAAATTAGGGTTTGAGTTTGCACAGGAATTTTTGGACTTTCAATGCTCAAAGTGACTTTCATATTTCATGTTGGACTTATAAGATTTCTCATACCAAGTTTCAAGCCTTGAATCAAATTTTTGCCCAGTCAATTGGACAGTTGACCTAAAAATCAACTGTATTGGGGAAAAAAGTCAATTATGGCCAATTCACAGTCAAACCTCATAATTTTTTATCCACATCAACATTATAGACTCATATGAACCATTTGATCAAGTTTGGACCACAACTCCTCAAGAAATTTGATCAGACCATCAAAAGGGCAAAATGGTCATTTTTAGGGTTTTGACTGTATAAGGGCAATATCTGACTTTTGACCTAGCCAATGGCAAATTTGGTTCAATCATGGACTCAAGGACTCAATGGCATCATCTTGACCTATTCACAAGGTTCAAAAGATCTCAAAAGCATTGGATTGACAGATGAATTTTCCAGTCAACTGATCAAAATTTGACTGTACACTGAAAAGTCAAACTTTGACTTTTTAGTCAAAATCAAGCGCCAAGGGTCATTTTTCATCAAGATATGTCAAAAAATGAAACTTGTTCATCAAGAAACCCAATTTTGCAAATTAGGGTTTAAGTTTGAAAATTTTCATAACTTGAATTTTTCTAAGTTATGATATTTTCTTAATTTTTCCCAACTTTGCCCAACATTTTCACCATGATGCAATTGGATTCAAACAAAACTTCCAACATAAAAGTTGTAGTCCTCCACAAAATCTACAACTTTTATTCACAAAGTTTTCTCAAAAGAAGCTTGGATATCAAGTTATGATTTTTGGAACAAGGGTCCATGAAACTTTTAACTTAGTGAAATTTTGCCCTAGTTTAGGCAGGATTTGGACCTATCTTCATGGCCATTTTTCACATAGTTCCACTTGGAATCTCAAATTTCATTTCAAAGATGGAATGTATAGCATGTTGCAAGATTTCTAAAAAGTCCCATAACTCTCCAAAATCATTTGTGGTTAGGGAGAATCGAAGGCTTGAAGTTGGCAAAAACTCACTTTTTATCAATGGCATGTTCATAGTGATACAAGTTGCAAACTCTAATCAGCTTGCTTTGTACTTGATTACAGGTCTCAAAACCATTCCATACTCAATAATTAAATGCAAATCCATTGGTCTAAGGCTTTGTTTTGGTCATAAGAGGGTTGCACACAAGATTAATCCTTAAATAGAAAAAGCAACATTACCATTTTTGCTTAAATCTTGCTTTATGTCAAAACTGCATCCTTGAGCATTGAGCCATATCTTGTGTAGCAAATCAAATCCACCAACTTGAGGGGCCAAGGGCATAGTGTGCAAGCTGATGGATAGCCTGTACAGGCTGGTCTTACATCACTTCTCATTTTTTGCTTCATATACAAGAAACATGTCAAAAATTGACACAACTTGAACATCTGAGAAAACCAACCTTTGCAAGCACTTGAGACAAGTTTCTCACATCCCCTTGAGCCTAAAA
Organism: Vicia faba; assembly: GCA_948472305.1. Lineage (NCBI taxonomy): Eukaryota > Viridiplantae > Streptophyta > Magnoliopsida > Fabales > Fabaceae > Vicia > Vicia faba. The sequence goes on along the minus strand of OX451737.1, from coordinate 552,702,029 downwards.
TACGAGCCTTTGAGCCCTCTAACCTCCCATAGCACAAAATCATCTTCATTTGGCAAAACAGGGCACTCCCTGCAGTTTGATTTCCATAGCACAAATCCCTCGTGCGTTTTGCCTCAAACTGGTTCAAACACATTCCACATAACCCATCCAAGCTATCCCAACCCTTAAACACTGACTGTAACTCCATTTAAAAGGTTTGCCATTTTTGATTTCAGCTTGTGCAGGTTGAGTTCTATAGGCTTGTTCAAGCACATTCAAGGCAAGCTAGGAATTGGGGAAGGTCAGGGGAAGTTCAAGCAAGCTCCCAAACATCTCAGGCCTCACTGAAAAGCTCCACATTGCCATACACGAAGTCAACTGAAACAGGTTTTTGTCAACTTCCTATCTCTCTATTTAGGAATAATTAGGCTTAGGTTTGTGAATAAAAAATGTAGTATTCATAGCCATGAAGCTGTACATATGCTCAGTTTTCATTTTAGTTAGGCATGATAAGAGAATTTGATCCATGAACTTCCTGAAAAAATTAGATTAGGATTTAGGGCCATAGAAATTCTCTCTGGTCTTTGAGAGTTAGGACAAGTTTCTTATATGGTTGAATTCGTCTTAAAAAATGCTACAACTTTGATGTTATGTGTTTTTGCATTAGAGCACGTATGCAGGATCTGGAGATTTGTACAGGGCGCGTGCTTTGTTTGAGACAAAGGTTGAAGATGAAGTTTGTTGGGCTGGGCTTGGCCCTGGCTCACTATTGACACCCCCCTTTTACTGAATACACCCCCTGGCCAAATTTCTTTACATTTTTATATTTTTGTATTTATTTTTCATTTCTGATTTTATTTTATATTTTTCAAACATAAAAATACCCAAAAATATTTTCATAAATTTTCACATTTTTTTTAGACATGAAAATAATTATTAAGTAGTATATACTTTTATTTTATTTAATAAAAAACTTATAAACATTATAGAAATTATATATATTTATTTTTTTATCATTTACACCTATAAAATAACATTTTTTTCTCATATACTATTATTTATCTAAATATTTGTGTATATTTATATTTTATTTTTTGTATATAAAATAATTAATATATATTATATTATCTTAAAACAAAAAACTAGGGTTTCCACCCTTAATAAAAATAATACTTTTTTTTAATATATTTTTTTACACTTGAATATATTTTTATTTTTATTGTACATAAATAATATAGTTAATATATTTACTTTCTTAAAAAGAAAATTAGGGTTTTACCCTTAATAAGAATATAATCTTTTATTTCTTTTTATATACACTAAATTTTTTTTTACATACATAAAAAATAAACAAAACATTTTTGCATATTCATAATATTTTGTATATTTATTTAATTTGTTTATTTAAATATTATTCATTTATTATTTATGCCATTTATTCAATTTGGATGTAATAGTAAAATTAGGGTTTTAATTTCTTATCAAATAATCCCCATTCAAAAATTGTATCCCCATCCCCGTAATCATGTTGTAATAGTGGTAGATTTATTTTACGCATTTACGCTTTCAATTATGCCGTGATTAGAGATTAGGGTTTGTATGCCAACAATCCAAAAATCAAACAAATAGCTTGACTAATACAAAGACAAAAAAAGCATGTAAAATGACAACACAATGCACACATAACACCCCTAGGGTTTCATCCACTTGTTGCCTTTAAAATTGGCCATGTTATGCATGTTAAGTACTTTGGCAAAACAAAAACAAAACAAAAGATCATAGTCCCTCGATGATGCTATCTTGGTTGCCTATATAAAATGATCTAGTCCCTCAAAAAATTTGCTAAAGATACTTGCCAACATTGCTATCATGGTCAATACGATGACCCGCGCCTGTCCCGTTTAACATCCTAATACAAGGTTGTTTACCAAATACAATGGTAAAGCAACACTGTCAAAAGGGTTAAAAATATGTAGGAAAGATCTTTGAGTAAAATAGGGTAGACAACTCTTAGTTACTTGATCAAATCTTTCAAAACATCCTTGCTATTTTCAAATACACTTCACAACACAATTTCAAAACATTTCCTAAAAACAAACTTTCAAACATTGAAATCTTTTCAAAAGGCAACACATCTTTGTATACATTCGAACAAGAATCATTACAAAGGTTGCCACAACGATGGCCTCTTTTCAAAACATTTTCAAAACCACACACAAAGCACCATTTCAAACAATTGGAAAAGCAAAGCAAGTGATCTAAACAAGTAACTAAGAGCCCATGGATAACCATGGATGAAAAGGGTGCTTGCACCTTCCCTTTTCATAATCTACTCCCCGAACCCGAGAAAACATCTCAAAGGTCTTTGCTGTGCTTTTTGACCTTTCCTTTGGATAAAATAAAAAGTCGGTGGCGACTCTTGCTAAACCGAAACATTTGCGAACACAAACGCAAAACCTCAAGTCAGTTCTCCCACCGTATCACAAACGCACTCGGAGAGACGGTCCCCATGAGATGCTTCTTACAGATATTTTCTTTGACTACAAGGGGGATGTTGATGGGCATTGCCGCAGGTTTATACGAGCTTGGGGCATGGTGAACAGGTCTGACCCTCAAGAGCTAGGACTAAAGACTTCTCTCTCTATGCAACCTTATCTCCAGTGGGTTCGAGCCCGTGCTCAAAAGTTGGGGATACCTTATGAAGCTGTTTTGCCGGTGATTGTGGAGCATACTAATGAAGAAGGGGTTCCTTACAGAGTCATTCATCCTTACATTCCTACTGATCTTGGGGCATTGAAGAGGTCCTGGATTCAGCTAAAGAAGGAGAGGGATACCTACAGGGAGAAGTATCATGAGCAGGAAAGGAAGATCTTGAAGCTCACGGGGCAGCTTGAGAATGAAAGGACGATCAACGATTATGTCAGCATGAAGGGAAAACGACCATGGGATTTCTGATATCTTTTATTGTTTCTAGTTTAGATTTGCTTTTCAGTTTATTTCTTTTGTAACGCCTTGAAGGCATTGTCAAACATTGTTACAAGTTTAATCTAATAAAGTGTGTTTTTATTTTGTTTTACAAATTTGAATCTCCCAAAGTCTTTGAAATCATTTCATACGCATTCCATTACCATGCACCTCATTACAGGTACCATTACAGGTTTCTAATCTTCTTCGATGTTTATTTCAGCACAGAATGTCTTCTGAAACACCTACTGATCAAGCCACCAAAGCTCTTCAAGCACAGAATGCTCAATTTCAAGAGATGTTCTTGAATTTGGCCAAAGGACAACAGGATTTGAAGACTCTCATCTTGAAGGACAAGAAGAAGAGGGTGGTTCTGCTGAATATGGGTCACAGATTCGGGAACAATTTATGACAAGAAGCTAATCTGTCTCATTCATCTGGAGGAGGAGAGAATCAAGAGGAAGGAAAGGATCCTAGTTTTGTGGTCTCTGATAATGATACTGATTTTGATGATGAACAGTACCCTCCTGCTGAGGATAAGTACAAACAGCTTGAAGACCGTCTGAGTGCAATGGAGATTCAGAAGATACATGGTTTGGACTTCGGAGATTTGGGACTAGCTTCTGGGGTGGTGATCCCTCACAATTTTAAAGCTCTTGTCTTTGCTAAGTATGATGGAGTATCTTGTCCAAAGCTTCATCTCCGCTCATACGTCAGAAAAATCCAACCCTACACAGCTGATAGAAACCAGTGGGTTCATTTCTTTCAAGATAGTCTGTCAGGGACTCAGCTTGAATGGTTTTATCAACTGGAAGGAGCTAATGTCCGCAATTGGGGGGACCTTGTTGCTGCTTTTTACAAGCAATACCAGTATAATGCCGACCTTGCTCCTACACGTACTCATCTCTAGGGTATGTCTATGGGTGCAGGTGAAGGCTTTAAGGACTATGCTCAGAAGTGGAGAGATCTGGCTGGAAGAGTACAACCCCCTCTGTCTGATAGTGAGTTGGTGGATATGTTTCTTGGGACTTTGTCTGGTCCAAATTTCAATCATTTAATCGGTAGTTCATCAGCTGGGTTCAATGAATTGATTTTGACTGGGGAGAGAGTAGAAGCTGGTATCAGAAGTGGCAAGATACAGAAAGGTGCTTCATCAAGTACAGAAAAGAAGCCTTTCAAAAAAGAAGCTAGTGCAGTTTACAGCTCGAGGATCCAAAATCGGCCCGAACGCCGCCAAGCAGTTAATGTAGTAGTAATATCAAGACCCACCGTTGCCCCACAATACAACAATCAGTAAAGAGTAGAGAGACTGCAAAGACAGTATACTCGGCTCAGTATGACCTTATCTCAAATTTTACAGCAATTGTTGAAGACTAACCTAGTAACTATGAGGGAAGCCCCGAAGAATCCCAGCACCACATCTCTGCTGTATAACCCAAACGCCCGTTGCGCCTATCACTCTGATAGCCTGGGGCATGATACAAACAACTGCTGGGCCTTGAGGAATAAGGTGCAAGATTTGATTGAAGCTAAAGAAATTGAGTTTGACACTCCAGAGAAACCCAACGTCATAACTGCTCCTATGCCCAAACATGATAAAGGAGTGAATGCAATTGAAGATGATGAGGAAGAGTCAGATTTCGACAGCTGGATCTACCCGACTACTGACGGTGGATTGAACAATTGGACGGCGAAGGACTTCGTGCCCGTTTCTTTTATTACACAGTAATAGACTTTTGTTTTGAGATTTATAACAGACAATTTTAAACTTTACAGCCCGGTGCCTTGCCCGAGGCACCTTGGCTTTTTTTGTGAGGGCTTATTACTTGTCATTTTCATATATCATCAATAAAACATTGGACATTTTCTTGCATTACAAATTTTGCGCTCCTTATTTTTCTTTTCTATCTTGCACTCTATCAAAACAGTTATTGTCTTACACACACTCACATATCATAATACAGGTCCACATCCATTATGGATCCCATTGATAACGACTCTGCTACTGCCAGTTATGACTTCGAAAATCCGATCAACCAAGCCGAGGACGAAGGTGAGGATGATTGTGAAGTGCCTGGGGAACTTGCTAGACTGTTACTTCAGGAAGAAAGGGCCATACAGCCTCATGAAGAGCCAGTGGAATCAATAAATTTGGGTACAGTGGAAGATAATAAATAGGTCAAGATAGGTACGAATCTGGAGCCTAGTGTCAAGCAGCAGTTGATACAGATGTTACGTGACTATGTTGAGATCTTTGCTTGGTCTTATGAAGATATGCCTAGTTTAGACACTGATATCGTGGTTCACCGCCTGCCAACCAAAGAAGACTGTCCTCTGGTAAAGCAGAAAGTTCGTCGTATGCGCCCAAAGATGTCTGAGAAAATCAAAGTTGAGGTCATGAAACAGTTTGATGCCAGTTTTCTAGCAGTTACTTCTTACCCACCGTGGGTTGCCAAAGTGGTTTCGATTCCCAAGAAGGATGGTAAGGTACGTATGTGTGTAGACTATAGAGATCTGAACAGGGCGAGCCCCAAGGATGATTTCCCACTCCCTCATATTCATATTCTGGTCGAAAACACCGCACAACACAAGATCTTCTCTTTTATGGATGGTTTTTCTGGTTACAATCAGATTAAGATGGCTCCTGAAGACAACGTTCGTTATGCAGTGGGGCACCTTTTGCTACAAGGTCATGTCGTTCGGATTGAAGAATGTTGGGGCAACGTATCAACGCGCCATGGTTGCTCTGTTCCACGACATGATTGATCATGAGATTGAGGTATACATTGACGACATGATTGTTAGGTCCCAGACTAAGGAAGAACACCTTGACCATCTCCAGAAGTTGTTTGACAGGTTGAAGATGTACAAGCTGAGGTTAAACCCGAACAAGTGCACCTTTGGAGTAAGGTCTGGTAAGCTGCTGGGTTTCGTTGTTAGCGATAAAGGTATTCAGGTGGATCCTACAAAGGTGAAGGCTATACAGGAGATGCCAGCTCCCCAAACAGAATAGGAAGTCAGAGGATTTTTGGGACATCTGAACTACATTGCCCGATTCATTTCACACCTGACTGCTACTTGTGAACCAATCTTCAAGCTGCTGAAGAAAGATCAAGTGGTAAGATGGAATGATGAATGTCAGGACGCTTTCAAAAGAATCAAGGAGTACCTCCAAGAGCCACCTATCCTGATGCCTCCAGTTGAAGGAAGACATTTGATCTTATACTTGACTGTACTGGATAATTCGATGGGGTGCCTGCTGGGGCAACATGACGAGTCTGGCCAAAAAGAGCACGTTATTTACTACCTTAGCAAAAAGTTTACCGACTGTGAGACCCGATACTCACTACTTGAGAAAACTTGTTGCGCTTTGGCATGGGCTGCTCGCCGACTGAGACAGTATATGTTGACCCACACTACCCTATTGATTCAAAAATGGATCCAATCAAGTATATCTTAGAAAATCCTGCCTTGTCCGAAAGAATAGCAAGATGGCAGATGATCTTGACTGAGTATGACATCCAATACACAACCCAAAAGGAAATCAAGGGAAGTGTGTTTGGCAGATCATTTGGTGCATCAGGCCGTGGACGATTACCAATCTATGAATTTCGAGTTCCCGAATGAGAACATCATGTTGGTGACCAACTGTGAAACACCTAGACCGGATGAAGGACCCGAGGAAGGATCCGGATGGTCTATTTATTTTGACGGAGCTTCAAACGCATTGCGTAATGGCATTGGCGCCGTAATCATATCTCTTGAAGGCTGTCATACTCCATTCACCGCCCGATTATGTTTTAACTGCACCAACAATATGGCGGAGTATGAAGCATACATCCTAGGTCTACGAGCTGCTATTTACCTGAGGATTAAGTTCCTGAGTGTATTCGGAGATTCCGCTCTAGTGATCAGTCAGATTAAAGGCGAGTGGGATACGAAACACCCAAATCTTATTCCTTACAAAGAGTATGTACTGACGTTGCTCTCACACTTCGAGGAGATAACATTTGAACATTTCCCCGGAGAGGAGAACCAATTAGCGGACGCGCTAGCTACCATGTCTTCTATGTTCAAGGTCAGGTGGGACAATGAGGCTCCCCAAATTACCATTGAGAGGACGGACGAACCCACACATTGCTGTGACATTGAGACTAAAGAGGTAGCAGGTAAACCCTGGTTTCACGAGGTAAAGAGGTATCTTGAGGCTCAGGAATACCCCGAGGGTGCATATGTTAATGATAAGAAGTTTCTGAGGAGATTCGTGGCGAAGTTCTTCATCAGTAATGGTATCCTTTACAAGCGTAACCATGATTCAACCTTACTGCGATGTGTGGACAAGAGCGAGGCAAAAAAGATCATGGTAGAGTTACATGAAGGTACTTTAGGAACTCATTCCAGTGGACATACCATGGCAAAGAAAATCCTACGGGTGGGATAATATTGGTATACTATGGAAGTCGATTGTTATCAGCATTCTCAGACTTGTCATAAGTGCCAAGTCTACGCTGATAAGGTGCATGTACCTCCAGTTCCTCTGAACATCTTGACAGCTCCTTGGCCTTTTGCAATGTGGGGCATCGACATGATTGGTGAGATCAGACCTACTGCGTCCAACGGGCATCGTTTCATCCTGGTAGCGATTGACTATTTTACAAAATGGGTTGAGGCAGCTTCCTTTTCTACTGTAACCAAGAACTTCGTGGCGCAATTTATTCGGCACAATCTGATCTGTCGATACGGTGTACCAGAGAGGATCATTACGGACAATGGTACAAATCTAAACAATATGATGATCACCGAGCTCTGTAAACAGTTTAAGATACAGCATCACAACTCTTCTCCCTACCGGCCGAAGATGAATGGGGATGTTGAAGCGACTAATAAGAACATCAAAAAGATTGTGTAAAAGATGACGGTGACATACAAAGACTGGTACGAGATGTTACCATTCGCTCTTCATGGGTATCGTACCTCAGCACGGACGTCAACAGGGGCAACACCCTATTCCTTGGTGTATGGCATGGAAGCAGTCTTACCTATCGAGGTTTAGATACCTTCTCTTCAGATTATGAAGGATGCAGGTTTGAGCGAGGATGATTGGATCCAGACCCGGCTTGATCAGCTGAATTTAATCAACGAGAAGAGACTTACTGCTATTTGTCATGGTCAGACGTATCAAAAGCGAATGATCAAGGCGTTTAACAAGAAAGTCAGATGACAAGAGTATCAAGTCGGGGATCTGGTGATCAAGCACGTCATACTGCCGCAAGGTGATCCCAGGGGAAAATGGACCCCTACATACGAAGGACCATTTGTGGTTAAGAACATCTTCTCGGGAGGAGCTATGATTCTAACCACCATGGATGGTGACGACCTTCCTCACCCCGTCAATGCAGACATAGTGAAAAAATACTACGCCTAATCAAAGAACCACTAGGTTTACTGGCCTAGGAAAAAATAAGGGCTTCCTGACGAACCAAAAGGGTTCGAGCAAAAGTAAGGGATGAAAATGAAAAATCTGTACACCCGGCAAGTCGAAAACCTGAAAAGGCGGCTTGGGCAAAAAGAGTATCCTGGTGGACTGAAAACCTGAAAGGGCGGTCCAGGCAAAAATTAGGGATCAAACGTAACACTATGTCTCATTGGATCACCTTGCAACCAGACTTCGGTATCGACTATCAAGTTCAGACGGTGCCGATCAATCTGATCTACCTTCAACCAAGTAGCAAAGTGATGAGATGCTCGAGGATATAATGGCAATAGTAGAGTTGGAACCCAGTGGGATTATTCACACAGTTGTTTTCTTTGTTTTTCACAAATTGTATAATTCATCTTTCGGCGGCGTTCTCTTACTAGGACGTCAGCCTCTTGTTCAAAAACGCCTATTTTCATGTCAACTTCAAAATTAATACAATTCATTTTCACAAAGAAATTTCAAATTGTTTTTCTCTTTTCTGTTTTGTTTTGCAAGAACGTCCAATGATTCATTTTTGATATATGCATTTGACAATAATTGCTGCTCATAAATATTTACATGCGAAACAAAAAATGATTACTCGTAATATCAGAAACAGGGGCAAACAAGAAATGTCCAGACCTTACAGTTGCTTTACCAATCAGGTACAGGGACAGACCCAGCTGGAGAAAATGACTAAAAGTGTGTGCACTCCCCGCAGAGTAAGAGAAGTACATTATTATCAATTCTCCCCAGCTAAGGTTCACAATCACGAATGAGTCAGTGAGATTCTCCCCAAGCAGAGTTCATCTTTCTCCAACAATGGAAAAACATCCCCAATGGAGTTTATTTCTCCCCCAAGCAGAAACTTTATCCCCGACAGAGTTTATTATCGCCAGCAATGGTAATTCATCCACAACCGAGGTTATTTCTCCAAGTCAGTGGATCTTCTAGCAGAATATCTCTTCCCCACAGAGTCATTTTCTCGCCAATGTATTCTCCAGCAGGATTATTCTCCCATTCATCTTCATTCGTTATCCCCAGCGAGCGAAACTCTTTATATTCTCCAGCATGCAGTCCGAGATTTATTTTCCCCAACTAGAGAATATCATAAAAACATTGCATGTCCATACATCATGACATATGCATACGCATCATACAAAACAATCTCATTTATTTTGAGAACATCATTGCCTGATACATATCATGCATTACATATGACTAATCTTTACCTTTCAGGAAGAACACAATCAGACTCTTACAAAGTTCAAGTTATGAAGCCCGGATCCGACCAGAGTATCTTGATTTATACAACATATTGTGAAGCCCGGAGAACGACCGGATAACAGTATCAGACTACCGCGAAGCCTGGATTACGACCAGATAGTGGTATCTCTTAAAAGCAAGCTATGAAGCCCGAATTCGACCAGATAATAGTTTAATCCCCAGCAAGTTACTGTGAAGCCTGGATTACGACCAGATAGCAGTCTGAGACACCATGAAGCCTGGATTCGACCAGATAGTGGTATATCATAAACACAAGTCGTGAAGCCCGGATTCAACCGGATAACAGCTCAGGAAGTTATTGTGAAGCCTGGATTATGACCAGATAGCAATGCAAGTTTCTGTGAAGCCTAGATTACGACCAGATAGCATCCAATAGTACTACGAAGCCTGGATTACGACCAGATAGTGGTATATCTTTAATACAAGTTATGAAGCCCGGATTCGACCGGATAATATCTTAATTTCCCCGAACACCATGAAACCTGGATTCGACCAGATAATGGTATATTACATCGTGAAGCTTGGATTACGACCAGATAGCGGTAAAAGACACTAAAGCCTGGGTTACAACTAAATAACAGTGAGGGACACTGTGAAGCTTGGATTTCGACCAAATAGCAGTTCACCCAGCCAATTACTATGAAGCCCAGAGTCGACCGGATATTAGTAGGCCTTTAAATCAAATGGAAAGCCCGGATGCGACCGGATAACCACTTGATTTCTTCTAAAGCCTGGGTTACGACCAGATAAGAAGCGAGGTATTGTGAAGCCTGGATTCGACCAGATAACAGTACAAGACACCATGAAGACTGGATTCGACCGGATAATGGTATAAAACATCGTGAAGCCTGGATTACGACCAGATAACAGTACAAGACACTATGAAGCTTGGATTTCGACCAAATAGCAGTTTACCTGGACAATTACTAAGAAGCCCGGAGTCGACCGGATATTAGTGTGCCCTAAGTTTAAGTTGAAGCCAGGATGCGACCAGATAACAACTTAATTACTTCTGAATCCTGGATTACGACCAGATAAGAATTGAGAAATTGCAAAGCTTGGATTACGACCGGATAGCAAGTTTAAGTTTGAACAAGTTTGAACCCCAAAATTTGCCCTCTCAATTCTCAAGGGCCTTTCTTACAAGGATTTCAAGGTTCAAGTTTGAACAAGTGCATTTGGATTTTCCAAATACCAAAATTAAAAGGAAAGTGTCAAAAATGGAGAAAACAGATAAAAATAACATTTTAACAAATTTGGAGGAAAACATGTCTCCTTCGATTCAGCATACTTCGATTGACTCTTGGTCTCTTTCGATTTCTCAAAGTGGATGCTAGCGTGGCTCTTTCGCCTGGGCATGTGACTTCTGGTTGCATATTTCGTTTGTGTCTGTTGCTTCCTGCATGCTTGCAATCGAAGGCCATGACCTACTGGCCACACATGCCCCCTGCAAGAAAACCCTTTTCGATTCACCAAGCGTACTGCCTACAAACCTGTTTCGATTTGGACAAGTATCTCCCTGCAAGCCTGCTTCGATTTGGACAAGTTTACTGCCTACAAGCCTGCTTCGATTTGGACAAGTTTACTGCCTACAAGCCTGCTTCGACTGGACAAGTTTGCTGCCTACATGCATCCTTCGTTTGGATTTGAAACCACCTTCGAATACAACTTGGGAATACCCTTCGATTCAGAAGTCAGGAACTTCCCTCATGCTAAAAAATACACAAGGAAATGACTCCCTTTATGTCTGTTTCGATCCAAGCTTCAACTGGGCATTAGCTTGTTTCGACCACAAGCTTCGATTGAGGCAAAGGCTTCTTTCGATTCAGAAGTTAATAACCTTCTGAAAAGGGCCATTCGAAGAACACACAATTGGTCCATTCGAAGAACACACAGTTGGTCCATTCGAAGAACACATAGCTGGTCCATTCGAAGGACACACAGTTGGAGAAAACGAATGCCATGTTGTCCCAGAAAGATGGAGGATTCGACCCAGAAGATCAAGTTGAACATATAGACCCATAGGCTAGGCCACGTGTCCTCCCTTTTTAGGCCTGTACCCATTTGCTGTCTAAGACCACTTGCACTTAATAGCACAGTACCACCTTTTGGAAAAGTTTGACTTGGTTCTTGCGTTTATTTTCCTTCATAGTGAAGCAACCCATCCTGAACCATTCATCTTGCTTTTGTGGCACAAGTGGACATTTACTTTCCAGTTGGCCCTTATTTTATTATTTTTGCTCCCCCAGCTTTTCTCTATAAATAGAGAGTTCATTTGCACAAAGAAAAGAGAAAAAAAGAAGGAGAGGAACGTATCTTCAAAATTCTCACACACCACAAAATTCCCAAACACTTCAACACTTGTGAGAACAAACCCAGAACCACATACTTATTTCCTTAGATTCTGAAGAACAAGCACTCTTCAGTATCCTTCCAGTCTGGAAGGAAACACAAGACTTGTTTCTTTCCTTCCTTCGAATCCAGCATTCCCTACATAGCTGTTAGCCCCCTCTGTCAAATCCAGGACCTTGGACCTCCACTCAAGGTCCCACACCCATTCCACGTCTCCATCAAGGTAAGTCACTCTTACCCTTGAACTTTTCATTACATGACATAACATGTAAATAATCTTCCCTTTTTATTTCAAAACATGTACATATTGCTTTGCTTCTTTTCGTTTCCACCTGCTTAATATGTTTTCAGAGCTAAACCCTTTCGTTTTTCCCTCTGTTTTCCTGAACTTGCTTTAACTGTCAAACTGTTTACAAGACAAATATTAGCATGGCCTTAGACCATGTTACCATTTAATGCTTAAAATGAAAGAAACAGGAGACATGAATATGAAACGAAGCCTCGGGCTTCCTCACTGATTTCCAGGCCCAGCCAGGGACACGCTCACACTGATTTCATTGGCCCAATCGAAGAAGGCAATAAGGCAGAAAGGCCCAGCCAGGGGCATCTTGCACAGATTTCAGGCCCAGTCGAAAGGCACAATATGTTGTTCCACTGGCCCCAATCGAAAGAGGCCAGCAGAATGCAAATCGAAAGATGCCACTTGTGATACGGTGGGAGAACTGACTTGAGGTTTTGCGTTTGTATTCGCACTTGTTCGGTTTAGCAAGAGTCGCCACCGACTTTTTATTTTGTCCTAAAGGAAAGGTTAAAAAGCACAGGAAAAACCTTTTGAGATGTTTCGTGGGTTCGGGGGGTAGATTATGAAAAGGGAAGGTATTAGCACCCTTTTCATCCATGGTTATCCATGGGCTCTTAGTTACTTGGTTTAGATCACTTGCCTTGATTTTCAATTGCTTGAAATGGTGGTGTGTGTGTGTGTGTGTTTTGAAAATGTTTTGAAAAAGATGCCTTGTCTAGGCAACCGTTGTAACAATTCTTTACTCGAATGTTTTACAAAGGTGTGTGTCTTTTCAAAAAGATGTTTCAAGGTTTTGAAAGTTGTGTTGTGAAGTGAGTTTTGAAAGTAGGCAAGTGTGTTTTGCAAGTTTGATCAAGTAACTAAGAGTTGTCTACCCCTAAATTTACTCAAAGTTTTTTCTCATGTTTTAACCCTTTTAACAGTTTTGTTCCACCATTGTATTTGGTGGACAATCTTGTGTTAGGATGTTAACGGGACAGGCGCGGGTCATCGTATGGACCATGAATGCAATGGTGCCAAGTGTCTTTGGCAATTTGCTTGAAGGGACTATGATCATTTTGTTTAGGCAACTTTCGAAAGCGTCATCGAGGGACTATGATCATTTGAATTGTTTTTCCAAAGAAACTCAACGTGCAAGCATGGCCCATTTTGGAAGGCAACAAGCAGGATTACCCTAGGGGTGCAAGTGTGAATTGTGTATTTGATTTTCATGCGTTTATCTTGTATTAGGTTATCTTGCGGTTGATTTTATTTACATACAAACCCTAGGTCTAAACATGGTATAATTGAAAGCGATAAATTGCGGGAATTTAAAGTCTAAGCTATTACAAATAAGTATCCGGGAATGGGGTTACAAATATTTACAAATGGGGATGAGACTTATTAGGAGAGTAGTGTCCAAATATATTTACAACCAAATCGAATCGCATTCTCAAAATGTAATGTATCAATGTATAAGAATAAAAGATAAGCAAATGTATTGGTGTAAGTGCATGTGATTATTTACAAGTGAGAAAAATGTTAACTTAATGCAAATTTAAGTAAGTATTTATTTTTGGGTTTTTGTTAGTTATGTGCAAACAAAAGCTTTAGTTATAGAAAAGTATTTAACTTAAAAAAAAAACTATTTTTTATGTATTTTGTTAATGTTATATAAACAAAAGGTTTAAAAAAAAAGAAATGTTTAAGTTTAAAAATCTATTTTTATATGTATTCTTTATTAATATTTTATACAAGGTTTAATAGAAACAAAAAAAAGAAGTTTTAAAAGAGAAAATTGTTTAACTTAAAATATATTTTTTATGTATTTTAAGTTGTAATAAAAATTAGTAAACATTTTATATGATAGGTTAGTATATTATTTAACAACAACAAGAATTAAGTTATAAAAATTAAAAAGTGTTTATGTTTTTTTTTAAAAGAAGGTATAAAAAGGTTATATGGGCCTAAAAGGGGGTATCTGGCCCAATAAAAACAAAAACTGAATTGAGAAGAGAAACAAAAGGGGGGAGTAAGGCGCCAGATCATGGGCTTAAGGCAATTTGGATGGGGCAACCGGCCCAAACACGTTTGTCACATTTGTTTTAGGGTTGCATTCAATTTGTTTCAGAAAGGGTTTACAAGTTTGAGAGCGGCGCCGTTCCTCATCGTCTTCTTCATCGTTCTCGTCCCTGAGCCATGCCACTGACGCTTCTCTCCGTCCCCGTTTCCAGGCGCCATCATCCCTCTCTCTTTCCTCCACGGTCAAGCAAGGCGGCATTACGAAAAGGTTTGATTTCTTAGTTCTGTACGTTTTACGCTTTGCATGTTTTTGATCTTGACAAGTTCTGATTATTTATGTTATCCTTGCTTGTGTGAGGTATGAAAAGAAGGAGTAGAAATACTACCTTTGGAGGATTATTTGCTTGGAGAGGAGGAGAGATCTGGAGGCGCTTTAGGCGGCCAGGGGCGGGGAACGCGATGCTGGGCTAGCTCTGGAAATCTGGTACCTTTATCTTTGCTTTTTATGGTTTAATGATGAATGTCTGAAAACCTAGTTCCTTTGCTTTTGTCTTCTCTTTTGCTTGCTTCTGTATGCTTGTATGCTTGCCCCTGAAATTCTTGCTTAATGATGTTAGCTCTGAGATATCTTGTTGGTTTGAATGCTTCTTTTCCTCTTCCACTGCTTGCCTCTGAGGTGCTTGTTGATGTTGATTTTGAATATTGATGCACTAGCCCTGTGATGAAATCCTTCTGAGGGCTTTGTTGGTTCAGTTGTTGTTTCGATTTGTTGAAGATGCTTGTATGATATTGACTGAGATTGGGATTTTGTGTAGCCTATGAGGAAGTCAGTTATGAGGTTGGCATGTGGTTTGAAACAGGTCGTATGGCTTTTTTTTGGTTGGGCTTGCACAGGTTTGTGTTACAGTCGTGTGAACTGGTTATTTTTGATGAACAAGCTTATTAGTATAGGCAGGCTTCTGGGTAGTTTAGCAGGAAGAGGCTTGGCTTTTGTTTGTTACAGGTTATGAGTTTATATGTTTGATATGCTGGATTTTTGAAACTGAGTTTGGTTTTCAGGCTTGTTTATGCAGGATGGCTTGTGTTTACTTGCTTGACAGTTTTGAGGCTCTTGAAACTGTATAGGCTTTAAGGCTTCAGTTTGACAGGTTTGCTTGTTTTGGAACAAGCAGGTTAAGGCTGGAGGTTTTTGTTTGTTACAGGTTAAGGCTTCAGTTTGTGTTTGACAGTTTGTGGTGAGCTTTTTCTATGTGTTGGTTCTGCCCCCCCTTTTACTGTGTTTTGATAACTTATTTATATCTTAAGCCTAAGCCTGTTGTAAGCCTTTCTCTCCTCTCTCTTTTTATCTCTCTCTACAGATTAAAAAGCATTTGTTTTTTGCTTAAAACTGTACTATGCTTCTGAAAAAGTAACTGGCTGAAAATGATGACTTTTTGAACATTGCTTGCATATTAGTTTTGCTCTGCACACTTTCTTCTTTTTCAAGATTTTCTGCATATCTTTGTGTACTTTGTTGACAGCTCTTTGACAACCCTTGGACAGTTTTGGTTGACAATGGACTTGGTTTGTTATGTGCAGTTCAGCTTGGACTCTGGTTTGGATTATTGCTTTGTTGACATTTTGTACATGCTGTTTGTTTGGCATTTTGCAAATTGAAACTATGCAGCCTGTTTGACAATTTTGAATTTGTGTAATATTGTAACTTTGTGCATTTCATATTTTATTTGCAAGCATATTTCTATCCCTCTTTGTGAACCAAGAACTTCTTGTGATTTGCAGAGAGGGTGAATAAACTGATTCCGTCCAGTTACTTTTAATGATGAACTTTAAATTAACTGTCTGCTTTTTTTCTTTATTTTTCATCTGTATTGACTTCTTTTCTTTTTCTTTTTTCAGGTAAAATCAATTGAGCAATGGAGAGCAGTAGAAGATGAAGATTTAGAAAACTTAGGATATAGCTTTATTTTACCTTTAATTATTTGTAATAACATTATTTGTAAATACTGTAAATGTATTCAAATAACATTTGTACTTAATAATTAAAAGTAAATAAAAGTTTAATCCTTTTTAATTCTTCTTCAATTGTTTATTTAATTATTTATAATTCTTAAATTATAATAAATGGAAATAAATCCCAATTATTCTAACTTAGAATAAATAATTAATTAATAAACATTGTAGTCTTGCAATCAATAATAAACCCGGCGTCCCAATTAAACATGAGCAATGCACAGTCAATCAAACAAACATCCATATGCCTATCTCTTTACTGATTAAATCAAACCCTGCCAGTTCTCAATCCAAATGCCTCAGCTCATATCCCAGATTAAATTGAGAAGTACTGTAGAATTAATTCTTTCTGAGAATGTGCGCACAAAACCCTAATTCTTTACTTAACACCAAAGAAACGCCTGTCTGATCAAACCTTGAGCCAAACTCAACCAAACCCTAATAATTTGCTTGAACTGTATCAAAAGTCCATGAAAACCCTAAATTGGATAGACTGATAAGAAAAAGTCTGTTTGACTGATTCTTACGCCAATCTGAAAAATCAGGAAAAGTCTGAAGCTGTGGTTTCTTGTGGAAAAAGAGGAGGGCAAATTTTGGGGTACAACAATTGCCCATGTTCAATCTTCTTGAACCTGAAGAGTTAGATTGGCAAGCTTGCCTTTCGCGACTCGAGGGTAAAAGGAGATTGGACACTAGAGTGCCCAAAAAATTTGCACTCGGTAATGTGATGGTAGAGGGAATGGGCTTAAAGATGCCATTTGGTGATGGGCTTAAAGATGCCATCTGGAGATGTGACAGGGGGATGGGCTTAGAGATGCCATTTAGTGATGTGACAGAATCTTGTCGGGGCATAGGCTTAGAGATGCCATATGGAAATTGCTGGTAGGAGGATGGGCTTAAAGATGCCATCTGGAAATTGCTGGTAGGAGGATGGGCTTAAAGATGTCATCTGGAAATGTTTGTTGAACTGTATGTCATTGGTGAGTGGATGAGTATCAGAAACGTATCCATGTTTTGGAACATCTCTGAACTGGGGGTCTGAATAAGCAATAGATTGACATCCGTGTCTGGAAGCATCCGTAAACTGTTTTCAGAAGTCTGGAAATTGAATAAGCAATAGATTAACATCCGTTGTTGGGAAGCGTCCGTAAACTGTTTTCCAAAGTTGAGAAGAATTTGAACAAGCGATAGGTTAACATCTATTACTGGAGAACCCGTGAACTGTTTTCAGAAGTCTTGAAGTTGAATAAGCAATAGAGCAGCATCCGTTGTTGGGAAGCGTCCGTAAACTGTTTTCAAAAGTTGAAGTGGAGAAGGAACCGGTGTAGGGTTTCCTGACGATGAGTCCGTGTAAAACTGCATCTGAATGAATCTGGAATAAGTATCAGAATGTCGCCATGTCTGGGTCACATCTGAACTATTTCTAGAAAGAATCTCGGAAGATGATGATCTTTGTCTGTCGACTGATCTTTCCTGAAAAGGTAAAGAGTTAGTTGTATGCAATGTCATGAAGCATGATGTAATGCATGTTATATCAATGTTTATGATATGAATGTGATGAATGTGCATGTAAGCTGATGAGTTGTCTTGCTGAGGTAGATGAATCCTGGATGGCAGGAGATAAAAGAATCTTGACTGCCGCCGGGGAAAGTAATTCCTTGACTGCTGCAGGGGATTGCAAGAATCTCTTGATCGTTGAAAATGAGAAATCCTGGGACCACTGTTGGGGAATCAGGAGCTTGGGTTGTATGCCAATCTACTGGGGATTCCTGTCTTGAGGGGATCTTCACTGGAGAATATTCGAATATTCTGTGAGGAATTGAGAATGAGAGTCTTCATTCTGCTTGGGGATTGATAGTTAGAAGTTTTAGCTTCGCTAGGGATTGCAAGAATCTTTTGATTGATGTAGGTATTGATCTGGGATCTTGAAAAGGTTGGTCGGGGAGATAGTTGTCCTGGCTGGTTTCAGGTATTGATCTCCGACCTGAGAAAGAAAGATAGTTTTCCTGGCTTGTTACAGGTGTTGATCTTCAATCTCTTCATGTAGATGGTTTCCTGGCTTGTTACAGATGTTGATCTACAATCAGTCGTCCACAGATATTTTCCTGGCTTGCTACAGGTATTAATCTGGAACTTAAGAAATACGCCACCTTGAGAATGAGAATCTTCATTCTGTTGGGAGTCAGAAGTTGGGAGTATACCAATCTTCTGAGTTGGTGAGAATCTTCATGTTGTTAACAGTCAGAAACTGGGAGTATACCAATCTTCTGAGGTTTTAAGGATGAGAGTCTTCACTCTTGAGTGTCATAAATTGGGAGTATACCAATCTTCTGGGGTTTTGAGAATCTTCATGCTGTTAACGGTCAGAAACTGGGAGTATACCAATCTTCTGAGGTTTTAAGGATGAGAGTCTTCACTCTTGAGTGTCAGAAATTGGGAGTATGCCAATCTTCTGGGGTTTTGAGAATCTTTGTGCTGTTAACGGTCAGAAATTGGGAGTATACCAATCTTCTGAGGTTTTAAGGATGAGAGTCTTCACTCTTGAGTGTCAGAAATTGGGAGTGTACCAATCTTCTGAGATGATGAGAATCTTCATGCTGTTAACGGTCAGAAACTGGGAGTATACCAATCTTCTGAGGTTTTAAGGATGAGAATCTTCATTCTTGAGAGAAACAGATTTTTAGGAG
This sequence comes from Vicia faba, assembly GCA_948472305.1. Classification (NCBI taxonomy): domain Eukaryota; kingdom Viridiplantae; phylum Streptophyta; class Magnoliopsida; order Fabales; family Fabaceae; genus Vicia; species Vicia faba. The sequence continues at coordinate 552,682,990 of OX451737.1, read as the reverse complement.
CTTCAATTGTTCGTTATTCTGTTGGTGGTTGTAACTTCCAGCAGGTGATGAAGGAACTGTTGGACACTTTTGACATTCAAATGCCCCAAGTGATGATGAAGGAGTCTCTTCATGCCGTTAACCGTTAACTGCTATCTGGTTGTAATCCAAGCTTCGCGGTGGTCTGATATTGTGAGTGAGTGACAGAATGGCTACCGTGTCTGGAGCGTATCTGAAATTGTATCTTGGAGGTGAGATCTGTATGAGTAGCAGAATAACTTCCGTATCTTGGAGTGTATCTAGAACTGTAACTAGGATCTGAATGAGTGACAGAATGGCTACCGTGTCTGGAGCGTATCCGAAACTGTATCTTGGAGGTGAGATCTGTATGAGTAGCAGAATGACTTGTGTCTGGAGTGTATCTGAAACTGTAACTAGGATCTGAATGAGTGACAGAATGGCTACCGTGTCTGGAGCGTATCTGAAACTGTATCTTGGAGGTGAGATCTGTATGAGTAGCAGAATGACTTCCGTGTCTGGAGTGTATCTGAAACTGTAACTAGGATCTGAATGAGTGACAGAATGGCTACCGTGTCTGGAGCGTATCCGAAACTGTATCTTCCAACAGGTGGTGAAGGAATTGTTGAACATTTTTTACATTCGAATTCCCCAAGTGATGATGAAGGAGACCTTCCCCAAGTTCACTGAACTTTTGAGAGATTTGTTGAAATCTTGACTGGACTGCCCCAGGTTAACTGAACTTTGAAAGATCTGTTGAAACCTTGACTGGACTGCCCCAGGTTAATTGGATGGTGACATGTCATGCCCCTTGTTGATAGGAAATTTGTCGTTGGAAGTGTCATCCTTTTTGAATTGATTTTGTTCACTGAGAGAGTCTTCGTTCCTCCGAACATTCGCTGTAGGAATTTCTTCGCTGTCAAACAAATAACCATGTGCAAACAACGATATTCAAATAATGCAAAGTTTATGCTTGTCTCGAAGTTTTGAAAAATGTGTTTTTTAGCAGAAAACTTTTTATAAGACAAATTTAACACAAGATTTAGAGCAAGGCCTTACAGGAGTCAGGATACCTTTTGTAACAGTATGCTTTCGAACTAACTCATGCTTCAATTAAGACTTTTGAAGGGTTGTAACGTGGCTCGGTTCACGGTTTAAAAAACAAAGGATAAAGGCTCAAAGTATATTTGTACCCACCCGCTCTTCGTGATGTTATTCAATCCTAAGCTCAGTTAATTGTGCGTCGAACTCCATTCGAATTTGGAACGACTTTTGGGTGATGGTTCACCAGTTGAATTTTGGAAGACAGTCATCATCTCCTTTTTTCTTTTGCAACATTTTTTCATGTTGTTGAGGATTCGTAATGACCTCTTTCTTTTGATTTGTTATCCCTAACTTTTGCCTGACTGTTCCTGTTTTCGATATTACAGTCAGCGGGATGCCCCAGCTTTCTTAAGCCTCCTTTACAGGTTTTGGCTCAGTGGGCTTTTTATTTTTTGAGAGATAATGATTGCCTATGAGATAAGGAACCATCACTGTCTTTTGATTCCAGAGGAATGCTTTTCTCTTTTTCTTTTGATGTCGTTCGTTGTATTACGAACTGAGAGTTTGCAACTTCAATGCGCACCTTTTTTGGATTAACTGAGAGACTACCCTGCCCCAGGTTTAAATAAAAGGTTTCGATTTGTTTAGAACAGAAAACTCCTACTTCTTTGGCTCGAAGGGGTTGACTAGGGATTATCTTCCTTATAACTCCAGTGTTTGGGAATTGAAAGAAATGTCTGTACATCATCAGCAAGGTCTGTTCAAAAGCATACTGTATGAGATTATGGTATTGTTTCGTCATCCTCCCTCTAAAGGCTTGCAGCTTTTTATCAAGAGTTAAATATCATAAAGAAAGCATAAGAGTAGTGAAAACGAATGGATGAATTCAAGACAAACATATGCAATGCATTAATGAAACAAAGTTTGACATTAATAGATAATTGTTTGAATAACAAATAGATTACAACTTGAAAATCCAAATGAGACAAAAGTCTCTCAGTTTGAGCTTTATCACTTCAGGTGGAGAAACTCTTAACGGAAGATTTTCATCTCGCCGTCTGGCATGAACCTCAGCACTCCAATGTCAATCAGATCTTGAATCTTGTTCTTCAAGGCCCAACTGTCGTCGGTGTCATGTCCCGGGCTATAGGAGTGGTATACACAAAATGCGTCGGGATGATAGTTAGGAGCGGAGGTATTGGGCTTCCGAATAGGATCCCTCAGAGCAGTCATATTGACCTCCAACAAACGCTCCAGTATTAGAGATGACGGTATGTCAGTCTTAGTGAACTGTCTCCCCGATGTATTTTGCTTACGCTGATTACCCCGTTGACGCCGATGAGGTTGTTGATGGGCTTGTGACCCTGAAGCAAGTAGGGGAGCCTTCCCTTTGTCTTCTTGTCTGGAAGGGGGTTGAGTGGTGACTTGCTCTTCAACCTCAGATGTCTGCCCCACTCGGTTGTCCCGAAGCAGTTGGTTGACGAGAAATCTGAGTTCCTCTTATCTTTGAGACAAGTTCTGGATGAGAACCATCTGGCCCACCAGTTATCCCATCATTTGGATCCTCATTGTTGTCAGCTTAAACTATAGTGCCTCCAACTGATCACTCCTGGAATTGCTTGAATTTCCCCGGACCATGCCTGTTGTGAGGAGAGCTTTCACTTCTTCTTTCCCCAGGGACAGGTTCAAGAACATTTCCTAAAGTTGAGCATTTTGGTCCTGGATATCCTTGACAGTCCGCTCTAGAGCCATCTCTTACTGAAATAAACAGTAGGAGAATAAGGAAACCTGAAAAGGAAAAAAAATGTTATGATGCAATGCATGATATGTGGATGCATGCTTTCAAGGATCTCTTGGGGTAAACACAAGAGAATGTTAGAGGTTGAACTTCGATTTTTGATTGGAGAAATTTGCACCGGTGGATGTCTTTCCACGAGAATCAAGCTCACCATGTCGAGTGGGTCATAGCCCCTGATTCAAGTTGTTGCACTTGATCTTTGATTGCATTTGCTTAGAAGAGAAAACCTCTTGCCCTTTGGTAGACGTCTGGTTCAACATGACCCTACATCAACAGACCTTCGAGATCCTTGAAATAGTTAGTGAAAAAATGCTATGGTATGATGTCATGATGTTATGTACATGCATGCAAAAGCAAGTAAGTGTATATACAGGTAATCATATTCACACAAAGCAAACAAGTCCTTAGGGTTAGGCTTGCATGGGGTTTGTAGGTAAGTACCCTCTTGAAGTTAGTTGGCTCATCTTGTCCTAAAATAGAAACCGGGTTCTAAGGAGCTCAATATCATTGGATTGTTTTCTGTGTTCATTGTTTTGGTTTAGCCACTCAACTGGCGACCAAAATATTCCAAGAAAACAACCCTCAATGAGTGTAGTATCGAGTATCTACCAACTTCGGACTGCACCAAAGTCGGTCATCTCACTACCCCTAAAAAGGCTAGGATGGTCAATTAAGGTTCTAAGAGTTCGTTAGTGCTTCATGACATCACTCAGCGGCCCCGTACTCTCCTTGATTGAACTCAAGGGTTACCGGTACTCACAAATATGTCACACTAACATAGCTTACTACTTCAACCATGTCGGTATACCCCGCACAGTTCCCTCACAATTTTATTGCTATTTAACTAAAAAAGGTGCCCCCAAATCCGGGTGTAGGATTTACAACAAACCCAAACAAGGACCCAAAAAGTAAAGCAATCAAGGCAATCAAAGCAAGAATGTAAAGGTGATCTAAACCTTAAGGTCACCCCACTTTTAAATTTCTCCCCAGCAGAGTCGCCAGTTCTGTGATACGGTGGGAGAACTGACTTGAGATTTTGCGTTTGTATTCGCACTTGTTCGGTTTAGCAAGAGTCGCCACCGACTTTTTATTTTATCCTAAAGGAAAGGTTAAAAAGCACAGGAAAAACCTTTTGAGATGTTTCGTGGGTTCGGGGGGTAGATTATGAAAAGGGAAGGTATTAGCACCCTTTTCATCCATGGTTATCCATGGGCTCTTAGTTACTTGGTTTAGATCACTTGCCTTAATTTTCAATTGCTTGAAATGGTGTTGTGTGTGTGTGTGTTTTGAAAATGTTTTGAAAAAGATGCCTTGTCTAGGCAACCGTTGTAACAATTCTTTACTCGAATGTTTTACAAAGGTGTGTGTATTTTCAAAAAGATGTTTCAAGGTTTTGAAAGTTGTGTTGTGAAGTGAGTTTTGAAAGTAGGCAAGTGTGTTTTGCAAGTTTGATCAAGTAACTAAGAGTTATCTACCCCTAAATTTACTCAAAGATTTTTCTCATGTTTTAACCCTTTTAACAGTTTTGTTCCACCATTGTATTTGGTGGACAATCTTGTGTTAGGATGTTAACGGGACAGGCGCGGGTCATCGTATGGACCATGAATGCAATGGTGCCAAGTGTCTTTGGCAATTTGCTTGAAGGGACTATGATCATTTTGTTTAGGAAACTTTCGAAAGCGTCATCGAGGGACTATGATCATTTGAATTGTTTTGCCAAAGAAACTCAACGTGCAAGCATGGCCCATTTTGGAAGGCAACAAGCGGGATTACCCTAGGGGTGCAAGTGTGAATTGTGTATTTGATTTTCATGCGTTTATCTTGTATTAGGTTATCTAGCGGTTGATTTTATTTACATACAAACCCTAGGTCTAAACATGGTATAATTGAAAGCGATAAATTGCGGGAATTTAAAGTCTAAGCTATTACAAATAAGTATCCGGGAATGGGGGTACAAATATTTACAAATGGGGATGAGACTTATTAGGAGAGTAGTGTCCAAATATATTTACAACCAAATCGAATCGCATTCTCAAAATGTAATGTATCAATGTATAAGAATAAAAGATAAGCAAATGTATTGGTGTAAGGGCATGTGATTATTTACAAGTGAGAAAAATGTTAACTTAATGCAAATTTAAGTAAGTATTTATTTTTGGGTTTTTGTTAGTTATGTGCAAACAAAAGCTTTAGTTATAGAAAAGTATTTAACTTTAAAAAAAACTATTTTTTATGTATTTTGTTAATGTTATATAAACAAAAGGTTTAAAAAAAAAGAAATGTTTAAGTTTAAAAATCTATTTTTATATGTATTCTTTATTAATGTTTTATACAAGGTTTAATTGAAACAAAAAAAAGAAGTTTTAAAAGAGAAAATTGTTTAACTTAAAATATATTTTTTATGTATTTTAAGTTGTAATAAAAATTAGTAAACATTTTATATGATAGGTTAGTATATTATTTAACAACAACAAGAATTAAGTTATAAAAATTAAAAAGTGTTGATGTTTTTTTTTAAAAGAAGGTATAAAAAGGTTATATGGGCCTAAAAGGGGGTATCTGGCCCAATAAAAACAAAAACTGAACTCAGAAGAGAAACAAAAGGGGGGGTAAGGTGCCAGATCATGGGCTTAAGGAAATTTGGATGGGGCAACCGGCCCAAACACGTTTGTCACATTTGTTTTAGGGTTGCATTCAATTTGTTTCAGAAAGGGTTTACAAGTTTGAGAGCGGCATCGTTCCTCATCGTCTTCTTCATCGTTCTCGTCTCTTAGCCATGCCACTGACGCTTCTCTCCGTCCCTGTTGCCAGGCGCCATCATCCCTCTCTCCTTCCTCCACGGTCAAGCAAGGCGGCATTACGAAAAGGTTTGATTTCTTAGTTTTGTACGTTTTACGCTTTGCATGTTTTTGATCTTGACAAGTTCTGATTATTTATGTTATCATTGCTTGTGTGAGGTATGAAAAGAAGGAGTAGAAATACTTCCTTTGGAGGATTCGTTGCTTGGAGAGGAGGAGAGAGCTGGAGGCGTTTTAGGCGGCCAGGGGCGGGGAACGCGATGCTGGGCTAGCTCTGGAAATCTGGTACCTTTATCTTTGCTTTTTATGGTTTAATGATGAATGTCTGAAAACCTAGTTCCTTTGCTTCTGTCTTCTCTTTTGCTTGCTTCTGTATGCTTGTATGCTTGGCCCTGAAATTCTTGCTTAATGATGTTAGCTCTGAGATATCTTGTTGGTTTGAATGCTTCTTTTCCTCTTCCACTGCTTGCCTCTGAGGTGCTTGTTGATGTTGATTTTGAATATTGATGCACTAGCCCTGTGATGAAATCCTTCTGAGGGCTTTGTTGGTTCAGTTGTTGTTTCGATTTGTTGAAGACGCTTGTATGATATTGACTGAGATTGGGATTTTGTGTAGCCTATGAGGAAGTCAGTTCTGAGGCTGGCATGTGGTTTGAAACAGGTCGTATGGCTTTTTTTTGGTTGGGCTTGCACAGGTTTGTGTTACAGTCGTGTGAACTGGTTGTTTTTTATGAACAAGCTTATTAGTATAGGAAGGCTTCTGGGTAGTTTAGCAGGAAGAGGCTTGGCTTTTGTTTGTTACAGGATATGAGTTTATATGTTTGATATGCTGGCTTTTTGAAACTGAGTTTGGTTTTCAGGCTTGTTTATGTAGGATGGCTTGTGTTTACTTGCTTGACAGTTTTGAGGCTCTTGAAACTGTATAGGCTTTAAGGCTTCAGTTTGACAGGTTTGCTTGTTTTGGAACAAGCAGGTTAAGGCTGGAGGTTTTTGTTTGTTACAGGTTAAGGCTTCAGTTTGTGTTTGACAGTTTGTGGTGAGCTTTTTCTATGTGTTGGTTCTGCCCCCCCTTTTACTGTGTTTTGATAACTTGTTTATATCTTAAGCCTAAGCCTGCTGTAAGCCTTTCTCTCCTCTCTCTTTTTCTCTCTCTCTACAGATTAAAAAGCATTTGTTTATTGCTTAAAACTGTACTATGCTTCTGAAAAAGTAACTGGCTGAAAATGATGACTTTTTGAACATTGCTTGCATATTAGTTTTGCTCTGCACACTTTCTTCTTTTTCAATATTTTCTGCATATCTTTGTGTACTTTGTTGACAGCTCTTTGACAACCCTTGGACAGTTTTGGTTGACAATGGACTTGGTTTGTTATGTGCAGTTTAACTTGGACTCTGGTTTGGATTATTGCTTTGTGGACATTTTGTACATGATGTTTGTTTGGCATTTTGCAAATTGAAACTATGCAGCCTGTTTGACAATTTTGAATTTGTGCAATATTGTAACTTTGTGCATTTCATATTTTATTTGCAAGCATATTTCTATCCCTCTTTGTGAACCAAGAACTTCTTGTGATTTGCAGAGAGGGTGAATAAACTGATTCCGGCCAGTTACTTTTAATGATGAACTTTAAATTAACTGTCTGCTTTTTTTCTTTATTTTTCATCTGTATTGACTTCTTTTCTTTTTCTTTTTTCAGGTAAAATCAATTGAGCAATGGGGAGCAGTAGATGATGAAGATTTAGAAAACTTAGGATATAGCTTTATTTTACCTTTAATTATTTATAATAACATTATTTGTAAATACTGTAAATGTATTCAAATAACATTTGTACTTAATAATTAAAAGTAAATAAAAGTTTAATCCTTTTTAATTCTTCTTCAATTGTTTATTTAATTATTTATAATTCTTAAATTATAATAAATGGAAATAAATCTCAATTATTCTAACTTAGAATAAATAATTAATTAATAAACATTGTAGTCTTGCAATCAATAATAAACCCGGCATCCCAATTAAACATGAGCAATGCACAATTAATTAAACAAACATCCATATGCCTATCTCTTTACTGATTAAATCAAACCCTGCCAGTTCTCAATCCAAATGCCTCAGCTCATATCCCAGAGTAAATTGAAAAGTACTGTAGAATTAATTCTTTCTGAGAATGCGCACACAAAACCCTAATTCTTGACTTAACACCAAAGAAACGCCTGTCTGATCAAACCTTGAGCCAAACTCAACCAAACCCTAATAATTTGCTTGAACTGTATCAAAAGTCCATGAAAACCTTAAATTGGATAGACTGATAAGAAAAAGTTTGTTTGACTGATTCTTACGCCAATCTGAAAAATCAGGAAAAGTCCGAAGCTGTGATTTCTTGTGGAAAAAGAGGAGGGCAAATTTTGGGGTACAACACAACTTCCTGGGTCGAAAGACACTCATTTTTCTTTTCCTTTACATTTTCTTGCCTTTCAATATGGTTGTAATAGTGTAGTATTTATTTCTTGCATTTTTATTGCCTTATATAAATGCTAGTAATTAGGTGTGTATGGTAAGATAAAACCAACAAATAGGCCACCCTAATCAAAGACCAAATGCATGCAATAAAATACACTCGCACATGCCCCTCTTAGGGTACACCTCACTTGGTTGCCTCGAATGTGGTCATTGAGTATAGGAAGTTTTAGAGGTCGTCCTTTTGTCCAAAGATCATAAATTGCCTCGAAACGGTTGCCTCAGATAAAAATGATCTAAGACATTAGGATTACCACTAAGGCATCCTAACATTGCTTTAGTGACCACACGTCCCTTAATCGAATTGACCTGAAAAACTCCAACGAAGGTGTTACCTACTCCTCAATAGTGGGATAACATTGTCTAAAGGACATTTGCACAGTTTAATTCCTTTTTGAGTAGGTAGAGGTTCTTAAGTACTTGCTCCTTTTTAACAAAACAAAACTTTTCACACTTACACTCTCTTCAAAACAAAAACCCTTTCAAAACCCACAAACACAAAAGAAAAGCAAACTTTTGAAAACATAGTGAGCAAGTACCTAAGAGCCTGTGGATAACCACGGATAGAAAGGGTGCTAATACCTTCCCTTTCTATAATCTACCTCCCGAACCCGAGAAATATCTCAAAAGGGAATTTTTCTATGCTTTTGTCCTTTCCTTGTTGGATAAAATAAAAGACGGTGGCGACTCTTGCTTACCGCGACATTTTGCAAAAACAAACGCAAACGCGAACCAGCATTCCAAAACAGTCAGTTCTCATTCCCACCGATCACGGAACTGGCGACTCTGCTGGGGAGTTACTCATAAGTGAGGTGTACCTTAGGATTAGATCACCATGTTTTCAATTGTATGCTTTGTTTGCTTTAATTTTGTGGGATTGTATCGGAGTTCTATAGATCCTAACCCGGATCTGAGGATACCCTTTAGGTAAGTAGCAATGAACTGTGAGGGATCTATCCGGCGTAGACCGACACGGATGAAGCAGTAGCTACGTTGGTGTGACACCTTGGTCTGTACCGATATCCCTTGTGTTGGAACAAGGAGAATATGGGTCTTCTGAGGAGTCATTAAGCACCAACTGACCTTAGAACCTTAAATTGACCCACTTGGCCATAGAACAGTAGCAGTATGCTACACTCATTGAGACTAAACTCTCGAGATGATTCCGGCCGCAAGAAAAGGTTGCTAAACTGGAATTATGACCGATTGAGGGTAGTCAGTGATATTGAGATCCTTTAGAACCCGGTTACTATTTTTAAGACAGGTCTTAACCAACTGAAACTGAAAGAGGGTAGTACCTAAGCTTCATGCCAGCCTGAAATCTAAGGGCTCTTTTGTGTGACTTGTGTGCCTTTACCATGTTTGCCTTTTGTGGATACTTGTTGGTGTGCCTTTACCATGACATCATAACATCATGAACATTGCATACATCTTGCATAAGGACTAACCTATTTCAAAGACAAGAGGGTTTCATCTTTGCTCTGTTTTGTAGGACATCATGATGCCCATGCGTAGGAATACTATCCGGATCAACTTTGTTCAAGTACCTACTTTGCTTAAAGAGTTGGTTGTCAGGATTCCAGACACTACCTCCTTCATCAATAGGCATGATTCTCTTCTCAGTTTAGTCACCTCAAAGTTGGACGTATAAATGATGAGTGTCCTGGTCCAGTTTTATGATCCCCTATATCATTGCTTCACCTTTCAAGACTTCCAGCTGGTTCCTACCCTGGAAGAATTCTCTGAGCTGCTTGGTATCTCTGTTTTGGAGCAGACTCCATTTACTGGTTGGGAAAAGACTCTTAAGCCTGAAGAAATTGCCGCAGCCCTTCACTTGGCCAAAGAGGAGGTAATGTCTAACTGGGAGACTAGGAGTGGAGCTAAAGGTTTCCTGACTAAGATTTTGGTTGGCAAGGCTAACTACTTCTGGGACAGCTTAGACTTCAAGGCGTACGAGGACATTCTGGCTCTCTTGATTTATGGTCTGGTATTGTTTCCAAATCCTTACACTTTTGTTAATGTTTATGCCATAAAGATCTTCATCTCTTGGAATCCGGTACCCACTCTCTTGGGTGATATCCTTCATCAGCTCTATGGTCGTACTGCCCGAAAGCGGGGAACCTTGATGTGTTGTGCTCCTTTATTGTCGAGGTGGTTTATTTCGTACCTCCCAAAGTCTGTACTGAAGAACAAAGAAGGAATGGGCTGGGCTTTTAGGGTAATGTATCTTACTAATAATGACATTATTTGGACTCTCAGAGGCTTGGATGAGGTGACTGTCATTGATCGTTGTGGAGAGTATCCTAATGTTCCATTGATCGGAACCCATGGAGGAATTTCTTATAACCCATGTTTAGCTCTCCGTCAGTTTGGAAGAGCTAGAAGAGAAGGGCCTCATGAGATGTTGATGCCTCATATCATATTTGATTTTCAGGGAGATAGAGACGAGCTGCATCGTAGATTCATCAGGGCTTGGGATAGAGTTCACCAATCTGACCCACATGAGTTGGGACCAAAGACTTCTCTGCCAATGGAGCCATATCTCAGATGGGTCCGCATCCGTGCCCAGAAGTTAGGTATGCCATATGAAGCTGTCAGGCCCGTTACCTTTGAAGTTGCTGATAAAAACGGAGTTCTTCCAACTATTCTCCATCCTTATGTGCCCACTGATGTTTGCACACTGAAGAGGTCTTGAACGCAACTGCGGGAAGAACGGGATTCTTATCGAGAGAGGTTCAATGAACAAGAGTAGAAGATCCAGAAGCTGACTAAGCAACTGGAAAATGAGCAGATCCTGAATGATTATGTCCGCACTGAGAAAAAGAGATCATGGGAGCATTGATGGACCTTTGATGTTTTCTTTTACAGTTTTTATTTACTTTTCAGTATTTCCATTCTTGTAACGCCTAAGGGCAATTTGTTGAACAATTTAAATTCTGAAGTTAAATCTAATGAAGTGTGTTTCCTTTCTTGTTTACAAATTTGAATCCCGATTGTCTTTGAAATCATAAATCATACGCATTTCATCTCATGCACTTCATAAACAGGTACCCTTTTTACAGGTCTCTTATCTTCTTCGCTGTTTATTTCAGCAATCATCATGTCTACTGAAACTTCCACTGAGCAAGCTATCAAGGCCCTCCAGGCCCAGAGTGCCCATTTTCAAGAGTTGGTCATGAGCCTAGCTAAGGGTCAGCAGGACTTGAAGACCCTGATTCTGAAAGAAAGGAAGAAGAAGAAGAAGACCATCCTGTTCAATACTGGACGCAGGTTTGGAAACGGGCTGCAGAATGAGGTTGACCTGACCACCTCATCTGGGGGGAAGGATAGTCCACAAGAAAGGAGGGCTCCTAGCCCTATGGTCTCCGACAACGAGACGGACTATGATGAAGAATAATATCCTCCTGCTGAGGATAAGTACAAACAGCTGGAAGACCGTTTGAGCGCTATGGAAATACAAAAGGTGCCCGGTCTTGACTTCGGAGATCTAGGTCTATCATCTGGGGTGGTGATTCCCCATAAGTTCAAGGCACCCGCCTTTGCCAAGTATGACGGAGCTTCCTGTCCAAAGTTGCACCTCCGGTCATATGTGAGGAAGATCCAACCTTACACTGCTGATAAGAACTTGTGGATCCATTTCTTTCAAGACAGTCTTTCAGGGACTCAGCTTGAGTGGTTCTATCAGTTGGACGGAGCCAGTATCCGCAGCTGCGAGGATTTGGCTACTTCACTCTATAAGCAGTATCAGTATAACTCCGACCTCGCTCCTACGCGTACCCAACTCCAGGGTATGTCAATAGGGACGGGTGAAGGATTTAAAGAGTATGCTCAAAGATGGAGAGATCTTGCAGGAAGGGTGCAACTACCTTTGGCTGATCGTGAACTCGTTGACATGTTTTTGGGGATCCTGTCCAGTCCGTTCTTTAATCATCTGATTGGAAGCTCTTCAGCCGGGTTTACAGACCTTATCTTGACTGGTGAAAGGGTTGAAGTTGGTATTAAAGCTGGGAAGATAAAGAAGGGTGCCTCATCGAGCACCGAGAAGAAACCATTTAAGAAAGAGTCCAGTGTTGTCTACAGTTCAAGAAGACAGAATAGACCTGAACACCGCCAAGCTGTCAATGCGGTTGTTATTTCAAAACCAGTTGGTGCTCCTTAGCCTCACAACCAACAAAGGGACGAGAGGCCTCGAAGGAAATTCACCCGTCTCAGCATGACTTTGTCTCAGATTCTGCCACAGTTGCTGAAGACCAATCTGGTGACTCTAAGGGAAGCCCCAAAGAATCCAAATACTACATCACCAAAGTATAACCCCAACACCCGATGCGCTTATCACTCTGAAAGCCCGGGGCATAATACGGATGATTGTTGGACTTTGAAGAATAAGGTCCAAGACTTGATTGATGCCAAGGAGATTGAGTTTGAGGCGCCCGAGAGGCCCAACATTGTAACTGCTCCCATGCACAAGCATGGAGTGAATGTTGTAGAGGAAGACTTGATTGTAGTTTCTGTGGATGATATTGTTACCCCTCTGATGACTGTCAAGAAGAACCTGTTGCTAGCCGGTTTATTTTCGGGCTGTGGTGAGGGTTGCCATATGTGTTCTGTTTTACCTACTGGTTGCCCATCTTTGAAGTCAGGTATCCAAAACCTGATGGATAGCAAAGAGATCCTGTTTGAAAAGACTATTGTTCCATCCATTCCTACTGAAGAAGTTTCCATCATTACCATTTTCAATAATTCTCCCAATGCTCCCTCGAGGAAGCCTGTTAGAATTACGCCTGTTCCGAAGATCGCACCTGTAATCATCACTGTTCCGGGGCCCATCCCCTACACCTCTGACAAAGCTGTCCCTTGGCACTATGGGGCAGATGTTTATGTTCTCGGAGTTAAGCAAGAGTTTGATGTTGATACCGGCGTCAGCAACATTACTGGGCCTGCTAAAGTCACCTGCAGCGGTAGACTTTTCTCACCTGATATTGCTCCACCAACTGTCCGAAGACCTGTTGTTATTACATCTGCAAGTGTACCTGCTGCCATTCCTGATCAAGTTCTTAGTCCTCCCCCTGTCGCCGAGTCATCTAGCACTCGGGGCAAAGGGATCACCACTGATACGCCTACCCAGACGAGGGCACCGAAGACCATTACTATTGAAGCTTCCAAGCAGGAGATGGAAGAGATTTTGAAGATTATTAAGAAGAGTGATTATAATGTAGTTGAGCAACTGAGTCAAACCCCATCCAAGATTTCTATGTTATCATTGTTGTTGTGTTCATAGGCCCATGCCAAGGCTCTGATTACCTTCCTGAATTCTACCACGTGCCACAAGAGACATCAGCTGATCAGTTTACCGATTGTGTGGCCAATTTAACTGCTGATAATGGGTTGGGTTTCTCCGACACTGATCTGACTGCTAAAGGGAAGAACTATAACGATGCCCTACATGTCTCCATTGAATGCAGGGGCACTACTCTGGAACATGTGTTGGTTGACACTGGTTCCTCATTGAACGTCTTGCCCAAGAAAGCTCTAGACAGGTTAGATTGCGAAGGGTTGGAGCTAAAACCAAGTAACATTGTTGTCCAGGCCTTTAATAGGTCTAAAAGGTTGGTGCATGGTGAGGTTGATATTCCAATTAAAGTTGGTTCTCAGGTATTCAATTCTACGTTCTACGTGATGGACATTCGGCCGTCCTATTCTTGTTTGTTGGGTCGTCCATGGATCCACGAAGCTGGAGCTGTGACCTCAACGCTCCACTAGAAGCTGAAGTACCCGGTCAGAGGGAAGATTGTGACAGTACAAGGGGAGGAAGAGTATATGGTCAGCCACCTCAACTCGTTCAGATACATGGAGATGGATGGGGAATTCATTGAGACCCCATTTCAGCACTTTGAAGAGGTTCCTCAGACACTGGCATCAGCTGAGACTGTGGTTGAAGATTCTCCTATGAAGATGGCTTCCCTAAAGGACGCCCGGGCTGTTATTGAGAAGGGTGAGTATTCAAACTGGGGCCGACTTCCTGATTTCACTCAGAAGACTAACAATTTTGGTTTGGGTTTCACGGCAGAAGCTCAAAGGGTTGTTCGTAGTGCAAGGATGGGAAGACCTCCTGTGTTCATCAGCAACTCGGAAGTAAATGCCATTGAAAATGATGTGGAAGAGTCTAAATTCGACAGCTGGATCTATCCTACGACCAACAGTAAACCAAGCAACTGGACAGCAAAGGACTTCATCCCTATTACTTTTATTACCCAGTAATGAGCTCTTTGAATTTGTAACAGACAATGTTTTGAAACTTTATGGCCCGGTGTCTTACCCGGGGCACCGTGGCTTCATTTGTGAGGGCTTTTGTGTGCCATTTTCATATATCATTAATAAAAGCATTGGACATTTTTCGCATTTTTTGCGCTCTTTGTTTTTCTTTATTATATATTGCAAAACAGCTATTTTTACACACACTCACATACACAGGTCTCCATCCACTCTGGATTTCACTGATAACGACTCTGCTACTGCCGATTATGACTTCGAAAATCCGATCAACTTAGCCTAAGACGAAGGTGAAGATGATTGCGAAGTGCCTGGTGAACTTGCAAGACTGCTAATCCAGGAAGAGAGGGCCATTCATCCACATGAATAGCCAGTGGAAACGGTGAATCTGGGTACTGAGACAGACAAGAAGGAAGTCAAGATCGATGCAAATCTGGAGCTTAGTGTGAAACAGCGGTTGATTCAGATGCTGCATGACTATGTTGAGATCTTTGCCTGGTCTTATGAAGATATGCCTGGTTTGGATACTGACATTGTGGTTCATCGCTTGCCTACCAAGGAAGATTGTCCTCCAGTGAAACAGAAGGTTCGCCGTATGCGCCCAGAGATGTCTGAGAAAATCAAGGTTGAGGTTATGAAACAATTTGACGCCGATTTTCTAGCAGTAACTTCTTACCCTCAGTGGGTCGCCAATGTGGTTCCAGTGCCGAAGAAAGATGGTAAGGTCAGAATGTGTGTTGATTACAGAGATTTGAACAGGGCAAGCCCTAAGGATGACTTCCCTCTGCCTCACATCGACGTTCTGGTTGACAATACTGCTCAGCACAAGGTATTCTCCTTTATGGATGGTTTCTCCGATTATAATCAAATCAAGATGGCTCCTGAAGACATGGAGAAGACTACTTTTGTTACTCAGTGGGGTACCTTTTGTTACAAGGTCATGCCTTTTGGGTTGAAGAATGCTGGGGCAACATATCAGCGTGCCATGGTTGCTTTATTTCATGACATGATCCATCATGAGATTGAAGTATACGTCGACGATATGATTGCGAGGTCCCAAACTGAGGAGGAACACCTTGACCATCTACAAAAGTTGTTTGACAGGTTGAAGTTGTACAAGTTGAGATTAAACCCAAACAAATGCACCTTCGGGGTAAGGTCCGGTAAGCTGCTGGGTTTCGTCGTGAGCGACAAAGGTATTCAAGTGGATCCTGCCAAAGTGAAAGCCATACAAGAGATGCCAGCTCCCAAGACAGAGAAAGAGGTCAGAGGCTTTCTAGGACGTCTGAACTACATTTCCCGATTCATCTCGCACCTAACTGCTACTTGTGAGCCAATCTTCAAACTGCTGAAGAAAGATCAAGTGGTACGTTGGAACGATGAATGCCAAGTCGCTTTCGAAAGAATCAAAGAGTATCTCCAGGAGCCACCCATCCTAATGCCACCAATTGAAGGGAGACCTTTGATCCTATACTTGACAGTACTTGACAATTCAATGGGGTGTGTGTTGGGGCAGCATGACGAGTCTGGCGGAAAAGAGCATGATATTTATTGCCTTAGCAAAAAGTTTACCGACTATGAGACTCGATACTCACTGCTTGAGAAAACTTACTGCGCTTTGGCATGGGCTGTGTGATACGGTGGGAGAACTGACTTGAGTTTTTGCGTTTGTTTTTGCAAATGTTTCGGTTGAGCAAGAGTCGCCACCGACTTTTTATTTTATCCTAAGGAAAGGTTAAAAAGCACAGCAAAAAACCTTTGAGATGTTTTCTTGGGTTCGGGGAATAGATTATAGAAAGGGAAGGTATTAGCACCCTTTCTATCCATGGTTATCCATGGGCTCTTAGTTACTTGCTTAGATCAACTTGCCTTGATTTTCATTTGTTTGAAATGGTGCTTTGTGTGTGGTTTTGAAAATGTTTTGAAAAGAGGCCAATATGGTGGCAACCTTTGTAATGATCCATGTCGAGGATGTATACAGAGGTGTATGTTTTTTTGAAAAGTTTTCAATGTTTTTTTTTAAAGTTATTTTGAAAGTGTGTTTGTGATGTGTGTTTTGAAAAATAGGCAAGTGTTTTTGCAAGTTTGATCAAGTAACTAAGAGTTGTCTACCCCTAAATTTACTCAAAGATTTTTTTTCTATGTTTTTAACCCTTTTAACAATTTTGTTCCACCATTGTATTTGGTGGACAATCTTGTGTTAGGATGTGAACGGGACAGGCGCGGGTCATCGTATAGACCATGATAGCAATGTTGCAAAGTATCTTAGTTTTTTTTCTTTTGAGGGACTAAGATCATTTTTGTAAGGCAACTTTCGAAAGCGTCATCGAGGGACTATGATCTTTTGATTTTGTTTGTTTTACCAAGATACTTTGCATGCATAACATGGCCCAATTTTTAAGGCAACAAGTGGATGTAACCCTAGGGGTGTTAGTGTGCAAGTGTGTTTTATTGCATACAAGAGTTTTTCTTTGAATTAGGATTTTCTATTTCATTGATTTTATCTTGCCATACATCTCCTAATTACTAGCAATAAAAAGCGGAAATATAAAATCCTACGCTATTACAACAATTAGGGAGTGGGGATACACATTTGTACATGGGGGGTTCAACGAGAAAAATAGACAAAAAAGAAAATAGCAAAAAACAAGATAGAGGGAAAGAGAGAGGGAGCCAGCGCGCTGCTGAGAGGTCATCAGAAGTTCTGACTCAGACCCGCTGCCAGATGATCAACCTTTTGGTTAAACTGTATGAGTCAGAACTTCTGACCCTGGCACCTGCAAAACAGAAACCTGTTAGTGGGTAAATCAGAAGTTCTGACCCCCCTGCGCTGCAAAACAGAAGTTTGTTAGTGGAGAAACCAGAAGTTCTGATCCTGCTGAAAAGACAATAACTCTCAGAAGTTCTGATATTATTGACAGCAAAACAGGCTTCATATGCGCTAACGTCAAAGTCAGCACTTGGCTTTTCCCTGTACTAATCAGAACATCTGCAATTTTGTTATTATTCCACAAAACAAGAAACATATTTGGAACAGCTCCAGCAAATGTCAAAGTGTTTCAGAGGGCAGGACCAACAAGGTCACAGGCAGGTTCTACACTGGTTCAGAATGTTCTGAGGTATGAAAATCCTCAGAATACAAACAGCAACAACATGATATTTACATTATGTTTATTTGAGCATGCACAGCTGATGATGCTTAGCAGCATGATGAAGGTCAGCAGGTGCTTACCTGGCTGTTGGAAAAAATTGTGGATGAAAGCTAGCTTTTGGCTCTGATGGTATTCTGGACAGATTCTTTTTGAAAAGGGTAGGTGAAGGTGTATACGTATATAGGGTCAGAAGTTTGAAAAGGGGTTTTTAGTTCACATAGAAAACTGGGTATTGGATAAAGTTTGAAGGTGAGAAATTCAAAGTTATGAGACAACTGGAGATTTTGGCAGAGTTTCACAACACTATCTTGCTAAAGATTTTTGTTTCTCTCTTAGCAAATTTTTTTTCTGTTTCTTGAACGCCGTTTCCAGTGGACAATGATTCTCTATTTATAGGCAAAAACTCTTGTGGATTTCTTGGTCATTAAAGGCGCCAAAAGAGTTTGAATTGTTCTTTGACAGAAATTCCTGGGAAGTTGTGATAACAGATAGCCTTCGGCCTAGGCTGCAGCAGCAGACGTGGATTGGAGAGAAGTAACCTCTTAAGTGGGCGGTGGCGTGTAGACCCATGCCAGAATCTGCATAAAGGCGTTTTCCAAGCCACACGTGAAGGGATTACTTGGATGAATGTTCAGGAGTGGTTGGAAGCATTAATGAGCATTAAATGGTGATAAGACTTATCAACATTAATATTCTGGTAATGGAAACCAAACTTTGAACCAGCAGTTCTGTTTCAATAAGAACAGCGTAAACCATGCTCTGGCCTTGGTTTCCTGTTGTCTTAGTAAGTTCTGGGGATTCTCCTGATTTTCTGATACGCTCCTTGGATTTGCTTCTGGACCTCCTGGGCTTAGAGATTCTGTATCAGTGTAACACCCACTCTTTTGACCTTTTCATCTTCTGATTTCAGCATGTTCTGAAAGAGCCTTCAGACTTCCTTGCTTCTTTTGCATTCCTTTAGCAAATTCTGGATGAGCTTGCGTAACTGCTGAAAGAGTCATGTTCTGTCTGAGGCTTACGTATTGAACACCGTTTACAACTTCTGATTGAGCTGATGTAGCTGCTGAAGAGCCAACTTCTGACTGTGCTGAGCCAAGCTTGCAACTTCTGACCGTTTCTATCTGGAATTGGTCCAGAAGTTCTGAAGCGCTGATTTTCTTAAACACTCATTTTTTAGAGAAAAATTCCAAGTACTTAGAATTTAATTTTTCTTAAGCTAAAAGCGTTGTCTTTGTGTGATCATCTTGCTCTTGTAAGTGGTTTGCTTGGGCAAGAATGACAATTCAGGATTTTGGATTTGTCTCAGAGGGACTCTGAAAATCCAAGATGATTTCCTAAAGAAAGAGAGGGCAAATTATGGGGTACAACAGTTGCCCCTGTTCAATCTTCTTGAACCTGAAGAGTTAGATTGGCAAGTTTTCCTTTCGCGACTTGAAGGTAAAAGGAGATTGGACACTAGAGTGCCCAGAAATTTGCACTCGCATAGTAGAGTATCAGCAATGCGATGGCGGGAATGGGCTTATAGATGCCATTTGAAGAGATGGTGGATAGGTAGATGGGCTTATGGATGCCATCTTGAGACGTGACAGAACCTTGTCGGGAATGGGCTTATGGATGCCATTTGGAGGTATTGATCGCATAAGAGATTCCTTAGCGAGAACTTGCATACTTTGAGAAAGAAAGATGTTTCCTGGCTTGTTACAGGTGTTGATCCCCAGTCTCTTCATGCAGATATGCCCTGGCTAGATACAGGTATCGAATCTACAATTGGTTGCTCACAGATGTGCCCTGGCTAGATACAGGAATCGAATCTGGAAAATGTTGTCTACAGATATGCCCTGGCTGGATACAGGTATCGAATCTGGAAAATGTTGTCTACAGATATGCCCTGGCTGGATACAGGAATCGAATCTTGGAAAATGTTGAAGATTGGTAGAGATAGCTTTCCTGGCTGGATACAGGCGTAGACCTCTGACCCGAGAATGAAAGATAATTTCCTGGCCTGTTACAGGTGTTTGATCTTCAAACTCTTCATGTAGATATGCCCTGGCTAGATACAGGTATCGAATCTACAATTAATCACTCACAGATGTGCCCTGGCTAGATACAGGAATCGAATCTGGAAAATGTTGAAGATTGGTAGAGATAGCTTTCCTGGCTGGATACAGGCGTAGACCTCTGACCCGAGAATGAAAGATAATTTCCTGGCCTGTTACAGGTGTTTGATCTTCAAACTCTTCATGTAGATATGCCCTGGCTAGATACAGGTATCGAATCTACAATCAATCACTCACAGATGTGCCCTGGCTAGATACAGGAATCGAATCTGGAAAATGTTGATAGTTGATAGTAATCATCCTTGGATTGACTTTTCCTGAAAGGGCAAAACATTAGTTGTATGAAATGTCATGATGTCATGATGCTCAAAATGAGACAGTGTTGTATGCACTTTATCATGTATGCAAGCAGGATGTATGAAATGCGAAATGTTTATGAATGTATTTTCGTCTAGGAAAATAAACCCTTGACGACTGGCCGGGGAATCAAATCCTGGGCTGATGTTGAAGAGTAGAGTTCTTCGCTTCCACTGGGGATGATGGTTGCGAGAATAAACCGGAAGGACAAGATGACTCCGTTGGGGAACAACTTTGTTGGAGAGATTACTCTGAGGGGAATTACTCTGTGGGAAGAGATACTTCGCTGAGGTTTTGATGAGAGCTCCGCTGGGGATTTCAATGATAAACTCCGCTGGGGATTTCAACGATAAACTCCGCTGGGGACCGTTGATAAGTTATGTTGGGGAACTTTTAATGAGCTCCGCTGGGGATAGGAAGAATTTCGCCGAGGACGGACTTTCCGTGGTAATTAGCTGAGGATAACCCAGTTATACCCTGGTGAGGAAAATAATCTTTGACCCAAGTCGGGGAGAGACGTTCGTACTCTGCAGGGGATAAGCTTCAAGACCTGCTGGGGATATAGATTCCATTTTCCTGGGGAAACTTTCGGACTGTACTGGGGTGTTGGTATTCCGTCGGGGAACAATCTTAGATTAAGAGCGCCGAGGATGCTTATTGAGGAATGTCTATACTTCGCTGGGGAATGTTGAGATCTTCTGGGGATACCCAACTTCCTTAAGGCTGACAGTAGACTAACTCTGCTTGGGGGAAAACATTGTTGAATCTTGTCTTACTCTGTGGGGAGTTGAAGTGACTTGGTTACATTCTTCAGCCGAACCTACATTGGTACCTTGGTGGACAGAGCAACTAGATCGCTTAGACAATTCCAAATTGCCCCTGTTTCTGATGTCATCTGTAATTAGTCTTTTGTTTCGCATGCAACTATACGTGATTAGCAATTAATGTCAAATGCATATATCAAAAGCGAACACTGGACGTTCTTCGCAAAACAAAGCAGAGAAAAGAAAAACAATGGATAATTTTTTCTGAAAAAATTGAACTTGTATTGATTTTGAAATTTTCCTGAAAATAGGCGTTTTATGTACAGGAGGTTGACGTCCTAGTAAGAGAACGCCGCCGAGCAAAAATAGAGTCTATACAATTTGTGAAAAGGAAACAAAACAGGTATGTGAAAAATAAATCCACTGGGTTCCAACTCTGCTATCGCCTTTATGTCTTCAAGCGTCTCATCACTTTGCTGCTTAGTTGAAGATGAATCTGATTGATTGAAGTCATCTGAGTCTGATAGTTGATGTCGAATTCTGGATGCAAGGTGATCCAATGAGACATAGTTTTACGCTTTATCCCTAACTTTTGCCTGGACCGCCCTTTCGGGTTTTCGGTCCACCGGGATACCCATTTTGGCCCAAGCCGCCTTTTCAGGTTTTCGACTTGCCGGGTGTACAGATTTTTTCATTTCATCCCTTATTTTTGCTCGAACCCTTTTGGTTCACCGGGAAGCCCTTATTTTGCCTAGGTGTGTCAACCTAGCGGATTTTTAATTTATGCGTAGTATCTTTTTACTATGTCAGCATTGGCGGGGTGAGGAAGGTCGTCACCATCCATAGTGGTTAGAATCATAGCTCCTCCTGAGAAGATATGTTTAACCACAAATGGCCCTTCGTACGTAGGGGTCCATTTTCCCCTGGGATCACTTTGAGGAAGAATGATGCGCTTTATTACCAGGTCTCCGACTTGATACTCTTGTCGTCTGACCTTCTTGTTAAATGCCCTGATCATCCGTTTTTGGTACGTTTGACCATGACAAATAGCAGTGAGTTTCTTTTCGTCAATTAGGTTTAACTGATCAAGCCGAGTCTGGATCCATTCATCTTCGCTTAAGTCTACATCCTTCATTGTCCGGAGAGAGGGTATCTGGACTTCGATAGGCAAGACTGCCTCCATGCCATAGACCAAGGAAAAGGGTGTTGCCCCGGTTGACGTCCTTGCTGAGGTGCGGTAACCATGAAGAGCAAACGGTAACATTTCGTGCCAATCTTTGTAGGTCACTGTCATCTTCTGCACAATTTTCTTGATATTTTTATTTGCTGCTTCTACAGCCCCGTTCATCTTCGGTCGGTAAGGAGAAGAGTTGTGGTGCTGTATCTTGAATTGCTCGCAGAGCTTAGTGATCATTTTGTTGTTAAGATTGGTACCATTATCCGTAATGATCCTCTCAGGTACACCGTATCGACAGATCAGGTTATGCCGAATGAACCGTGCCACGACACTCTTGGTTATAGTAGCGTAGGAAGTTGCTTCAACCCACTTTGTGAAGTAATCAATCGCTACCAAGATGAAGCGATGCCCGTTGGACGCTGTCGGTCGGATCTCGCCGATCATATCAATTCCCCACATTGCAAAAGGCCAAGGTGCTGTCAAGACATTCAGAGGCACCGGAGGGATATGCACCTTATCAGCATAAATCTGGCATTTATGACAAATTCGAGAATGTTGGTAACAGTCGGCTTCCATTGTGGACCAAAAATATCCTGCCCGAAGGATTTTCTTTACCATGGTATGTCCACTGGAATGAGTTCCGAAGGTACCTTCATGCAGCTCTGCCATGATCCTTTCTGCTTCAGTCTTATCCAAACAACGCAACAAGGTTGAATCATGGTTTCGCTTGTACAGAATGCCGTTACTGAGGAAGAACTTTTCCGCAAACCTCCTCAGGAATTTCTTGTCATTAACAGATGCACCCTCGGGGTATTCTTGAGCTTCCAAGTACCTCTTCACTTCATGATACCAGGGTTTTTCTGCTACCTCCTCAGTCTCGAGATCGCAGCAATATGCAGGTTTATCCAATTTCCAGATAATGATCCGGGGAGCCTCGTTATCTCAATTGACTTTGAACATGGAAGACATCGTAGCTAGTGCGTTCGCTAACTGATTCTCCTCTCTCGGGAAGTGTTCAAAAGTTATCTCCTCGAAGTGGGGAAGCAATGTCAGCACATACTCCTTGTAAGGAATAAGATTTGGGTGTTTTGTATCCCACTCGCCTTTGACCTGATTGATCACGAGAGAAGAATCTCCGAAGACACTCAGAAACTTGACCCTTAAGTCAATTGCAGCTTGAAGACCCATGATGCATGCCTCATACTCCGCCATGTTGTTGGTGCAGTTGAAACATAGTTGGGCGGTGAGTGGAGTATGAGTGCCTTTAGAGGATATGATCACAGCGCCGATACCATTACCCAAAGTGTTCGAGGCTCCGTCAAATTGCATAGACCATCGAGATCCTTCCTCAGGTCCTTCATCCAGTCCAGGTACTTCACAATCAGTCACTACCATGATATCTTCGTCTGGAAATTCAAAGTTCAACGACTGGTAATCCTCCACAGGTTGGTGTGCCAAATGGTCTGCCAATACACTTCCCTTGATTGCTTTTTGAGTCGTGTACTGGATGTCATATTCCGTCAAGATCATTTGCCATCTTTCTATTCTTCCAGACAGAGTAGGCTTTTCGAATATGTACTTGATTGGATCCATTTTTGAAATCAACAGAGTAGTGTGAGTCAACATGTACTGTCTCAGCCGGCGAGCAGCCCATACCAGAGCGCAGCAAGTTTTCTCGAGCAGGGAGTACCGAGTCTCACAGTCGGTAAACTTTTTGCTCAGGTAATAAATGGCGTGCTCTTTTCGGCCAGACTCGTCATGCTGCCCCAGCACACACCCCATTGAGTTGTCAAGTACTGTCAAGTATAGTATTAGAGGTCTCCCTTCAACCGGTGGCATAAGAATGGGTGGTTCTTGGAGATACCCTTTGATCTTTTCGAAAGCAGCCTGACATTCATCATTCCAACGTACTACTTGATCTTTCTTCAGTAGCTTGAAGATTGGTTCACAGGTAGCAGTTAGATGTGAGATAAATCGGGCAATGTAATTCAAACGTCCTAGAAAGCCTCTGGCTTCCTTCTCTGTCTTAGGAGTTGGAATTTCTTGTATGGCTTTCACCTTGGCAGGATCCACTTGGATACCTTTGTCGCTTACAATGAAACCTAGTAGTTTTCCGGATTTCACCCCAAAGGTGCATTTGTTTGGGTTCAACCGTAGCTTGTACAACTTCAGACGGTCAAACAACTTACGTAGATGGTCGAGGTGTTCCTCCTTAGTTTGGGATCTTGCAATCATATCATCGACATACACTTCTATTTCATGATGGATCATATCATGAAATAAAGCAACCATGGCACGTTGGTAAGTTGCCCCAGCATTTTTCAACCCAAAAGGCATGACCTTGTAGCAAAAGGTGCCCTACTGAGTGACAAAGGTGGTCTTCTCCATGTCTTCAGGAGCCATTTTAATCTGATTATAACTGGAGAAGCCGTCCATGAAGGAGAAAACTTTATGCTGAGTTGTATTATCGACCAGAACATCGATATGAGGCAGAGGGAAATCATCCTTAGGGTTGGCCCTGTTCAAATCCCTGTAATCAACACACATTCGGACCTTACCATCTTTCTTCGGTACTGGAACCACGTTGGCAACCCACTGAGGGTAAGAAGTCACTGCTAGAAACCCGGCATCAAACTGTTTCATAACCTCGGCTTTGATTTTCTCGGACATCTCTGGACGCATACGGCGGACCTTTTGTTTTACCGGAGGGCAATCTTCCTTGGTAGGCAGGTGATGAACCACAATGTCGGCATCCAAACCAGGCATGTCTTCGTAAGACCAAGCAAAGATTTCCAGGTAGTCTCGCAGCATCTGAATCAACCATTGCTTCACACTGAGCTCTAGATTGGCGCCGATCTTGACTTCCTTTCTATCTGTCTCCGTACCCAGATTTATCGTTTCCACTGGCTCTTCATGTGGCTGAATGGCCCTCTCTTCCTGGAGTAGCAGTCTTGCAAGTTCACCAGGCACTTCACAATCATCTTCACCTTCGTCTTCGGCTAAGTTGATCGGATTTTCGAAGTCATAAATGGCAGTAGCAGAGTCGTTACCAGTGAGATCCAGAGTGGATTGGAACCTGTATAAGTGCGTGTGTGTAAATATAACTGTTTTGCAATATATAATAAAGAAAGAAAAGGAGCACAAGATTTGAAATGCAACAAACGTCCAATGTTTTGATTAATGATATATGAAAATGTCATACAAAAGCCCTCACAAATGGAGCCACGGTGCCCCGGGTAGGACACCGAGCCATAAAAGTTTCAACATATTGTTTGTTACAAATTGAAAACAAAAGAGTTCATTACGGAGTGACAAAAGTAATAGGTGTGAAGTCTTTGGCAGTCCAGTTGCTTGGTCCACCGTTGGTTGTTGGGTAGATCCAGCTGTCAAATTCTAATTCTTCCACGCCGTCTTCAATAGCATTCACTCTCGGGTTGGTGATGACATAGGAGGTCTTCCAATCCTTGCTTTGTGAACAGCCCTCTGAGCCTCTGCAGTGAAGCCCAAACCAAACTTGTCAGTCTTTGGAGTAAAGTCAGGAAGTCGGCCCCAATTTGCACATTCACCCTTCTCAATCACAGCCCAGGCATCCTTTAAGGAAGCCATCTTCAAAGGAGGGTCTTCAATTACAGCTTCAGCTGACGCCAGCGTCTGAGGCACCTCTTCAAAGTGTTGGAAGGGGGTCTCAATGAATTCCCCGTCCATTTCTATGTATCAGAATGAGTTTAAGTGGCTGACCATATACTCCTCTTCCCCTTGAACCGTAACAATCTTTCCTCTGACTGGGTACTTAAGCTTTTGATGCAGTGTGGAAGTCACAGCTTCGGCCTTGTGAATCCATGGACGACCCAGCAAACAAGAGTAGGACGGTCGGATATCCATCACATAGAAGGTTGAATCAAAGACCTGAGAACCAACCCTGATTGGAATGTCAACCTCACCATGTACCATTCTCTTGGATCCGTCAAAGGCTCGGACAACAATGTTACTAGGCTTGAGCTCCAAACCCCCACAATCTAACCTGTCTAAGGCTTTCTTGGGCAATACATTCAATGAAGAACCAGTGTCTACCAACACATGGGCAAGAGTAGTGCCCCTGCATTCAATAGAGACATGCAGGGCATCATTATGATTCTTTCCTTTTGCGGTCAGATCTACGTCAGAAAAGCCCAGTCCGTTATCAGCAGTCAAATTGGCCACACAATCAGTAAATTGATCAGCAGACGTTTCTTGTGGCACATGGGCTGTCTTCAGGAAGGAGATCAGGGCCTTTGCATGGGCCTCTGAACATAACAGCAGTGATAGCATAGAAATTTTTGATGGGGTGTGCCCCAACTGCCCAACAACATTGAAATCACTTTTCTTGATAATCTTGAGAATCTCCTCCATCTCTTGCTGGGAGGCTTCAACAGCGGTTGTCTTCGGCGCCTCCGTCAGGGCAGGCAAATCAGCAGCAACCCCTTTGCCCCGAGCATTAGAGGACTCGGCGGCAGGGTTAGAAACAGGAACTTGATTTGGAAGGGAAACATGCACACTTGCGGGTGTGATGATAAGAGGTTTCTGAATAACTGGCGGCGAAATATCTGGTGAAAACAACCTACCACTGCGAGTAATCTTGGCAGGCCCGGTGATGTTGCTAACACTGGTACTTGTATCAAACTTTTGCTTCACTCCAAGCACATAAACATCTGCCCCATAGTGCCATGGGACAGCTTTGTCGGATGTATAAGGGAGAGGCCCCGGAACAGTAATGATGATGGGAGCCAACTTCTGAGTGGACATAATTTTGACAGGCTTCTTTGAAGGAGTCTCGGGAGGTTTGTTGAAAATAGTGATGATAGAAACTTCTTCGGCAGGGACAGCAGGAACGGCGATTTTCTCGAATAAGATTTCTTTGCTATCCATCAGGTCTTGGATACCTGATTTTAGCAAAGGACAACCAAAAGGGGAAACAACACATAGAAGGCAATCTTCACCACATCCCGTAAATAAACCGGCTAGAAACAGATTCCTTTTAACAGTTGATAACAGAGTAACAATCTCTTCCACGGAGGCTACATATCGGTCTTCCTCCACAGCACTCACCCCATGCTGGGGCATGGGAGCAGTCACAACATTGGGTCTTTCAGGCGCCTCAAACTGTATTTCCTTAGAATCAATAAGGTCTTGAACCTTATTCCTCAGAGCCCAGCAATCGTTCGTAGTATGCCCGGGGCTATCAGAGTGATAAGCGTAACAGGCATTGGGGTTGTACTTCGGAGAAGCTGTGTTCACTACCTTCGGAGCTTCCTTGACAGTTACCAGGTTGGTTGACAGCAGTTGCGGCAATATCTGAGACAGGGTCATACTGAGCTGAGTGTACTGTCTTTTGGGTCTCTCGCGCCTTGGTTGGTTATACTGCTGAGGAGCAGCAGTAGGATTTGAAATTACCAATGCATTAACAGTTTGGCGGCGTTCCTGCTTAACTTGTCTCCTGGGACCATAAACAACACTAGCTTCCTTTTTGAAAGGCTTCTTCTCAGTACTCGCAGCGGCACCTTTCTGTATCTTCCCTGACTTGATACCAGCTTCTATCCTCTCACCAGTCAAAATCAAATCTGTAAACCCAGCAGAAGAATTACCAATCAGATGGTTAAAGAACAGACCAGACAAGGTCCCTAAGAACATGTCAACAAGTTCACGGTCAGTCAAAGGTGGCTGCACCCTGCCAGCCAGATCTCTCCACTTTTGCGCATATTCCTTAAATCCTTCGCCTGTTCCCAGTGACATACCCTGAAGTTGAGTACGTGTGGGAGCGAGGTCAGAATTGTACTGATATTGTTTATAAAATACGGTGGCCAAATCTTCCCAGTTTCGGATACTGGCTCCATCCAACTGATAGAACCACTCGAGTTGAGCCCCAGAAAGGCTATCCTGAAAGAAATGGATCCAAAGGTTCTTGTCTGCAGTGTAAGGTTGGATCTTCCTTACATATGATCTGAGATGCATTTTTGGACAGGATAGCCCGTCATATCTCGCAAAAGCTGGCACTTTGAACTTCGGGGGGATCACAATTCCAGCAACTAATCCCAAGTCTTCGAAATCTAAGCCGAGAACTCTCTGCAGCTCCATAGCTGCCAACCTGTTTTCCAAGCCTTTGTACTTATCATCAGCGGGCGGGTATTGTTGATCAGAGTAGTCTTCGTCTTCTTCAGCCTCCTCTTCTTCAACCTCGGATTCGGAAGGTATCGCGGCCGCATTCCCTTTACTGGTTCCTTCTTCAGATGTAGGGGGAAATTCAAGCACTCTTCTGGCTTCACCCTCAAACCTTCTTCCTAAGGTAGCCACCCTGATTCTCTTCTTCTTCTTTTTCACTTGGTCTTTGTTCCCCAGCAGGACTTTCAGGTCTTCCTGACCCTTAGCCAAGGTCATCAGGAGTTGTTGAAACTGTGCATTCTGAGACTGCAAGTCCTTGACCGTCTGTTCGAGATCCATCCTATTGAAATAAACAGCAGAAAGATAAGGAAACCTGGTGTGGAGACCTGCTCATGCACATGATGAATGGTATGCTTATGTATGCAATGCATTCAAGGATTTAGAACATTCAAAATTGTTGCAAACAAAAAAGAACGCACGTCATATTAGTAAGAAGAAATTTGTCGGTACATAAATGCCCCATGGGCCAAATATTACAAAAACTTCTCAAGGTAGAAAGACATTGCGCATCCTCTTTGGTGCGATGTAGGTGTTGAGGGTCTCTTCCTCATGGAGTCGGCGGGTAAGCTCTAGAACCTTCTTCTCACTGGCGTAGAAGTTGGCTTCAAAAGTGTTCCGTTCCTCCTTGAGTTGGATCCAACTCTTCTGCATCTCCTCCCACGATGTAGGCATGTCAGGATATAGGATGGTATAGGGAACCTCTCCTTCCGTAACGAGCTCTTTAATCACAGGGAGAACATGAGGGTAAGGCATCATTAGACTCTGGGCTCGGGCTCGTACCCACTTGAGGTAAGGCTCAAGAGAGATGGAGTTCTTGTGCCCTAGTGTCTTGCTGTCAACCCTGTTAGGCATCCTCCAAGCTCTGATGAATCTTTGGCGAAGTCCTTGCGCATCATTGTCGAAGTCAAAAACTAGGTCCGGAATCAACATGTTGTGAGGGCCATCTCTTCGTGCATATCCAAATTGTCTCAAGGCTAGACAAGGGTTATAGGTAATGCCTCCCCTAATGCCAAGTAACGGAACATTAGGGAACTCTCCAAAATGATCGACGATGATGACATTTTCTCTGGACCGAGAACACCAATGTACATCAGAGTGAGTGAGGGTCATCAACCGTTGTGACCACCTTAATCCTTGGTCATTCTTTAAGACAGTTTGTGGGAGGTGCGAAATAAACCATCGTGCAAGGAGAGGAGTACAACACATGAGAACACCCCTCTTTCTCATTGTTCGAGTGTAAAATGAGTGAAGAATGTCCCCAAGCAATGTTGGTATTGGATTTCCGGATAAGAAGATCTTGACGGTGTTGACATCTACAAGCTGGTCGAGATTTGGGAACAAAACCAAACCATAGATAAGGAGGGCCACAATTTCTTCAAAGGCTTGTAGGTCCAATGAATTCCAACATTCTTGCGCCTTCTCAAACAAGAATTTTGCTAAGAAGCCTTTGACACCGCCTAGTTTCCCAGTGTCCCTTGATGTCGGATGGCTGTAGATGTAATGCTCGAGCAACATCTTCAGGCTTTGGTTCCTTTTCTATACCTTTGTGGGGTAGTTGATTAAGGATAGGAATCCTAAGGAGTTGAGAAAATTCCTCCAAAGTGGGCACCAACTGGTAGTCAGGGAAAGTGAAACAGTGGTGAAGAGGGTCAAAGAACTGGAACAACACCTTTACCATGTCCTCTTCAATGCTGGTGTTGACTAGGATGAGCAGTATACCATGTCTTTCACTGAAGGGAGAGCTTTCTGGAATTCTGGATGTGAGGTCCTTGAGTTGAGGAGAGACTCTCACAAGGTTGACTTGGATGGTTTTCCTGCGAGGAATTTCCATGACCTACAAAACAAGAACAAAGATGAAGATCTAAACCCTTGACATGGTTAGTGAATGCATATGATGCTTTATGATGTTCATGATGCATGCACAAACATATGTACAAGCAATTCACACATAACCCTAGTTTCAGGCTTGCATGGGGTTTCATAGGTAAGTACCCTCTTGAGTGTAGTTGGCTTAAAAACATATGCTATAAATAGTAACCGGGTTCTAAGGAGCTCAATATCATTGGATTGTTTTCATTTGTTCATTGTTTTGGTTTAGCCACTTAACTAGCGACCAAAATATTCCAAGAAAATAACCCTCAATGAGTGTAGTATCGAGTATCTACCAACTTCGGACTGCACCAAAGCCGGTCATCTCACTACCCCTAATGAAAGGCCGAGATGGTCAAGTAAGGTTCTAGGTCATTAGTGCTTAGTGACATCACTCAGCGGCCCCGTACTCTCCTTGATTGAACTCAAGGGTTACCGGTACTCACAAATATATCGCACTAATATAGCTATTGCTTCAACCATGTTGGTATACCCCGCACAGTGTCCACAACGTATCGCTATCTATGAATGTTTCCCCAAATCCGGGTGTAGGATTGTAAACCCAAACAAGAGAGCCAAGATGTAAAGCAATCAAAGCAAACAATTAGTCATGCAAGAGGGTGATCTAAGCCCTAAGGTTATTCCACTTAAAAAGAATCCCCAACAGAGTCGCCAGTTCTGTGATACGATGGGAGAACTGACTTGAGTTTTTGCGTTTGTTTTCGCAAATGTTTCGGTTGAGCAAGAGTCGCCACCGACTTTTTATTTTATCCTAAGGAAAGGTTAAAAAGCACAGCAAAAAACCTTTGAGATGTTTTCTTGGGTTCGGGGAATAGATTATAGAAAGGGAAGGTATTAGCACCCTTTCTATCCATGGTTATCCATGGGCTCTTAGTTACTTGCTTAGATCAACTTGCCTTGATTTTCATTTGTTTGAAATGGTGCATTGTGTGTCGTTTTGAAAATGTTTTGAAAAGAGGCCAATGTGGTGGCAACCTTTGTAATGATCCATGTTGGGGATGTATACAGAGGTGTATGTTTTTTTGAAAAGTTTTCAATGTTTTTTTTAAAGTTATTTTGAAAGTGTGTTTGTGATGTGTGTTTTAAAAAATAGGCAAGTGTTTTTGCAAGTTTGATCAAGTAACTAAGAGTTGTCTACCCCTAAATTTACTCAAAGATTTTTTTCTATGTTTTTAACCCTTTTAACAATTTTGTTCCACCATTGTATTTGGTGGACAATCTTGTGTTAGGATGTGAACGGGACAGGCGCGGGTCATCGTATAGACCATGATAGCAATGTTGCAAAGTATCTTAGTTTTTTTTCTTTTGAGGGACTAAGATCATTTTTGTAAGGCAACTTTCGAAAGCGTCATCGAGGGACTATGATCTTTTGATTTTGTTTGTTTTACCAAGATACTTTGCATGCATAACATGGTCCAATTTTTAAGGCAACAAGTGGATGTAACCCTAGGGGTGTTAGTGTGCAAGTGTGTTTTATTGCATACAAGAGTTTTTCTTTGAATTAGGATTTTCTATTTCATTGATTTTATCTTGCCATACATCTCCTAATTACTAGCAATAAAAAGCGGAAATATAAAATCCTACGCTATTACAACAATTAGGGAGTGGGGATACACATTTGTACATGGGGGCGTTCAACGAGAAAAATAGACAAAAAAGAAAATAGCAAAAAAACAAGATAGAGGGAAAGAGAGAGGGAGCCAGCGCGCTGCTGAGAGGTCATCAGAAGTTCTGACTCAGACCCGCTGCCAGATGATCAACCTTTTGGTTAAACTGTATGAGTCAGAACTTCTGACCCCGGCACCTGCAAAACAGAAACCTGTTAGTGGGGAAATCAGAAGTTCTGACCCCCCTGTGCTGCAAAATAGAAGTTTGTTAGTGGAGAAACCAGAAGTTCTGATCATGCTGGAAAGACAATAACTCTCAGAAGTTCTGATATTATTGACAGCAAAACAGGCTTCAGATGCGCTAACGTCAAAGTCAGCACTTGGCTTTTCTCTATACTAATCAGAACATCTGCAATTTTGTTATTATTCCACAAAACAGGAAACATATTTGGAACAGCTCCAGCAAATGTCAAAGTGTTTCAGAGGGCAGGACCAACAAGGTCACAGGCAGGTTCTACACTGGTTCAGAATGTTCTGAGGTATGAAAATCCTCATAATACAAACAGCAACAACATGATATTTACATTATGTTTATTTGAGCATGCACAGCTGATGATGCTTAGCAGCGTGATGAAGGTCAGCAGGTGCTTACCTGGCTATTGGAAAAAATTGTGGATGAAAGCTAGCTTTTGGCTCTGATGGTATTCTGGACAGATTCTTTTTGAAAAGGGTAGGTGAAGGTGTATACGTATATAGGGTCAGAAGTTTGAAAAGGGGTTTTTAGTTCACACAGAAAACTGGGTATTGGATAAAGTTTGAAGGTGAGAAATTCAAAGTTATGAGACAACTAGAGATTTTGGCAGAGTTTCACAACACTATCTTGCTAACGATTTCTGTTTCTCTCTTAGCAATTTTTTTTTCTGTTTCTTGAACGCCGTTTCCAGTGGACAATGATTCTCTATTTATAGGCAAAAACTCTTGTGGATTTCTTGGTCATTAAAGGCGCCAACAGAGTTTGAATTGTTCTTTGACAGAAATTCTTGGGAAGTTGTGATAACAGATAGCCTTCGGCCTAGGCTGCAGCAGCAGGCGTGGATTAGAGAGAAGTGACCTCTTAAGTGGACGGTGGCGTGTAGACCCATGCCAGAATATGCATAAAGGCGTTTTCCAAGCCACACGTGAAGGGATTACTTGGATGAATGTTCAGGAGTGGTTGGAAGCATTAATGAGCATTAAATGGTGATAAGACTTATCAACATCAATATTCTGGTAATGGAAACCAAACTTTGAACCAGCAGTTCTGTTTCAATAAGAACAGCGTAAACCATGCTCTGGCCTTGGCTTCTTGTTGTCTTAGTAAGTTCTGGGGATTCTCCTGATTTTCTGATACGCTCCTTGGATTTGCTTCTGGACCTCCTGGGCTTAGAGATTCTGTATCAGTGTAACACCCACTCTTCTGACCTTTTCATCTTCTGATTTCAGCATGTTCTGAAAGAGCCTTCAGACTTCCTTGCTTCTTTTGCATTCCTTTATCAAATTCTGGCTGAGCTTGCGTAACTGCTGAAAGAGTCATGTTCTGTCTGAGGCTTACGTATTGAACCACGTTTACAACTTCTGATTGAGCTGATGTAGCTGCTGAAGAGCCAACTTCTGACTACGCTGAGCCAAGCTTGCAACTTCTGACCGTTTCTATCTGGAATTGGTCCAGAAGTTCTGAAGCGTTGATTTTCTTAAACACTCATTTTTTAGAGAAAAATTCCAAGTACTTAGAATTTAATTTTTCTTAAGCTAAAAGCGTTGTCTTTGTGTGATCATCTTGCTCTTGTAAGTGGTTTGCTTGGGCAAGAATGACAATTCAGGATTTTGGATTTGTCTCAGAGGGACTCTGAAAATCCAAGATGATTTCCTGAAGAAAGAGAGGGCAAATTTTGGGGTACAACAGGCTGCTCGCCGGCTGAGACAGTATATGCTGACTCACACTACTCTGTTGATTTCAAAGATGGATCCAATCAAGTATATCTTCGAAAATCCTGCCTTGTCCGGAAGAATAGCAAGATGGCAGATGATCTTGACTGAGTATGACATTCAGTACACAACTTAAAAAGCAATCAAGGGAAGTGTATTGGCAGACCATTTGGCACATCAGGCAGTGGATGATTACCAATCTATGAACTTTGAATTCCCGGACGAGAATATCATGGTATTGACTGATTATGAGACACCTGGACCGGACGAAGGACCTGAAGAGGGATCCCGGTGGTCTATGCACTTTGATAGAGCTTCAAACGCTTTGGGTAATGGTATCAGCGTTATGATCATATCTCCTAAAGGCTCTCATACTCCGTTTACTGCCCGATTATGTTTCAACTGCACCAACAATATGGCGGAGTATGAAGCCTGCATCATGGGTCTTCGAGCAGCAATTGACCTAAGGATTAAATTTCTGTGTCTTCGGAGATTCCGCTCTCGTGATCAGTCAGATCAAAGGAGAATGGGATACGAAACACCCAAATCTTATTCCGTACAAGGAGTATGTGTTGACATTGCTTCCCCACTTTGAGGAGATAACCTTTGAACACTTCCCGAGAGAAGAGAATCAGTTGGCGGACGCGTTAGCTAAGATGTCTTCTATGTTCAAAGTCGAATGGGACAACGAGGCCCCCCGGGTCATCGTTTGGAAATTGGATGAACCTGCACATTGTTGTGATCTTGAGACTGAAGAGGTAACAGAAAAGCTCTGGTATCATGAGGTGAAGAGATACCTTGAAGCTCAGGAGTACCCCGAGGGTGCATCTGTTAATGACAAGAAGTTTCTAAGGAGATTCGCGACGAAGTTCTTCATCAGCAATGACATTCTTTACAAGCATAACCATGATTCAACCTTACTGCGGTGTGTGGATAAGACTGAAGCAGAAGCGATCATGGCAGAGCTGCATGAAGGTACTTTTGGAACTCATTCCAGCGGACATACCATGACAAAGAAAATCCTCCGGGGCAGGATATTACTGGTCTACAATGGAAGCCGACTGTTATCAGCATTCTCGGACATGTCATAAGTGTCAGGTCTATGCTGATAAGGTGCACATTCCTCCAGTTCCTCTGAACATCTTGACAGCACCTTGGCCTTTTGCAATGTGGGGCATTGATATGATCGGCGATATCAGTCCTACGGCATCCAACGGGAATCGTTTCATCCTGGTAGTGATTGATTACTTTACGAAGTGGGTTGAAGCAGCCTCCTTTGCTACGGTAACCAAGAACGTCGTGGCATGGTTCATTCGGCACAACCTGATCTGTCGATACGGTATACCAGAGATGATCATTACGGACAATGGTACCAATCTTAATAACAAAATGATCACTGAGCTCTGCGAACAATTCAAGATACAGCACCATAACTCTTCTCCCTACCGGCCGAAGATGAAAGGGGCTGTCGAAGCGGAAAATAAGAACATTAAGAAGATTGTGCAGAAGATGACAGTGACATACAAAGACTGGAACGAAATGTTATTGTTTGCTCTTCATGGGTATCGTACCTCAGCACGAACGTCAACAGGGGCAACACCCTATTCCTTGGTTTATGGCATGGAGGCAGTCTTGCCTATTGAAGTTCAGATACCCTCTCTCTGGATCATGAAGGAAGCAGGTTTGAGTGAAAATGACTGGATTCACACCCGGCTTGATCAACTGAATCTAATCGACAAAAAGAGACTTACTGCTATTTGTCATGGTCAGACATACCAAAAACGGATGATCAAGGCATTTAACAAGAAAGTCAGGCGACAAGAGTATCAAGTTGGGGACCTGGTAATCAAGCGCATTATTCTACCTCAAGGTGATCCCAGGGGCAAATGGACCCCTACTTACGAGGGGCCATTTGTGGTTAAGAACATTTTCTCAGGAGGAGCGATGATTCTAACCACCATGGATGGTGACGACCTTTCTCACCCCGTCAATGCGGACATAGTAAAAAGATACTACACATAAGCAAAGACCCGCTAGGTTGACTGGCCTAGGCAAAAATAAGGGCTTCCCGGCGAACCAAAAGGGTTCGGGCAAAAATAAGGGATGAAAATGAAAAAAAATCTGTACACCCGGCAAGTCGAAAACCTGAAAAGGCAACTTGGGCAATAATGGGTATCCCGGTGGACTGAAAACCCGAAAGGGAGGTCCAGGCAAAAATTAGGGATTAAAGTGTAATACTATGTCCCATTGGATCACCTTGCATCCAGACTTCGGTATCCACTATCAAGCTCAGACGACACTAATTAATCAGATTCATCTTCAACTAAGCAGCAAAGTGATGAGATGCTTGAAGATATAAAGGCAATAGCAGAGTTGGAACCCAGTGGGATTATTCACATAGCTGTTTTGTTTTCTTTTCACAAGTTGTATAAATTCTATTTGTTTGGCGGTGTTCTCTTACTAGGACGTCAGCCTCTTGTACGAAAAACGCCTATTTACGGGCAAACTTCAAAATCAATACAAGTTCATTTTTAGACAAATTTCAAATTGTTCTTCCTTTATCTATTTTGTTTTGCAAAGAACGTCCAATGTTCATTTTTGATATATGCATCTGACATTAATTGTTGTTCATAAATATTTACATGCGAAACAAAAGACTAATTACGGGTGATATCAGAAGTAGGGGGAATAAGAATTGTCTGAGCGGTCTAGTTGCTCTGTCCACCAAGGTACCAAGGTAGATTCAGCTAAAGAATGTGACCGAGATACCATCACTCCCCACAGAGTAAACAGTAATGGTAGCTCTCCCTGTTGAGACTTGCAACCATGAATGAATCAGCAAAACTCTCCCCCAAGCAGAGTTAGTCTACCATCAGCCCCGAAAAGGCTTGGTATCCCCAGAAGATCTTAATATCCCCCAGCGGAGTATAAGGATATTCTCCAGCAAGTGTGAGAGCATCCCCGGAAGTCTTAATATTCCTCAACAGAATATAAGAATGTTCCCCGGCGGAATACAAGGCACCACAGTGGAGTCATATCCCCATCGCAGTCTAAAAAAGGCTTCCCCAATGGAGTTGAATCATCTTCCCCAGTAGACTCTGGAAGCTTATCCCCTGCGAAGCACAAATAAGTCTCCTCAGCCAAATTCAGAGGTTATCCCCACAAGAGTCTAACTGGGTTATCCTCAGCAAGATGCAACTGAAAGATCATCCCCAGCGAAGTTCTTTCTATCCCCAGTGGAGTTCATCATCGAAATCCCCTAACAGAGCTTATCGACGGAATCCCCAGCGGAGTTTATCATTAAAATCTCAGCAAAGTATCTCTTCCCCGCAGAGTAATCTCTTCACCAGTTTATTCCCCAACGAAGTCATCCTCTCCTGCAGGTTTATTCTTGCAATCATCTTCGTTCATCATCCCCAGTGGAAACGAAGAATTCAACCCTACTCTCTAGCAGCCGTTCGGGATTTATTTTCCCCAACTAAAACATCACATTTCCATACATCATGATACATGCATATACCCATCATACCATACAATCTCATTGATGTTGATAACATCATTGCTTGATCCATATCATGCATTGAATATGACTGACCTTTACCTTTCAGGTAAGACGCAGTTAAATTCTCAATTATGTCAATAGAGACAAAATCAGTTAAATCGATTCCTAAAGATTTTTCTGAAGCGAAGCCAGTCAATGGAGACAAAATCAGTTAAATCGATTCCTAAAGATTTTTCAGAGGCAAAGCCAGTCAATGGAGACAAAATCAGTTAAATCGATTCCTAAAGATTTTTCTGGGGCGAAGCCAGTCAATGGAGACAAAATCAGTTAAATTGATTCTTAAAGATTTTTCTGAGGCAAAGCCAGTCAATGGAGACAAAATCAGTTAAATCGATTCCTAAAGATTTTTCTGAGGCGAAGCCAGTCAATGGAGACAAAATCAGTTAAATCGATTCCTAAATATTTTTCTGAGGCAAAACCCGTCAATAGAGACAACCTGTCAATAGAGACAACCTGTCAATTGATACAACCCGTCAATGGAGACAACCCGTCAATGGAGACAACCTGTCAATAGAGACAACCTGTCAATAGAGACAACCTGCCAATAGAGACAACCGGTCAATGGAGACAACCCATCAACGAAGACAAAACCACCTACCAACAATCTCCAAATGGCATCTTTAAGCCCATTCCCTCTACCATCACATCACCGAGTGCAAATTTTTGGGCACTCTAGTGTTCAATCATCTTCCACCTTCAAGTCACAAATGGCAGATTCGTCAATCTAACTCTTCAGGTGTAAGAAGATTGAACAGGGGCAGCTGTTGTACCCCAAAATTTTCCCTCTCAATTCTCAAGGGCCTTTCTTACAAGGATTTCAAGGTTCAAGTTTGAACAAGTGCATTTGGATTTTCCAAATACCAAAATTAAAAGGAAAGTGTCAAAAATGGAGAAAACAGATAAAAATAACATTTTGACAAATTTGGAGGAAAACATGTCTCCTTCGATTCAGCATACTTCGATTGACTCTTGGTCTCTTTCGATTGCTCAAAGTGGCTGCTAGCGTGCCTCTTTCGCCTGGGCATGTGACTTATGGTTGCAGATTTCGTTTGTGTCTGTTGCTGCCTGCATGCTTGCAATCGAAGGCCGTGACCTACTGGCCACACATGCCCCCTGCAAGAAAACCCTTTTCGATTCACCAAGAAATCTGACTACAAACCTGTTTCGATTTGGACAAGTAGCTCTCTGTAAGCCTGCTTCGATTTGGACAAGTTTACTGCCTACAAGCCTGCTTCGATTTGGACAAGTTTACTGCCTACAAGCCTGCTTCGACTGGACAAGTTTACTGCCTGCATGCATCCTTCGTTTGGATTTGAAACCTCCTTCGAATACAACTTGGGAATACCCTTTGATTCAGAAGCCAGGAACTTCCCTCATGCTAAAAAAGACACAAGGAAATGACTCCCTTTATGTCTGTTTCGATCCAAGCTTCAACTGGGCATTAGCTTGTTTCGACCACAAGCTTCGACTGAGGAAAAGGCTTATTTCGATTCAGA
The DNA here is from genome assembly GCA_948472305.1 of Vicia faba. Lineage (NCBI taxonomy): Eukaryota > Viridiplantae > Streptophyta > Magnoliopsida > Fabales > Fabaceae > Vicia > Vicia faba. The sequence goes on along the minus strand of OX451737.1, from coordinate 552,644,345 downwards.
AGTTAATAACCTTCTAAAAAGGGCCATTCGAAGAACACACAATTGGTCCATTCGAAGAACACACAGTTGATCCATTCGAAGAACACACAGCTGGTCCATTCGAAGGACACACAGCTGGTGAAAACGAATGCCATGTTGTCCCAGAAAGATGGAGGATTCGACCCAGAAGATCAAGTTGAACATATAGACCCATAGGCTAGGCCACGTGTCCTCCCTTTTTAGGCTTGTACCCATTTGCTGTCTAAGACCACTTGCACTTAATAGCACAGTACCACCTTTTGGAAAAGTTTGACTTGGTTCTTGCGTTTATTTTCCTTCATAGTGAAGCAACCCATCCTGAACCATTCATCTTGCTTTTGTGGCACAAGTGGACATTTACTTTCCAGCTGGCCCTTATTTTATTATTTTTGCTCCCCAAGCTTTTCTCTATAAATAGAGAGTTCATTTGCACAAAGAAAAGAGAAAAAAAAGAAGGAGAGGAACGTATCTTCAAAATTCTCACACACCACAAAATTCCCAAACACTTCAACACTTGTGAGAACAAACCCAGAATCACATACTTATTTCCTTAGATTCTGAAGAACAAGCACTCTTCAGTATCCTTCGAATCCAGTCTGGAAGGAAACACAAGACTTGTTTCTTTCCTTCCTTCGAATCCAGCATTCCCTGCATAGCTGTTAGCCCCCTTTGTCAAATCCAGGACCTTGGACCTCCACTCAAGGTCCCACACCCATTCCACGCCTCCATCAAGGTAAGTCACTCTTACCCTTGAACTTTTCATTTCATGACATAACATGTAAATAATCTTCCCTTTTTATTTCAAAACATGTACATATTGCTTTGCTTCTTTTCGTTTCCACCTGCTTAATATGTTTTCAGAGCTAAACCCTTTCGTTTTTCCCTCTGTTTACCTGAACTTGCTTTAACTGTCAAACTGTTTACAAGACAAATATTAGCATGGCCTCAGGCCATGTTACCATTTAATGCTTAAAATGAAAGAAACAGGAGACAAGAATATGAAACGAAGCCTCAGGCTTCCTCACTGACTTCCAGGCCCGACCAGGGACACGCTCACACTGATTTCACTGGCCCAATCGAAGAAGGCAATAAGGCAGAAAGGCCCAGCCAGGGGCATCTTGCACAGATTTCAGGCCCAGTCGAAAGGCACAACATGCTGTTCCACTGGCCCCAATCGAAAGAGGCCAGCAGAATGCAAATCGAAAGATGCCACTGCCTGGGTCGAAAGACACTCATTTTTCTTTTCCTTTACATTTTATTGCCTTTCAATATGGTTGTAATAGTGTAGTATTTATTTCTTGCATTTTTATTGCCTTTTATAAATGCTAGTAATTAGGTGTGTATGGTAAGATAAAACCAACAAATAGGCCACCTTAATCAAAGACCAAATGCATGCAATAAAATACACTCGCACATGCCACTCTTAGGGTACACCTCACTTGGTTGCCTCGAACATGGTCATTGAGTATAGGAAGTTTTAGAGGTCGTCCTTTTGTCAAAAGATCATAAGTTGCCTCCAAACGGTTGCCTCAGAGAAAAATGATCTAAGACATTAGGATTACCGCTAAGGCATCCTAACATTGCTTTAGTGACCACACGTCCCTTAATCGAATTGACCCGAAAAACTCCAACGACGGTGTTACCTACTCCTCAATAGTGGGATAACATTGTCTAAAGGACATTTGCACAGTTTAATTCCTTTTTGAGTAGGTAGAGGTTCTTAAGTACTTGCTCCTTTTTAACAAAACAAAACTTTTCACACTTACACTCTCTTCAAAACAAAAACCCTTTCAAAACCCACAAACACAAAATAAAAGCAAACTTTTGAAAACATTGTGAGCAAGTACCTAAGAGCCCGTGGATAACCACGAATAGAAAGGGTGTTAATACCTTCCCTTTCTATAATCTACCTCCCGAACCCGAGAAATATCTCAAAAGGGAATTTTTCTGTGCTTTTGTCCTTTCCTTATTGGATAAAATAAAAGATGGTGGCGACTCTTGCTTACCGCGACATTTTGCGAAAACAAACGCAAACGCGAACCAGCATTCCAAAACAGTCAGTTCTCATTCCCACCGATCACAACAAGCAAGCGAAACCAATCAAGAACAAGCACTTTCAGGCGCCAAAACCCACTGTAAGTCAGCCACGACTTTGGTTTATTTTTGAAATCGAATTGCATGATTTTGGCATTGATAGCATGAAATAGTTACATATTCTTGCTCCTTGAAGCATTTGCAAACTATCTGTAACGTTTAATTGCATTTTTATGGACTGTATCAAGATTTACCATTGCTAGGTTTTGTTGCTTCGTTTTAGGGTTTTTGTGTGCAGGAAAAATTGGCCCATAAAAAGGGCATCATAATACTCAGCAGGTCCAGACGAGTTGATCCATGGCATTAGATGTCATTTATCATGCCCATGTAAGATTTTGAAATGAGCCAAGGTTGTAGCTACGGACATATGTCCGTAGGTAAAAGTTTTTGACTTTTACCAATGGAGCAAGGTTGGGGATGACTGGCGTGGCACCTTCTTATTCGCTTATTTGAATTCTGGCGCACAGGGAACTAATAGAATTGTGTTGTTTTTATAATATTTAATTATTTCTTTACATACAACTAACACACGCAGCTCAGTTGGTGGCCAAGCTATTGGAAAAGATTACAGGACCTGGGTTCGAATCCCAGGTCCCCCAAATTATTTCATGTTATTTTTCTTTCAGTGATCAGACGCGTGCATAAGTCAATAGACCACCATGGTCCATCATTATCCATCCAGCCAAGTGTCCAGATGGCAAAATCTAAAGGCCATCAGATGAAGGAGGACCAAAGGCCTTGGTTAAAGCAAAACATGGGATCTTGGAAGTCAAACGTGGGTCACCTTCTTTTGGGCCCAGATTGCTAGCAATGCACCCCCCCCCCCCCCAATTACTCATAACCAGTCCCAAATCTCTTTTCTCTTTCTCTTTATATTTTCCATTTTTTTTCCATTTAAATTATTTTTACTAACAAAATAATTCTTTTTATCAAAAAAATAATATTTTTCATCCAATTAGATTTAGGTTTATTTTTTGTCAAAAATTAATTAATTTAATTAGATTATTTAATTTTAGGGTAACTTAAATTCTTTTGTAAATAAATTAAAAAAATAATTAGAAAATTAGGGTTTTAATTTAATTTAATTCTATTTTCTTTTTCCTAAAAAATAACAAAACACAAAAATAGGTTAAATTTAATTATTTTCTTTAATTAATTTAATTAGCTAATTAATTTTGTATTTATTTTAAAAACCTAATTCTTTTTCTTAGAAATAATTAAAAACAACAAAAACAATTTTATTTTTATTTTTTCTTTCGATTAGGTGAGACGGGGTCAAAACCCTAATTTCTTATCGTTCTTAATTTCCTCGTGCGTGCTTTATTGTTTATTTTTACCATATTAATGTAATTGCTCACAAGTTGTAATAAATTAATTAGGACCTTTTACTTTCATTTATCGCTTTTTTTTACGGGTTTGTTTTTGGCTATGTAAATACCCGAAGCCTTGTAATAGTGTAGTTTATTTTCCGCATTTTAAATTCCGCAAATATTAACTGTTAGATGTATGAATATTAGGGTTGCATGACAAGAGTGTATGATTAAACGGTTAGCTAACCCTAAATGTGCAAAGATAATAAACTTGAAATTGAATCACTCGCACATGCGCACTCCTAGGGTATAATCTCACTTCGGTTACCTTCGGTAAATGGTCGTTAAGTATAGTATATTTTAGTGGTCGCTCTCCTGTCTAAACAAAGATCAAAGTCCCGTTCGGAAAAGTTTCCGCGGATATGTTGCCTCGAATATTGATCTTAAGATATTAGGGTTATTACTAAGACGTCCTAACATTGCTTTAGTGACTGTACATCCCTTTTGAATGGACCCTCAAAACTCCTACGAAGGTGCTACCTACTCATTAATAGTAGGATAGCGCTGTCTAAAGGAAACGAACATAGAACAATTCTTTTTTCGAGTAGGTAGATTAGCTCTTAAGTACTTGCTCAAACCAAACAAACTTTTTCACACTTACACTCCTTTTCAAACAAAGTTTTTCAAAAAAACACTTCGTAACACTCTTGAAGACAGAAGCAAGGGTTAAATCAAAGTCAAAACAAAAACTTTTCAAATCACACAAACACACAGAAGCAATTTTGAAAATGATGAGCAAGTACCTAAGAGTCCGTAGAAAACTACGGATAGAGAGAGTGCTAATACCTTCCCTTTCTATAATCTATCCCCCGTACTAAGAAAATCTCAAAAAAGGAATTTTTATGTGCTTTTTTCCTTTCCTTGTTGGATAAAAATAAAGTCGGTGGCGACTTTTGCTTACCGCGACATTTTGCAAACACAAACGCAAAACGCAAACCAGCATTTTCCTAAAACAGTCCTGGTTCTGGCCACCGTATCACAGATAGAAAATAACAGTCTCTTTTGAATAGCCTTTTAATTCTCCAAGGAAGTTATCCTCAAGAATCAATGTTGTTTACTCCAATGGATGGTTAATCTCTTTTATATGACATAGATAGTTTATTGTGAAGAATCTTATCTACTCTAATGGATGGTTAATCTCTTCGATATGATAGAGATAGTTCGTTGTGAAGACCATATACAAGTGGTTACCTTTTAAAGAGTTTATTATAACCCTTTTCAAGTAGAAGACTTGATTAAAGAAGAATTTGAGACTCGTTCATCGTGGGGAAGTTTATTATTACCCTTTTCAAGTAGATTACTTGATTAAAGTAGAAACTGAGACCTGTTCGTCATGGGGAATTTTATTGATACCCTTTTTAAGTAGAAGACTTAATTAAAGTAGAAATTGAGACCAGTTCGTCATGGGGAAGTTTACTTTTACCCTTTTCAAGTAGAAGAATTGATTAAAGTAGAAACTGAGATCCGTTCATTGTGGGGAATTTTATTGTTACCCTTTTCAAGTAAAAGACTTGATTAAAGTAGAAACTAAGACTCGTTCATCGTGGGGAAGTTTATTGTTATCCTTTTCAAGTAGAAGACTCGATTAAAGGAGAAATTGAGACTCGTTTGTCATGGGGAAGTTTATTTTTATCCTATTTTATTTTCCTCTTCTTTGGGATTTTTCCCAATAGAAGTGAGTTTTTCTTTTCTCCAACTGAGTTGAGTTAATCTTTTCCCAGTAGGATTAGTTTCCTTGGGATTATTTATTTCTTATCCCCGGTGAGGTTTTTATTATACCTTCGAGGATTCCTTGTTATTTTTTGTCTGCGTTTAGGCATGTTTCCTATTATGGAATCTTAGGATAAAAAATTATGCATTTTGTATTTAAGTACCTCCCATCCCATCGAGGCGAAGACTTTGATCTTCACGTCTTCGGATATAAGAAACTTAAATAGGGTCATCTGTTATACCCTGATTTTTGACTTAAGATCCTACTTAGTATGCATCATTGCATCTCTAATAAAATACAAAAATAGATGTGTGTTTGCTCCTTGTGTCAAGCAGGGTCTTGAATCAAGAGGGTTTCATCAATACAAGTCTTGATCAATTAGGGTTTTGGTTGAAGAAAAGTGGATCATTGATTTTTGGATCAGTGCATGACCTAATGGATTGTGACATGGTTCAAAGAACTCAAATGAAACATATTGACTTAATTATGTGGCTCAAGACATTTTCAAAAATACAATTGATTGATAGTGAAAGAATTGGAATCATCTGATGAAAAGTCAACTATCACACAAAACTCAAACTTGAACTTTTTGGTCAACATTGAACTTCAAAGATCAAGGATCATAAAAGAACCCAAATTTATTGAACTTGTGCATCAAGAATCAAGATAATCAAGAAAAGTCAACAAAAGTCAAAGGTTAAAGATTTTGTCCTTGAAAAGTGACCAACTTTATGGCCAATTTTCACCAAGATCCAGATTGATTCAAGAAAAGTGTTCAACATGAAAGTTGTAGATAAAGTCTCAATCTTTCCAAAACTTCAAAGAGCATGAATTTATCATGCTTGAGAAAGGAGTTTCAAATTTACGAAGTTGGATGTCCAAGTTGGAATTACAAGTAATTTTTATGATGACCTAAAGACCAAATCTCCAAGTCATGCTATACAATCTTGCTTTTCAGACCATCGTAACTCTAAATATCTCTAAAATCATAAGAGTACACAATCCTTTGAGTCTTTTCCCAAATGATACAACCTATTATTCATTTAACTTTCCATTTTCAGAAGAAAGTTACCAATACCATTCTTGAAAAGAAAGATTTATGTACAAGCATGCTTTGAGCCTATACCTCTACTTGTTTCTGATTACAGTCCACCATAAATCAAGAAAAACAATATCTCTTCACCCAACCTCTCTTGTACTAAGCATTGGGACCATGATGTTCAAATTTCTTCTCCATTAAGTTTCAAAACCATTATGCTTCAAACTGATCATCTCCAAACTCTAATTCTTCCTTATAAATAGAGATCTTATTTTCACTTAAAAACAACCAACTCACAGCTCTAAAACTCCCTCAAACTCTCTCAAAATTTTGAAATTGCTCAAAAACTCCATTGTTGAACCTTGAAGTCCATTTCTTTTAATTTCACAACCCTTGCAAGTTCATTGCAAACTAATCATTTATACACCTCATATATATCATATAGAACTTATCCAAACCCCTGTTACAATTCTTTAACACCACCATCATCATCCTCTAAACTCCATAACTGAAGCTTGCAACTTGACTTGGGTGGATCATTTCAGTAACTTTCAGCACAAAGTAAGTATTGGAATACACTCAGGGATGTCCAAGAAGCTTAATAAATCATCACATTGCACCTGGAGCTGCTAGAAGAAGCTTTGGACTTTTCTCTAAAGAGGTAAAAAACTCAAACTATGATATCCTTATCCATGCATCATTTACGTTTGATTTCAAAGATAAAATGTAGATATCAATGTCCTGAAGCTAACCATGTTCATAGTTTTCATTTATATTGTCTGTGTGTTGAGAATTTTGTCTCTGAACAGCTAGGGTTCTGTTTTGGCACCAATAGAAATTCTTGTTTATCTTTGAGTGTTAGCTTAAATAAATTACATGGTTGAACTCCTGGTTAAATTTCAAGTAAGTTCGGTGTTTACGCTTTTCAAAATGGTTGAGAAATGAAGATTTTATAAGTTTTAAAAATGGTGTTGTTGTTGGTGTTGTCGCAAGGAAGAAAAAGAAGAGGGTGATGCAGAATTAAAAATTTGAAATTTGAGTTTATAATAAATTTATTGCAACATGTTTTATAACTGGATGAAACAGCCACCCCCAGTGGTAGAAGCGTGCGCCTGCCATCTATAGGGTGTGTGTTCGAACCTGCTGGTGCCCATCCTTATTTTTGCAGTTTGTTTTTTTTTTTTTAAATAATTTTTTCACTTCTTTTTACAATTTTCATTTAATTCTTTCACCTATCAAATTAATCTTTTTTAAGCCAATTTTTTGCTATCTCTTGGTTTATCACCTCTATTTTATGAATATAAAAAAATATCACAAAAATATTATTTATTTCATCATTTTCTAATTAAATCAAAATGGGTACTTTTTTTTAGGGTTTTTAAGGACTTTCCCTTTATCTTTTGATTAAACTTTCAACTTTTCTCACAAGGGTTGATCTTACCATGATAGATCTTGATTCTAAATTGATATCTTGACTCTTGAATAAGTATTTCATGATGGCTTGAGTTTATTTTAAGGTTTTCCCCACTCAAATCCCAAAATAAACTTTGAAACATGTTTACAAATCAAAACTATGCTTCATGGCTTTCATCTTGATTGTGATGCATACATTGATTCAAACATCAAATTCATTTATATTTTTACAAGTTTGTCTCACCCTTTAAAAACATACTTCCTTCATAAACTCCCACTAATCCAAAGTGATATTGTTGCTTGCTTGATTACTTGTTGCTTATCCTATCTTTTGTCATAATTTTTACTTAATGAGTGTGTTAACTTTCCCTCCTCTTGACTAAATACTTGTGATATGTATGTTTGCTATTATGTTAATATTTTATACTTATGCCTCAAAATTCCAAGGAAAAGGATAATATTGTTGACTTAATAGTCATAAGCATGTGCATTCCCCTATGTATAAAAACTCTTGTGAATATTCACCCTATGTATCTTCGTATACCCTAAGAACATCTTAAACCCTAAAAGTCCATTTTTAAACTTACACCTCTTTCATATAAAACCCTTGAATTTGTGTCATTGCATTTTCAAGCTTTCTTTTCAATCAAATACTTCAATATACCTAAAGATATCAAAACTCTTTCAAAAGACTAAAAGTGACTTAAACCCAAATCTTTTTGCCACTTGACTTTTCAATTTAAAATATTTTCTCAAAGATTGGATATGAAATCCTCTTTATAGTTAAGATATGATTCTCTTATCCTCATAATAATTTTCGAAGTAAATGTAATTCTTTCCACATGAAGATGTTTGTTGGAAACTTGTTGATCTTTATATCCAATTTAGTAGCCCGTCCTTCATAGTGATGTAAGATCCATCTTCTCACACTTGTGGTGGTATTAGTTAATATTTCTCTCTAAAATATGATTAAATATCTTTTTCTCCTAAAATCAACCACAACAAACCTTTTGTTATTTTTACCACGAACTACGAGATTTTGATCCTTAATTGGTACGTAGGTATAAGACTATGCCTTTCAAAACAAAAATATAATAAAAATATTTTCTCTTCCCCATCTTTACACTCATTTAAACAAACAAACAATTCTAAACCAAAAACAGATGTTATAAGTGGTTCCTATAGAGTATTATAGATACATAGGGTGCTAATACCTTCCCTTTGTATAACCAACCCCCGTACCTTAGATCTCTTCCTTATTCTTTTCTTTTACTATTTACTTATTGAATTGCATGTTAAACAAAAGGGTTTCGATCTTTTCCCTTTTCCTTGGAAACAATAAAGTTTGATGGTGACTACTTTAAGTCTTTGTGAGTCAAGTTCCTCAATAGCTTGGTCTCTTCGATTTTTTTTCACTGCGATAAAATCAACAAACCAACAAACATTTTAGTTCACATAAAACTACGTAAGCTATGACTTTCCCATAGAACTTGGGGAATACGTAGGCACGAGATTGAGAAATCTTCTTTTTCACCAGCAGAACCACTTGATTTATTGGGACCCAATTTATAGTAGCCAGCCTGTGGAGAACATCTTACTTCACACTCAGCTTCCCAGACAACAACTTTCCTTCTTTAGGCCAATGTTGTATCTTCCCATCTGTAATTTACCTGCATACATCATTGTCCGTGACATCTAATTCAGGTTGAGGCTCTTCTCTCCTGCCCAGGAACTTACTGATTTTAGCTGAAGAGAATATCACAGTCTTTCCCCTAACATAAACTTTCATGTAATTCTTATTTCTCATAACATCACACCCTTCTGGCACATTCACTACAAACTATTTTACTAATCTTTCATAGAAAGGACTAAACTTAGAGATAGTTTTCATTAGCCCAACTACCTTTATGAGTTTCACAACATCCTTGCATTTTTGGAAATCCTTACCTAACTCCCTTTCTAATAATAGCCTTCATTGAACAATGAACTTCCATTTCTCCGCACTCTCCATAGAGTGGAAAATCACTTTGTCAGTAGAAATCCTATGGGCATATACACATCTATTCTTGGACACAGGTCTTTTGAAGAATATAATGCCTGAACATCATTTTCAACATCATAGTCAGAGTCATTTGATGCAACTACTTTCCTTTTTACTGTAGGAACAACCTCTTTACTCCATTATTTTGAAGGACCAGACCGAGGTTTCCTTTTAAACACAACACTCTTTGCATTAACTTCTTTAGTATGGGATTTTTCTGTTATTGATTCCTTCCCTTTCCTTTTCTGGATTCTGTCAGCAACACCAGGAGCCAACTTCCTGATAATAGGTTATTCATCTGATGGCAGTTCATCAACACTGATGACCACATCAACTTTATTCTTGCTCATTTTCTCCTGAGCCGTATGCTCAGACCCAATATCAGTGGTTCTTTCTTTAGAACCTCTATTAGGACTAACATATTTTGCTAGAAGAGTTTGTACATCAGCTCCAATCTTTTCTAATACCGTTGAAACAAAATCCCTAATCTCTTTGTCAACCATATTATATTTAGGCTTAGGTACATTATCACTAGCAGTAGATGAATTCACCTTCTCATGCTTTTCTTTCCAAGAAACCCTTTTATCTTAAAGGAAGATGCATAGAACTTACCAGTGGTCTTGTCATTCTTAGGGGTAAAACCCTTTTCTTCATGATAGGATGATGGATGAACAGTAGATAGATGGGCAACATCTAATACGAGTTTACAAAATCACCAACCCTATCCTTTTGAAAAATCTCCTATTGGTCATTGGAGAATGTATGCACTTGATTTAGGAATAAATGTTTAGACATCTTCAAATTAAAGTTGATCTAAGAAGGCGTTAGAGTGTTGATTGAGAAGATGATGAAGCAACCTTTTAAAAGACACAAAATGAATCAAGACGTTGGAGCGAAGAGGATAATAGTAGTAGCGGGTTTGAGTTACAATTTGAATTGGGAGACTTGAATAGGTGTGTGAGTGGATTTTATATGACTTAAATTTTTCTTAGTTCACCTACACTCCCGTTATTGTTATAAGTTGACACGGATGTCAATGCCACGCATTTCCTCCTTATTATTACACCTTAATTTGACCAAGTCCTTGATAACACCATCATCATTCCAGCAGTCATCCGAAGATATCACAGTGTGTTTATATTCGTCAAGCATCTCCTCATCCAGATGTTGCATCATTCATTCTGAAATATTTCTAAGCTCGTGACTTTTGAACCTTTTAGTCATGTTTTTAGACCACCCACCATCCGAGTGCTAGTTTTCTTTGGTGGGGCCTCTAACAAACATATGTGCTATGAAAGCATAGATATTCTTCATATGAATCCATTTTTTCTTAACCTGACCAGAGAACTACTTTCTTTTTGGGTTGAACACATGGATTAGAAAAACCATATAACTTGTAACAATAGGGTCTTATATGACCAATCCTACCACACTAATGACATTTCCAACGACGTGTCTCATTTCCAGAAGAATATTTTTGAGGTTCATGATGATGTTGGAACATGTCATTCGACATCTTTTGTTCCTGCTTCCCTTTTTCTTTGACAAACCTAACTTCTGACTTCTTATATTTTCTCTTGCCTGCTTGATTTTCATATCCAATACCTTAAACATTTCCATCCTTCCTTCCGATTTAGAGAATCTCATCCAACACATCTGAACCATTATTGAGCATTCTCACACATTTAGTCATATTGGCAAGTTGAGATCTAAGTAATGTAACTTCACTTTCCAATCCAAAAATGGAAGACAATAGTTCCATTCTTTTAGATTGTAAATGAGCTATCATTTTTCTTTGCTTTTCTCCTAATTGACATACCTCTTCACTTCTGTGATACAACTCCTAATAGGAAGCTGTAAGCTCTTCAACCGTCAGTTCCTCACATTTTGAGTCTTCTTCAGAGACGTAGGTTCCAGTCAGAGCTGAGACTTGTCTAGCTGCGTGTTTTTCAGATTTATTCTCAGAATTTTCTTATGACCAAGTCGTATAGCAGTCTTCCTTCAGCTGCTTGAGATATGAGGGACACTCATTTCTCATGTGACCAAACCCTTTATATTCATAACACTGGGCTCCTCTTCCTTTACTGGATTTGCTATTGGATTCGTATCTTTCTACGAGATCTTGATTTTTGTTGATGCCAAATGACTTGTTGAATGACTTGTTCTGAATATTTGGCCTTGATTTTCATTCTACCTCGTTCAATATTTTGATAAAAAATTTTCCAAGCAACACAATAGCTTTGGTCATTCCTTCTTCTGTATCCAAGTCATACTCTTATGTCAGGTTCTCAGTACTAGGAACAAGGGCTATCCTTTTCTTTCTTTCTAATCCTTCATTAAGTCTTAGCTCGAAAGTTTGTAAGGATCCCATCAGCTCTTCCACCTTCATGTTGTTTATATCTTGGGCTTCTTTGATGGCTGCCACCTTCATGTCAAACCTCTTTGGAAGAGATCTGAGAATCTTCCTTACCTACTTGGCTTCTGACATTTTTCCCCAAGGGCACCTGAGGCATTGGCTATCTTAATGATATTCACGTGAAAGTCATGAATACTATCATCCACCTTCATTCCCAGGTTCTCAAACTGAGTAGTAAAAATTTGGAGTCTTGACATCTTTACTTTAGAAGTTCCTTCATGAGCGTTCTTCAAAATCTCCCAAGCCTCTTTGGAAACAGTGCAATTTCTTATCAGTTTGAAGATGTTATTGTCCACACCATTGAATAGGGAATTCAATGCTTTGGAGTTTCCCTCAGATGATTTTTCATCAGTATCATTCCAGTCTTCCTCAGCTTTCACATCATAAGTTACCTTTCCATCAGGACCAACAACGTTTGGTGGATCCAATCCATTGACTATAACTTTCCACGACTGGCTATCCATGGACTTTATAAAAGCTACCATACGCGCTTTTAAGTAATCATAGTTTGTTCCATCAAGAACAAACGGTTTGCTCTCAAACCCTCATTCCTTCTTCATTGTACCAGAAAGTAACTTCTCTCAATCTCACCCAGAGTTAGAGTAAGATGTCTGCTCTGATACCAATTGAAATTCTGGTATTCAGATCAAAGATTTCCTAAAAGATGTCGAGACACCTTCTACTGAACTTGCACACAATGAACAATATGGATGATAAACACAATGCAGAAAAGTAAAGAACACACAAAATTGTTAATCTAGTTCGGTGACTCACACCTACTCTAGGGGCTACCAAGCCAAGGACCAAGTTAATCTGATAGTATCAATTTGTAGACCCACAACAAACTTTCACCTAGTTTACAATCTACTCACTTAATCACTAACCGTTCTTAACTTCTACCTAAGACTCACTTAAGTATGAGATCCTTCTCAAATTCATTCCAATCACAATCACTGTGATTGACAAATTATAAACACGTAGAACAAACATTGAAGTCACACTTCAAAGACACACAATTATTCACTGCTTCAAAGCTTTGGAATGATTGACAGAACTTACAACTCGACAAAACAGTCATACTCTTTTATCAACATGATAATCGAGAGGCTCACAATAAGCACACAAACCCTAATAAAAATACAATGTAAATTCCACGCTAAACTAGGTTAGTGACATTCTATTTAAAGCCATCCTCTGGACTGGATTGGGCTTTTTGAATCGCATCAAATCAGTTGTTAAATCTCAGCAGTATCTTCTGCACATATTAGGGCTTCAATCATTAGTCTCCTAAATTTTCTCTTAATTTAGAAACTAATAATATTCCTTGTATCCAGTTAGAATCTTTTTCAATCTCCAGCTTGCGCATCACATGGTATAACAAAATATATCTAGAATATTCTGCACCTGTAACAACTAAAAATAAATAACATTTCAGTTGTACAAAAAAGCGTTGTCGGATGAACCTTCATGGGATATCGCGTTCGACATCTTCATTTAATATGTCTATACTAAATTTGTTTTTCCAAACACAATGATAATACCAAAAACAGAGAATTAGCAAAAGTGATTGACCAACAGCCTTTCACTTTTATCGTGGCCTTTCCACCAGTGCCCTTGATCATCTTTAAGCTTTTTAATCGTATTAGTCCTTCTCCTTTGATCCACATTTCCGTGGAAAAACTTAGTATTTCGGTCTCTGGTTCAGCCAAACAACCCTACTTATTTGTCTCCAAATGAACTCCTCAAATTTCAGAAGCTCACTGCATTGCTTTTAAATCGCCTTGAGGGATTGGATTTCCTCTTCACTACTCTCTCATTTAGCATCCTGTTTTAGCAACTCCTCCAATCTGACCAGCTCTTTTGTCACCCTCCCAATTCTATACTCCTTAAAATGCTCATCAAGGCCTTGCATCTCTTGGATACGGTGCAGACCCTAAAGACTCTGTCTGTTCCACAATTGCTCAATCAAAACCTCACATTTAGGATCCTTCAACCAAACTTCTTCGAACCTAAATATGTGTTTTCGTTTTCTAACTGGTTCCTATGTATCAGCTTCCAAAACAATTTCAATAGCAACGTGATCAGAACCGTGCCGAGAAAGGTGTTTGACTTTAACTGGATCAAATCTCTTCCCGAAGCTCGCCGAAGCCACCACACGGTCAAGTCTGCATTGAATGTTTTCAAAGTTATGTCTTCCGTTAGCCTTCAGTCCAATAAAGATTATAAGAATACAACACAGGAAAATACGAGATAATAAAATCTGTCCTTAGTCCGCATAGCTTCAAAAGATAGTTAGAGTGTTATAATTCGTCAAAATATGGTGGAATTAGAAATTTTGGCATATTACATGCGTTCAATGTTTTATAGTGCCCCTAACTAAAACAACTATTGACAATTTGCATGGAGATCTAACCTTAAGGATGAAATGCATGTGTGGATATATAAAACAAAAAAGTGTCGTGAAACGTGTGTGCCTTGAACTTTGAGCAGCAAGAAGAATCACACGCCACTGGAAAAAATAACAGAACATGGCTAATTTCAGTATGTTGCAATGTTTTTGGATAGTATGACAAATGTTTGCCAATAAATATGACACGAGTATAATAAAGGGCATTGAATGCCCAACTATAATGCTTAATAATCCTATTAAACATAATAACAACAACAGTGATCAGAAAGGTCAAGATTATTAATGAATTCAGTCCCCAATTTTCTACAAACAACAACATAAATGCCAAAAGCTCATTAATCAACACATGAAAACAAGCATGAAGCAAGTTTACATGTGGACAACAAGAACCATACTTGAGAGTAGAAAAGATCCTTATTGATAGCCCATCAACTTCTAAAAGTAAAACACCTAGCTCTAACAAAACAGATACGCAGGTGGACAACATTCACTACATGGATAATTTTGATTGGAATAAAATAATACAAATGAACGTTTCGATAAGAAGCACAAAAATAAAGCAAAAACTCATAGCGTAAGAGATATTGATATAATATTGAAAAATATAATTTGGGGTGAGAGAGGCTCGAACTCTCGACCTCAGGATAACTCAGAAGCTATGAGACCTACGCGCTAGCCAACTGCGCCACCACCCCTTGGTGTTCAGTTTGTTAATTTTACAGAAGTCTTCAAATCTAGAATTAAAGAGGAATTTTTTTATATGACAAGCAATTAAAGAGAAAATTATGCTAATACACATGGGAATGGCCAAGAGCTACTGGGATTATGATAAGCGCATGCATGATAGGTATTTCACTTAGTCACTTTGTTTTCTTTTTGTACATGATCAGAAGACTCTCACAAAAATTTTATCAATTTATTTATCAAATTAAAAAGAGAAATGATATCTTTTCTCAAAAACTGACATCGAAGGCTGTGAGTAAACTGTATTTTCATAATATTTTGTTTTATTATTGTTTGAAATAATTATTTTATCTTTTCTTTGATACAAATTAAAATTTATCTATGATGTATTTTAGATATTGTTGTTATATGGTGTTTAAGTTTCAATGTGAGAGTAACAATGGTCAACTAAAAAATATTAATTGTCTTATCTTCATGTTCATGAATAAAAAATTATTCTTTTAATTTACCACCAACTTTTTTAATTTAGATGAAAAAAATAAATTGAATCTACCAAAACTAAAATAAAGATGAAAGAGTATAATATGAACGAGTGTGAAATCCGTACATTCACACGAGTTTGTGATTTGATTGCGCATATGTCATCAGTTTGTTATCAGAATTCAAATAAATTAGAAAATATTAAAATATTATTAGAAAAAAGGAAAAAAGTTATATTATTAAAAAAAACTATTAAATACATAACTTTAAAAAAACAATAGTGAAACGTAATTTTTTATTTTAAAGATGGATAGAGTTGTAATAATAAAAGGATTTATAAATTTTAATAAATAAGACAAATAAATATTCAAAGTTAAAATTAGTTGAGAATAAATAGAAATTCAATTTTATGTCAAAGTTCAAAAAAACAATCATATAAAAGAATTAAGTTTAATATTGTATTTATTAAAATTTGGACTATTGTTTAAAATATA
This sequence comes from Vicia faba, assembly GCA_948472305.1. NCBI lineage: Eukaryota > Viridiplantae > Streptophyta > Magnoliopsida > Fabales > Fabaceae > Vicia > Vicia faba. The sequence goes on along the minus strand of OX451737.1, from coordinate 552,628,175 downwards.
AAAAATATGTTCAACCTGTGTGTTCGTACGGATTTTAACATGATTACCCGTGCATTCACATAATACTTGTTTATTACTCATACGTTTATAAAAAAATTGGTCTGGTTATCTATGCGTTCACACGAGTACTGGTGTGAACTGCGAATTTGTCACCAATTTATCATATAAATTCAAACAAATTAAAAAAATATCAAAATTATTAAAAAAGGAAAAAAGAAAAAATAGATTGGATGATAATTATATAAGTTATTAAAAATAACTATTGTTAAAAAAACTTTTAAACATATTTCTTGAAAAATAATTTTACATAAAAGTTTAAAAAGAGAATGATAAAAGAATTAAGTTTAATGTTGTATTTATTAAATTTTGAAAAAAATGAAAAATCAGTAAAACAAATGACATAAATTTTACTTTTATTTTCTTTAATTATAAAAAAAAAAAACTATACATTCGCACGAATTTTAATATGATTACTCGTGCGTGTATACGATTATTGGTGTGATACGTATGATTTTATCAAAAATATATAATATTTTAATAATCTATAGATTCACGAGGATACTAGTGTGGGACACATGTTTTATCAAAATAATTTATTAATTTGAAAAAGAAATACATATTTTTAAAATAAAAAAAAAATTTGTTTTATCAAAATATTTTAACATCAATAAATATATATTTCAATTTTCTATATATTATCTTAAAAAATATTGTATATTAAATAAAAAATATTTCAAAATTCATTTTGCCCGTATCATATAGTTTTCATAGTAAAATTTATTAAAAATGCCAAGGTCGAAGTCCACGGAATAACTATTATGTTAAATGACATAATTGTGGTTGACATTTACTACACTTTAATTTTTTATTACGTTAATATATTTGACTAAATTTATCTTACTTTGATAAGAAATCACCAAGTAATATATATAAAACCTCAACCAATACACTTTACTCTACTATGTGTATTCATTTGAATTATTGCAGCCTAGTTTGTGAGGTGTTCTGGATTAGGGAGCTGCCAAGAAGTATTCACCTTTGGTTTCTCAGATTAAAATCATAACTCACATGCATGCATAAATATTAAAAATATAGCAAAAACTTAAGATTGGTCATAGTGAGTTAAAAATACACTGCTACTGCCATTAATGTGTGTCATTTACAAAGAACTGTGGTGTCAATGAGTGAAATGTGTGTCAATCCGCCGCTGCCATCTAAAAGCATGAATAATGATGCATTTCCTTAGAAACATTTTCTTAGCAAGATCCTTATCCCAACCATATTATTATGACAAGCCTGATCATTTCCTTTCCTTGTACATCCATGGCGACAGCATCCGCTCCAACTTCTTTGGCAACTTCCACCAAGGCCTAAATGATATGTTCTTGTATACAAATACAATGTTAAAAAGATCCATGATCCTAAGCTATTGTTCGATACATGCACATATTAGGACATACTTGTGATCTTCCTGAGAATTATTTTGTAAGGAGACAATAACTGATTCAAATTTCTCCTTTGTTCATAAAGCATATACAACATCATCCAATAGCAACAGCAGTTAAGGAACCTATGTGTTCATCAAGAAGGGACCATTCACCGAAATATCTTCCCTCAAGCTTATCTATTGACAATTCTGTTTATCATCTTCATCTTTATTTTGGATGTCATTATTGAGACTATTGGTATTTGGACTCGTCAACAAAGCGACATCGAAAAGTATTCTTACTTTATCGATTATTGTCTGTCTACGTGAGAAGGAAACTTCCCTAAGGGAGTCGGAAATCTGACTCAGTTATATAATTGATAATCTTGAGAGGAGATCTATATGCCTAAGTAACTTAGACGACAATAAGTTAGAGAATTCCTGACATTAAAATCCCTCGAAAATCTGCTTGGTTTAAAGCCCAAAGAATCCCTTTTATATACCTAATTAGAGGATACGTGAATGGCCTTACCCAAATATTCTTCATGTAGAAAAAAACTACAACAATTTAGCAGAAAAAACTACAATTTATCGATTATTGTGTGTCCACAACATTAACATCCCTTAACCAAAAGTATCGAAGTATGAGAACAACACTTACAATATCACTTGATGCAGTACCAGATGATTAAACTCCAGCCTGTTGTACTGATGTAACCGCTGCAATACTCCGAGGTACTGAGGACAACCACGTGTCACTAGAGCAAGAACAACCTGTCGAATTTTTTCAAATTAAATTATCATTAAATCAAATTCTTTTCATAAATTACATTGACAGTCCATAAGTCAACATATTATACTTAAATAGAGTACTTAAGGAAACCTTAGTAAACAACTGGATATCTGACCAATCAACAACTATTACACACAAGATACTATCTAAAGGAATATTAATATATTGGATATCTGACCAATCAACAACTATTACACACAAGATACTATATAAAGGAAAAATATCATATCAACTGCTATTACATACTGTTCTCTTGAAATATTTGGATTAAACATATTCATTTCAAATTTTTTTTAAAAAAAACAATCAAATGATGCATTGTAGTGTGAATTGGAAATAAAAAATAAAAGTAGTCATTTTGATATAAATCAGAATGTATACATACCTTAAAAGTGTAGTCATTTTCTTCAGACTTCTTGTACTTTCTTTTCTTTTCATATCTATAAATTCTAGATTATTAAACATGTGCTTTTTCGAATAACCATATATCTTATTCATGCATAAATGAAAATATAATTAAAGATTTTTGAAGTTGGCCTCCTTTAAATTAGGAAATATTACAGCATAAATTTCAAATTTCATAAAATCAAAAATAAGATGCTCCTGCCAAAACGAAAGGGTTTGCATAAAGATCAGTTATAACTCTATCTCCTGGATCTAAATACTAAACTTCTATAAATTTAAGAAGTAAACCAGAGAAAAATAATCTTGCTCTCTCATCACTGCAGTTCATTAGAATACTTTTCTACAGTCTAGGCCAAAATAAGCTACCACGTACAAGGATTACTCAGATGAAAATTGTCCTATATTAAGAAGACATTACCTTTGTCTTTCACAACTCTTCGTGAATTTCTTCCAAGTCAAAACCTATTAGAATATGAATTTGTTGTTACTTAAAATCTGTGACATGTGTAGAATGGTAAACTAGCAACAACAAAACATTGATATTCTGGACACTGTAACAATAGAGCAATAATTAGAATAGAAACAATGTCCAAGTTAACATTCCACATACAACAAACATTGTGAAATTTCTAAAAGCTCTCTGGTTAGAGCTTCTAAAAGAAATTTTCCAGAGGTAAAACTCGATTAACGCCCCAGATTGCCTTCAGGATTATCAACTAACCCCACAAACCAACACGGGTCTTTTCAACGTGTTTTATCCTCACTCACACGCTTTCCGTAAAACTTCCCAGAAGGTCACCCATCTCAAAATTACTCCAAGTCAAGCACGCTTAACTATGGAGTTCTTATGAATGAGCTACCGAAAAGAAGATACATCTTGTTGGTATAGATAGTACCAATTAATTCTTATAAGCATTCTTTCAACCATGCAGTCCCATACCTGCATAGCCTCAGGATCCCTCTCATTCTGATGTGGCGACCATCTTTTGCCCTCTTAGGCCTCGGGTGTTACATGCGGTGCAACCACTCCTCGCCCTTTTCGGTCTCGAGTGTTACATGCCCACCAGCTTCCGCATGGTTCCTCCTCGAACCACATCGTACTGGGAGAGGTATGGCTATGATACAATTTGTAATGCCCTGAACTGCCTTCCGGATTGTCGACTGACTCCACAAACCAACACAGGTCTTTTCAGCACGATTTATCCCCACTCACACGCTTTCCGAGAAACTTCCCAAAAGGTCACCCATCCTAATACTACTCCAAGTCAAACACGCTTAACTGTGGAGTTCTCAGTCAAAATCCTGAAAAACAAATCACAAAAACATCAAATCAGCCACAACACAACTTCAGCGTTGATTCCACGTTGTTGGCGAAAGTAAGAACGGGCAAAGAAACTCCAGTGTTGATTCTGCAATGTCGGTAAAAGTAGTTTCAAAGATCCATCAGTTTTCGTGCACAAACCAGAATCACTCTGTCGGGTCGACACAATGGTTTCTACATTGAAGAAGAAAATATAAATAACTTTAAATATGCGGACAAGTAAAACACATGATTCAACTAACACAAAAAAATCAAAAACTAAAAATGGACTACTCAATATAAAAAAACTTTAAACAATTGATACCAATACTTTTCCAAAATCATGATTTCGCGTTTCTTCTTCATTTTCATAGGATTTCTGAAACCCTAATTTCGTGCATCGTTACAACATCAGGGTTGCGCCTAATAAAGAGAAAAAGTGAAAAAAATAGGGATTAAGATTTTCTCTCAATGTTACAGAAAGAGAAAGAGAAGGAAGAGAAAAAGAAGAAGGCAGAGAGGGAAGAGAGATAGAAAGAGGAAGAAAGTTGAGGAAGATTGGGAAGAAAAGGGAGTAGGTTGAGGAAGAGAAAGAAGAATCATCATCTTCTCTGTATAGTCGAGAGAGAGAAAGATAAATAGAGAGAGAGAGAGAGAGAGAGAGAGAGAGAGAGATAATGAGGAAAAGGACGACGAAAGAGAGTGAAAGATTCCGATAAATTTGAATTTTGAATTAAAGTAACATTGATAAAAGATAAAATAGGAAAAGAAATTGAATTTGGACCAAGTGACATGAACAATCCATTCCAAGCTAATGATCAAAGGCAAAAAACAACAACCATATAATTTAAATAGAACTGTATGACATCAATAGTTGAAAAAAAATATTTTTTTGGACACAAATTGCCCTCATTTTGGCGAGGTGTTGCAAGAAGGGCAAGGGTTAGCAAAGTGTTTTCTAGGTACTAAAATTTTCTTATATGATATATTTAAAATTTTAAAAAATAAATAAATAATACTCGAATATCCAAGTTGTACACATCCAAAAAAAAAATACAACTATAAAAACTAAATATATATCTAACTTCAATTTTTACTTCTCATAGATTTGGTTTTCCTGCATGCAAGTATGAGACAATGAGAGGTTTTAAGAGTTAAAGAATTAATAATTAGTGTTGGAAATCCACCAAAATCTATGATAAATTTTTATCAATCTTGATGAACAAGATTGTTGTCACTCACACAATAACGATGAAAAGAAAAAAATATATTAAAGAAGAAAAAAGATTTAGGGTTTCTGCAGAGTTTATCTCTGCCCATAAACTGTGAAAAACTTTCTTATTCACTTGCAACTGCAAATTCTTTGAATATTCAATGTGTTACAAAAATAGGGTTTACTCCTTCTATTTATAGTTGAGCTTTCTTCCCCCCTAATTAAAAAGCCCAAAACACAAAAGCCCAAAACACAAAAGCCCAAAATACCTAATTCAGTTAAACTACTAAAATAGGCCTAATTCGACACACCCTTGTATCTGTCGAGCAACATGCTTTGACACAAGGAATTACACTTTAACATATCACCTAATTCATTGTGTCTAAGCTATCTAAATTCATCATAGATCTTAATTTCTTAAACACTTCGACTTGCACACCCTTCGCCATGATGTCTACAATTTGATTCTTAGTTCTGCAATGTTCCAAGTTTATCTTCCCATTTGCTATCTGCTATCTGCTCTCTAAGATAGTGGAACCTCATTTCAATGTGCTTGCTACGACCATGTGCTATCGGGTTCTTCTCCAGATTGATAGTTGGCATGTTGTCTATCTTCATGGTAATTGCTCCATGATCTTTATTCGTAATCTCTTCGACCAATTTCACCATCCATGTTGCTTGACATGCACAAAGAGAAGCAACTATGTACTCTGTTTCGAACGATGATAATGCCACTACCGATTCCTTTCTCGAACTCCAAGCAACTAGTGCACCACCTAGCATAAACATATATCCTGTTGTGGATTTTCGATCCTTAACATCACTACACCAACTTGAATCAGTGTACCCACTAAATTTCATTATTTTCCTTTATCAACTGCAGAAAATAAAATTCCGTAGTCGAGAGTTCTTTTGAGATACCTTAATATCCTCTTAGTTGTTGCTAGGTGTGATACCTTTAGCTTCTTCATGAGTCTACTTACCATACTTACACTGTATGCTAAGTCAGTCCTCGTATGACAAATGTATCGTAATGACCCAATAAGTCTTCTGTATTGGGTTGGGTAGACATCATCTTCTTCTGAATCTTTCAACAGTTGCAACCTTGGTTCCACGAGTGTTGAAGTCAAGTTTCACTTTTCCATCTCAAATCTTTGTAAAATTTCTCCTGCATATCTTCTTTGATGCATCATCAAACCTCTACTGCTCTTGCAGAATTCGATGCGAAGGAAATATGAAATGTCATCCTGATCAAACATTTCGAATTCCTTGCTGAGATCACCATTAAAGTCTTCAATCTCCTTCTTGCAGCTACCTATTATTAACAAGTCATCTATATAGAGACATAGTATAAACAATTCACTCTTTCTTATTCTTACATATACTCCATGTTTAGTTGTGTACTTCACAAATTCCTTCTCCCTTAGGAAACTATCAATCTTCTTATTCCAAGCTCTTGGAGCTTGTTTGAGTCCATAAAGTGCTTTATGAAACCTGTATACCTTTCTCTCTTTTCTATGCTTCACAAACCCAATTGGTTGTGAAACATAAACTTCTTCGTCTAAGGGTCCATTCAGGAATGCACACTTCACGTCCATCTAACATATGTGTCAACTGTTCGTTTCTGCTAGACCAATAACGAACCTGATTGTTTCGATCCTAGCCAAAGGTGAAAAATACTTCATCGAAGTTAATTCCTTCCTTCTGAAGAAATCCTTTTGCAAAAAGTCTTGCCTTATGTCGAGTTACTTCCTCTTTGGGATTCAACTTCACCTTGTATACCCACTTCACATCGATTTCCTTCTTCCCTTAAGGCAATTGACAAGTTACCAGATGTTGTTGTCTTTGATAAACTTCACTTATTCATTCATTGCTTTCACCCACTTAGAATCCTTCAATGCTTCAGCAGCATTGACTGGTTTGACATATTCTCTATAGAGCATAATGTACTAGATCACACTCATCATCGACCACATCATTTGATGTAATCACACAATCTTGCAACCTTGCAGACATGTGTCTTGTTCTCTGAGGTCTACTTGTACCCGGTTGATCTATAACTTCCTTTTGTCGATCTTTCGACTTGAGTTTCTGGTTTTTCATGTAAGATTCTCACTTAATTCTTCTTGAAATTTTCAGTCAAATCTCATTCTTGAAGCTCATCTACGATCACATCTATACTTACCACAATCTACTTGTTCAATGGGTCGAACAACTTATAACCTCCTGTCAAATGATATCCAACTAGGAAATTTGACTCGACTTGTCATGAAGTTTTCTTCTCAACTAATATGGAAAATGTCTATGTGCAATAGATCCGAATACCTTCAGATGACTCAAGCTAGGCTTCACACCAGACCAACATTCTTCTGGAGTAATTCCTTCTAGCTTCTTTGTTGGACATATATTCAATATGTATGTTGCAGTTGACATAACTTCACCCAAAAACTCTTTCGGTAAATTCTTTCCTTTCAACATACTTCTCACCATATTCATGAAGGTTCGATTCTTCCTTTCTGCAATTCCATTATGTCGTGGAGTGTAGGGTGGAACCACCTTATGCACAATCCCTTCTTTTTCACATAATTTGTCGAAGTCTTTTGACACATACTCTCCACCACCGTCAGTTCTCAAAACTTTGAGCTTTCTACCACGTTTCCTCTTGACCATAGATTTAAACTTGGCAAATACCTCGATCGCTTAACTTTTCTTCTTGATCAGGTAATTTTATAGTTTTTGACTGAAATGATCTATGAATGTGACAAAGTACTTATTACCTCCATTAGAATCCACCTGGATTGGTCCACATACATCAGAGTATATGACTTCAAGAATAGCCTTGAACTTGCTTCCTACATCCTTTTTGAAGCTATTCTTGTGTTGCTTCGACTACACACATTCCTCACACACATCATTTGGTATTTCAGTTTCAGGTAATCCTGAAATCATATTTCTTCTCCTCGAATATCTGATGTTTCTGAAGTTGAGATGGCCATATTAGCTGCAGGCGAAAGACACTTGTTCTCTATCACATTAAGTTCAATCTTGAAGGTTCTATTTTGAGACATGGTAACCTTCAAGATTAATCTTCCTCTTACATCGACGACTCTCGTCATCTTGTCTTCGACCAACACTTAGTAATTCTTTTTGACCAATTTCCATATGTTGAGCAAGTTTCTCTTCATGCCTAGTATATGTTAGAACAAGATTTGATTTTGCAATACTATCTTTGAGTTTTGATGATAACAAATGAGTATGTTTGTATGAAAAATTTTGATACTCTAATATTTATTATTTTTTAGTATTTAACAAACAGGTCCTGCTTCTGATGGATGACGTGGCCAAGACATTAGAAGAGAATTAGTTCCTCTTATGCGTTACACAAGTTCTGATGAAAGTAGCAAGACACTCCAGAAGAATCTGAAGTGTAGGCTCTGATATGAAGTCTAAAGAACCTAGTTGTTGTACCCCAAAATTTGCCCTCTCTCTTTTTCACAAGAAACCACAGCTTCAGACTTTTCCTGATTTTTTCAGATTGGCGTAAGATCAGTCAAACATACTTTTTCTTATCAGTCTATCCAAATTAGGGTTTTCATGGACTCTGGAACAGTTCAAGCAGATTATTAGGGTTTGTTTGAGTTTGGCTCAGGTTTTGATCAGGCAGGCGCTTCTTTGACAGTAAATCCAACATTAGGGTTTGCACGCGCATTTTCAGAAGAATTTGAATCCACAGTGTCTTAATTGACTGTCACATGGTTTTGACGTTTGTTCAAGATTTCTGTCTAAACATCTGGGATAAAAGCTGAGGCATTTGAATTGAGAATTTGCAGTGTTTGGTTTAATCAGTAAAAGGAAAGGACATATGGGCATTTATTGTGATTGACTGTGCAATACTTTTGATTATTCGGAACGCCGAACGTTTATTGATTATTTATCATTTCTAAGTTAAAATTATTGGATATTTTCCAGTTATTATAATTTAAGAAATATAAATAATTAAATAAACAATTGAAGAAGAATTAAAAGAGATTAATTGACAAAAGAGCTTTTATTTATTTTTAATTATTAGTACAAATGTTATTTGAATACATTTACAGTATTTACAAATAATGTTATTACAAATAATTGGAAATAAAATAAAGCTATCCTAAAGTTTCCTAAGTCTTCATCTTCCACTGCTGCTCCCCTTTGCTCAATTAATTTTTATCTGCAAAAACAAAGAAAAGAAAAGAAGTCAACACAGATGAAATCAAAGGTAGACAGTTAATCATAAAAAAAGCTCATCATTAAAAGTGATTGGCCGGAATCAGTTGTTCGCCCTCTCTGCAAATCACAAGAAAACTCTTGGTTCACAAAGAGGGATAGAAAATGTTTGCAAGCAATTAAATTCACCAAGCTACATGGAAATATACAATGCTGCATAATTCCAAATTGTCAACCAAAGAGGCAAACTGAACAGCCAAGTGAATATTCCAAACCAAGTACAAAGTTCAAACTGAACAAACAATGCACAAAGGCAAACTGAACTGCACATAACCAAACTAAGTCAAAATGGCCAACCAAGTGCAGAACTGTCCAAAAGAGATGTCAACCAAGAACTGTCAAAGCTGCCTACAAGCTAGCAAAAGCAAGACAAAAAAGCAGGAAGTATGCAGAGGAAAGAAACAATGCAAGCAACATATTCAAATTTACATCATTTTCAAGGCCAAGACTTTTTCAGAGCAAGTACAGATTTAAGCAATATAATATGCTTTTTATCTGTGGAGAGAGAAAGAGAGAAAAGAGGAGGAGGCTTACAGTTTGTTGAGGCAAGCTGAATAGATATATAACAAAGTTATCAGAACACAGTATAGAGGAGGCAGAACCAAATACAAAGAAAAATAACACAAATTGCCTCCAACCTGTTTCAGGCCTGCATAAACATAAGCCTTCAACAAACCACCAAACGGTGTCAACCTAAAAAACTCAGTTTCAAAAGCCACAGTCTAACCCGCATCAAAACCAGAAAAGAGGTAGAACCCTCCAAACTTATTCAAACAACAAATAACACAAGCGTGAAGCCTGTCAAAACTCAGTTTCAAAAGCCAACATATCACAAAAACAATATAGCCCCTTTCAAAACCTGTGTCAAGAAAACTCTCAAGCCTGTTTCAAGCCTTTCAAACCAGAAGCAAACAACAAAACCTGCCTTAAACTTTTTCAAACGCGGGGCCTAAACCCCCACAAATCAAAACCAAAATAGCCAAACAACAACTGAAGCTGTAAACATCACTAACCAACAAACCTTCATCAAAAAGCCTATACCAGAAAAAGCCTTTACAAACAAGCTTACAAACCTAATCCAAACCATCTCAAAATCGAAATAACAACAAAAGCAATTCAGAACAAAGCATTCAATCCCAATGCCTCAGCATCAAAAATCATCATAGGCTAAAAATCCAAACCCTCAGAGCTAGGCTCATCACAGGGTCCAACAACAAGCATCACATAAGCAAGCAAAAGAGAGGAAAAGAAGCGAGCAAGCTAGGGTTTTCAGTGTTCATCATAAAACCATAAGAACTAAAACAAGATACAAGTACCAGATTTCCAGCAAAGGCCCACAGCTTCATACTCCCTGCCTTGGCCGCCCTAGGACGCCTCCAGTCCACCTCTCCTCCTCTCCAAGCAACGAACCCTCCAAAGGTATAACTTTCTACTCCCTCAGTCCATTGATATACCTCATGAACACAAACAACGCATAAAACAATCAATAACACACAACAATAATAACATGCATGAACTGAAACCCTAAAAATGCGTTAAGACAGAATCATTACCTTGTATAACTACCGCCCGCGTGACCATGGAGAGGAGGAAGCGGAGATGGCGTCCGGTAGCCAGGCGTGGAGGAAGAGTATCAGTGGCTTTTGCTTGAGAATGAGAAAGATGAAGAAGGCGATGAAGGGAACGACGCCGCTCTAAGCTTGCAACCCTAATTCTGAGACAAACTCATTCAACCCTAAAACAAAATGTGTCAAACGTGTGCCATTGGGCATGACCCTTGGAACAAAAGCCTTAAGCCCAATTGATTTCTAGCGCCTGACCCCTCCTTCAGTGCGCGTACCCCCCCTCCAATTCTCTTTCAAATTTTGTTTTGGGCCAAGAACAAACATAAGGCCCACATGACTTTCTTTTATTCTATTTTCTTTTAAACTAACATTTCTTAATTTTCTTTTATTTTATAACCTATTTCTTTTTTTTAATAATATATTAACCTTTCATGTAAAATGCTTATTAATACTTTTTTTTATCATATTTAAGAGTACATAAAAATAGGATTTTTTCTAACTTAAATATATTTTCTTTTTTTTTAGAATTTTTGTTTAATAAACCTTTGTATATAAACTAAAATACATAAATATTAATTTTCTTAAAATATTTTTCCTTTCATTAAAACTTTTGTTTATACATAATCAACAAAAATCCAAAAATAAATAAAATACTTAATATTGCATTAGGTTAACATATTTTTCTCACTTGTAAATAATCACATACACTTTCACCAATACTTTTGATACATTGCTTTTATTCTTATACATTGATACATGTTACATTGAGAATGCGATTCGATTTGGTTGTAAATATTATTTGGACACTACTATTCCGACAAGTCTCATCCCCCATTTGTAAATATTTGTACCCCCATCCCCGGATACTTATTTGTAATAGTTTAGGACTTTAAATTCCCGCAATTTATCGCTTTCAATTATACCATGCTTAGACTTAGGGTTTGTATGCCAATAAAATCAACCGCTAGATAACCTAATACAAAGACAAATGCATGATAATCAATACACCAATCACACTTGCACCCCTAGGGTAATCCCGCTTGTTGCCTTCCAAAATGGGCCATGCTTGCATGTTGAGTTTCTTTGGCAAAACAAAAACAAATCAAATGATCACAGTCCCTCGATGACGCTTTCGAAGTTGCCTAAACAAAATGATCATAGTCCCTCAAGAAAATTGCCAAAGACACTTGGCACCATTGCATTCATGGTCTAAACGATGACTCGCGCCCGTCCCGTTAACATCCTAACACAAGATTGTCCACCAAATACAATGGTGGAACAATACTGTTAAAAGGGGTAAAACATGAGAAAAATCTTTGAGTAAATTTAGGGGTAGACAACTCTTAGTTACTTGATCAAACTTGCAAAACACACTTGCCTACTTTCAAAACACACTCCACAACACACTTTCAAAACAACTTTCAAAAACATTGAAATATCTTTTCAAAAACACAAACACCTTTGCATATACTCAAACAAGAGTCATTTCAATGGTTGCCTAGACAAGGCATCTTTTTCAAAACATTTTCAAAACCACACACACAAAGCACCATTTCAAACAATTGAAAATCAAGGCAAGTGATCTAAAACAAGTAACTAAGAGCCCATGGATAACCATGGATAAAAAGGGTGCTAATACCTTCCCTTTCTATAATCTACCCCCCGAACCCACGAAACATCTCAAAGGTTTTTCCTGTGCTTTTTTAACCTTTCCTTTAGGATAAAATAAAAATTCGGTGGCAACTCTTGCTAAACCAAACAAGTGTGAATACAAACGCAAAACCTCAAGTTAGTTCTCCCACCGTATCACAGTACTGGCGACTCTGTTGGGGATAAATTTAAAAGTGGGGTTACCTTAGGGTTTTAGATCACCTTTACATGCTTGCTTTGATTGCTTTACTTTTTGGGTCCTTGTTTGGGTTTGTTGTAAATCCTACACCCGAATTTGGGGGCACCTTTTTAGGTAAATAGCAATAAAACTGTGAGGAAACTGTGCGGGGTATACCGACATGGTTGAAGCAGTAAGCTATGTTAGTGCGACATATTTGTGAGTACCGGTAACCCTTGAGTTCAATCAAGGAGAGTACGGAGCCGCTGAGTGATGTCATGAAGCACTAACGAACTCTTAGAACCTTAATTGACCATCTTAGCCTTTTTAGGGGTAGTGAGATGACCGACTTTGGTGCAGTCCAAAGTTGGTAGATACTCGATACTACACTCATTGAGGGTTGTTTTCTTGGAATATTTTGGTCACCAGTTAAGTGGCTAAACCAAAACAATGAACACAGAAAACAATCCAATGATATTGAGCTCCTTAGAACCCAGTTTCTATTTTAGGACAGGATGAGCCAACTAACTTCAAGAGGGTACTTACCTACAAACCCCATGCAAGCCTAAACCTAAGGACTTGTTTGCTTTGTGTGAATATGATTACCTGTATATACACTTACTTGCTTCTGCATACATGTACATAACATCATGACATTATACCATAGCATTTTCAATAACCATTTCAAGGATCTCGAGGGTCTGTTGATGCAGGGTCACGTTGAACCCGACGTCTACCAAAGGGCAAGAGGTTTCTCCTCTAAACAAATGCCATCAAAGATCAAGTACAACAACTTGAATCAGGGGCTATGACCCACTTGACATGGTGAGCTTGATTCTCGTGGAAAGACATCCACAGGTGCAAAGTTCTCCAATCAAAGATCGAAGTTCAACCTCTAATATTCTCTTGTGTTTACCCCAAGAGATCCTTGAAAACATTGCATACATATATCATACATATCATTGCATGACAGGTTTCCCATATAGGTCTCCTTATCTTCCTACTGTTTATTTCAGTAAGATGGATATGGAACAAACGGTGAAAGATCTCCAAGCTCAAAACGCTCAATTCCAACAAATGCTTCTGAGTATGGATAAAGGGCAAGAGGATCTGAAAGCTCTCATTCTCAAAGACAATAAGAAGAAGTCCAAGAAGGCAACGAGCATCCTGAACTTGGGGAGAAGACCTAAAACCCAAGACCTTTCAACTCCACCCAGCATAGGGGCCAGTCTTGAAGAAGACCACAATTTGGAGATTGTTGAAGCTGACTATTCCGAGGAACAATATCCTCTCGCTGATGACAAGTACAAACAGTTGGAGGATCGCCTCAATGCTATGGAGATTCAACAAATACCTGGCTTAGACTTAGGAGACTTGGGTTTAGTTTCTGGATTGGTCATCCCTCCAAAGTTCAAAGTCCATACCTTGGCCCTGTATGATGGAGTCTCTTGCCCAAAAATGCATCTAAAGTCTTATGTCCGCAAGATTCAACCATACACAACTGATCCAAAGCTTTGGATCCATCTATTCCAAGAAAGGCTGGTAGGGGCTCAACTCGAGTGGTTCTATCAATTGGAGAGTTCTCGCATCCACACCTGGGAAGATTTAGCTATGGCTTTTTACAAATAGTATCAATACAATGCTGATCTTGCACCAACTCGTGTGCAATTGCAGAACATGACCATGGGATCCGACGAGAGCTTCAAAGGATACGCTCAAAAGTGGAGAGATCTGGCTGGTAGGGTGCAACCTCCTTTAACTGACAGAGAGCTGATTGACATCTTCATGGGAACTTTGACAGGGCCTTTCTTCAATCACTTAATTGGAAGCTCTTCAGCCGGGTTCACCGAGCTAATACTGACCGGCGAAAGGGTCGAAGCTGGCATCAAAAGTGGAAAGATCCAAGGAGCTACACCCTCGGATACTCAGATAATTCCCTACAACAGAAGGAAAGAGTCTAATGCTGCGAATAGTCAAAAGGGCCACCATGACCAACACGTAGGAGCAATCTTGATCTCTAATCCTACGCCTGCTCAACGAAGACAGGGGCATCAGCATAAGGAGGTCGCACCTAAGAGACAGTTCACCAACATCAACATGCCGCTGTCTCAAGCACTGCAACACTTGTTGAAGATGAATCTGATTATATTGAGGGCTCCTCTCCGGAACCCAAATACTTCTGCTCCTACCTATCATCCCAATGAAAGGTGTGCATACCACTCTGACAGTCCAGGGCATGACACAAACAACTGTTGGCCTCTGAAGAACAAGATCCAAGACATGATCGATGCCAAGGAGATCGAGTTTGACCCTCCGGAGACTCTAGCATGATCACTTCTCCTATGCCAAATCATTGAGAATGTCTTTGTTTCATTTGAATTTCCAAAGTTGTAATTTATTTTGTTGTTCAAACAATTATCTTTTAATGTCAAACTCTGTTTCATTAATGCATTGCATATGTTTGTCTTGAATTCATCCATTCGTTTTCACTACTCTTATGCTTTCTTTATGATATTTAACTCTTGATAAAAAGCTGCAAGCCTTTAGAGGGAGGATGACGAAACAATACCATAATCTCATACAGTATGCTTTTGAACAGACCTCGCTGATGATGTACATGCATTTCTTTCAATTCCCAAACACTGGAGTTATAAGGAAGATAATCCCTAGTCAACCCCTTCGAGCCAAAGAAGTATGAGTTTTCTGTTCTAAACAAATTGAAACCTTTGATTTAAACCTGGGGCAGGGTAGTCTCTCAGTTAATTCAAAAAAAGGCGCGCATTGAAGTCGCAAACTCTCAGTTCGTAATACAAACGAACGACATCAAAAAAAGAAAAGACATTCCTTTGGAATCAAAAGGCAATGATGGTTCCCTATCACATAGGCAGTCAATCTCTCAAAAGAAAAAAACCCATTAAGTCAAGGAGGCTTAAGAAAGCTGGGGCATCCCGCTGACTGTAATCCCGAAAACAGGAACAGTCAGGCAAAAGTTAGGGATAACAAATCAAAAGAAAGAGGTCATTACAAATCCTCAACAACATGAAAAATGTTGCAAAAGAAAAAGGAGATGATGACTGCCTGCCAAATTCAACTTGTGTGAACCATCACCAAAAATGTCGTTCCAAACTTGAATAGAGTTCGACGCACAATTAACTGAGTTTAGGATTGAAGAACATCACGAAGAGTGGGTGGGTACAAATATACTTTGAGCCTTTATCCTTTGTTTCTTAAACCGTGAACCAGGCCACGTTACAACCCTTCAAAAGTCCTAATTGAAGCATGGGTTAGTTCGAAAGCATACTGTTACATGGTATAATCAATACTTCATTCCACTACCATGAGAGGACGAACGCATTGCACGATCTTGTCTCCCACGTGATTGCTCAAGATGCCAATGTTTCTGGAAATCCTTAGAATACCCCTCAACGAAAATATTATTTTATTGGATATACAAAGGCTTGAAGACTAAGAGAGAAAATGGTGAGTTTTCACTGAATATCCACGCATAAGCGTTGCCCATAGCTTTCATATTTTTAGTCTATTGTCCTTAATATAGTTTACATATTCAGCTTGTGTAGAAGCAATATTATTGTAAAAAAACTTGCATTCAAATAGTTGTTTGATTTCATTTAGGGACAAGTTAGGTCTGTATCCTTAAGAAGTCTATGACTAGTGTGTCTTAGAAGTTTGATTTTCCTTTAGGGACCGGTAGGTCTGTCTCTTTAAGAAGTCTAGGACTTGTGTGTATTAGGTGTTGTTAGTCACTTATGGGTAGCTTGTGCATTGTAATAATCAGTTCGATTATTGGATTAAGTCTTCAATTGAGAGAGGCAAAATCACCTTGGCGGGTGGACTAGACTAGCTTGATAGTTTTCAAGTGAACTAGTATAAATATACATTGTTCTTTACTTCCTGTTCTTAATTATCATTATTATCAAGAGTGAAGGAAAAAGAATTTTAATTAAAGGGGAATATGTTCAAAAGAAATGTTTTGGTTTAAAGCCCAATTCAACCCCCCCCCCCCTTTCTTGAAAATTCAAAAATGAACTGGACGCTCCTAATGGTTTGTCAAGGGAGCGGTGATCACATTGGAAGTCTCGCGAGGGCCGAATTCAAACTCCTTGGCATCAATCATGTACTGAATCTTGTATTTCAGCATCCAACAATCGTTAGTATCATGCCCAGGACTGCCGGAATGATAAGCACATATTGCATCGGGATTATAGTTAGGAGAAGAAGTTTTAGGATTTGGATGAGGTCCTATCAATGTAATCAGATCCATCATCAACATGTGTTGCAATGCTTGAGATGGTGGCATGTTGATGTTAGTAAACTGTCTCTTGGGCTCGTCTTACCTTCACTGATTTCCCCGTTGCTGTTGTCGCCGCGATGCAGGACTAGAGATCAAGACTGCCCCCACATATTGATCGTGGTTGCTTTTGTTATGACCCTTTTGGACCTACACATCATTGGAATCTTTCTTCCAATTGTATGGATTATTTTGAGTATCAGAGGATGTGGCTCCCTGGATTTTGCCTCTCTTGATGCCAGCTTCTACTCTTTCGCCTGTTAGTATTAGCTCAATGAATCCAGCGAAAGAGCTTCCGATCAGATGGTTATTAAATGGGCTTGTCAAAGTTCCCATAAAGATATCAATCAGCTCCCTGTCAGTTAAGGGTGGTTGTACTCGGCCAGCTAGGTCCCTTCATTTTTGGGCGTATTCTTTGAATCCCTCTTTGGAACCCATGGTCATATTCTGCATCTGCACACGAGTTGGTGCAAGATCAGTGTTATATTGGTACTGCTTGTAGAAAGCAGCAGCTAGATCCTCCCAGGTATGGATGCAAGAACCTTCTAATTGATAGAACCATTCAAGTTGGGTCCCAACTAGACTCTCTTGGAAGAAATGGACCCAGCGCTTCTGATCAGTGGTGTGTGGCTAAATCTCGCGGACATAAGATCTCAGATGCATCTTTGGACAAGAGACCCCATCATACTTGGAAAAAGCATGGATTTTGAATTTCGGTGGGATGACCATGCCAGGAACCAAACCCAAGTCTCCAAGGTCCAAGCCAAGAATAGTTTGGATCTCTACAGCCTTTAGTCTGTCTTCAAACTATTTTTATTTTTCATCTGCCGGTGGATACTGCTCCTCAGAATAATCTTCATCGTCAGTAGCTTGGTTAGCTCTAGTACTTCTAGCTTCCTATTCTTAATTGTCTTCTTCAGAAGAAGAAGTATCTTCTTTTTGAGCTATTTGGGCAGGCCCTTTGAACTTTCTTCCTACTTTGAGGGTGATAACCTTCTTCTTAGTCTTCTTCTTACTCTCTTTGGTGAAGATTGTTTTCAGATCTTCCTGCCCCTTGGCTAAGTTCAGGAGCATTTATTGGAATTGGGCATTTTGAGCTTGGAGATCTTTAACCGTTTGCTCTAGAGCCATCTCTACTGAAATAAATAGTAACCAGATGAGAAAACTTATATGGGGAGAACCTGTTATAATGACATGCATGATATATGGATGCAATGTTTTCAAGGATCTCGCAGGGTAAACACAAGAAGATGTTAGAAGTTGAACTTTTATCACAGCTTTGAGTGAAGAACTTCGTATTGTTGAATGTCCTTCCATGAGAATCGAGCTCACCATGTCAAGTGGGTCGTAGCCCTTGACTCAAGTTATCGTGCTTTGGTATTTGACGACATTTGGTTAGAGGAGAATAAATCCTCTTGCCCCTTGATAGATGTCTGGTTCAACATGACCCTGTATCACAGGCCTTTGAGATCCTTGAAATGATTATTGAAAATACTATGGTATGATTTCATGATGTTATGTACAAGTATGCAAAGCAAACAAGTCGTTTATGTACAAATAATCATATACACACAAAGCAAACAAGTCCTTAGGTTTAGGCTTACATGGGGTTTGTAGGTAAGTACCCTCTTGAAGTTTAGTTGGCTCAACCTGTCCTAGAAAGTAACTGGGTTCTAGGGGATCTCGATATCACTGATGTTTCTTCATTGGGCATTGTCTCAGCACAATCAATCTTTTCTTACGGTCGAGATATCCCAAAAGTACGATCTCAATGAGTGTAGCATCGAGTATCAACCAATCTCCAGTCAGAACCAAAGCCGACTATCTCACTACTTCCTAATGGCCAAGTTGTTCAATTAAAGGTTCTAAGGTTAGTTAGTGCTTGATGATACAACACAGCGGCCCCGTATTCTCCTCGATTCAACATAAGGGATACCACTACCAACAAATATGTCACACTAACGTAGCCATCACTTCAACCATATCGGTATACCCTGCACAATTTCCACAATCTATTGCTACTTACCTAAAAGGTTCCCCAGATTCGGGTGTAGGATCAAAACAAACCCAAACAAGGATCCATAAATATAAAGCAAGCAAGTCAAATAATGAAAGCAAGTAAAGGTGATCTAGCTCTAAGGTAACCCCACTTTTAATTTATCCCCAGCAAAGTCTCCAGTTCTGTGATACGGTGGGAGAACTGACTTGAGTGTTTTGCGTTTGATCGCAATTGTTGCGGATAGTAAGAGTCATCACCTACTTTTCTTTTGTCTAATAAGGAAAGAGTGAAAAGAACATGAAAGACCTTCGAGATTATTTTCTTAAGTTCGGGGGGTAGATTATGAAAAGGCAAGGTATTAGCACCCTTTTATCCATAGTTATCTATGAGCTCTTAGTTGCTTGCTAGATCACTTGCTTTGTTTGAAAATGTGCTTTGTGGTGGGTTTTGAAAGTATTTTTGAAAAGCGCCTTCGTTTAGGCAAAATTTGTAATGATTCTCGTCTCTATAAGAATGTATACAAAATGTTGGACTTTTGAAAATATTTCATGTTTTGAAAGTATTTGGAGTGTTTGAAAATATGTTTGTTTTGAAGATGAATTGTGAGCAAGCAACTAAGAACGTTCTACCTACTCAAAAGTATTTTGTTCATTTCTTCCTTCCTTTGATATTGTTATCTTACCATTGATTGGTAAGAAACCTCATCGTTGGATGTGAAGGGACGGGCGTGGGTCAATTGTATAGTCCTCAATAACAATGTTGTGAGATATCTTAGAATTTCTCTTGAGGGACTAAGATCATTTGTAAGGCAACATTTGAAGCGTCATCGAGGAACTATGATCTTATATTTTTTGATTGTTTTTTGCTAAGACGTCTCACATGCATATTATGACCATTTTCTAAAGGCAACAAGTGGAGTTAACCCTAGAGGTGCAAATGTGCAAGTGTTTATTTTTTTCATGCTTGATTTTGTCTTGAATTAGGGTTTTCTAAGCATTGGTTTTAGTCTTGCCATACACACCCTAATTACTAACAATTCATATTAAAGAGATAAATTGCGGAAAGTTAATTTACTACACTATTACATCATTTGGGGATGGGGGATATAAATTTACAAATGGGGATTGCAAGAAATTAAATCCTAATTGTCTATTACAACCATATTGTATTTGAATAATGTACAATTAAAAGGAAAATAATGTGCAAGATATGAATAAAAGAAAATGAAGTTGTTTTGATTTTGTTAAAGAATGGTTTTGGTTAATAATTATGAAAATAAAATATTTTTTATGAAATTTTTATATATTCATAAAATAAACATTGTAAATAAATAGTGTGTAAAAAAAATCAACTCCAAAGGAGTTGTTTGGATTGGTTGTAAAATGTTTGAAGTTTTTTTAAAAAAAGAAAGGAAACAAACAAAGGGTAAAAACTGTTCTGGTCCAGCCCATGTTTGAACTCAGGACCTTATACATAAATGCCTTTCGCGTGCACTATTTGTACCACTGTGGTGGTCTGTTTCATCCGTTCACAAGATGACTTCGATTAGGTACAAGATGAACTTGTTTATGAAGGTTTGGAATGCCCAGCTTCTTCCTTCGAGTGCAGGAGTGCAAGACTCCCATGTTGAGATTCGAAAGGCTTCAATCCTCAGCCAATCGAAAGATACAGAAAACCTGCCTAAAGTTTGAAAACGAATCTAACAATGTAACTTTCGAAAGCTACGGGCCAGGGGTTAGTACAAATCTGTTTGGCACCAAACTCAAAGGCTAACTAGTCAGAGTTGAGATTCTCAACGTATAGGCAGTGATAATTGAAAGCTAGAGCATGGTCAACTTCCTAGATGTGATATCTACATTTTTCTTTATAATGTATGTACAAACGATGCTGGAATGAAAAGTTTCAAGTTTTAAGAAAAGACTTACCTCTTGAAGTTCCAATCGAAAGAGCTGTGTATGACTTCCAAGAATGACTTGATGATGGATTAAACTTTGCTGGGATCTTCCTTAAACTAATGGGACCACTTCTCTGCTTGAATCAAAAGGTTGGTACGTACTAGTTATGAGTGAATCGAAGGTTGGTTAAGAATGAATTGAATGACTATTATTTTGCAGTTAGGGAGTGAATCAAAGGGTTCACTAATACATGAAGGGATATGAGATTTTTTGTGAGAGTTTTAAAGTTTGAATGTTTGAAAATTTGAGAGTTAGAGAGTTTGAAAGTTTGAGAGTTTGAGACTGTTTGAGGATTTGAGAGTTTGAGAGTGTTTGAGGATTTGAGAGTTTGAGGATTTTTCCACACAGCCAAAATCTGGACCCTTTATTTGTTAATGGTTTATCTATTTATAGAGAAAAGGTTAGAGATGTTGGAGTAACCAGGTTTGTAAGATAACAAATCATGGTTTGGTTCCAAACGAAAGAAACAAGTTTTATGGATTTTCCTAGTTCTCAAGTTCAAGTACAAGTGGGGGCCTGATGTTTGTTGGTTGCATGATATTAGACTTATGCTTTTGGAACTGCTTGTGTTCAGATAAAAATCAGGTTAGGAGCTCAAAAAAACTAACTTTGTGAATAAAGTAATCTTTATGAAGAAAGGATACGTAGCTTTTTTCCATTTCATCCAAAAATGGTATGGTCCAATGGGTAAAGCATCGATCCTTTGTGTAATGAATCACAAATTTATGTAAACCTCTGATTAAGTAAAGATTTGGAAGCAACATAGCCTGACAAGTGAGATTTGGAGGATAAGGCTATCAGATTTGATCAATGTTCTTCAACCAAAGATTTCTAGAAGGGTTTAAATTTAGATTCTAAGTACATTACTTCGAAGGAAACCAATAATCCAATCGAAGCTTTGGATGAAGGCAACCATTTGTCCAATCGAAGCTTGGTGTGAAGGTAGCCATTTATCCAATCGAAACTTGGTACCAAGATAGCCATTTGTCCAATCAAAGCTTGGTATCAAGATAGCCATTTGTCTAGTTAAAGATTGCATGCAGGAAGCTACTGCCTTGTGAATCAAAGCAAACCTACAGGAGGCCATTGCCTTCTGAATTGAAGCTTACATGCAGGAGGCCACTGCTTTATGAATAAAAGCAAACCTGCGGGAGGCCCTTGCCTTCTGAAGTTTGTGGACCAAAGCTTGCTCGAAGGTGACCAAATGCTCAATTGAAGCCTCTGAATCAAGCTTGCTCAAAAGAAGTCAAATGTTCAAGTGAAGCCTCTGAACCAAAGCTTGCATTGAAGGAGCCAAATGTTCAAGCGAAGCCTCTAAAACAAAGCTTGCATTGAAGGAAGTTAAATTCTCAAATGAAGCCTCTGAGTCAAGCTTGCTCGAAGGAGGTTAAGTGATCAATCTAAGGCTCTAAATCAAGCTTGCTCGAAGGATTTTAAGTGCTAAATCGAAGGATGTATGAATCGAATCAAGCTTTCTTTTCTTCAATTTTGTCAAAAATATCAAATTTATCTGCTTTGCTCTTTCAACAGTTTCCTCTTTGACTTGATGCTTGAAAATCCAATATGATCCACAAAAACTATGTGGGGCATTAAAAATCCAATTATACTTGTGCAATCTTGAAATTTAATAAATCCTTGTGAGACAAATTCTTGATAAATGAGAGGGCAAATGTTTGGGTACAACAGTGTGTTTTAGGCTGTAAAGGTGTTGAATGCTAAACCTACTCCCGCTTTACTTACAGATGTTTATTATGCTCTTCATACCCGTTATGAAAAAGAAAGAGGCGTGTTGAATTGTTGTATCCATCTCTTATATTCTTGGCTTATCACTCATCTATACAAATAAGACTATATGGTTAAGAATCTAACCCAAGAACAATGGTCCCAACAATTGAGGGCTCTCACTGCTGATTCAATTTTATGGTACTCAAGGAAACTGAAGATAGAGGAAATTGTTGTTAACTGTGGAGATTTTCCCAATGTTCCTTTGATTGGGTCAAGAGGATGTATTAACTATAATACACTTTGGCTTTACACCAACTTGGATACCCTTTGGAAGATAAACCTTCCGACGAGCAACTTTGACAATTAATTCTTCATGACATGGATAAGAACAACCCCAAATTGCTTAATAAGATCATTCGAGCTTGGAATAGAGTTCATAAGAAAGGATTCAGAAGAAAGAATGTTGTGGCAAGAGAGCCCTATACTCAATGGGTTTTAGAGAGAGTTCAAATAGTCAAGCTACCCTTTGTTGTTGATCTTACGTACACACTTGACGTGCTCGATCGTCTTCAGATGTCTGTTGAAGAAATAGAAAACTTGAAGAAGGCCCTGGATCAAGCTCAAAAATAAAAGGAGGGATTTGAGCATAACCTCCATGACCTTACTAGGGAGAGAAGACAGTTGTAACAAGAGCTTGAGTCAAAAGATCAACAAATTCAAATAGATCGTGAAGTGATTGAAAAGGAGAGTCTTAAACGAAAGCGTTCGATCGAAGGATTATTGAGTGCTACTTTCAACTTGGATTCCCACAACCAACGTTTGGATTATGCTGGTAGAGAAATTGGGAGGCTAAATAGGTGATATGAAAAATCCCTACAAGAAAAAGAGGAGGTGGAGGAGAATCTGAGAGCCCAAATTCAAGGGAAAGCAGAAGGTGCTCTAGAACAAGAAGAGAAAATCCAGTTTCTCACTGCAAGAATCCAACATAGCCAAGAATCAGATGTAGGAGAACGCCTCAAGCAGATGAGGGCAGAAAGACTTCTCACCCAAAATAAAGAAGAGTATGACAAATTTTTTCAAGAGTTGGAAGGCCTCTGAAAAGACTTCCTCATTCAAAGGGAACTCTATAAGGAGATGAAGGCTGAAAATATATAATGGGAAGGATAATATGTGAAGATTTTCGAAGCGGGGGAAATAACAAGATTATAATGCCAACGCTATATAAGGAGTATCTGAGGTACAAAGACAAGTATGCAAAGCTTTCCTTTTTGTCGAATAATCTCATTGGTGACATCCCTAGAAGTTTGAGAGATGCAGAAGCCGTGATGGTCCCTCTTTCGAAGGACATTGAATACTTCCTCAAGCTTTGTAGGGGAATGATTGATGGTTTTAAGGCGGAGATCCGAAAGTGTGTTTAGGAGATTTTAGTTTTTCTTTTGTTATTTCTTTCAGTATTCAACATTTGGTTTTGATTTCCCACTCTCAGTGTTTCCCATTCAGTATTTGGATTGTATTTCCCTTTTCCAAGGATGGTTATTATTCAATAAAAGCACTTTTTCCACATTCAAATTGTGTACTTATTTTGGGATACTCACCAGTAAAAAGCAAAACCTAAAAAAGTATACAAAAAATATATAAAAAAGGAAATCCAATGGGAATAAGACGTAAAATCTTAGCATATTTATACGCATCCATTCATTCACAAGCATCACATTTAGAAATTTCATACATAAAACTCATTTTTTCAAAATCCTCTCTAGTTAAATTATTGGTAAATAAACACCACATCTCCGACCTCCATATCAAACCAGACCTTATCAAAAGAAAGTGATGGAACAAATTGAACAGAATCAAGCCGCCTTCTAAGAAGATTTGGAACAAGTGAAGGGTAAAATAGAATTGATGAAAGGAGACATGAGTTAAGTTTTTCTAGCCTTGAAGAACATCTTCGAAAGACAAGATCAGATTCCAAAGATACCCTTTGAAGAAGTAGCCCAAAATATTGGTGCATCGAGCGGTCACCAACCAAGACAAGAAGTAGAATCAGGTCCTCTAAAGTCAACTATGGCTCAATAAGAGGTCAAGCAAGATGATGCTGAAGACTTTGTCCCACCTCCTTTGAAAGTAGGGGCATCTCATACTTTGCAGATTCCAGTCAATAATCCACACAACATGGATAACTACATAGACATGCAATATGGAGACCATAACTTGGAAGGCATCTGTCGTACCCCAAATTTGTCCTACCTCGATGATTTTATTTTTCAAGATTAAAATAATAAAGAAACGTTTAATTAAGGATGGTACATAAATATCTGATGGCCCATTCTTAAAAAGAATTCAAATTAGTAAGAAAAATGTATTTTAATCGAGAAAGCGGGGCTTTCTAAATCAGAAAGACTCATAAACCCATTTGCGAAGCATGTTGGCCAGTGGCCCATGAGATTCAAATATGGAAAAATATTTCAAAAAATAATTATTAAGTTCTTAACTAAGACCATTTAAGTATTATTGTTGTTAGTAAGAGAGGAGGTGAAATTTCAATTAAAAGCCCATTTGGCATGACTCGTTTAGCCCATTTCGTTAAGGTCTTTGAACAGCAAAAAGAAGGGGTGTAGTTATAGAATTGTAGGCCCATTGTAGTTTCAGCAGCCCATTTGCTATTTTGTTTTATTAAATATTTTTTAAATCACTTATTAGAAGTTGTTTAATGTAAGAAGATTTGTTTTAAAGGGCCAGGTTCGCGCTAAAAAATGTTGGTTATGTTAAAAGAAATTTATTGATGGACATAAATGCTTTTGCAAATACAACTCATAATCCCAACTCGGTTTAAACAAAATTAGGCCCATTAAGTTTTTGATTTTGTTATTTGCTGTTAAACTTTTATAATAACATTAAATATTATTCGATTTATTTATTAAGTTTTGTTTAAACAACTAGCATTGGGTTAGAGAAAAGAAAAAGGCCAATTGGGCCTAGTTGCATAAAAACATTTTTGCTGTAAATAAAAGAATAATGTTGCTGTAAATAAAAAAATGATGTTGTTGGGTTGAGTAAAAAAATTGTAACACAAGACCCAAATCATTAACCAACGTTGTATCAATTATGAGAAAAATGCGCGTTTTTGTATCATTAACAGATATTGTAGCGATCAAAGCCAGAAAATTGCGCAAGCCAATTAATGGATACTGTACATATTATCTCAGTATCAAGACTAAATCTTTTACAATCCATTACAATCATGATAATCAAATCTTCATCAGAACAAATCTCACAAAGTTGTATCTCAGAAAATAAATCAAATACTACAGCATTCAATTGAAATATACAAATATTCAAATTGAATCTCAGAAAAAAGATGAAATGTATTAAATCTATACTAAATCAAATCTATATCAATAATACAAAATCAATTATACAAAATTGCAATCCCCAAATTTGTTCTCATCTCCCTAATCTACATTAACAAATTATAAACAACAGTAATCTAACCCTAAATCGAAAACACTATAAATCCAAAGAGGAAAATAGATATAGGGAGGATTTTTTATACTGTGAAGAACACCACGAAGAGCTTGAATAACAGAAGAGAAAGAAACTCGAATCCGACGAGGAACTCGAAGCAACCGCGAGCCGCCATTGAAGAAGAGAAGGACGATTTGGGTTTCATTGTCTGAAACCAAAATCGTCGCTAATAGCCGCCTTCGATCGCTCATCATCACCTTCAATCAATGCCAGAGCCTACAAGATCAAGAAAGTGCTTAGTACCGAATCGAAAAAAACAAGAATCAGCAAGACAATCGCGAAAGGGTAAAATCATTAGCTTTATTTTTCTTTTGTGTTGGTGTTTTGGGGTTTGATTCATGATGGGGGTTAAGGGTTGGCAGCCGCCACGGTGGTGGGAAGATAAGGGTTGGAGAATTAGGGTTTTTGAAAGGGGGAAAGGGTTGTGTACGAGAGAGAGAAGAAACGATACGGTAAAACAAGACAATGAAAAAAAATGAATTAAAACAAAATTTTATTATCCATAGCAATCTAATACACACGCGCCTATAGTAACTAATGTGCTCCCTCATGCTTATCCACTGGATGTTGATCAGACGACCATCTAGCCAAGTCTGCACCGTCTTCACCTATGCCCTCACAGACACAATCACATGGACCCTCTCCCAAATGCTTGGGCCTAAGCCCGTTTCTTACTCGCACCCCTATTATGTTGTTTTACTAAAATCCAAAATAACTTTACACCCACCCCTTTCAGAACTATATTTTGGGTCTAACCCAACTGCTTTAGGTACCCCCAGCTTTTACTTGTTAACATAAAATTACACCCCCTTGCAATTTATTTAATTTCTCTTTTTTTAATTATTCTATCTTTCTTATTATTTTTATTATTTTCTTATTTTATGTATTTATTATTATTATTATTATTCATTTTTTTATTTTCTTTTTATAATAATAATTATTAATATTAGTACTAATTTTTGTATTATTATTATTACTATGTTTTATTTATTTATCATTATCGTAAATAAATTATTTGAAAATTCATGTGCAGATATTATTTTCTATATATTTGCATTAAAATATTTTTATCATGTATTATTTAAGAAAATTTTCAATTAATATTATTAAAAAATACATAACAAATACCAAATTCTTTTTTCGCAATAAACTAAACTAAACAATTGTTTTTTGCAAAAGGGTTTTAAATAGATTTTGACTTACCGCGTATTTAGTCAAAATCTCCGCAATCACTACTCTCGGCCAAAATGCGAGGTGATTCAAAGTATGTTTGCAAGCCTCTAAAAAACACCAACCCCATACGAACTACAAATTGGGACTCTGATTCCTCATAAGAGGATACGTAGGCATACGATCAAAAATCGTGGCGAGTCCTCCTAATTAAAACATAAAACCCCATTTACCCCAAACCTAAACCTAAAACCTAATATCCTTGTGAACAAGGTAGATGAAAGGTGCCTAACACCTTCCTTTCATCTAATCGAGTCTGAAACCTAGAATCTCTGTCTGTGAATTAGGGTTTTTTGTTAGATTCCCTTCCCTTAGGATAAAAACTAATAGTGGTGACTCTAATGTAAAAACCATTCGCTACATCTGGCGACTCTGCTGGGGACTCTCCTTAACCCTAGGTTTTAGGTTTTTTTGGGTTTATTTTTATTCACTTTATTTATTTATTGCATTTATCTACTTTATTGCATTTATTTATTGTATTTCTTTATCATTATATATTAACTACGTGGCGGGAACTTTTATCTCAAAAAAATATTCTCAAATAAACCCTTAGCAATAAGGTTCATCTATTAGCTTAGGGGGTGTTGCACCCTAAAATTTTCCCTCTCATTTCTCAAGGATTCTCTCACAAGATCTTCTATGACGTCAAGTTTGCAGCACTCATACATCAATTTAGGCTTGGAATTGGCACAAGGGCAAAATGGTCAATTGCATATTAGAAAGTTAAACTTTGACTTTTTGGTCAACATTACATTCCAAAGATCAAATTTCATCAAGACATTCAAGAATATCAAGCTTGATCATCAAGAAATCAAGGAAGTCAAAAGTCAACTTGAAAAGTCAAGATTTCCAAGACTTGGAAATTTTTCTAAGTGTTTTATACATGATAATTTCATCACTTCATGCCATTCTTTCACCAAGATGCAAGATAGTTCAAGGGAAATTTTCAACATGAAAGTTGTAGATCTCCATGATATCTACAACATTGCTTTACACAACTTCTCCTAGAAGTACTTGGATTTTGAGTTATAAATTCATGAAGTCATGACATTTTCATTTAACACTTAGAGAAATTTCCAACAGATTTTGTTCAGGATTTTATCCCAACTTCTTGGCATTTTTTCACATAGTTCCAAGATGATTTTGTCAAAATGGCCAACATGAAAGTTATAGAGGATGTTTCAAGATTTCCAAAACATCCAAGAGCATAAATTTATCATACTTGAGCTAGGAGATTCAAGGGCTTGAAGTTGGCCATCCATATTTGAATTACAAGTCATTTTAAGTGAAGAACACATAACAAAACTCTCATGATTTGTTGCATAATCTTATGTTGCAGGCTTCTTTTCTTGCAAATCTCATCATAATTTAATGCTTACACCCACTCTTGAGCTATTACCCAAGTGTTTTAACCATTGTCCAAAAGATCTTTCCATTTATGGCATAAAGGCACCATTGCTATTCTTGAAAAGCAAGCTTTTTGTACAAAGTTTGTCTTGAGCCCATACCTTGCTTGTTGCTGATTATACTCCACCATAAATCATGGGAAGTAGCTCCTCTATACCAGCAACTTTGGTACTTCACCTTGGGACTATGGAGTACTTGACATAGTTTGATTTTTGTAATTCAACCAAACCATAACATGCCATCTTGCAAACTTAGTCAGCTCATATGCACAAACCTCTTGCCTATAAATAGAAGAAGAATTTGCAAGACAAAGAGGTTAGAAAAAATAGAAAGAAAACCAGAAGTTCTATTGATAAACTCTCAAAAATCTCATAACTGAAAAAGGTCATAACAATCCATAAGTCAACACCTCAAGCTCAAAACATCAATTCTAGCTGTAAGGTAAGTCTCCTTAACTTTAAAACTCTTCATTTCAATCATCATCATTTGGTTCATTTTTGAGGCTAAAATGAAATGAACTTTGGAGAAAAGGTTTGTAAAAAATCATGGACAATTGCCAAGATTGAGTGAAAATTTTTCCATTAAATAGTATCATGAACAGGCAGGTGTAAGGTTGCTATTTTTCAAAACCATACAGCAGGCAATCGATTGCACAACCATGCAAATCGATTGCACGAGGCTCCAGTAGCCAGATTTCCAATTTTTTTGAGTGTGCAATCGATTGCACAACCATGAAAATCAATTGCACGGGTTCCAATAGCCATATTTCCAAATGTTTTGATTGTGCAATCGATTGCACAACCATGTAAATCGATTGCACTGGAAGTCAGTAGCCATGTTTTGAAAAATTGAAGCGTGCAATCGATTTCACTAACATGAAAATTGATTGCACTCAAATGAAAATTAAATTTTTGCTTTGAAAAGACTTGAATAAATAGTTGGACAATATAAAATGTTTCTTTTGACCATTGAGCATTTATATCTTAAGTTCAAGGTAAGTATTATCATTATACCTTGAAATTTCCTAAGGGCTTGAACCAAAGACTTCATCCAAAGAGGCTTTTAGCTTGATCAATAATTTTTTCCTTCTTTATCAATCATGATTTGTCTTCATCAAAGCAAAAGTGCATTTGAGAAGCTTGATTTCACGTCATGTGTCGACACATAATGATCCAAAGTGTTTTCTTTTCCTTTCATTTTTCTTTATTTTTACATGCTTCATATATTTTCTTCATGGCTATTCAATATGGTTGTAATAGATAATTAGGACTTTAATTTCTTGCAATCCCCATTTGTAAATTTGTACACCCCATCCCCAAATGATTGTAATAGCGTAGGACTTTACATTTCCGCAATTTATCGCTTTCAAATATAAATGCTAGTAACTAGGGTTTGTATGGCAAGACATAAAATCAACAAGTAGATAACCCTAATCAAAGATTAAATGCATGCAAATCAAACACACTATTCACACATGCACCCTTAAGGTTAACTCCACTTGTTGCCTAAACAATGGCCATGTTACGCATGTAAGGTATCTTAGAAAAACAAGCAACAACATCATAGTCCCTCGATGACGCTATTCAAAGTTTCCTTACAAAAATGATCTTAGTCCCTCAAAATGCTAATATACTTTGCAACATTGCTAATCATGGTCATACAATGACCCACGCCCGTCCCGTTTACATCCAAAGATATGGTTGCTTGCCAAATCAATGGTAAGACAACAATGTCAAAGGAAAAGAAAATGAACAAGAAAGACATTTGAGTAGGTAGATTGCTCCTAAATTACTTGCTCCATCTCAAAACAAACATCCTTGCTATTTCCAAAACAAACACCAACACTTTCAAAAACACCTTTCAAACTTGAAAACATTTTCAAAAGATAAACACTTTGTATACATTCTTACGAACGAGAATTATTACAAAGTTTTCCTAAACAATGACCTCTTTTACAAAATACTTTCAAAACCACACCAAGCACAATTTCAAACAAAAGCAGGTGATCTAGCAAGTAACTAAGAGCCCATGGAAAACCATGGATGGAAAGGGTGCTAATACCTTCCCTTTTCATAATCTACCCCCCGAACTCAAGAAACAATCTCAAAGTTCTTTCCTGTGCTTTTTCACCTTTCCTTTTGGATAAAAGAAAAGTCGGTGGTGACTCTTGCTAAACCACAAAATTTGCGATAAAACGCAAAACCTTCAAGTCAGTTATCCCACCGTATCACAGGGGGTACATCATCCCTGCGAGTTTATGTGACGACTTAGCCTAGAGTCGGTGGACTTCCAAAAAAGGAATACTTATCGAGAGATATCCTCTTGACGAGTAGGACTTTGGAAGGTCACTCATGACTCTTTGTAACGGACTTAACTTAAAATCTCATGACGAGACCTTTCAAGACTTTGAGACGAAAGTTTCGGTCCGTAAATAGGCTCCACCTAAGGGAGGCCCTTGTGCCTTCTCCCTCTAGTGTTATTCATGATACCCTTAAGGAAGCCACCTTTTGGGAGGGTAAATTTACCGTAGGTCGAAATTAAGGAGCCTACCTTATAGGGATACCTATCACAAAAACCTGTCACAAAATCCCGTTACTCAACCCAACACCTATACATTCATGCATTCATATATATCTCATATTCATCATTTGTTTCTTTTATCTATCTTATTCACATGATGCAAAATAAAAGATGATAAAATCAAGACTTTTGGTGACTGTCTCAAAAATGGATACCAGAGGGAAACAACTTATCCGCGTCAATACCTTCAAGCCTGACCTTTCTGAAATCAAAACTATAAAGGGGAAATTATCTGAGAGAGCTCTGAAGATGTACGCTCGCCACTATGGGGATACCCTTGACTTGACCAGAGTAGAGGTTCAAATGGATGCGGTCTCTGCCCTCATTCAGTTTTATGACCCTCCATTGAGATATTTCACCTTCCAAGACTTCCAGCTAGCACCGGCTCTGGAAGAATTTGACAGAATTATGAATTTCTCCAAAGAAAAGGCCTATGTAGGTACTGGACAAACAGTTAAAGTCAAAGCTTTAACAAAAGGCTTAGGGATCCCTTACCCTGAGTTAGTGCAAAATTACCAAAGAGAAGGTCCGATACAAGGAATCAAAAGGATATACTTGGAAGCTAAGGCACTTGAATTTGCTAATTATAAGGAACGGGAATCTTGTGTTGATTGTTTAGGGCTGTTGGTATTTGGTGTAATTTAATTTCCTCGAATTGTGGACTATATTAACCCCGCGACCATTAGCATATTTTGGGATGCGAAAGTCTTTAATACAGATCCTACTCCCGCTTTGCTTCCTGACATTTATTACACTTTTCATATGATGTACGAAAAGAGAAAAGGTAAACTAAATTGTTGCATCCCGCTTCTATATACTTGGTTTGTGACTCACCTTTACAAAGAAGACTATATGATTCCAAACTTGACTAGACGTGAGTGGCCGCAGAAACTAAGGTCTCTCACTGCAAACTCTGTATTATGGTACACAAGGAAGCTAGATATTGGTGACATCACTATTATATGTGGAGACTTTCCTAATGTCCCTTTGATTGGATCGCGAGGCTGCATTAATTACAATCCTACTTTGGCCCTACGATAATTAGGGTATCCTTTGGAAGACAGACCTTCAGATGAACAACTCTGACCATTGATCATCCATGACATGGGTATAGAAGACCAAGGGTTGCTCAAGGTTATTCGAGCTTGGAACAAGGTTAACAAGAGGAAAGCTGAAAGAAAGAATGCCATAGCAAGAGAACCCTACACCAGATGGGTCCGAGATAGGGTGCAAACTATCAAGCTGCCATTCGAAATAGATCCAGAGTATAAATCATAGGTCCCAGAGGTAACACCTATATATTTGGAAGAAGTAGACAATATGAAAAGCGCCTTAAAGAAAGCTCAAAAAGAAAAAGAAGAATTGGAGCTCAACCTCCTCAATCTGACCAAGGAAAAGAAACAGATGTAGCTCATACTTGAGTCAAAGGACAAACAGATTGAGAGAGGTTAAAAGGCATTGGAGAAAGAGAGTCTCAAATAGAAGTGTACAACTGAAGGGCTGTTGAGTGCAACATTCAACCTAGATTCCCACAACCAAAAGTTAGAGGAGGCCGCCACTGAAATCGGAAGGTTAACCAGATGGTATGAAAAGGCAACACATGACAAGAAGGTGCTGGAGGAAAATCTGAGAGCCCAAATCCAAAGTTTGGCACAAGCTTCCTTAGATCAAGAAGAGCAAGTAAAGTACCTCACCACTGAACTTCAAGATAGCCAAGAATCAGAGGTCAAAGCATGCCTTGAAAGGATAGAGGCGGAGAAACTCCTGACTCAGAGAACTCAAGAATATGAGCATGTGTGCTTAGAGCTGTAGGGTCTGCAAAAAGATTTCCTCATCCAACGAAGGCTTTATACAGAAATGAGGGGTGAAAAGATTTATTGGTAAGAGAAGTATACCAAGATCTCCCAAGCTGGGAGAGATAACCATAAGATAATCCCACATCTTTATCAGGAGTACAGGTACTATAAAGACAAACATGAAAAGTTTTTCTTCCTAGCCAACAATTTCATCGAGGATATCCCTAGAAGTTTAAGAGATGCAGAAAGTGTAATGGTTCCTCTTCCAAAGGACGTTGAAGACTTTCTCCAGCTTTTCCGAGCAATGGTTGATGGCTTTGGAGCATACATCTGCAGGTGCACCTAGAAGATTTAGTTCCCTTTATTTATGTTTATGCAAACAAGTTTTGATTTCAAGTTGTAATATTTTTCAATATCTGGATTATGTTACTTTCAATAAAGGCATTTTGTTTCCCTACCTCGATGGCGTGTCTATTTTAAAGCTAGTAAACAAGTAAAATAATAAGAAAAATACAAGCATGTACCCAAGTGAATAAGACATTTAAAATAAGAAATCATTTCGTGTTCATGCACATCCGTCCGCACGCATGCATTTATAAAACACCTGCATGTCATATCAAAACTCTTTTTTTTTTAAAATCTCTCCAGTTAAGCCATTGGTAGAAGAAGACCTCCACCTCCTTGGCCTCCATATCAAATAAGGGCCCATCAACAAAAAGCAATGGAACAAATTGAGGAGACTCAGGCTGTGTTCAAAGAGGGTCTTGACCAAGTAAAGGGTGATGTAAGTTCAATGAAAGGAGATTTGAGTCAAGTTCTCCTAGCTTTGAAGAAGATTATTGACAGGCAGAACCAAATTCCCAGGGTAGCTTTTGAAGAGGTAGCCCAAACCATTGGTGCATCGAGTGGTCACCAACCAAGGAAAGAGCCAGAAGCAGGACCCCAAAAGTCCGTCATGGCCCAACAAGAAGTTGAAACTGAAGGGTTCGTCCCGTCGCCATCAAAAGCAGGGGTATCCCATACCCTATAATTTCTAACCAATAATGCAGATAACTACCTGGACTTGTAATACGGAGATCACGACCGAGAGGATGCCCATCAGGCACCTTTAAAGATGAAGGGCACTCATGCTGTTGATAATCTACTGGTAGTGAATCGGTATAAAGCCATAGAAGAAAGGTTAAAGGATATGGAGGGTTTTGATGCTTTTGAAGTAGACACTCTCGAAATGGGTCTAGTTCCTGATATGGTGATTCCGCAAAAATTCAAAGTACCCAACTTCGGAAAATACAAAGGGCTCACTTGTCCAAGGAATCATCTTCGTATGTATTGCAGGAAGATGCATGCCCATGCCCACGATCAGAAGCTAATGATTCACTATTTTCAAGATAACCTGAGTGGGGCATCTTTAGACTGGTACATGTAATTGGAGCGAACATATATTCGAACCTGGGCAGATCTTGCTAATGCTTTTTTGAAGAATTATAAATATAACCTGGACATGGCACCTACCCGCATACAACTCCAGAATCTGTCCCAAAAGAAGGAAGAATCCTTCAAAGAATATGCTCAGAGATGGAGGGAGATGGCGTCCTGTGTGCAACCACCACTGCTAGAAAAGGAACTAGTAGACATGTTCATGGGAACTTTGCAAGGGATTTATTATGAGAAGATGGTTGCAAGTGTATCATCGGGATTCTCAGACCTAGTGACTACCAGAGAAAGAATCGAGACTGGATTAAAGAGTGGGAAGATATCAGGGGGACCATCAAACGCTCCCTACAATTCGAAAAGACCTGCTTCAAACTTCCCAAGGAGAAAAGCGGGAGAAGTCAATGTTGTAGCCTCACAACCAAGGGCACCACAACCATTAGTGATCCCACAAGGACAGCGGCAAGAAAGATTTAAAAGGCCACCCATAAATTTTGATCCACTCCCCATGCCACCTAGCCAGTTATTACAACACTTGGTTAAGGCATCCTTGGTTGAAATCAAGCCTATAGCTCCTCCAGTCGGGCCACTCCTGCAAAGATACAATGCCAACGCCAAGTGAGAATACCATGCTAACTCTCCGGGGAACGCCATAGAACAATGTTGGGCATTCAAGCATAAGGTTCCAGATTTGTTAGAATCTCAAGACATCACCTTTGAGAAGCCTAACATCAAATCAAACCCTATGCCTCTGCATGATGGGCCAACAATAAATGTAATTGAGGTGGTCACTGACTTTGGGGAAACCATAAAGGAAAAAACCCTATCAACTTGTTGAAAGAATATCTGTTCGAGTGTGGATTCTTGTTAGAGCATAATGAAGCCTTTTAAACAACTCTGCAAAAGCTAGTGGATCAGGGGATAGCCCAATTCGGAATATACCCTGAAGAAAAATATGTAGCTAAGATTGGAGGAAAGAAGCCGCTGGTAATCCTCTGCCAAGGCCCAAATTTTACCAAGAAAACTCTAGTGATCTCGTGGGAAGAATCAACAGAGATTACAAGAAGGGCACTTAAGAAGGCTCTCTTAATACCCGTCACTCCAAAAGCCACAATGGTAATTAAGGGACCGTCACCTATTCCTTATGAAAATAACAAGACAATGCCATGGAGTTATGAATCAGCCGTGTACATTAACAAAGTGAAGCAAGAAAGTGAGCCCTCACCAAGTCAGGGACCTTCAATTTCAAATATAGCAGGGACAGGAGGTATGACCCGAAGTGGTCAAATTTTTGGAGCTATATCAGAAAAGATGGATGTGATTCCGACGAAGGACAAGGGAAAAGCAGTGGTTGATACAAATCAAGAAATAGAACCTCCAAGAAAATACTTTACCGATCAAGAGGCAAAAGAGTTCCTGAAAATAAATAAAAAAGTGACTACATAGTGGTGGATCAGCTTCACCAAACTCCAGCAAAAATATCCATACTCTCACTACTCGTCAACTTTAAGCACACCGGGACTCTTTGATGAAGATGTTAAGTTCATCTCATGTTGCAAAGGAAATTTCAGTGAATCAATTTGACAATGTCGTAGCAAATATAACGTTCGGATCCTACCTGGGTTTCAGCAATAGTGAACTGCTGCCACAGGGCCGAGCTCATAACAAGGCACTCCATATTACCATGTGTGATCGGTGGATCTGGAACTGACTGTTTAACGCTGGTTCGCGAAATGTCGCGGAAGCAAGAGTCGCCACCGTCTTTTATTTTCTCCAAATGGAAAGGACAAAAGCACAGAAAAATTCCTTAAAGAGATTGCTCTCGGCTCGGGAGGTGGGTTATAGAAAGGGAAGGTGTTAGCACCCTTTCTATCCATGGTTATCCATGGGCTCTTAGATACTTGCTCACTTGTGTTTTCAAAAAGGTTTGTTTGCTTTTCAATGTGGGTTTTAAAAAGTTTCTTTGAAAAATTTCAGTTCGACTCGTACGTCAGAGTGTTTGAAAAAATTGCTTTGGAAGCTTTTGAAAATGTGTTGGTGTGAAAAGTATTTTTGTTTGAAATTAGAGCAAGTATCCTTGAGAACCTACCTACCCTAAGGAATTCGTCTGTGTAAAAGTCCTTTAAAGTAGTGCCATCCCACCATTGAGAGGTAGGTAGCACCACCGTTGGAAGTGTTCGGGTCAATTCGAGTTTGTAGGGACATGGTGATCACCAGAGCAATGGGAAGACACCTTAGAAGCTACCCTCATGCCAGGTTCCCGGATCATGAGGACTTACTGAGACATCCTCTACTCGACGATCACCTTTCGAAGGTAAGGCAACAGTGAGGCGTACCCTAGGGGTGGTGTGTGCGATTCGTGTGTCATGTTCATTGATATTTGTCTTGTCATGTTCATGGTGATCTACGCTTGATTTTATTATAGTCCATACATTCTTTCATGCCTTTTTTGTTAACAGTTAAAAGTTGCGAGGAAAATAAATCTAAAGCTATTACAAATGGCGCGGGTCCACATCGCCAAAATTAAACCGGACCCGATTCGACGGAAAGTAAAGAAGCAAATAAAGTAAAATGCGAGAAGTAAATATTACAACGCTTCGGGAGAGATACATAATTATTTAAGCAATATAAAATAAATATGCGAATTAAACGATTAAGAATATGGGCGTTGGACCCTTTTGCGAAATATTAAAGTTAACGAGGAATTAAGATTAAAAGTTAAAAGAAAATGTTTTATGTATTTTTATGTTTTTTCTAAGATTTAACAGAAAAAAGAATTAATTAAAATTAACTAACCCTAATTCTAATAGTTTTTAAGTTTGTTATGAAAATATTAAAATATAACCTAAATTAAACCTAAGTTAATTTATGTACAATTTAATTATGAAAATAAAATAAGTAATATTATTATTATGAAAAAAAGAAAAATTGAAAGGAATAAAATTTATTAAACCTAAATTCTATGTTTTTGGATTTTTAGTTATTAAAAGGAATTAAAATTAAAACCTATTTAATACTAAATCTATTTACATGCAATTATTTACAAGAAAATAATTAAAATAAATAAATATTATATTCTTCTCTTTTTTCTGATTTTTTGTGTATTTTATAATTTGTAAAATATAATTAATTAAATTAAAACAATTGAATAAAATAAAATAACAATTAACAATAAAATAAAAATAAGTAAAAAAAAAGAAAGAAATTGCAAACCAGGGGGGGTTCAGACCCCAATTGTGAGGTATAGGCCTAGCAATCTGGCCCATTTAGCTTTGAATTCGTTGACTTTTCTGAATCATGTGTGACGCGGTGACTAGGGTGTAACGTGTTCATCAGCCTTGAACCTTTGATTTGGATCTCTTGGACGCGTGGACGTCTGGATTGTGGTGATGTATCATGCGCTCCACCACAAACGCTGCATAGAAATTATTAGGGAAAAATAATATTGAAATTGTATAGACCTGGGGTTCGAACCCAGGTCTTGGATGTTGAAGCCACAAGTGTTTTCCAGCTGAGCTACTGAACGCGTGTTATATATGTTAGACAAACAAATAATAAAAAAAGAAACAACGCATTAGTGACTGAAGCGCGCGAAATTTAAAAAACAGCGTATCATGGGTTGACAGCACATCATCTTCTTCCTCACCCTGTAAAACAAAACACAATAGCAACGGTTTTCTGGGCGTGGCTTAAGGTAGGCTATTGGAAAATAGCGAATAGCCCTCAAGCGCTCATAAATTGAGCGCGAGGGTTGATTCTCGGTTCGTCCCAATGCGTGGAATCCAATGGTCTTAGTCTCAACCTCTAATTTTGCCTTATTGCAAAAGCCCTAATTTATCCTCCTGAAAACCCTAGAATCTTAAACATGGTAAAACCTCATATACATCATAAAAACCAAATTGAAT
Source organism: Vicia faba (assembly GCA_948472305.1). Taxonomy (NCBI): domain Eukaryota; kingdom Viridiplantae; phylum Streptophyta; class Magnoliopsida; order Fabales; family Fabaceae; genus Vicia; species Vicia faba. The sequence continues at coordinate 552,589,520 of OX451737.1, read as the reverse complement.
GCATGGATTAGTTTCAGGATACGATGATAAACATGATTCAACAATTAAATCTCATAAAAAATGCCTAGAACAAGATATACGATTATGAGTTTTATACTGTGCAGTTTCAGTTTAATATACCAATTCTTGAGGTTTTGGTGGCTATGCTTGATTGGAACGTGTTCAGGAGCCTTCAAGGAAGCTAATGGACTATGAATTATGCCTTGAATCCACCTCTAAAGTGTTTTTCAGTTTTGCTTTTTATGGAGAAAATTTCAAGTTTCTAATGAGTTCTTCAGCGCAACTTAGAGTCCCCTAGGATTAGGTTTTTGATTCTGATTCTGTAGTGAAGGCATTAGGTCAACAAAACTCAATAAAATCCATGGCATTGATGATTTTTGAAAATTTGATTTTAAAGATCTTTTGATATCTTTTTTTCATGTGTTCTTTGTTCAAATCATGCCAATCACTCCAATTCTTTCCTAATCAGCATGTGCACGAAATCTTGACCTTAAAACATGTATAAAAAGATTGGTTTGGTTAATTTAAACATTTTTCATATATTTAATTGATTTAATTGAATTAATATAAATAAAAATCCAAATAAATAAATAAAAAATGAGAAAATACTTCCCTTTGGGCCAAGTGGTCGTGTATATGCTTGGAATGATGAATCATGGAAGAAAAATGGGCCCATTAGCATTTTTAGGTCATTTGAATCAAAGTTGACTTTTCAAAATATCCAAAAATTTCCCAACTTCTACAAGGCATAACTTGCTCAATTTTTAAGATTTTCTCATGTTCTTGGACATTTTGGAAAGGTCTTTGAGTCCTTTAACCAATGCCTTTGGTCCCATGTCATTTTGATTTTCCAATCACAAGTTATGGCCTTTGACTTAAAGTCCCTTTTTGTTGACTTTTGAAAATGACCTATAATGTTGAAATTGATAACTTTTTGTGAGAGCATTTCTTGGACTTGGAATATGAAGATGAGTTGTAGGAAATGTCTTTATCTTCAAAATGAGCTTTGGATGGAATTTTTCTGATAATCCATGTGAAAGTTATGCCCTGGTCAATTTCAGTTGACTTTTTCAGCTGTCCAAATATAGTAACTTTTGCATCTTGATGATTTTCTGAGCCAAATTTTGAGAATGATGATCAAGCATTGATCAAATGATGTTTGTGGCTTCAAAATAAGATGTTGACCAAAAATTTTGACTTTTGACTGTCAAATGACCATTTTGCCCCTACAGTTGACTGTAGTGCAATCTAGGGTTTTGACTGTGCAATTTTGAGCTGAATGCCTTGAAACTTGATATGAGGATGCTTGACCATATTTGTGGGCATATGAGACTTGGTTGGGCCTTTGAAACTTCAATTTCTTGATCAGCACACAAACCCTAGTTTTGACTGTATAGGAGACCTTTGCACTGTGCAACCCTTGGGAAATTTTGTGACTTGACTTGGCAATTTCTTGAAGAATATGGGAGGGCAAATTTTGGGGTACAACAGTTGCCCCTGTTCAATCTTCTTAGACCTGAGGATGCAGATTGGCTGACGTGCCTTTCGTAATCCGAAGGTGGAAGATGATTGAACACTAGAGTGCCCAGAAATTTGCGCTCACATGGTAGCAGTGATGGCGGAATGGGCTTATAGATGCCATTTAGAGGTTGCTGGATAGGGTGATGGGCTTATAGATGCCATCTGGATGTTGATTGCGTAGGAGATTCCTTAGCGAGAACCTGTATACCTGCAAAACAGAAAATGAGTACCTGACACGTTGCAGGAGCTGTTTTTAGATGCTTGGTATAGATATGTCCTGACTGGTTACAGGAGCTGAGTCTGGGTTTTCAAAAGGTGATGAATGAACCAGGGATGGTTACTGCCTTAGCATGAATGGTAAGAGAACCTTGGGCGACTTTAACCTCAACAACGCTCGTTGAGAAAATCTTGGCGGGAAATACCATCTTCGCAGGATTGGAACGAGAACCATAGGCCATTATAATCTGAAAGGGGATCACCTCACTCGCCGTCGGAGAGGGAAACATAGGAAAAGGAATTGTCACCTCACTCACCGTCGGAGAGGGGACCATAGGAGACTATCACCTCACACTCATCGTCGGAGAGGGAAACATCTGAAAAAGGAATTACCACCTCACTCGCCGTTGGAGAGGGTACCATAGGAGACTATCACCTCACACTCACCGTCGGAGAGGGAAACATCTGAAAAGGACTTACCACCTCACACACCGTCGGAGAGGGAAACATCTGAAAAGGACTTACCACCTCACACACCGTCGGAGAGGTAACCATAAGAGACTATCACCTCACACTCACCGTCGGAGAGGGAAACATCTGAAGAAGGAATTACCACCTCACGCACTTGTCGGAGAGGGGACCATCTGAAAAGGACTTACCACCTCACACACCGTCGGAGAGGGAACCATAAGAGACTATCACCTCACACTCACCGTCGGAGAGGGAAACATCTGAGAAAAAGGACTTACCACCTCACACACCGTCGGAGAGGGAACCATAAGAGACTATCACCTCACACTCACCGTCGGAGAGGGAAACATCTGAAGAAGGAATTACCACCTCACGCACTTGTCGGAGAGGGGACCATCTGAAAAGGACTTACCACCTCACACACCGTCGGAGAGGGAACCATAAGAGACTATCACCTCACACTCACCGTCGGAGAGGGAAACATCTGAAGAAGGAATTACCACCTCACGCACTTATCGGAGAGGGGACCATAACTTCTGCTGAGTCTTTATCAGAAAAATCTGTCGGGGGTCGATTTAGCTGGACTAGAGAAGGCTTTTGAAATATGTTTAAGCATTTTAACTGCGTCTTTCCTGAAAGGTAAAGGTCAGTCATATGCAATGCATGATATGGACCAAGCAATGATGTTCTCAACATAAATGAGATTTATATGATATGATGCGTCTATGCATGCTATAATGATGTATATGGTGTTTTATGGATGTATGTTTTCGTCTAGGAAAGTAAATCCTTGACGGGTGCCGGGAAGTCGTATCCTGGGCGGATATTGAAGTATTGATTTTGCTTCCGCTGGGGATGATAACTGCAAGAATACCGATAGGAGAAGATGACTCCGTTGCGGAATAAACTTGGCAAATGAGGGATTCTGCGGGGAGAAAAATACTCTAGCGGCCATGCTGGGAAGCAATACTCTGTGGGGATGGAGATGATTTGCTGAATGTTGATAATAACTTGCTGAGGATGTCTTGTTGTTGGAAGTGTGAATAGACTTCGCTGGGGATAGGAAAGAACTACGTTGACGACGACCTTTCCGTGGCTTTTGGCTGAGGATAACCCAGTTATATCCTGTTAAGGAAATAACTCTTTAAATCAAGCCGGACGACGCGTTCGTGCTCTGCGAGGGGATAAGCTTCCAGAATCTACTGGGGATAAGCTTACTGCTTGGGGAGATGGATTCCAATTTTCCTGGGGAATTAGATTGGACTCTCCTGGGGAGTTTTGATATGCTGGGGAAGTGATTCCTTTGAACGTTTGATGTACCGCCGGGGAACAATCTTTAGGTCAAGACTGCCGGGGATGCTTGTTAAGAATATGTGTATTGCTGCTGGGGAATGTTGAGCTCTACGGGAGGGTACCCAACTTCCTTGAGATTTGATGATTCTGCTTGGAGAAGAGTGCACTTTTGTTGGCTCACTCTCTGGGGAATTCAGGTATACTGGTCATGTTCTTTAGCTGAACCTACCTTGGTACCTTGGAGGATTGAGCAATTGGATTGTTTGGACAACTTTTTTATTGCCCCTATTTCTAGTGTCACCTGCAATTAATTCCTTTGTTTCGTATGCAAATATTTATGAGTTAGCAAATTATTTGTCAATGCATATATCACAAATTGAACCTTGGACGTTCTTCGCAAAACAAAACAGAAAAGGAAAAAACACTTGGCACGTTTAGCTGAAAATATATTTGTATTGATTTTGAATGGCCTGAAAATAGGCGTTTTGTGTACAAGAGGCCGACGTCCTAGTAAGAGGTACGCCGCCGAACAAGAGAGTTCATACAAGTTTTGTACAAAAGAAAATAAAACAGCTGTGTGAAGTATGAATGATCCACTGGGTTTCAACTCTGCTATTGCCTTTATAACTCTGAGCGTCTCATCACTTGATGACCTTGGTTGAAGGTGAAGCTGACTGATCGATGCCGTCTGAACTTGATGTAGATACCGGATTCTGGATGCAAAGTGATCAATGAGACATAGTATTACGCTTTTATCCCTAATTTTTGCCTGGACTGCCCTTTCGGGTTTTCAGTCCACCGGGATACCCATTTTTGCCCAAGCCGCCTTTTCAGGTTTTCGACTTGCCGGGTGTACAGATTTTTTTTCATTTTCATCCCTTCATTTTGCCCGAACCCTTTTGGTTCGACGGGAAGCCCTAATTTTTGCCTAGGCATGTCAGCCTAGCGGGTCTTTTTTATGCGTAGTATTTTTTAACTATGTCTGCATTGGCGGGGTGAGGAAGGTCGTCACCATCCATATTGGTCAATATCATGGCTCCTCCTGAGAACACATGCTTAACCACAAATGGCCCTTCATACGTAGGGGTCCATTTGCCCCTTGGATCACTCTAAGGAAGGATGATTCTCTTGATTACCAGATCCCCAACTTGATATTCCTGTGGTCTGACCTTTTTGTTAAATGCCCTGATCATTCGTTTCTGATACGTCTGACCATGACAGATAGCAGCAAGTCTCTTTTCGTCAATGAGATTGAGTTGGTCAAGTCGTGTCTGGATCCAATCATCTTCGTTCAGATTTGCATCCTTCATTATCCGGAGAGAAGGTATTTGCACTTCGATTGGTAAGACTGCCTCCATACCATAAACCAGGGAGAAAGGAGTTGCCCCGGTTGACGTCCTAGCTGAGGTGCGATACCCATGCAGAGCGAACGGTAACATCTCGTGCCAATCTTTATAGGTCACTGTCATCTTCTGCACGATTTTCTTGATGTTCTTGTTAGCTGCTTCTACAGCCCCATTCATCTTCGGTCTGTAAGGAGAAGAATTGTGGTGCTGTATCTTGAACTGTTCGCAGAGCTCAGCGATCATCTTGTTGTTCAGATTGGTGCCGTTGTCTGTAATAATCTGCTCAGGGACGCCGTACCGACAGATCAGGTTGTGTCGAATAAACCGTGCCACAACAGTCTTGGTTACCGTAGCATAGGATGCTGCCTCAACCCACTTCGTAAAATAATCAATCGCCACTAGGATGAAGCGATGCCCATTAGATGCCGTAGGTTTAATCTCGCCGATCATGTCTATGCCCCACATTGCAAACAGCCAAGGCGCAGTCAGAACATTCAGGGGAACTGGAGGAACATGCACCTTGTCTGCATAAATCTGACATTTATGGCATGTCCTGGAATGTTGGTAGCAGTCAGCTTCCATTGTAGACCAGTAGTATCCTGCCCGTAGGATTTTCTTAGCCATAGTATGTCCACTGGAATGTGTACCAAAGGTCCCTTCATGCAGTTCTTCCATGATTCTCTCTGCTTCAGTCTTATCCACACAACGCAGTAAGGTCGAATCATGGTTTCACTTGTACAAGATGCCGTTGCTAAGGAAGAATTTGGCTGCAAACCTCCTCAGGAATTTCTTATCGTTGACAGAGGCACCTTCAGGGTATTCCTGAGCTTCTAGATATCTCTTCACTTCGTGGTACCAAGGCTTCTCAGTCACCAATTCAGTTTCGAGATCACAACAGTATGCCGGTTCGTCCAGTTTCCAGATGATGATCCGGGGAGCCTCGTTATCCCATTTGACCTTGAACATTGAAGACATTGTAGCTAACGCGTCCGCTAACTGATTCTCTTCTCTTGGAAAGTGCTCAAAGGTTATCTCTGTGAAGTGGGGGATCAGGGTCAACACACATTCTCTGTAAGGGATCAAGTTTGGATGTTTCGTATCCCACTCTCCTTTGATCTGATTGATCACAAGAGCGGAATCTCCGAAAACACTTAGAAATTTGATCCTTAGGTCGATCGCAGCTTGAAGACCCATGATGCACGCCTCATACTCTGCCATGTTGTTGGTACAGTTGAAACACAGCCGGGCAGTGAGTGGAGTATGAGTACCTTGTGGAGATATGATTATAGCGCCGATACCATTTCCCAAAGCATTGGAGGCTCCGTCAAAGTGCATAGACCATCGGGATCCTGGTTCAGGTCCTTCATCCGGTCCAGGTACTTCACAGTCAGTTACAATCATAATGCTTTCATCCGGAAACTCGAAGTTCATTGATTGATAATCATCTACAGCTTGATGAGCTAAGTGGTCTGCCAATACACTGCCCTTGATGGCTTTCTGGGTCGTGTACTGAATGTCGTATTCCGTCAAGATCATTTGCCATCTTGCAATTCTCCCAGACAGAGCAGGCTTTTCGAATATGTACTTTATAGGATCCATCTTTGAGATCAACAAAGTAGTGTGAGTCAGCATATACTGTCTCAGCCGGCGAGCAGCCCATACCAAAGCGCAGCAAGTTTTCTCAAGCAGTGAGTATCGGGTCTCACAGTCGGTAAACTTTTTGCTAAGGTAATAAATGGCATGCTCTTTTCGGCCAGACTCGTCATGCTGCCCCAGCACACACCCCATTGAGTTGTCAAGCACTGTCAGGTATAGTATCAGAGGTCTCCCTTCAACTGGTGGCATAAGGATAGGTGGTTCTTGGAGATACTCTTTGATTCTGTCGAAGGCAGCCTGACATTCATCATTCCAACGTACTACCTGATCTTTCTTCAGCAGCTTGAAGATTGGCTCACAGGTAGCAGTCAGATGTGAGATGAACCGAGCAATGTAATTCAGGCGTCCTAAAAAGCCTCTGACTTCCTTCTCTGTCTTAGGAACTGGCATCTCTTGAATAGCTTTGACCTTAGCAGGGTCCACTTGAATACCTTTATCACTGACCACGAAGCCTAGCAACTTCCCAGATCTTACCCCGAAGGTGCACTTGTTCGGGTTCAATCTCAACTTGTATAGCTTCAACCGGTCAAACAACTTCTGCAGATGATCTAGATGCTCTTCCTCAGTCTGGGACCTTGCGATCATGTCGTCCACATACACTTCGATCTCATGATGGATCATGTCATGAAATAAGGCCACCATAGCACGTTGGTAGGTTGCCCCAGCATTCTTCAACCCGAATGGCATGACCTTGTAACAGAAGGTTCCCCACTGGGTAACAAATGTAGTCTTTTCCATGTCTTCAGGTGCCATCTTAATCTGATTGTAACCTGAAAAGCCATCCATGAAAGAGAACACCTTATGCTGAGCTGTATTATCAACAAGGACATCAATGTGAGGTAAGGGGAAGTCATCTTTGGGGCTGGCCCTGTTTAGATCCCTGTAGTCGACACACATTATGACCTTACCGTCCTTCTTCGGTACCGGCACCACATTAGCAACCCACTGAGGGTAAGAAGTCACTGCAAGAAACCCAGCATCAAACTGTTTCATGACCTCGGCTTTAATCTTCTCTGACATCTCTGGACGCATCCGACGGACCTTTTGTTTAACTGGTGGGCAGTCTTCCTTAGTTGGCAAGTGATGGACCACAATATCGGTATCCAACCCGGGCATGTCTTCGTAGGACCAGGCAAAGATCTCCATATAATCATGTAACATCTTGGTTAACCGTTGCTTCACGCTGAGCTCTAGGTTGGCACCAATCTTTACCTCTTTTCTGTCTGCTTCAGTACCCAAGTTTATTGTTTCCACTGGCTCTTCATGGGGTTGAATTGCCCTCTCTTCTTGAAGCAACAGTCTAGCAAGCTTGCCAGGCACTTCGCAATCATCTTCACCTTCGTCTTCGGCTAAGTTGATCGGATTTTCGAAGTCATAACTGGCAGTAGCAGGGTTATTATCAGTGAGATCCAGAGTGGATTGAAACCTGTATGAGTGAGTGTGTGTGTAAATACAGCTGTTTTGAAAATTATGTAAAGGAAAAGAAAGACAGAAAAGGAACACAATATTTGCAATGCGAAAAATACGTCCAAGATTTTCATTCATGATGTATAAAATGACAGTTTGTATGCCCTCACAAATAGAACCACGGTGCCTTGGGTAAGACACCGGGCCATAGAGTTTATCATTGTTTATTACAAAATAACAAAACATAGGAATTCATTACTTAGTAACAAAAGAAACAGGGAGATTGTCCTTTGCGCTCCAATTGTTAAGTCCACCGTCAGTTGCCGGGTAGATCCAGCTATCAAACTCAGCTTCATCAACTTCCTCTTCATCCCCGATAGCATTAACTCCATGAGCAGGCAGGGGAGCTGTCACTACGTTAGGCTTGTCAGATGCCTCAAACTGTACCTCCTTAGCGTCAATGAGGTCCTGTAGCTTGTTCTTTAGTGCCCAATAGTCATCGGTAGAGTGCCCCGGGCTATCTGAATGGTAAGCACAACGAGCATTCGGGTTGTACTTGGGAGATGTGGTATTTGGGAACTTCGGAGCCTCCCTGACAGTCACCAGATTGGTGGATAGTAACTGTGGCAGGATCTGTGACAGGGTCATGCTTAACCGGGTAAACTCTCGCCGGGGTCTTTCAGCCCTTTGAGGATTGTTTGGCCGAGGAGCGGCAGCAGGCTTAGCAATCATCACCGCGCTGACAGATTGGCGGTGCTCAGGTCTCTCTGATTTCCTAGAACCATACACGGCACTAGACTCCTTCTTGAATGGTTTCTTTTCCGAACTAGATGATGCACCCTTTGCAATCTTCCCAGACTTCAGCCCAGCTTCAATTCTCTCTCCAGTCAGAATCAAATCAGTGAACCCAGCAGAAGAATTCCCGATCAGATGGTTGAAAAACGGCCCAGATAGGGTCCCCAAGAACATGTCTACCAGCTCCCGATCAGTCAACGGTGGCTGCACCCTGCCAGCCAGGTCTCTCCACTTCTGAGCGTACTCCTTAAAACCTTCGCTTACACCTAACGACATACCCTGGAGTTGGGTACGCGTGGGGGCAAGGTCGGCATTATATTGATACTGCTTGTAGAAAGCAGTAGCCAACTCCTCCCAGTTACGAACTTTGGTCCCATCCAGCTGATAGAACCATTCGAGATGAGTCCCTGAAAGACTCTCCTGGAAGAAGTGGATCCATAAATTCTTATCCGCAGAGTACGGCTGAATTTTCCGAACATAGGACCTTAAATGCAGCTTGGGACAAGACGCCCCGTCATATTTGGAGAAGGATGGTGCTTTGAACTTATGGGGGATAATCACACCAGTCGACAAACCCAGATCTCCGAAATCCAGCCCAGGTACCTGTTGAACCTCCATAGCCTTCAACCTGTCCTCCAGTTGCTTATATCTGTCGTCTGCAGGAGGGTACTGCTCTTCATCAAAATCTGTCTCGTTGTCGGAGACCACTGGACTAGGAACCTTTACTTCTGCCTGAGAAGGACTCTTGCCAACAGAAGAACCAGCCTCTTCATGCTGCAGAGTATTGCCAAACCTTCGGCCCGAGTTGAACAACACAGTTCTTCTCTTCTTCTTCTTCTCCTTCTTCAGGAGCATAGCCTTCAGTTCTTCTTGGCCTTTAGCCAGCCCCTTGATTAGTTCTTGAAACTGCGCATTCTGCGCCTGAAGAGCCTTGATTGATGTCTTAGTTGATGCAGATTCGGGATTCATGATGCTGAAATAAACAGCGAAGAACTGTAAGCAACCTGAAAAGGGGAAAACCTGCTATGCACATGATGTATGAAATGCGTATGAATTATGTTTTCAAAGACAATCGGGAATCAACTTTGTAAACAAAAACGAACACACTTTATTAGATTCAACTTTGCAACTGAAATTATTCAACAAGTTGCCCTTAGGCGTTACATAAAAGGAAATACTGAAAAGGAAATAAAACTGTAAAAGCTCTTTATTGATCCCATGGTCTCCTCTTCTCAGTACGGATGTAGGCATTCAGAGCTCTCTCATTCTCCAACTGCTTGGTCAGCTTCTGGATCTTTGATTCCTGCTCGTTGAACTTTTCCCGGTAAGAATCCCGTTCTTCTTGCAGTTGCGACCAAGATCTCTTCAATGTCTCATAATCGGTAGGTATCTGAGGAGGAAGGACAGTTGGGGGAACACCATCTTTATCAGGACACTCAAGAATGACGGGTTTGACAGCTTCATACGGCATACCTAACTTCTGAGCACGGATGCGAACCCATTTGTAGTAGGCTTCCATAGGTAAAGAAGTCTTTGGCCCTAGCTCTTGTGGGTCAGCTTTATGAACTTTGTCCCAAGCCTTGATGAACCTACGACGTAGCTCGTCACTATCCACCTGAAACTCGAAACTGATGTGAGGCACCAACATCTCATGGGGACCTGCTCTTCTTGCTCTTCCAAACTGACGGAGTGCTAGACATGGATTGTAAGAGATCCCTCCTTGAGTACCAATCAGAGGAACATTAGGGTACTCCCCGCATCGGTCAATAATAGCTACCTCATCCAAACCTCTGCATGTCCAAATGATGTCTTTATCGGTGAGAGACATTAATCTGTGAGCCCAACCTCTTCCTTCTTGGTTCTTCAGTACGAACTTAAGGAGGTGCGAAATAAACCACCTCACCAACAAAGGGATACAACACCATAGGGTTCCTCGTCTTCGGGTAGTACGGGCATGAAGTTGTTGCAAGATGTCACCCAAGAGAGTGGGCACAGGATTCTGAGACATAAAGATCCTTATGGCAGTGACATTGATGAAGTTGTCAGGATTAGGAAACAGGACTAACCCATAGATTAGGAGAGCCAAGATGTCTTCATATGCCCTAAAGTCCAGGTCATTCCAGAAATTGTTAGCTTTACCAATCAGAAACTTGGCCAAGAAACCCTTGACTCCGCTTCTAGTTACCCAATTGTCTGTTACCTCTTGATGGGTCAAAGGAAGAGCTGCAGCAACATCCTCAAGCCTGAGGGTCTTTTCCCAACCAGTAAAGGGAGTCTGATCCAAGATAGGGATACCAAGCAAATCAGAGAACTCTTCCAGGGTAGGGACCAGCTGGAAGTCTTGAAAGGTGAAGCATTGGTACTGAGGGTCATAGAACTGGGTCAGAACACTCATCAACTGTTGATCCCGCTTTGCAGTGACTAAACTGAGAAGGGAACCATGCCTCTGAATGAAGGAAGTGGTGTTTGGAATTCTGCTAACCAACTCATCAAGCAACTCAGGTGAACGAACAAAGTTGAACCGGATAGTATTCCTTCGCACAGGCATCATAATGTCCTACAAAACAGAGCAAAGATGAAACCCTCTTGTCTTTGAAATGGTCAGTTCTCATGCAGGATGCATGCAATGCTCATGATGCTATGATGTTATGATAAAGCACACCACATGCAGATACAAAGGCAAACATGGTAGGGCACACAAGTCACACAAGGCAAGCCCCTAAAGTTTAGGCCAGCATGAGGTCTAGGTACTACCCTCTTTCAGTTTGTTGGTTCATACCTGTCCTAATCAAAGTAACCGGGTTCTTAGAGGATCCCAATATCATTGACTACCCTCCATCGGTCATAACTCCAGCATCGCAATCTTTTCTTGCGGCCAGAACCATCACGAGAGTTTAGCCTCAATGGGCGTAGCATACTGCTACAATTCTAAAGGCCAAGTCGTGTCAATTAAGGTTCTAAGGTTGTTGGTGCTTAATGACTCCTTAGAAGACCCATATTCTCCTCGTTGCGACACAAGGGATATCGGTACAGACTAAGGTGCCACACCAACGTAGCCACTGTTTCACCTGTGTCGGTCTATGCCGGACAGGTCCCTCACAGCTTATGCTACCTAAACAGGGTATCCCTAGATCCGGGTTAGGATCTATGTATCTCCGATGCAACCCACAATAGTAAAGCAAGCAAATCAATACAAGTGAAAACACAGTTATGACCTAGCCCTAAGGTACACCTCACTTTATAAAGGTCTCCCCAGCAGAGTCGCCAGTTCTGTGATCGGTGGATATGGAACTGACTGTTTAACGCTGGTTCGCGAAATGTCGCGGAAGCAAGAGTCGCCACCGTCTTTTATTTTCTCCAAATGGAAAGGACAAAAGCACAGAAAAATTCCTTAAAGAGATTGCTCTCGGCTCGGGAGGTGGGTTATAGAAAGGGAAGGTGTTAGCACCCTTTCTATCCATGGTTATCCATGGGCTCTTAGATACTTGCTCACTTGTGTTTTCAAAAAGGTTTGTTTGCTTTTCAATGTGGGTTTTAAAAAGTTTCTTTGAAAAATTTCAGTTCGACTCGTACGTCAGAGTGTTTGAAAAAATTGCTTTGGAAGCTTTTGAAAATGTGTTGGTGTGAAAAGTATTTTTGTTTGAAATTAGAGCAAGTATCCTTGAGAACCTACCTACCCTAAGGAATTCGTCTGTGTAAAAGTCCTTTAAAGTAGTGCCATCCCACCATTGAGAGGTAGGTAGCACCACCGTTGGAGGTGTTCGGGTCAATTCGAGTTTGTAGGGACATGGTGATCACCAGAGCAATGGGAAGACACCTTAGAAGCTACCCTCATGCCAGGTTCCCGGATCATGAGGACTTACTGAGACATCCTCTACTCGACGATCACCTTTCGAAGGTAAGGCAACAGTGAGGCGTACCCTAGGGGTGGTGTGTGCGATTCGTGTGTCATGTTCATTGATATTTGTCTTGTCATGTTCATGGTGATCTACGCTTGATTTTATTATAGTCCATACATTCTTTCATGCCTTTTTTGTTAACAGTTAAAAGTTGCGAGGAAAATAAATCTAAAGCTATTACAAATGGCGCGGGTCCACATCGCCAAAATTAAACCGGACCCGATTCGACGGAAAGTAAAGAAGCAAATAAAGTAAAATGCGAGAAGTAAATATTACAACGCTTCGGGAGAGATACATAATTATTTAAGCAATATAAAATAAATATGCGAATTAAACGATTAAGAATATGGGCGTTGGACCCTTTTGCGAAATATTAAAGTTAACGAGGAATTAAGATTAAAAGTTAAAAGAAAATGTTTTATGTATTTTTATGTTTTTTCTAAGATTTAACAGAAAAAAGAATTAATTAAAATTAACTAACCCTAATTCTAATAGTTTTTAAGTTTGTTATGAAAATATTAAAATATAACCTAAATTAAACCTAAGTTAATTTATGTACAATTTAATTATGAAAATAAAATAAGTAATATTATTATTATGAAAAAAAGAAAAATTGAAAGGAATAAAATTTATTAAACCTAAATTCTATGTTTTTGGATTTTTAGTTATTAAAAGGAATTAAAATTAAAACCTATTTAATACTAAATCTATTTACATGCAATTATTTACAAGAAAATAATTAAAATAAATAAATATTATATTCTTCTCTTTTTTCTGATTTTTTGTGTATTTTATAATTTGTAAAATATAATTAATTAAATTAAAACAATTGAATAAAATAAAATAACAATTAACAATAAAATAAAAATAAGTAAAAAAAAAAGAAAGAAATTGCAAACCAGGGGGGGTTCAGACCCCAATTGTGAGGTATAGGCCTAGCAATCTGGCCCATTTAGCTTTGAATTCGTTGACTTTTCTGAATCATGTGTGACGCGGTGACTAGGGTGTAACGTGTTCATCAGCCTTGAACCTTTGATTTGGATCTCTTGGACGCGTGGACGTCTGGATTGTGGTGATGTATCATGCGCTCCACCACAAACGCTGCATAGAAATTATTAGGGAAAAATAATATTGAAATTGTATAGACCTGGGGTTCGAACCCAGGTCTTGGATGTTGAAGCCACAAGTGTTTTCCAGCTGAGCTACTGAACGCGTGTTATATATGTTAGACAAACAAATAATAAAAAAAGAAACAACGCATTAGTGACTGAAGCGCGCGAAATTTAAAAAACAGCGTATCATGGGTTGACAGCACATCATCTTCTTCCTCACCCTGTAAAACAAAACACAATAGCAACGGTTTTCTGGGCGTGGCTTAAGGTAGGCTATTGGAAAATAGCGAATAGCCCTCAAGCGCTCATAAATTGAGCGCGAGGGTTGATTCTCGGTTCGTCCCAATGCGTGGAATCCAATGGTCTTAGTCTCAACCTCTAATTTTGCCTTATTGCAAAAGCCCTAATTTATCCTCCTGAAAACCCTAGAATCTTAAACATGGTAAAACCTCATATACATCATAAAAACCAAATTGAATGCATGGATTAGTTTCAGGATACGATGATAAACATGATTCAACAATTAAATCTCATAAAAAATGCCTAGAACAAGATATACGATTATGAGTTTTATACTGTGCAGTTTCAGTTTAATATACCAATTCTTGAGGTTTTGGTGGCTATGCTTGATTGGAACGTGTTCAGGAGCCTTCAAGGAAGCTAATGGACTATGAATTATGCCTTGAATCCACCTCTAAAGTGTTTTTCAGTTTTGCTTTTTATGGAGAAAATTTCAAGTTTCTAATGAGTTCTTCAGCGCAGCTTAGAGTCCCCTAGGATTAGGTTTTTGATTCTGATTCTGTAGTGAAGGCATTAGGTCAACAAAACTCAATAAAATCCATGGCATTGATGATTTTTGAAAATTTGATTTTAAAGATCTTTTCATATCTTTTTTTCATGTGTTCTTTGTTCAAATCATGCCAATCACTCCAATTCTTTCCTAATCAGCATGTGCACGAAATCTTGACCTTAAAACATGTATAAAAAGATTGGTTTGGTTAATTTAAACATTTTTCATATATTTAATTGATTTAATTGAATTAATATAAATAAAAATCCAAATAAATAAATAAAAAATGAGAAAATACTTCCCTTTGGGCCAAGTGGTCGTGTATATGCTTGGAATGATGAATCATGGAAGAAAAATGGGCCCATTAGCATTTTTAGGTCATTTGAATCAAAGTTGACTTTTCAAAATATCCAAAAATTTCCCAACTTCTACAAGGCATAACTTGCTCAATTTTTAAGATTTTCTCATGTTCTTGGACATTTTGGAAAGGTCTTTGAGTCCTTTAACCAATGCCTTTGGTCCCATGTCATTTTAATTTTCCAATCTCAAGTTATGGCCTTTGACTTAAAGTCCCTTTTTGTTGACTTTTGAAAATGACCTATAATGTTGAAATTGATAACTTTTTGTGAGAGCATTTCTTGGACTTGGAATATGAAGATGAGTTGTAGGAAATGTCTTTCTCTTCAAAATGAGCTTTGGATGGAATTTTTCTGATAATCCATGTGAAAGTTATGCCCTGGTCAATTTCAGTTGACTTTTTCAGCTGTCCAAATATAGTAACTTTTGCATCTTGATGATTTTCTGAGCCAAATTTTGAGAATCATGATCAAGCATTGATCAAATGATGTTTGTGGCTTCAAAATAAGATGTTGACCAAAATTTTTGACTTTTGACTGTCAAATGACCATTTTGCCCCTACAGTTGACTGTAGTGCAATCTAGGGTTTTGACTGTGCAATTTTGAGCTGAATGCCTTGAAACTTGATATGAGGATGCTTGACCATATTTGTGGGCATATGAGACTTGATTGGGCCTTTGAAACTTCAATTTCTTGATCAGCACACAAACCCTAGTTTTGACTGTATAGGAGACCTTTGCACTGTGCAACCCTTGGGAAATTTTGTGACTTGACTTGGCAATTTCTTGAAGAATATGGGAGGGCAAATTTTGGGGTACAACACCATGCAAATAGGTACTACCAATTTTTCCAGGGTTCTTACTGATACCGGCTCTGCTCTCAATGTGTTACCAAAGTCGAGTATGATAAAGTTAACAATAGATGACGTGGTAATGAGACCAAGTTCTTCAATAGTGAAAGTGTTTGACGATTCTCGAAGCTTGGTGTTAGGAGAGGTGGATCTTCCAGTTAAGATTGGGCCGCATATCTTCAATATCACTTTCCAGGTCATGGATATAGAACCAAAATACAGTTGCTTACTGGGGAGACCTTGGATCCACACCGCAGGGGCAGTCACCTCGACCCTGCATCAAAAATTGAAGTTCCTAGTGGAATGGAAATTAATCATAATGGACGGCGAGGAAGACATCTTCGTAAGCCACATTGAATCATACAGATATATCAGTGCCGAAGAAGACTGTATAGCTACCCCGTTCCAAGCCTTGGAAATTGCTTCAATGATGACATTACCAGTCGAGAAGGGTAACAAGCCTAAAGTGACATCATGGAGAGATCTGCAAACAACTATGGGATGTGATGCCTCGAAACGCTGGGGAAAGCTCCCAAAAATTCCTGAGAATAAGAATCGCTTTGGTTTGGGCTATGAATCGTCTAAAGCTACTCTAAAAGGAAAAACATGTTTTCCTCCGACCCAAGAGACTTTTGTCAGTAAAGGAACAGAGCATGGAGGACATGTGGCGATGATATCAAGAAAAATCAATACCAAAAGGGAAACTGACTTTATCAGAGAGGGCGCCCCAGGAGAAGAACTCAAAGGATAGACTGCTGTGGAGATTCCCAAGATATTTTTCTTTCCTAAGTAACGTTTCTTGTTTTTGGAAGAACCTATGTCAAACCCAAGGCATAGGGGTTTCTTGTAAGGGTTTTCCCTGTTCTTGTTTCAGACAATATTTATAATTAATAAAAGTTATATTTTATTTTCAATTAAGATCCTTGTATTTCTTTTGCATTTATCTATTAAATTTAAAAATGGCAATACTTTCTCTGCATACGCATTTTCAAAATCCCAGACACTAAAATATGCACCAAAACATGATAAATGTGCAGATCCTTGCCCAAAATTACTGATAACGTTACTGCTATGACCCGATATGATTTTGATGCTCCTATCAACTAAGCCGAAGAGGAAGATGACGAAGATCTTGAACTCTCTGAGGAAATGGAAAAGGAAATAGAGCAAAAGGATGACAACATGCAACCATATCAAGAGGATATTGAGACCATTAACCTTGGCACAGAGGAAGATCTGAAAGAAATCAAGCTATGGGCAATGTTGGAGCAGAGCGTCAAAGACAGGCTGATCAAGTTATTACATGAGTATGTGGATATATTCGCTTAGTCCTATAGGGACATGCCAGGGTTGGATACAGACATCGTGGTGCACAGACTACCTCTCAAAGAAGGGTGTTCTCCAGTCAGGCAAAAACTTAGAAGAACTCGTCCAGATATGTCCAACAAAATCAGAGAAGAGGTTCTTAAACAGTTTGAGCAGGGTTCCTAGAAGTGGTAGATTATCCACCCTGGATAGATAACATTGTGCCAGTACCCAAGAAGGATGGAAAAGTACGCATGAGTCTGGATTATCAAGACCTGAACAAAGCAAGCCCCAAGGATGACTTCCCGTTACCTCACATAGATGTCCTAGTGGATAACACGACTCAAGCCTCAGTATTCTCATTCATGGAAGACTTCTCAAACTATAATCAAATTAAAATGGCCCCCGAAGACTACCTTCATGACACCTTGGGGAACTTTCTGCTAAAAAGTAATGCCATTCGGTCTCAAGAACGCAGGGGCAACCTATCAGAGGGAAATGGTCACGTTATTCCATGATATGATCCACAAAGAGGTTGAAGTATACGTAGATGATATGATTTCCAAATCCCATACGAAGGACGAACATATCATACATCTACAAAAGTTATTCGAGCGGATGCGTAAGTTCAGACTGAGGCTAAATCCGAATAAGTGCACATTTGGCGTCAGATCAGGAAAATTGTTGGGTTTCATTGTAAGCCAATGGGGTATCGAGGTAGACCCTGACAAAGTAAAAGCTATAAAAGAGATTCCAGCACCAAGGACAAAAAAATAAGTGTGTGGTTTCTTAGGGTGATTGAATTACATCTTAAGGTTCATATCGCATCTAACAGCCACATGTGAGCCAATATTTAAGTTATTACGGAAAAATCAGATGGTAATATGGAATGAGGATTGCCAAAAAGCCTTCGAAACAATAAAACAGTATCTGCAAGAGCCACTGATCTTAATGTCGCTCGTTCCCAGAAGACCACTCATCATGTATCTGACAGTACTTGAAGGATCAATGGGTTGTGTTTTGGGATAACACGACGAAATAGGCAAAAAAGAGCATGCGATTTATCATCTCAGCAAGAAATTCACTGATTGTGAAACCAGGTACTCACTCCTAGAGAAGACTTGTTATGCATTGGGTTGGGCTACCAAGAGGTTGAGACAATATATGTTAACCCACACTACGTGGTTAATAGCAAGAATGGATCTGCTAACATACGTGTTCGAAAAACTAGCTCTTACAGGGAGAATTGGCCGATGGTAGATGCTACTGTCAGAATATGACATCCAATATGTCACTCAAAAAGCCATCAAGGGCAGTGTATTAGCTGATCATCTAGCTCACCAACCGATGTCAGAATACCAATCCATGAAGTTTGACTTTCCAAACGAGGATGTCATGGTTATAGCTGACTATAAAATACCGGGACCTGACGAAGGACCAGAGCCAGGGGCACGTTGGACACTCATGTTCGATAAAGCTTCAAACGCACTAGGTCACGGCGTAGGGGCAGTATTGACTTCTTCGAAGAATTATCACAAACCCTATACTGCAAGGTTATGTTTCGACTGCACCAACAACATCGCTGAATACGAAGCTTGTATACTAGGACTGGATGCTGCCATCGATCTGAGAATAAAGCACCTCGAAGTATTTGGGGATTCTACATTAGTCATATACCAGGTTAATGGTGAATGGGGTACTAAACACCCTAAACTGATTCCATATCGGGATCATGTTTTAAAGTTGGTTGCGGAATTTATAGAGATTACTTTCAGTCATATCCCACGAGAAGAAAATCAAATGGCGGACGCTCTGGAAACTCTATCAGCTATGTTCAAAGTGACTTGGCAGAACCACGAACCACGTATTACGATCAGACATTTTGAAGAGCCCACACACTGCCTTGCTATTAAGGAAGGACCTGACAATAAGCCTTGGTTTTACGACATCAAGAAGTACCTGGAAAAGCAGGAATATCTAGAAAATGCCTTTATCATTGACAAGCGAACCCTATGAAATTTAGCTTCAAAATTCTTTCTGAGTAATGGGGTGGTATACAAAAGAAACTACGACAAGGTACTACTCAGGTGTGCGGAGAAGAAAGAAGCAGATATGCTTATGAGAGAAATCCACAATGGTACTTTCGGAAATCATACAAATGGGCATTCCATGGCTAGAAAGATTTTGTGAGCATGGTATTATTGGTTAACAATGGAAGCCGATTGTTACCACTACAGGAAGACGTGTCATAAATTTCAGATCTACGCCGATAATATAAATGTACCACCGACTCCTCTGAACGTCATGAGCTCCCCTTGGCCATTCTCAATGTGGGGAATTGATATGATTGGCATGATCGAGCCAAAAGCATCCAACATACACCATTTTATATTGTTAGCCATCGACTACTTTACCAAATGGGTAGAAGCGGTGTCCTACGCCAACGTGACAAGTCAAGTGGTTACACGCTTCATCAAACATAATATCATATGCAGATACAGTTTCCCAAGCCGGATAATTACAGATAATGGGTCCAATTTAAACAACAAAATGATGAAGGAACTGTGCAACAACTTCAAAATCGAGCATCATAATTCCTCACCATACAGACCAAAGATGGACGGGGCCATCGAAGCAGCCAACAAAAATATCAAGAAGATCATCCAGAAATGGTAAATACATGCAAAGATTGGCACAAAATGCTTCTCTTCGCTCTACATGGCTATCGCACTTCTGTACGCACATTAATAGGCGCGACTCCTTTCTCACTAATATATGGCATGGAAGTGGTACTCCCAGTGGAAGTTGAGATACCATCACTTTGGGTTCTCAGGGAAACAAAGCTGGAAGAAGCAAAATGGGTGTAGACACGGCTTGATCAGCTCAAACTTATTGAAGAAAAACGATTGACAGCTTTTTGTCATAGTCAGCTACATCAGAAGAGAATGAAGATATCCTTTGATAAGAAAGTCCTCCCTCGAATATTCAAAGAAGGGGATCTAGTTCTCAAGAACATTCTACTACCTCACCTCGATTCACGTGGTAAATGGACACCCAACTACGAAGGTCCATACGTAGTCAAAACAACATTCTCCGGAGATGGTCTCACCCTCACAACAATGGATGGAAAAGAACTACCGCATCCGGCAAATTCAGACGCAGTCAAAAAATACTATGTATAAAGAGCTCGCTAAGCTCGAACCCTAAAAGGGCGACTTAGGCAAAAAGGAGCGTCCCATTGGATTGAAAACCCTAAAGGGCGATCTAGGCAAAAATTAGGGGCATAGAACAAAAACAAACTATCCCGGTAGATTGAAAACCCGAAAGGGAAATCCAGGCAAAAGTTAGGGATTTCATACAAAAAAATAAAGAACAAAAAGGTTGCGATCTAAGAACTACGCCTACAAACCAAGAAGGCAAAGATAGATTAGAATCATACGACTCATATGCAAAGGAGATAAGGTCATCAAAAGGATATTGGGGAACAATAGTAGCAATTATCATTTTTTATTGCCATTTACTGTTTTAAAATTTCCTGTAATTACCTCTTTTTAGGAATTGCATCTTGTATTCTCGCCTATTCAGAGGCATATTAATGAGGCATCTGTTTTCTTTACATCTTTCAAATTACATTTTTCTTTTCTGACTTGTCTGCAAAATACTACGATTATTGTTTGTGAATATTATCTTGAAATCATTTCGGGGAAACTAACAAAATAAAAGCATTTGACAAAACATTTAAAAAGCATTTTGGTTGGAAAAATATCGAAAGAAAATCCACGTCTACGTCCATGCACATGTCTACTCATGCGTCAACAATACAAATTCTATACATATGTCCACGTCTATGCCTACGCTTACAACATAAAAGTCCACACATATGCCAATACATATGTCTACGCCTACACTTACAACATACAAATCTACGCATATGCCAATACCTACGTCTACGTCTACACTGAAACTTACAATACAGAAAATCAATTTTCAAAATCTTGCTAACACTTTTCACCGCATTCAACAATGCCACAATGATACAACATACAACGCCATGGAATTGGTAATTCAACACCAATGGCTTAAAGGGGAGAATGACAGAAATAGTCTTCATAGTATTTCAAAGCATACATGCATTGTACACACATTGCATACATACGTCTGGCATATCCATATCAAACATCATACACATTGCATACATACATACAATTCAATACACATACGCTCGAGGTTCCATCCCAGTATCAAACATCATACGCCTGTATCACAAAGCAAATGAACAATCTTACCCTCGAGTCAATCATCTAAGGTTCAATCAATGAAACACTTCTCTTGCGATTCAACCTGTCACCTAAGTCTCCATGCCATGGTGCATCCAGCCCATCACCCAAGTGTCCGTGAAGTGATGAGTTCCTGATAAAGTAGTCTATTACCTAAGTCTCCATGCAGTAATAAACAAAGCTTGGTGCATTGCCTCTAAGCCGCAATGCATTCACAAATCTCAGTACATTGCCTCTAAGCTGCAATGCATTCTCACAAACTCAATACATTGCCTCTAAGCCGCAATGTATTCTCAAAACTCAGTACATTGCCTCTAATCTGCAATGTATTCTTAAAAACCCAGTACATTGCCTCTAAGCCGTAATGTATTCACAAATCTCAGTACATTGCCTCTAAGTTGTAATGCATTCTCAAAACTCAGTACATTGCCTCTAAGCTGCAATGTATTCCCAAATCTCAGTACATTGCCTCTAAGCCACAATGTATTCTCACAAACTCAATACATTGCCTCTAAGCCGTAATGCATTCTCAAGACTTATACATTGCCTCTAAGCCGTAATGTATTCACAAGCATAATACATCGCCTCTAAGCCGTAATGTATTCTCAAAACTCAGTACATTGCCTCTAAGCTGTAATGTATTCTCAAAAACTCAGTATATTGCCTCTAAGCCGCAATGTATTCACAAATCTCAATACATTGCCTCTAAGCCGCAATGTATTCTCACAAACTCAATACATTTCCTCTAAGCCGCAATGTATTCACAAATCTCAGTACATTTCCTCTAATCCGCAATGTATTCTCACAAACCAGTACATTGCCTCTAAGACGCAATGCATTCTCAAGACTCATACGTTTCCTCTAATCCACAATGTATTCATAAACGCAGTACATCGCCTCTAATCCGCAATGTATTCGCAAACTCAGCACATTGCCTCTAAGCCGCAATGTATTCATAAAACTCAGTGCATTGCCTCTAAACCTTAATGTGCTCTCCTCATCTAACCCATGGCCTCGGTCTCTAAGAAGCCATGCATCACCAATTTTTGTTTATTCATCCTCCAAATGGGTGAATAACCAAAAGCAAAGCCAAGACACACGAAATCACTCCTAATGTTCAAAACCGTCTGCCTCATTATCAAACCCTGGTAAGCGATACATCATCAGCTTTGCCCACTTCCTTGAGACTCATAAGGGTATGCTGTATCAACGTAACCTTATGTTCGTTGGAAAATTTTTGGGGTATTCCAAGTATTCAATAAACTCCCAATCAACATGCACAAGATTTGTATATTCTCACGCTATTCGATTGGAAGATAATTGAATAGGGGCAACTGTTGTACCCCAAATTTGTCCTACCTCGATGATTTTATTTTTCAAGATTAAAATAATAAAGAAACATTTAATTAAGGATGATACAACAATATATGATGGCCCATTCTTAAAAAGAATTCAAATTAGTAAGAAAAATGTATTTTAATCGAGAAAGTGGGGCTTTCTAAATCAGAATGACTCATAAACCCATTTGCAAAGCATGTTGGCCAGTGGCCCATGAGATTCGAATATGGAAAATTATTTCAAAAAATAATTATTAAGTTCTTAACTAAGACCATTTAAGTATTATTGTTGTTAGTAAGAGAGGAGGTGAAATTTCAATTAAAAGCCCATTTGGCATGACTCGTTTAGCCCATTTCATTCTGGTCTTTGAACAAAAAAAAGAAGGGGGTGTAATTATAGAATTGTAGGCCCATTGTGGTTTCAGCAGCCCATTTTCTATTTTGTTTTATTAAATATTTTTTAAATCACTTATTAGAAGTTGTTTAATGTAAGAAGACCTGTTTTAAAGGGCCAGGTATTGGTCCCGGTTCGCGCTAAAAGAATTGGTTGTGTTAAAAGAAATTTATTGATGGACAGAAATGCTTTTGCAAATACAGCTCAGAAGCCTAACTCGGTTTAAACAAAATTAGGCCCATTAAGTTTTTAATTTTGTTATTTGCTTTTAAACTTTTATAATAACATTAAATATTATTCGATTTTTTTATTAAGTTTTGTTTAAACAACTAGCATTGGGTTAGAGAAAAGAAAAAGGCCAATTGGGCCTAGTTGCATAAAAACATTTTTGCTGTAAATAAAAGAATAATGTTGCTGTAAATAAAAAATGATGTTGTTGGGATGAGTAAAAAATTGTAATGCAAGACCCAAATCATTAACCAACACTGTATCAATCATGAGAAAAAAATGCGCATTTTTGTATCATTAACAGATACTGTAGCAATTAAAGCTAGAAAATTGTGCAAGCCAATTAATGGATATTGTACAGATTATCTCAGTATCAAGACTAAATCTTTTACAATCCATTACAATCATCATAATCAAATCTTCATCAAAATAAACCTCACAAAGTTATATCTCAGAAAATAAATCAAATACTACAACATTCAATTAAAATATACAAATCTTCAAATCTAATCTCAGAAAAAGATGAAATGTATCAAATCTATACTAAATCAAATCTATATCAATAATACCAAATCAATTATACAAAATTACAATCCCCAAATTTGTTCTCATCTCCTTAATCTACATTAACAAATTATAAAAAACAGTAATCTAACCCTAAATCGAAAACACTATAAATACAAAGAGGAAAATAGATACATGGAGGATTTTTTTACTGTGAAGAACACCGCGAAGAGCTTGAATAACAGAAGAGAAAGAAACTCGAATCCAGCGAGGAACTCGAAGAAACCGCGAGCCAACACCGTTGAAGAAGAGAAGGATGATTGGGGTTTCGTTGTCTGAAACCACAATCGTCGCTGATAGCCGCCTTCGATCGCTCATCATCACCTTCAATCGACGCCGGAGCCTACAAGATCAAGAAAGCGCTTAGTACCGAATCAGAAAAAACAAGAATCAGCAAGACAATCGCGAAAGGGTAAAATCATTAGCTTTATTTTTCTTTTGTGTTGGTGTTTTGGGGTTTGATTCATGATGGGGGTTAAGGGTTGGTAGCCGCCGTGGTGGTGGGAAGATAAGGGTTGGAGAATTAGGGTGTTGAAAGTGGGAAAGGGTTGTGTACGAGAGAGAGAAGAAGCGATACGGTAAAATAATAAAATGAAAGAAAAAAAAAGAATTAAAATGTTTTTTTATTATCCGTAGAAATCTAATACACACGCGCCCATATTAACTAATGTGCTCCCTCCAGCTTATCCGCTGGATGTTGATCAGACGGCCATCTGGACAAGTTTGCACCGTATTTACCTACGCCCTCACAATCACACGGACCCTCTCCCAAACGCTTGGGCCTAAGCTCGTTTCTTACTCGCACCCCCATTATGCTATTTTACTAAAATCCAAAACAACTTCACACCCCC
Source organism: Vicia faba (assembly GCA_948472305.1). Classification (NCBI taxonomy): domain Eukaryota; kingdom Viridiplantae; phylum Streptophyta; class Magnoliopsida; order Fabales; family Fabaceae; genus Vicia; species Vicia faba. The sequence continues at coordinate 552,564,851 of OX451737.1, read as the reverse complement.
CTTTTAGAACTATATTTTGGGCCTAACCCAACTGCTTTAGGCACCCCCAGCTTTTACTTGTTAACATAAAATTACACCCCCTTGCAATTTATTTAATTTCTCTTTTTTTAATTATTCTATCTTTCTTATTATTTTTATTATTTTCTTATTTTCTGTATTTATTATTATTATTGTTCATTTTTTTATTTTCTTTTTATAATAATTATTATTAATATTAGTACTAATTTTTGTATTATTATTATTACTGTGTTTTATTTATTTATCATTATCGTAAATAAATTATTTGAAAATTCATGTACATATATTATTTTCTATATATTTGTATTAAAATATTTTTATCATGCATTAATTAAGAAATTTTGCAATTAATATTATTAAAAAAATACACAACAAATACCAAATTCTTTTTTCGCAATAAACTAAGTTAAACAACAGTTTTTTGCAAAAGGGTTTCAAACAGATTTTGACTTACCGTGTATTTAGTCAAAATCTCCGCAATCACTACTCCCGGCCAAAATGCGAGGTGATTCAAAGTATGTTTGTAAGCCCCTAAAAAACACCAACCCCATACGAACTACGAATTGGGACTTTGATTCCTCATAAGAGGATACGTAGGCATACGATCAAAAATCGTGGCGAGTCCTCCTAATTAAAACTTAAAACCATGTTTACCCCAAACCTAAACCTAAAACCTAATATCCTTGTGAACAAGGTAGATGAAAGGTTCCTAACACCTTCCTTTCGTCTAATTGAGTCCGAAACCTAGAATCTCTGTCTGTGAATTAGGGTTTTCTGTTAGATTACCTTCCCTTAGGATAAAAACTAATAGTGGCGACTCTGATTTAAAAACCAGTAGCTACAACATCAACTAAGTGCCTCAAAGGACTACCCATGCTAACATTGCTGAAAATCCTATGGCACTCAATCAGTTTAAAGCTCTTGAAGAAAGGTTGAAGGACGTGGAGGGCTACAACGCTTTCAACGTTGATGCTCTCGAAATGGGTCTAATTCCAGATGTGGTGATCCCTCCAAAATTCAAAGTACATGAATTTAAAAAATATAAGGGACCCACATGCCCAAGGAACCATTTACACATGTACTGCAGGAAAATGCATGCATATGCTCAAGATCAGAAGCTGGTGATCCAATGCTTTCAAGACATTTTGAGTGGGGCATCTCTAGATTGGTATATGCAATTGGAGCGAGTCCATAATGATGCAATTGAACATGGTTTCCTTTTGGAACATAATGATGCTTTTGAAAAGACTTTACAAAAATTGGTGGATCGAGGGATAGTCCAATTCGGGCGATATCTTGAAGAAGAATATGTAGCGGAAATTGATGGAAATACGAAGAAGCCATTGGTGATTCCCTTCCAAGGGTCGAGTTTTTCCAAGAAAACTCTTGTAATTACTTGGGAGAGTTAAGTACAACAAAAGCACCAGTGACGATACCACGCTAGACTATGAGGATACCAATACCTCTGAAGACTACAATGGTGATTAAGGGACCATCTCCCACTCATTATGAAAGTGACAAAGTCGTGTTGTGGAACTATGATACTACTATCCATGTCAATGATTTAAAACAAGAATGTGAACCATCAACTATCCAATGACTTACAATTACAAATATAGCAGTAACAGGGGGCATGACCTGTAGCGGTCGAATATACGGTCCCGATCAACAAAAGAAAGATGATATTATGGTTAAAGATAAAGGAAAAGTTATGGTGGAGACAAGTCAAGAACAAGAATATCCAAGTAAGAAATTTACCAACCAAGAGGCAAAATAATTCTTAAAAATAATTAAGAAAAGTGATTATAGGTTGGTGGATCAACTACACCAAACCCCGACCAAGATTCTAGTACTCTCATTGCTCATCAACCCAGAAGCGCATCGAGACTCTCTAATGAAGATTCTAAGTTCTTCCCATGTTACAAAAGAGATTACAGTCAATCAATTTGATAGAGTCGTAGCAAAACTAACATCGGGATCATGCTTGGGCTTCAATAACAGTTAGTTTCCTCCACAAGGTAGAGCTCACAATAAGGCATTACATATCTCTATCCAGATAGGAATAACCAACCTATCTAGGGTGCTCACTGATACTGGTTCCTCCCTTAATGTAATACCAAAAACCAGTTTGATGACGCTAACGATAAACAGTGTTATCATAAGGCCAAGTTCTACGATAGTTAAAGCTTTCGATGTTTCTTAAAGTACAATGTTGGGAGAAGTGGATATTCCCATCAAGATCGGATTGCATATGTTCTACATCACCTTTTGGGTGATGGATATAGAAACGACATATACATGCTTGCTCAGACAACCTTGGATTCATGCGACATGGGTTGTTACCTCAACCTTGCATAAAAATTGAAGTTTCTTGTTGAAGGAAAAATTGTTTTGATCAACAGAGAGGAGGACATATTTTTAAGCCACTTAGAGTCCTATAGATATATCAGTGTGGATGAGGAATGTGTGGCAACACTGTTCTAAGCCCTAGAAGTCATTTCCGTGGTAACCCTACCGGTGGAGAAAACCAAGAAACTGAGAACTACTATAGCTTCATGGAGAGATTCACAAACATCGGTGGAGGATAATACCTCAAAAGGTTGGGGGTAAAATTATAGAGATACTTGAAAAGAAGGATCATTTTGGTTTGGGCTACAAACCGTCAAAGGCTACTCTGAAAGGCAAAGGCCAATTTCCTCTCATCCAGGAAACCTTCGTCAGCAAAGGAGTAGAGCATGGTGGGCAAGTAGCAACGATATCCAATAAGAGCAACACCAAAGGAGAATCCAACTTCATCCATGGATGTGCTCTAGCAGAAGAACTCAATAATTGTACAGTTGTGGAGATTCCAGAGATCTTTTTATTTTCAAAGTAATTTTTCTATTTTAAAAAAAAGAACCTATGTCACGCCCAAGGCATACGGGTAGCTTGTAAGGGCCCTAATTTATTTTTAAACATTATTTTCAATTAATAAGAGTTATGTTTTGCATTCAATTAAGATCCTTGTATTTATTTTGCATTCTCCTTTTCTTTTCAAAAAATGGAAATACTTTTCTTCATATTCATTTTTCAAATTCACATTCTAAGATGCACCAAAACATGATAAAATATGCAGATCCACATCTAAATCCACCGATAATGTTACTGTTGTTATCCGATATAACTTTAATGCACCAATTAACCAAGTTGAAGAGGAAAATGAATAAGATATTGAACTCTCCGAAGAATTGGAAAGGGTATTAGAGCAAAAAGAAGGTAATATACAACTATACCAAGAATCTACTGAGATCATCAATCTTGGCACTGAAAAAGATCCAAAAGAGATCAAGCTAGGGGCAACCTTGGAGGAAAGCGTCAAAGAAAGGCTGGTCAAGTTTGCATGAATACGTGGACATATTTGCATGTTCTTACAGAGATATGTCGGGATTAGATACAAATATCATAGTGTATAGACTACCTCTCAAAGAAGGTTGTTCTCCAATTAGGCAAAAACTCAGAAGAACATGTCCAGACATGTATGACAAGATTCAAGAAGAGGTCCTTAAACAATTTGATGCAGGGTTTTTAGCCGTGGTAGATTATCCACCTTGGATAGCTAATATCATGCCAATGCCCAAGAAAGATGGTAAAGTACGCATGCGTGTAGACTATTGGGATCTAAGCAAAGCAAGTCCCAAAGACAATTTCCCATTACCTCACATAGATGTTTTGATGGACGATAAAGCTCAAGCTTCGATATTCTTATTCATGGATGGTTTCTCAGGATACAATCAGATTAAAATGGCACCCGAGGATATGGAAAATACTACCTTCATGACTCCTTAGGGCACCTTCTGTTACAAAGTAATGCCCTTTGGTCTAAAGAATGCAGGGACAACTTATCAACGAACAATGGTCACGTTATTTCATGACATGATCCACAAAGATGTTGAGGTATACATGGATGGCATGATTGCCAAATCCCATACAGAGGAGGATCATATCATTGACTGATAGAAATTATTCGAACGTCTACAGAAATTTAAACTGAGGTTGAATTTGAAAAAAATGTACATTCGGTGTCAGGTCAGGAAAACTATTGTGTCTTATTGTGAGTCAGCGATGTATTGAGGTGGATCTTGACAAAGGGAAGTACATACAAGAAATTCCAGCTTCAAGGACAGAAAAAGAGGTTCGTGGTTTCTTAGGTTGGTTGAACTACATCTCAAGGTTCACATCGAACCTAACTGCTACGTGCGAGCCTATATTCAAATTAGTTCGAAAAAATCAAACAGGGGAGTGGAATGATGACTGTCAGACAACCTTCAAAATAATAAAGCAATATTTACAAGTGTTGTACCCCAATTTTTACCCCTAAGATCCCTTCATCATACCATTTTGATTCAATCACAACAAGATCACATTAGGGCTTCTAGTTCTTCTCCTTATCTTTAGCTTTGCTCTTTGAGGAATCACCAAGCACCTTTGACTTGTTTTCTTTTATGATCATGAATATTTTGTCTTGATTTTATTTCTAATTAATAAAATGCAATGTTGGTTTATCTTACTTGTGAATAATGTAGATAAAGGCAATGTGGCTTAGCAAGCTAATCCATGGGTTCATGAGTTTATTTCCATGCCTTAGTCAATAAGGCTTGAGGAATCCAAAGCTCACCATTGAAGTTGTTTTGAAAGAAATGGCATGGCAAGGTTATTTTGGTTCACCACATTACAAAGTTATCAAGATTGATCCAAAAGTACAAGGGGTTGATTGAAGAAATATTCATGTTTGGACAAGACTTTGTTCCATTTGTTACAAGTGCATATTTCCCTCAATTCTCAAGATATGGAAATGGCTTTGATGGCTATGAGTTCTCATTATCATCCGCAACAACTTCTATTTACAAAGCAAGAGTGTTAAGTACAAGAAGGTTGTTCAAAATTGTCAAAATTCCTCAAAGCATTTTCTTGATCTAGAAGCTAGGGTTTGGAACTTCAAAGAAGTATATCTTGCTCATCTTTTGGAATTTTTGAGTGATTCCAAAGACATCCTTCTCTTAAAAGGGTTATTAACAAATAACTTTAATAGTTTAAAGGAATTCTCATGTGGAAGAAACTTGATGATGAAGAAAGATTACAAGTCCTCCAGATGAACCCCCAATTTTCCATGTGTGACTTCAAATGATCATAACTTGGTCAATTTTTATCATCTTGAGCCCACTCTTTTTCCACATTTATCTTGAGGATGTGAACTTTATGCCTTATTTTATGTGAAAAGTTAGAAAATAGATGGAATATTCCCTAAGGATACAAAAGATTATAGGTCATTTCATGATTTTTTGCCAACTTCAACAATTCACAAATCTCTCAGTTTTTGGAGATTTTGAATGGTTCAAGTTTCAAAATGTCATTCAAGAGGTCTATTTCATGCCATATTTTTGATCAAGAACGAATTCAAAGTGGAAGGCCATGTTTGGATGCAAAACATTATAGGTCACCTTTGAAGAAAAATTTGAAATATTTCTAAGTATGAAAAGTCAACCTTTGTTCCTCAACTTTGACTCAATGCAACTTTCAGCTCAAGCATCCATTTGATTCAATTATTTTTCCATTGCAAAGCTTGTAATCTCATCTTTATAAAGCATCAAGAATCATGCCTTAAGACCCCTTGAGTTGAGAATGCCATTGGATTGAACTTGGTAACTTGGAACTGAAGTTTCTTCATAAGTCAGAATTTGAAATTCATATTTTGGCCTCTAAACATCAAATTAGCACGCGTTTGTGATCTAAACATGTTTAACCAGGTTGCCAAAGTGGATTAGAGCCTTAAAATGCAAGGATTGGATGAGTTTTGATGTAAATCAGATCACATTTTGCCCGTGCATCAGGTTCACACGATTTCCCTCCAAACTTCATCATTTCACACGCTTGAACATTCCATTTGATTGCCTATAAATAGAGGGTCATCCCCCATTCATTTCCTCAAGCTTGGATAGCCAGAATCACCCTGCTAAACTTGTTCCATAACTCAATTTTCTGTAACTTCGTAATCAGTGTTCAAGCCTTTTTCAATCCAATTTTTCTATCAATTCGCCTTCCTTGATCTTCCCTGAAGCTAACCATACAAATACCATCAAGAATCGTGACCTATATTGATCCATAGAAGTCCAGTTTCAGAGCTCTGCAACTCAACTTCGACAGGTAGATTTCTCCATCAATTCTTCAAAACTTTAATATCATTGTGAAGTTCTCATTGCCCTGGTTCTAGTCGCAACACTTGCTTTTTTTTCTTTCTGGAAACACGTTTTGACCATAAAATTTCAAATCCGTTTTTAAAACTTTCCTTCCAAATTGCTTGAGCTACAGTTTATATAAATTTGTCGCGAATGTGTGGTTGTCTTCGTCTTGAAGAGACGAAGCGAATGACATAGGTCTCGTGCTCTAATTTTACAATTTGAGCAACCTGGTTTTGAGACCGGATGGAGGTTAAAGATGACCAACGTGTCATCTTCCAACCAATGATGGCACACCACTTGTTTTTTTTTGAATTTCTGATTTAATAAAGGATCCAGTATTTTATTCACTAATGACTATGATATGCACAGCGCGCCAAATCCCTTGGATTTGATTACTAACGCGTTTTGACTCTCATCCAATGGTCCACATATTTCTGACTTTATTTTTTATTTATGATTTTTATATTTAATTGTTTTAATTTTCAAAAAATTTCTGACTTTATTTTTTATTTCTGATTTTTATATTTAATTGTTTTAAATTTTAAAAAATCATAAAAAATTCATTTTTAGTCCAAAAAATCTGAAAAAATTATGAAAAATATTTTTAATTTTTCTCTTTCTGATTTTCATATTTTCACAATATTATTTTGTGTTTTGATATTTTTTATAAATTTTCACTTTATTTGAATTGTTTTAAATGTTTAAAAATACTTTTATACATTTTTAAATTCTGAAAAAAATATGGAATGATCCAATGACATTGTGACAAATATTGGTGACCTCGTTTATTTTTTATTTCTGACTTTGTTATTTTTTTTATCATTTTTGGTTTAGTTTACCTGTTTCTTTTAATTTTAAAAATAGTTTCTGACTTTAAAAATTACCAAAAAATTTATAAAAATATTTGAGTCCTTTTCTGATTTTTCCATGGTCTTACTTTTTATTTCTTAATTAATTTGAACATAATTGATATTTTCCTCTTTTATTTCTATTTTAAAATATTTTAAAACCCTTTTAATGTATATATTAAATGCAATATTATTTTGTAATTATTTTCTGGATGATCTTGGGTTGAATTTTTTATTATGAACTTTATTAGCATCATTGAATCTATGGTGTTGAGTCTAACTCCATAAAAATGGAATAATGATTTTAATAATAGTTTGATTAAAATTTAATTCAAATGTGGTTTGTATATTCTTCCCCACCCCTCTTCATCTCATCCCTTTCTTATTGCACTAAGTGTTGTTGGAGCATGGTCTCTATATCATGTCTCAAAACAAATGGTGCATAAATTGCTATTGACCGACCTCAAAATAGGTGCGACTTCTATATAAGTCCACTTATGATTGCTTAACATAGCGCTAAATTTTGTCTCGATTCGAATAAATGATTATTCCTGGCCCAAACCTATGTTTGCAAGCCCGAGTATGTCAATTTGATCCCTTTGATCCAATAACTTTGAGATTCATTATGTGGAGGCTTTGGTTCTACCAATCCTCTAATGGATCTACATCACTTTTGGTCAACGCGGATCACTTAAACATTGTTGATCATTAAATGGCACTTGTGAGGATTCCAAATGGATGATATACTTGACAAAAAGCAAATGCAGCTTGTTGTGTGGAGGCTTTGGTTCTATTAATCCTCTAATGAGTTTCAAATTCAAGTTTCAAGATGGTCATCCAACTAACCACTAATTATTAAATTGTTTTTACTTTATGCTTTTATTTTTATACTTTATGTACCATTTACTTTAAGCATTACATTTCATGCCATTTTTATTTTGCTCACTTGAGCATTTATATTCTTGTTATTTTTATTTTGCTCACTTGAGCTTTTATTTTCTCTTTTAAGACACCTAATAATCAACATGAACCATAAAATGCTTTAATGATACTTGGACTATTTAATTACTATCCTTGGCATTATGGAGTATTGAACTTCTTGGACTTAGGATTAGAAACCTTGGCCTTTGTAGAGACCTTGTAACCTTATATGATATTTTGTCTGGAGTTCTTGAGGTTTACCTCAGGACATTGGGTTGTTTGTTTGTTTTATGTGCAGGTTATTATGATTACATTCTTTGTTTGTAATCTGGGATTCACCCGTATACAGCCGTTACTCTGCCCAATTTTTGTGAAGACTTAATACACTTGAAGTTTGGTTCTCTCAAGAGGTCTAGTATCTTTGCTTGCTTGGTTTAAATCCAAAGAATGGGAATTTTATCTTGACTCATAATGTCAAGTATTGACTTCTTGTTGGTTAGATGGTTCTTATCCTTATCTTTTTACCTTGTGCTTTAGGATAGTCTCTTCTTCTCCTCCCATCTTCTTTAATTTCAAAATCTTCTTGTTTTGAAACTTGAACCAGTTTCATAAAAAACTTGGACTTAGGTCCATGCATTTTCAAAAAAAAATCATAAATAAACTCTAATCAATTTAATAATACCTTGACATTTTTGTGAGAAGACTAAAAGTCAATCAATCTCATTTCAAACCATTTTGCCACTTTGGATTTTTCATCTTAAAAACTTTCCCAAAAGATTAGACTCTTGTCAATCCTTGTAGTGATGCAAACAACTATACTTTTACAACATGTAGTGAAGAGTGATATTTTCCACTTGAGTGTTGAGTGAGGCATTGTTGATTTTAAAATCCAAGTCATATCCTCCACTTTGAGATGATGTAAATTCTCCTCTCTCATGATTGTGGGTAGTAAGTATGTTTTCCACACGGAAAATGACGATGATGTCTTATCTCATAAAATTAACCAACACATTTGTGTTTAAAAGTTTTTAAAGAGGAACTACGTGTACCCTGATCCCCTATTGCACGAAAGGTGGTATGTAGGCAGTAAAGGTTCGCGACCGCGGCGGGTGCAAAAATCATAAAAAAATATGTTTCTTTTCTCACCCCGACCATTTATTTTACATACAACATTTTATAGCCAAAATATACATATTTTACAAAGAGGTTCCTGTGGAGTACCGTAGATGTTTAGGATGCTAATACTTTCCCTTTGCATAACCAACCCCTTACCTAGAATCTTTTCCCCTCTTTTTGGGTTACTCTCTCTTTTCCTATTCCTTTGGAAAAAATAAAGTGCGGTGGCGATTTTTATTTTGATTTGTATAAGTCTAGTCAATCCAATGGCTTAGTCTTAAACATTTCTACCACTACAACAAGAACCACCAATCTTGATGCCACCGGTTCCTAGAAGACCACTTATTATGTACTTAATAGTGCTCGAAGTATATATGGGATGTGTATTTGGGAAACACGATGAAACAAGTAGAACAGAGCACACAATCTACTACCTTAGCAAGAAATTCACCGACTGTGAAACCAGATACTCACTCCTCGATAAGACTTGTTGTGCTTTGGATTGGGCTACTAAATGATTGAGACAGTATATGTTAACTCACACCACATGGGTAATAGAAAGAATAGATCCTTTGAAGTAAGTGTTCAAAAAACCTCCTCTTACAGGAAGAATAGCTAGATGACAGATGTTACTATCCGAGTACGACATCAATTTTGTTACTCAAAAGACCATCAAAGGTAGTGTACTAGATGATCATCTAGCTTATCAACCATTTCCAGAATATCAACCAATGAAGTTTGACTTTCCAGAAGAAGATGTCATGTTTATAGGTGACTACGAAATACTGGTACCTGACGAAGGGCCTGAACTAGGGGCACGTTGGACACTCATGCTTAATGGTGCTTCAAATGCACTAGGACATAGAATTGGGGCAGTGTTAACTTCTCTGAATAATTTATATAAACCTTATACTACAAGGTTAAGTTTTGATTGACCAACAACGTCACTGAATACAAAGCTTATATCTTAGGTCTAGAAGCTGATATTGATCTAAGGATTAAACACCTCGAAGTTTACGGAGACTCAACATTGGTCATATATAACGTCAACAGTGGATGGGAAACTCGACATCCCAAATTGATTCCATATTGGGATTATATTTTGAAGCTATCCACTAGAATTCACCAAGATCACTTTCACTCACATTCCGTAAGAAGAAAATCAAATGCCAGACTCCTTAGCAACTTTGTAAGTCATGTTCAAGGCAACATGGCCAAATCTTGAACCGTGCATCACGATCATACACTTTGAAGAACATGTACATTGTCTCTCCATTAATGAAGGACCAGATGATAAACCTTGGTTCTATGACATTAAGAGGTATTTGGAGAAACAATAATATCCAAAAAATGCCTCAATAATTGAAAAGCGAACCCTACAAAATCTAGCTGCGAAGTTATTTTTAAATGGTGATGTGTTATACAAAATAAACTATGATTTGGTGTTACTCAGGTGTGTGGAGAAACATGAATAAGATACGCTTATGAGAGAGATCAATGAAGCAACCTTCGGGACTCATATAAATGGATATGTCATGGCTAGAAAAATCTAAGAGCATGCTATTATTGGTTGACGATGGAAGCTGATTGTTACCATTATACAAAGACACGTCACAAATTCCAAATCTATGCTGACAAGGTACACGTACCACCAACTCCTCTGAATGTCCTAAGTTCACCATGGCCATTCTCGATGTGGGGAATTTATATGATCGAGATGATCGAACTGAAGGCTTCTAAGGGACACCGATTCTTACTAGTAGCTATTGATTATTTTACCAAGTGGGTAGAAGTTGCGTCATATGCAAATGTCACCAAGAAAGTGGTCACTCAATTTATCAAGAAAACATTATATGCAAATATGGGATTCCTAGTAGAATTAGTACAGAAAATGGGTCCAACCTGAACAACAAATTGATGAGGAGTTATGCGGTGATTTCAAGATTGAGCATCATAAGTCACCGCCTTACCGATCCAAGATGAGCGGGGCTGTTGAATCTTCCAACAAGAATATCAAGAAAATCATTCATAAAATGGTGAAGACATATAAAGATTGGCACAAAATGCTTCCCGTTGAGCTACATGGCTACCATACCTCAGTGCGCACTTCGACATGTGCAACTCCTTTCTATCTTGTATATGGCATGAAGGTTGTACTCCCTGTTGAAGTGGAAATTCCATCACTACGAGTTCTAACAGAGAAAAATATTGAATAATCAGAGAGGGTTCATGCATGACTTGATCAAATCAACCTTATTGAAGAAAAACGCTTAACAACTCTATGTTATGGTCAGTTATACCAAAAGCGGATGAAGAAGGCATTAAATATAAATCTCTGTCCTCGAGTGTTCAAAGAAGGGGATTTGGATCTCAAGAAGATTCTGATATCTCACCTAGATTCATGTGGTAAGTGGACACCTAACTACGAAGGTCCATTTATGGTTAAAACAACATTTTCGGGTGGAGGTCTTATCCTTACAACGATGGATGGGGAAGAATTACCACACCCTACGAATGTCGATGCACTCAAAAAATACTATGTATAAAAAGGCGTGATAAGTCGAAACCCCAAACTGGCGACTTAGGCAAAAAGGGGCGTCCTGGTGGATTGAAAACCCTAAGGGGAGATCCAGGAAAAAATTAGGGACATACAAAAAAATCATTATCCCGATGGATTGAAAACCTGAAAGGGCGGTCCAGGAAAAAGTTAGGGATCTTATTAAAAAAATGAACAAATTGACTGTGATTCAAGAATTTATTACCACGACTATGAAAGAGAGTGATCAATCTAATTCATCTGACTCGGAAGCAAAGGGGATTGGAGTTATCAAAGGATATTGGAGAAACAACACTAGCAATTATCACTTTCATTACCAATTTCAAATTTTCTTAAAACTTTCTGTAATTACCTCTTTTTAGGAATTTCACCTTGTACTCTCGCCTATTCAAAGGAACTTTTATCAAAAAAACAATCTATTTTTTGAATTCAAATTAAATTGTGTTTTTCTTTTTCGACTTGTTTGCAAAATACTACGAATATTTCTTATAAAATGCGTTTAAATTACTTTGGGGATTTGACAAAACAAATAAAAGCATTTGATAAAGCATCAAAAAGCATTTTGGTTAGAAAAATGTCGAAAGAAAATCCACGTCTATGCTTACGCCTATGCCTACGCCAACGATACAACTACCATTATAAAAATTGACAATGTTCACTTCTGCGCATCAGATTCAAATCAACTTGGAGACACTGCAACGAAACAACAAACAACATCGGAGGGTTGATGACTTGGGAAGAAGCCAATGATTTAAAAGGAAATTATATCAGAAACATTTGGAAAAAAATTGGTGCTTGTACATACGAGACATTTGTTGAATATACAAAATAACACATTTGGGTATCATGTCAATAGCATTGTCATGAGGTATCATATCTGTTGTACCCCAAAATTTTCCCTCCCATATTCCTCAAAACTTGTCAAGAAGAAGCTTCAAGTTGCTCAAGTTGGCTCAAGGTTTGGTCAGTCAAATCACCTCCTAAGGCAGTCAAGTCAAAATTAGGGCTTTGTGTTTCATCAAGGTCCTTACATCCAAATGGCCTAAAGTTCCTCCCAATGTCTTAATATGTCCTCAAGTTCATCCATGTCAAATTTCAAGCCTTGCAGAGAAAGTTTGGTCAGTCAATTGCTCAAGAGACCCAAAAGTCGACTGTGCTAGGGCAAAAGTCAAATGTGGCCTACAAATAGTCAAACCTCAAGAATTTTTGTCAAAATTATCATTTTTAAGGTTAATTCATCATTTTATCAAGGTTTGATCATGATTCATCAAGGATTGCTCAAGATTCATCAAGATTCAAAAGTTGCTAAATTGGGGTTTTGTAGGAAAATCCAACTCAACTTTGACCAAGCATAACTTTCTCATACTTTATGAGAAATGACCCATCCAAATCTCATTTTTAAGATGTTGAAATTTCCTACAATCCATATTCACACCCCAAGATTAAGAAATGCTCTCACAAAAAGTTAAAAATTTGGACATTATAGGTCATTTTTGAAAGTCAACAAAAGCACCTTTTTTCCCAAAGATTATAACTTGAGCATGGAACTTCAAAATGAGATGGTACCAAAAGAGTTGGTTAGAGGACATCTCAAGGTTTCTAAAAAGTCCAATAACACCTCCAAATGTTCAAAATTGAAGAAGTTATGCATTGTTGAAGTTGGGAATTTTTCCAAAATTGCCAAAAGTCAACTATCCTCAAAACTCCAATTTTTGACAAAAGGGCCCACTTTTTTCCACTTGATTTAGTCTTGTCATGCCACACACGTGTACCATCTTTAATTTCATGACCAAACATTTATTTTTCTATTTTATTTAATTTTTATTGATTTAATTCATTTTAAATCTATATTAATTCAAATAAAATCCAAAAATTAATGAAATGGTATCTTTGTGATTTGTACAACTTGTATATATCATGTGACAACTACCCAACTCATGCCAAGGCTCATTCAAGCACAAAATCTCAGATTTGGCTTATTTTTGGAAAGCTTTTCAATGGTGATAAAATCCAATCTTCAATCTTAAATACACTTGATTTCAGATTAAAAAACCAACCCTAATTCACTCTATAACATTCACATAAGCCTGACAAATCAAAAACACGCATAGAACTCTGCAGAAACGGCCACACCACTTTGCAAATAAACCTTGAAAAAGTGTGAGATCAAAAACCACATTGGAGGCAGATTCAGGCCAAAAGAACAACGCAACTCTCTTCCTTGACATCCAGTGGTGCTATACCAATCAAAAGGAAGCCTTTTCATCACCTACATCGCATTGTAAGTCATCGCGAACTGACCTCTGAACATGGAATCCAAACCTCCAGTTTTTGCACTTTTTCTTCAAAATATTGGCATATTCATGTTTGTTATTTGATTTAGAACATTTTTGCATTATTCAATTTCATTATTGGACTCTGTATCATGATGCTCGAACCTAGGGTTCATGTTCTTATGTTTTAGGCATTTTTTATATAGGCAAAATCAAGGTGAATGGTGGTTACAGGGATGATGAGGAAGCAGAGATGAACATGTCTGTGATCTTGGATAGCGTTTTCATGGCCTGGAGACAATTTTTGAAACGTCCTACGAAACTTCCTGCGGATAAAAATCCGCAGGTAATTGAACCAGGATTTGTGAAGAAGATGGAGATGTGCCATAGCGTGATTGGCCAATTTAAATCTTAAGCGCGTTTTTATATTTTTGCCAGCATATTAATTGATTTACATATATTATAATTAGTTCCTATTCCAATAACGAATGATCAAGTTAGTTGGGTTGGTTGAGTGTGCAGACAATGAGCATTGGGACCGGGGTTCGAATCCCAGGTCCCCCAAAACCTTGTTTATTTTTCTTCTTCAGGTATTCCCATGTGACGTTCAAAGAGTGGACCACTATGCGCTTGCAGATCTGGAAGGCTACGTGGCTTGCAAAACAGATCCAATGGTCTAGATGGAAGGACTACCATAGGCCAGAGTCAACAAGCATGTGGGTTATTCAGAAAGTCAAAGCAGGCTAATTGGATTTGGGCCAAAGAATTGTTGATCTTACTTCCAAATTGGGCCCAGCACCCCCCTTGAGTTTGCTATATTTTTATTTCTTTTCATTATATTTCTATTGCTTTTTATTATTATTATTAAAAACTAACAAATTAATTAACAAACTAACTTTTTTTTATATAAAATCAGAAAACACCAAAAAATAATATTTATTAACTTCATTATTTATTTTTGTAAATAAAAGTTATCAATTTATTTAGTTTTAATTTGGATTCAATTTTAATATATTTTGCATTAAATTAAAATCAACATAGAATTAGGGTTTCTTTAATATTTGTTAACCATTTTTTATTTCCTTAATTAAAATAAAACTCAAAAATATTTTCTTTCTTTTTAATTAATTCAAATTATTAATCTAGACCTAATTTTTAATCCAAAAAAGTAACAAAAAATATGTTTTATTTGATAAAAAGGGTCAAAACCCTAGGACTTTCCGATTCAATTTTTTCTCGCGCGCATATTATTTTTTATCCATATATTGTAATTGCTCCAAAGATGTAATATCTTTTAATTAGGACATTTTTATCGTTTTATTTTATTTTCCGCAATTTAAATTTCAAGGGTTGTTTTTGGCGATGTAAATACCCGACGCCTTGTAATAGCTTAGATTTATTTTCCGCAATTTATTTTCCGCAAACTATAAACTGTTAGATGTTTGAATAATAGGCTATGCATGACAAGATCAATTTTTAAACTTAAAATCAACAGTAGCTCACCATTAACATGTACAAAGATAAATAACTGAAAAACAATACACTCGCACATGCCACTCTTAGGGTACACCTCACTTGGTTGCCTCGAACGTGGTCATTGAGTATAGGAAGTTTTAGAGGTCGTCCTTTTGTCCAAAGATCATGAGTTGCCTCGAAACGGTTGCCTCGGATAAAATGATCTAAGACATTAGGGTTACCGCTAAGGCGTCCTAACATTGCTTTAGTGGCCACACGTCCCTTAATCGAATTGACCTAAAAACTCCAACGACGGTGCTACCTACTACTCAATAGTGGGATAGCACTGTCTAAAGAACATTTGTACAGATTAATTCCTTTTTGAGTAGGTAGATGTTCTTAAGTACTTGCTCCTTTTAAAACAAAACAAAACTTTTCGCACTTACACTCTCTTTCAAACAAAAACTCTTTTCAAACCCACAATCACAAAGAAAAGCAAACTTTTGAAAACCTAGTGAGCAAGTACCTAAGAGCCCGTGGATAACCACAGATAGAAAGGGTGCTGACACCTTCCCTTTCTATAATCTACCTCCCGAACCCGAGAAATATCTCAAAAAGGAATTTTTCTGTGCTTTTATCCTTTCCTTGTTGGATAAAATAAAAGACAGTGGCGACTCTTGCTTACCGTGACATTTTGCAAAAATAAACGCAAACGCGAACCAGCATTCCCAAACAGTCAGTTCTATTCCCACCGATCACAGAACTGGCGACTCTGCTGGGGAATGTTGTTTATAAGTGAGGTGTACCTTAGGATTAGATCATTATGTTTTCAATTGTATGCTTTGTATGCTTTAATTTTGTGGGCTTGTATCAGAGTTATATAGATCCTAACCCGGATTTGGGGGATACCCTTTAGGTAAGTAGCAATAAACTGTGAGGGATCTGTACGGCGTAGACCGATACGGATGAAACAGTAGCTACGTTGGTGTGGCACCTTAGTCTGTATCGATATCCCTTGTGTTGGAACGAGGAGAATATGGGTCTTCTAAGGGGTCATTAAGCACCAACTGACCTTAGAACCTTAAATTGACCAACTTGGTCATAGAACAGTAGCAGTATGCTACACTCATTGAGACTAAACTCTCACGATGATTCTGGCCACAAGAAAAGGTTGCTAAACTGGAATTATGACTGATTGAGGGTAGTCAGTGATATTGAGATCCTCTAGAACCCGGTTACTATTTTTAGGACAGGTCTTAACCAACTAAAACTGAAAGAGGGTAGTACCTAAGCTCCATGCCATCCTGAAATCTAAGGGCTCTTTTGTGTGACTTGTGTGCCTTTACCATGTTTTCCTTTTGTGAATACTTGTGGTGTGCCTTTATCATGACATCATGACATCATAACATTGCATACATCTTGCAAAAGGACTAACCTATTTCAAAGACAAGAGGGTTTCATCTTTGCTCTGTTTTGTAGGTCATCATGATACCCATGCGTAGGAATACTATCCGGATCAACTTTGTCCAAGCACCTACCCTGCTTAAAGATTTAGTTGTCAGTATTCCAGACACTACTTCCTTCATCAGAAGGCACGGTTCTCTCCTCAGTTTGGTCACCTCCAAATTGGACGAACAAATGATGAGTGTCCTGGTCCAGTTTTATGATCCGTTATACCATTGTTTCACCTTTCAAGACTTCCAGCTGGTTCCTACCCTGGAAGAGTTCTCTGAGCTGCTTGGTATCTCTGTTTTGGAGCAGACTCCATTTACTGGTTGGGAAAAGACTCCTAAGCCCGAAGAAATTGCTGCAGCCCTTCACTTGACCAAGGAGGAGGTAATGGCTAACTGGGAAACTAGAAGTGGAGCTAAGGGTTTTCTGACTAAGTTTTTGGTTGACAAAGCTAATTACTTCTGGGACAGCTTAAACTTCAAGGCATACGAGGACATTCTGGCTCTTTTTATTTATGGTCTGGTATTATTTCCGAATCCTGATACTTTTGTTGGTATTAATGCTATAAAGATCTTCATCTCTCAGAATCTGGTACCCACTCTCTTGGATGATATGATGCATCAGCTCTATGCTCGTACTGCCCGAAAACAGGGAACTTTGATGTGCTGTGTTTCTTTATTGTCGAGGTGGTTTATTTCACACCTCCCTAAGTCCGTGCTGAAAAACAAAGAAGGAATGGGTTGGGCTTATAGGATGATGTCTCTTTCTAGTGATGACATTGTCTGGACTCTCAAAGGTATGGACGAGGCGACTGTCATTGATCGTTGTGGAGAGTACCCTAATGTTCCATTGATCGGACTCCATGGAGGGATTTCTTACAACCCGTGCTTAGCTCTCCGTCAGTTTGGAAGGGCCAGAAGAGAGGGGCCTCATGAGATATTGATGCCTCATATCATCTTTGATTTTCAGGGAGATAGTGACGAGTTGCGTCGTAGAGTCATAAAGGCTTGGGACAGAGTTCACAAATCTGACCCACATGAGTTGGGACCTAAGACTTCTTTGCCAATGGAGCCATACCTCAGATGGGTCCGCATCCGTGCCCAGAAGTTAGGTATGTCATACGAAGCTGTCAGACCTGTTACTCTTGAAGTTGCTGATGAAGAGGGGGTTCCTCCAACTATCCTCCAGCCCTATATGCCCACTGATATTGGGACACTGAAGAGGTCTTGGATACAGTTGAGGAATGAACGGGATTCCTACCGAGAGAGGTTCAATGAACAGGAACAGAAGATCCAGAAGCTGACCAGGCAACTGGAGAACGAACGGATCCTGAATGATTATGTCCGCACTGAGAAGAAGGGACCATGGGAGCATTGATGGACCTTTGATGATTTCTTTACAGTTTTCATTTACTTTTCAGTATTTCCATTTCTTGTAACGCCTAAAGGCAGTTTGTTGAACAATTTAAATTTTGAAGTTTAAATCTAATAAAGTGTGTTTCCTTTCTTGTTTACAAATTTGAATCTCGATTGTCTTTGAAATCATAAATCATACGCATTTCATCTCATGCACTTCATAAACAGGTACCCCATTATAGGTCTCTTATCTTCTTCGCTTTTTATTTCATCGCTCAATCATCATGTCTGCTGAACCTTCCACTAAGCAAGCTATCAAGGCCCTCCAGGCCTAGAATGCCCAGTTTCAAGAGTTGTTCATGAATCTGGCTAAGGGTCAGCAGGACCTGAAGACTTTGATTCTGAAAGAGAAGAAGAAGAAGAAGAAGAGGACCATCCTGTTCAATACTGGACGCAGGTTTGGAAACGGGCTGCAGAATGAAGTTGATCTGACCACCTCATCTGGAGGGAAAGATAGTCCACAAGAAAGGAGGGCTCCTAGCCCTATGGTCTCCGAAAACGAGATGGACTATGACGAAGAACGGTATCCTCCTGCTGAGGATAAGTACAAACAGCTGGAAGACCGCTTGAGCGCTATGGAAATACAGAAGGTGCCTGGTCTGGACTTCGGAGATCTGGGTCTATCATCTGGGGTGGTGATTCCCCATAAATTCAAGGCACCTGCCTTTGCAAAGTATGACGGAGCTTCCTGTCCAAAGCTGCACCTCCGGTCATATGTGAGGAAGATCCAACCTTACACTGCTGATAAGAACTTATGGATCCATTTCTTTCAAGACAGTCTCTCAGGGACTCAGCTTGAGTGGTTCTATCAATTGGACGAAGCCAGTATCCGTAGCTGGGAGGATTTGGCTACTGCATTCTATAGGCAGTATCAGTACAACTCCGACCTTGCTCCTACGCGTACCCAACTCTAGGGTATGTCAATAGGAACGGGTGAAGGATTTAAAGAGTATGCTCAGAAATGGAGAGACCTTGCCGGAAGGGTGCAACCACCTTTGGCTGATCGTGAACTTGTTGATATGTTTCTGGGGACCCTGTCTGGTCCGTTCTTTAATCATCTGATTGGAAGCTCTTCATCCGGGTTTACAGACCTTATCTTGACTGGTGAGAGGATTGAAGCTGGTATTAAGGCCGGGAAGATACAGAAGGGTGCCTCCTCGAGCACCGAGAAGAAACCGTTTAAGAAAGAGTCCAGTGCTGTCTACAGTTCAAGAAGACAAAATAGACCTGAACACCGCCAAGCTGTCAATGGGGTTGTTATTTCAAAACCTACTGGTGCTCCTCAGCATCACAATCAACAAAGGGACGAGAGACCTCGAAGGCAATTCACCCGTCTCAGCATGACTTTGTCTCAGATTCTGCCACAGTTGCTGAAGACCAATCTGGTGACTATAAAAGAAGCCCCAAAGAATTCAAATACAACGTCACCAAGGTATAACCCTAACGCCCGCTGCGCTTATCACTCTGAAAGCCTAGGGAATAATACGGATGATTGTTGGGATTTTAAGAACAAGGTCCAAGACTTGATTGATGCAAAGGAGATTGAGTTTGAGGCGCCCGAGAGGCCAAATGTTGTGACTGCTCCCATGCCCAAGCACAGAGTAAATGCTGTAGAGGAAGACTTGTTTGTAGTTTTCGTGGATGATATTGTTACCCCTCTGATGACTGTCAAGAAGAACCTGTTGCTAGCCGATTTATTTCTGGGTTGTGGCGAAGTTTGCCATACGTGTTCTGTTTTACCTACTGGTTGCCCATTTCTGAAGTCAGGTATCCAAAACCTGATGGATAATAAAGAGATCCTGTTTGAGAAGGCTGTTGTTCCATCCATTCCTACTGAAGAAGTTTCCATTATTACCATTTTCGATAATTCTTCCAAGGCTCCCTCGAGGAAGCCTGTTAGAATTACATCTGTTTCGAAGATCGCACCTGTAATCATCACTGTTCTGGGGCCCATCCCCTACACCTCTGACAAAGCTGTCCCTTGGCACTATGGGGCAGATGTTTATGTTCTTAGAGTTAAGCAAGAGTTGGATGTTGATACCAGCGTCAGCAACATTACTGGACCTGCTAAAGTCACCCGCATCGGCAGACTTTTCTCACCTGATATTGCTCCACCAACCGTCCGAAGACCTGTTGTCATTACACTTGAAAGTGCACCTACTGCCATTCCTGATCAAGTTCTTAGTCCTACCCCTGTCGCCGAGTCATCTAACGCTCGGGGCAAAGGGATCACCACTGATGTGCCTGCCCAGACGGAGGCACCGAAGACGATTACTGTTGAAGCTTCCAAACAGGAGATGGAAGAGATTTTGAAGATTATTAAGAAGAGTGATTATAACGTAGTTGAGCAGCTGGGGAAAACCTCATCTAAGATTTCTCTGTTATCACTGCTGTTGTGTTCAGAGGCACATGCCAAGGCCCTGATTACCTTCCTGAAGTCTGCCCACGTGCCACAAGAGACATCAGCTGATCAATTTACCGATTGTGTGGCCAATTTAACTGCTGATAATGGTTTGGGTTTCTCCGACGTTGATCTGACTGCTAAAGGGAAGAACCACAACGATGCCCTGCATGTCTCCATTGAATGCAGGGGCACTACTCTTGCACATGTGTTGGTTGACACTGGTTCCTCATTGAACGTCCCGCCCAAGAAAGCTCTAGACAGGTTGGATTGCAAAGGGTTGGAGCTAAAACCAAGTAACATCGTAGTCAGGGCCTTTGACGGGTCTAAAAGGATGGTGCATGGTGAGGTTGATATTCCAATTAAAGTTGGTTCTCAGGTCTTCAATTCTACATTCTACGTGATGGACATTCGGCCGTCCTATTCTTGTTTGCTGGGTCGTCCATGGATCCACAAAGTTGGAGCCGTAACCTCAATGTTTCACCAGAAGCTGAAATACCCAGTTAGAGGGAAGATTGTGACAGTTCAGGGAGAGGAATAGTACATGGTCAGCCACCTCAACTCATTCAGATACGTAAAGATGGATGGGGAGTTCATTGAGACCCCATTTCAGCACTTTGAAGAGGTTCCTCAGACACTGGCATCAGCTGAGACTGTGGTTGAAGATTCTCCTATGAAGATGGCTTCCTTAAAGGATGCCCGGGCTGTTATTGAGAAGGGTGAGTATGCAAACTGGGGCCGACTTCCTGATTTCACTCAGAAGACTAACAAGTTTGGTTTGGGTTTCACTGCAGAAGCTCAAAGGGCTGTTCGTAGTGCAAGGATTGGAAGACCTCCTGTGTTCATCAGCAACTCGGGAGTAAATGCCATTGAAGATGACATGGAAGAGTCTGAATTCGACAGCTGGATCTATCCTACGACCAACGGTGGACCAAGCAACTGGACAACAAAGGACTTCATCCATATTACTTTTGTTACCCAGTAATGAACTCTTTGTTTTGGATTTGTAACAGAAAATGTTTTGGAACTTTAGGGCCCGGTGTCTTACCCGGGGCACCGTGGCTTCATTTGTGAGGGCTTTTGTGTGCCATTTTCATATATCATTAATAAAAACATTGGACGTCTTTTGCATTTCAAATTTTTCGCTCCTTATTTTTCTTTATTATATGTTGCAAAACAGCTATTTTACACACACTCACATATACAGGTCTCAATCCACTCTGGATCTCACTGGTAACGACTCTACTACTGCCATTTATGACTTCGAAAATCCGATCAACTTAGCCGAAGACGAAGGTGAAGATGATTGCGAAGTGCTGAGTGAACTTGCAAGACTGCTACTCTAGGAAGAAAGGGCCATTCAGCCACATGAAGAGCCGGTGGAAACAGTGAATCTGGGTACCGAGACAGACAAGAAGGAAGTCAAGATCGGTGCAAATCTAGAGCTTAGTGTGAAGCAGCGGTTGATTCAAATGCTACATAACTATGTTGAGGTCTTTGCCTGGTCCTACGAAGATATGCATGGGTTGGATACTGACATTGTGGTTCATCGCCTGCCTACCAAGGAAGACTTCCCTCCCATAAAACAGAAGGTCCGCCGTATGCGCCCAGAGATGTCTGAGAAAATCAAGGCTGAGGTTATGAAACAGTTTGACGCCGGTTTTCTGGCAGTGACTTCTTACCCTCAGTGGGTTGCCAATGTGGTTCCAGTACCAAAGAAGGATGGTAAGATTCAAACGTGTGTTGACTACAGGGATTTGAACAGGGCGAGCCTTAAGGATGACTTCCCTCTACCTCACATTGACGTTCTGGTTGACAATACTGCTCAGCACAAGGTATTCTCCTTTATGGATAGCTTCTCCGGATATAATCAAATCAAGATGGCTCCCGAGGATATGGAGAAGACCACCTTTGTTACTCAGTGGGGTACCTTTTGTTACAAGGTCATGCCTTTTGGATTGAAAAATGCTGGGGCAACATATCAGCGCGCCATGGTTGCTTTGTTTCATGACATGATCCATCATGAGATCGAAGTATACGTCGACGATATGATTGCAAGGTCCCAGACTGAGGAGGAACACCTTGACCATATACAGAAGCTGTTTGACAGGTTGAAGTTGTACAAGCTGAGATTGAACCCAAACAAGTGCACCTTCGGGGTGAGGTCTGGTAAGCTACTGGGTTTCGTCGTGAGCGACAAAGGCATTCAAGTGGACCCTGCCAAAGTGAAATCCATACAAGAGATGCCAGCTCCCAGGATAGAGAAAGAAGTCAGGGGCTTTTTAGGACGACTGAACTACATTGCCCAATTCATCTCGCACCTAACTTCTACTTGTGATCCAATCTTCAAGCTACTGAAGAAAGATCAAGTGGTACGTTGGAACGATGAATGTCAGGCCACTTTCGAAAGGATCAAAGAGTATCTCCAAGAGCCACCCATTCTTATGCCACCAGTTGAAGGGAGACCTCTGATCTTATACTTGACAGTACTTGACAACTCAATGGGGTGTGTGTTGGGGCAGCATGACGAGTCTAGCCGAAAAGAGCATGCTATTTATTACCTTAGCAAAAATTTTACCGACTGTGAGACCCGATACTCACTGCTTGAGAAAACTTGTTGCGCTTTGGCATGGGCTTCTCGCCGACTGAGACAGTGTATGCTGACTCACACTACTCTATTGATTTCAAAGATGGATCCAATCAAGTATATCTTCGAAACGCCTGCCTTGTCCAGAAGAATAGCAAGATGGCAGATGATCTTGACTGAGTATGACATCCAGTACACAACTTAAAAAGCGATCAAGGGAAGTGTATTGGAAGACCATTTGGCACATCAGGCAGTGGATGATTACCAGTCGATGAACTTCGAATCCCCGGACGAGAATATCATGGTAGTGACTGACTGTGAGACACCGGGACCGGATGAAGGACTTGAAGAAGGATCCCGATGGTCTATGCACTTTGATGGAGCTTCAAACGCTTTGGGTAATGGCATCGACGCTGTAATCATATCTCCTAAAGGCTCTCATACTCTGTTTACCGCCCGACTGTGATCGGTGGAAATAGAACTGACTGTTTTTTAAGCTGGTTCGCGAAATGTCGCGGTAAGCAAGAGTCGCCACCGTCTTTTATATTCTCCAACATGGAAAGGACAAAAGCACAGCAAAATTCCTTCTTTGAGAATGTTCTCGGTTCGGGAGGTAGATTTATAGAAAGGGAAGGTGTTAGCACCCTTTCTATCCATGGTTATCCATGGGCTCTTAGGTACTTGCTCGCTATGTTTTCAAAATTTGTTTGCTTTTCAAGTGCTTGTGGGTTTTGAAAAAAGTTTAGTTTGAAAAACTTCTAGGTAACTCTTGTATCAGTCCTCAAGAGTGTATGAAGTATTTGTTTGAAAAATTTTTGAAAGTGTAGGTGCGAAAAGTTGTTTTTTTGTTTTTGAAAGAGCAAGTACCCAGGAGAAATCTACCTACTCTAAGGAATTAAGCTGTGTAAGAGTCCTTTAGACAGTACTATCCCACTATTGAGAAGTAGGTAGCACCGTCGTTGGAGTTATTCGGGTCAATTCGATTAAGAGACATTGTGGTCACCGAAGCAATAGTAGGACGCTTTAGCGGTAACCCTAATGTCCTAGATCCTTTTTTATCCGAGGCAACCGTTTCGAGGCAACTGGATCTTAGACAGGAGGGCGACCTCTAAAACACCCTATACTTGACGACCACGTTCGAGGCAACCAGTGAGGCGTACCCTAGGAGTGGCATGTGCATGTATGTTATTTTCAGTTTATATTTATCTTTGATCAGGAATTTGTAAGCTACGGATTAATTTTATTTGGCATACAGTCTTGCAGGCATAATTAACAGTTAAGAGTGCGGAAAATAAAGTGCGGAAATGTAAATCTACACTATTACAAGGTGTGATACGGTGGGAGAACTGACTTGGGTTTTGCGTTTGTATTCGCAAATGTTGCGGTTAGCAAGAGTCGCCACCGACTTTTTATTTTATCCTAAGGAAAGGTTAAAAAGCACAGCAAAAACCTTTTGAGATGTTTTCTTGGATTCGGGGAGTAGATTATAGAAAGGGAAGGTATTAGCACCCTTTCTATCCATGGTTATCCATGGGCTCTTAGTTACTTGCTTAGATCACTTGCCTTTTGTTTTCAATTGTTTTAAATGGTGCTTTGTGTGTGGGTTTTGAAAATGTTTTGAAAAGATGCCAATGTGGTGGCAATCTTTGTAATGATCCATGTGGGGATGTATACAAAGAGGTATGTCTTTTGAAAAGGTTTTCATTTATTTTTGAAAGTTGTTTTGAAAGTGTAGTGATGGGTGATTTTGAAATTAGGCAAGTGTTTTGTTTTTGCAAGTTTGACTCAAGTAACTAAGAGGTCATCTACTCCTAAATTTCTCAAAAGACTATTGCTATGTTTTAACCCTTTTAACAAGTTTGTTCCACCATTGTATTTGGTGGACAATCTTGTGTTAGGATGTGAAAGGGACAGGCGCGGGTCATCGTTTAGACCATAATTACAACGACGTTAAAGGTCTTTGGGCAATTTTCTTTAAGGGACTTGATCATTTGTTTTTGTTTGTTTTGAAAAGTTTTATCGAGGGACTATGATCATTCAAACTGTTTGCTTTGCCCAAAGAAGTTTAACATACAATATGGCCCATTTATTTGAAGGCAACAAGTGGAATACCCTAGGGGGTGCAAGTGTGATTTGTGTGTCCATTTTCATGCTTGTTTATCTTGTATTAGGTCAAACTATTTTTTATCGTTTTTTCGCATACAAACCCTAATTTTAACATGTTATCATTAGAAAGCGATAAAGTGCAAAATTAAAATTACTAAGCTATTACAAAACCAAATATGGGAAGGGGGGTACAAATGTTCAAATGGGGATATTGACAAGAATTTAAATCTAAATTATTACATCATTTTGAATATTTGCAATTTAAATAATGTACAAAAATTAAATAAAAATGCAAGATGCACAAAAAATGTTTTGTATATGTATGAAAAAATATTATTTATGTAAAAGAGAAAAGAAAAATAAAAATGTATTATTTTTGGAGTATTTTGAATTTAGGGTAAAAACCCTAATTTTTAAAGAAAATGCATTATTATCTAATTTAACACAACTATTTATTTGTTATTTATAAAAATAAAATAATAATGAGGTATATTATGAAAAAAAGTATTTTTGTATCAAATATTAATAAAGTGAAAAATTCAAGTATTTTCATATTTTATCTTAAATATGTTAATAAACATATATATATACATATATTAATTTCTTAAATGTGCATTATACACAAAATAAGTATTTATTTAATATTTTAATAAAATAAATAAAAGAGTATTTTTTTGTGTGAAATATTTTCAGAAGGTAAATAAAAATAAAAATGTATTTACACTATTTTTTCTATTTTATTCTAATAATGGTATATATATATATTATGCATAAATAAAGAAACAAATCAAATAAATATGCCATAAATTCAGAAAATGATGGAAAAAATATTTTTAATTTTTCAATGCCATGAGAAAAAATAAACAAAGTCAACCAAAAAAGAAAAAGTCAAAAATGTTAAAAAATGAACAAATGGGCTCAGGGGGGTGTGAATCAAAAAAGATAGTGTGAAAAGCAAAATAACACAGGCCCAACCCACTTCACTCCTTCTTCAACCTCCAGCACAGATATTTGAAAAAAACGCGCGCCCCTGTTCTTCAATGTCTAACTCCTGATTCTTGGCTTTTCAGCAAAAACTCATAACACAACAAATGTTCAGCATGAAGAGACGGTTCTAACCATATAAAGAACTTGACCTATCTCTCTAAGATGAGGGAGAATTTCTCCTTCCCCAAATCCTAACCTAATTTTTCTACCATTTTCAAACTCCAAATTCTCTCTACTCAGGCAAAAGAAATGAAATGTAAAGATATGTACATGTTCAGGGCTATGAGTAGGACCTTGTTTCTTCACAAACTTAAGACTAAAGATGCATGATAAGAGAGATACGAGTTCAAAGTTTTACCTGTGCAGTTGAACTTCTATGTGGAGAATGAGGGACTTTCAGTGCAATGTAATGATTGGAAAAGCTTCCTTGAGGTCCAGGGATGCTTTTTCAATGCTTACTTTGTCTTGAACCTTCTTGTATCAAGCTGTAGGACTTCAACTGCAAAAGGAGAAATTAAAAATGGTGGAAACTGTTAGAGTGATTACAGGTCAGGTTTTAGGCCATGGTTAGCTTGCATATGTTGTAAGGAAGGTGTATGAATTGATTTTGGTGAGAATGCTCGAGGGAAGTGGGAGTTTGCACTCAATCTGCAGGGGTTCCCCTGTTTGTGCAGTTTCAAGGTGATTTTGAGATGGAGGATGTTTGGGAGGTTCAGGATTCGTGCCAAAGCTTGGGTATGTTCTATGGAATGTGTTTGATAGCTTTTGTGTTGTGTGTCTTTGCTGGAGAGAGAGTTGGCATAAGTTATGGACCTTTCTTCACACTAAAGCTACAAAATGCCACTTTGCTCCCTAGGTCAGTACAGGCCCTCCCACTATGCTGCTATCCCTTGCCTTGATCAGTGCAATTTGCTCACAAACTTGTTCCAAGAAGATCTTGATTGTACCACTTGGATTGCAAACTTGACATAAAGTTCTTCTTTTCAAGAATGGAAATAGTGCTTTTTCTAGTTTAGGCTTAATTCCTTGTGTAATGACCAAAGGCTTAGAATAACAACTTGGTTCAATGGTTTTGCATTAAATTAAGGAGTGTAATTTGGTTTAGGGACCTGTAAAGTAGCACAAACTATGCTGAGTTCAAATTTGCAAAGTTTATGAACATGTTTTGATGAAGAACAAAAGTGAATTCTTGCCAACTTGTGAAATTCGAATCTCTCAAGTTATGAGGTTGTTTGATGAGTTCTTGGACATTTTGGAAAGCTTGGAATGTGTACTACAATCCATCTTTGAAATGCAAATCAAAATTCCAAGTGGAAGGGTATGAAAAGTGGCCTTGAAGTGGGGTAGAAAACCTTGTCAAAATAGGTTAAATTTCACTAAGTTAAAAATGGTTTAGTGCCCTTATTCAAAAAAATATAACTTGATATACAAGCTTCAAATGAGAAAACTTTGTGAATCAAAGTTGTAGATTATGCAACAAGCTACAACTTTCATGTTTTGACTTTTGTTTGAATCCAAATGGATCTTGGTGAAAAGATGGGGCAAAGTTGGGAAAAAATTAGGGTTTTTCATAACTTAGAAAAATTCTAAGTTATGAAAAATTCCATTTTCAAACCCTAATTTGCATTTTGTGATTTCTTGGTGAACAAGTTTCATGATTTGGAAAGTTTTAATGAAAAATGAATCTTGACTCTTGATTTTGACCAAAAAGTCAAAGTTTGACTTTTCAGTGTACATTCAAAGTTGATCAATTGACTGGGAAATTCAACTGTCAATCTTGTGTACTTGGGATCTTTTAAGCTTGATGAACATGTCAAGATAGTTCCATGGGGTCCTTGAGTCCATGTGTGAGTTTGGTTTGCCACTGGTTAGGTCAAACAGTCAAAAATTGCCTTTGTGCAGTCAAAACCCTAAAAATGACCATTTTGCCCTTTTGGTGATCTGATCAAATTTCTTGTGGAATTGTGATCCAAACTTGATCAAATGGTCCATAGGAGTTCATAATGTTGATGTGGATCAAATTTCATGAGATTTGACTGTCAATTGGCCACAGTTGACTTTTTCCCCAATACAGTTGTTTTCTAGGTCAACTGTCCAATTGACTGGGCAAAACTTGGAATCAAGACTTGAAACTTGGTATAGGTAAACTTGGGAGTCCAACATGAAGCATGAAAGTCATCTTAGGCATTTTAGGTCAAAACATCCTTAGGCAAACACAAACCCTAATTTGAGTCCACAGTGCAAGGGGAAGTCCTGAGCAGAGGGAACCCTAACTGAATCTTAATCTTCAAAGGTCTTGTGATGAGAAAATGTTGAGGAAATGGGAGAGCAAATTTTGGGGTACAATAGTTGCCCCTGTTCAATCTTCTTGAACCTGAAGAGTTAGATTGGCAAGTTTGCCTTTCGTGACTCGAGGGTAAAAGGAGATTGGACACTAGAGTGCCCGGAAATTTGCACTCGCATGCTGGAGTCTCAACAATGTGGTGTCGGGAATGGGCTTATAGATGCCATTTGGAGAGGTGGTAGATAGGGAGATGGGCTTATAGATGCCATTTGGAGGTGTTGATCGCATAAGAGATTCCTTAGCGAGAACTTGTGTATTTCGAGGAAGGAGGATGTTTTCCTGGCTTGTTACAGGTGTTTGATCTTCAGTCTCCTTATGCAGATATGCCCTGGCTAGATACAGGTATCGAATCTACAGTTAGTTGCTCACAGATGTGCCCTGGCTAGATGCAGGAGTCGAATCTGGGAATAATCGTTAATAGATGTGCCCTGGCTGGATACATGAATCGAATCTGCGAACTCTTCAGACGTGCCCTGGCTAGATACAGGAATCGAGTCTGGAAACGTGGTCAACAGATATGCCCTGGCTGGATACAGGAATCGAGTCTGGAAACGTGGTCAACAGATATGCCCTGGCTGGATACAGGAATCGAATCTGGAGATGTTGTAGTTGATAGATGTGCCCTGGCCGGATACAGGAATCGAATCTTCGAACTCTTCAGACGTGCCCTGGCTAGATACAGGAATCGAGTCTGGAAACTGATCACTCTCAGATGTGCCCTGGCTAGATACAGGTATCGGATCTGGAATTGTGACAGTTGAAGGTAGTTGTTTTCGGGATTGTCTTTTTCCTGAAAAGGCAAAAAACGTAAGTTGTATGCAATGTCATGATGTATGATATGCATATTGTCATGATACTCAACATGAGATGTTGTATGCGTTCCATCATGTATGTAAGCAAGATGTATGAAAATGTAAAATGTTTATGAATGTAATTTCGTCTTGGGGAAAATAAATCCTTGACGAACGGCCGGAGAATTGCTCTGTGGAAGAGATATTTGGCCGAAGTTTTGATGAGAGGCCTGCTGAGGACTTTAACGATGGATTCCGCTGAGGATAATGATGATAAACTCCGCTGGGGAACTCCAAAGATAAACTCTGCTTGGGAATACCAAAGATAGACTTCGCTGGGGATTGAAGGAACTTTGCCGAGAGCGGTCTTCCGTGGCTTTTAGCTGAGGATAACCCAGTTATAAGTCCTTGTGAGGAAATAACTCTAAATAAAACTCGGGTGAGACGTCCGTGCTTCGCAGGGGATAAGCTTACAGAATCTACTGGGGATGAGCTTTAAGACCTGCCGGGGAATGTTGTGCCTTTTCAGGATCGACGGGGAACCAACTCCGCTTGGGGAAAGTATTGTCGCATCCTGTTTTACTCTGCGGGGAATTGAGATGATTTGGCCACATTCTTCAGTTGAACCTACCTTGGTGCCTTGGTGGACAAAACAATCAGACTGCATTAGACAACTCCACATTGCCCCTGTCTTTGATGTCACCTGTAATTAATCTCTTGTTTTATATGAAAATATTTATGAATCAGCAATTTAATGTCAAATGCATATATCAACAATGAACATTGGACGTTCTTCGCAAAACAGAAAAAGAAAACAATGGTAATTTGTATGGACAAGTGAATCTGTATTGATTTAAACTTTGCCTGTGAATAGGCGTTTTTGTACAAGAGGCTGACATCCTAGTAAGAGGACATCGCCAAATAGTATAGAGTTTACAATTTGAAAAAGGAAACAAAACAGCTATGTGAACAATCCCACTGGGTTCCAACTCTGCTATTGCCTTTATGTCTTCGAACGTCTCATCGCTTTGCTACCTAGTTGAAGATGAAGCTGATTGGTCAATGCCGAAATCTGGAGCCAGATAGTCGATGCCGAATTCTGGATACGAAGTGATCCAATGAGACATAGTGTTACGCTTTTATCCCTAACTTTTGCCTGGACCGCCCTTTCGGGTTTTCAGTCCACCGGGATACCCATTTTTTGCCCAAGTTGCCTTTTCAGGTTTTCGACTTGCCGGGTGTACAGATTTTTTATTCATTTCATCCCTTATTTTTGCCCGAACCCTTTTGGTTCGCCGGGAAGCCCTTATTTTTGCCTAGGTATGTCAACCTAGCGGGTCTTTTATTTATGCGTAGTATTTTTTCACTATGTCTGCATTGGCGGGGTGAGGAAGGTCGTCACCATCCATGGTGGTTAGGATCATGGCTCCTCCTGAGAACACACGCTTAACCACAAATGGCCCTTCATACGTAGGGGTCCATTTTCCCCTGGGATCACTTTGAGGAAGGATGATGCGTTTGATTACCAGGTCTCCAACTTGATACTCTTGCGGTCTGACTTTCTTGTTAAATGCCCTGATCATCCGTTTCTGATACGTTTGACCATGACAGATAGCAGTGAGCCTCTTTTCGTCAATCAGATTTAATTGATCAAGTCGAGTCTGGATCCAATCATCTTCATTCAAGTCTGCATCCTTCATTATCCGGAGAGAGGGTATCTGGATTTCAATTGGCAAGACTGCCTCCATGCCATAGACCAAGGAGAAAGGAGTTGCCCCGGTTGATGTCCTTGTTGAGGTGCGGTACCCATGAAGAGCGAACGGTAACATCTCGTGCCAATCTTTATAGGTCACTGTCATCTTCTGCACAATTTTCTTGATATTTTTATTGGCTGCCTCTACAGCCCCATTCATCTTCGGCCGGTAGGGAGAAGAATTGTGGTGCTGTATCTTGAATTGTTCACAGAGTTCAGTGATTATTTTGTTATTGAGATTGGTACCATTATCCGTAATGATTCTTTCTGGGACGCCGTACCGACAGATCAGATTATGCCGGATGAAACGTGCCACGACGCTCTTGGTTACTGTGGCATAGGAAGCTGCCTCAACCCATTTCGTGAAGTAATCGATCGCCACCAAGATGAAGCGATGCCCATTGGATGCCGTTGGTCGGATCTCACCGATCATATCGATGCCCCACATTGCGAAAGGCCAAGGTGCCGTCAGGACATTCAAAGGAACCGGAGGGATATGCACCTTGTCAGCATAGATCTGGCATTTATGACAAGTTGGGGAGTGTTGGTAACAATCGGCTTCCATTGTGGACCAGAAATATCCTGCCCGAAGGATTTTCTTAGCCATGGTGTGTCCACTGGAATGGGTTCCAAACGTACCTTCATGAAGTTCTATCATGATTTTCTCTGCTTCAGCCTTATCCACACAACGTAGCAGAGTTGAATCATGATTCCGTTTGTAGAGAATGCCGTTGCTGAGGAAGAATTTTGCAGCAAATCTCCTCATGAACTTCTTATCATTGACAGATGCACCTTCAGGGTATTCCTGAACTTCCAAGTACCTCTTTATCTCGTGATACCAGGGTTTTTCAGTCACCTTCTCAGCCTCGAGCTCGCAGCAGTATGCCGGTTCATCCAACTTCTAGATTATGATTCGGGGAGCCTCATTGTCCCATTTAACTTTGAACATTGAAGACATCGTGGCTAGTGCGTCCGCTAGCTGATTCTCCTCTCTGGGGAAATGCTCAAAAGTTATCTCTTCAAAGTGAGGGAGCAAGGTCGACACATACTCCTTGTAAGGAATAAGATTCAGGTGTTTCGTATCCCACTCGCCTTTGATCTGATTGATCACGAGAGCGGAATCTCCGAAGACACTTAGAAATTTTATCCTTAAGTCGATTGCAGCTTGTAAACCCATGATACATGCCTCGTATTCTGCCATATTGTTGGTGCAGCTGAAACATAATCGGGCGGTGAGGGGAGTATGAGTTCCTTTGGGAGATATGATTACAGCGCCGACGCCGTTACCCAAAGCATTGGAGGCTCCATCAAAATGCATAGACCATCGGGATCCTTCCTCAGGTCCTTCATCCGGTCCAGGTACTTCACAGTCAGTTACCACCATGATGTCTTCATCCGGAAAATCAAAGTTTAATGATTGGTAATCGTCCACAGGTTAGTGTGCCAAATGATCCGCCAGTACACTTCCCTTAATTGCTTTCTGAGTTGTATACTGGATATCATATTCCGTCAAGATCATTTGCCATCTTGCTATTCTTCCAGACAGAGCGGGCTTTTCAAATATGTACTTGATGGGATCCATTTTTGAAATCAATAAGGTAGTGTGAGTCAGCATATACTGTCTCAGCCGGCGAGCAGCCCATACAAGAGCGCAGCAAGTTTTCTCAAGCAGTGAGTAACGAGACTCACAGTCGGTAAACTTTTTGCTCAAGTAATAAATAGCGTGCTCTTTTCGGCCAGACTCGTCATGCTGCCCCAGCACACACCCCATTGAATTATCAAGTACCGTCAAGTATAGTATCAGAGGTCTTCCTTCCACTGGTGGCATAAGAATGGGTGGCTCTTGGAGATATTCCTTTATCCTTTCAAAGGCGGCCTGACATTCATCATTCCAGCGTACCACTTGATCTTTCTTCAGTAATTTGAAGATTGGCTCACAAGTAGTAGTTAGATGTGAGATGAATCGGGCGATGTAATTCAGTCGTCCTAGAAAACCTCTGACTTCCTTCTCTGTTTTTGGAGTCGGCATCTCTTGTATGGCTTTTACCTTGGCAGGGTCCACCTGAATACCTTTATCACTTACAATGAAACCTAGCAATTTTCCGGATCTTACCCCAAAGGTGCATTTGTTGGGATTCAACCTCAGCTTGTATAACTTGAGTCGATCAAACAACTTCCTCAGATGGTCAAGGTGCTCCTCCTCAGTTTGAGACCTCGCAATCATGTCATCAACGTATACTTCAATCTCATGATGGATCATATCATGAAATAAAGCAACCATGGCACGTTGATAGGTTGCCCCAGCATTTTTCAATCCGAATGGCATGACCTTATAACAGAAGGTGCCCCACTGAGTCACAAAGGTAGTCTTCTCCATATCCTCTGGAGCCATCTTAATCTGATTATACCCTGAAAAACCATCCATGAAGGAGAACACCTTGTGTTGAGCTGTATTGTCAACAAGGACGTCGATGTGAGGTAGGGGAAGTCATCCTTGGGGCTGGCCCTGTTCAAATCCCTGTAGTCGACACACATTCTGACTTTACCGTCCTTCTTCGGTACTGGCACCACATTGGCAACCCACTGGGGGTAGGAAGTCACTGCAAGGAACCCGGCATCAAACTGCTTCATAACCTCGGCCTTGATCTTTTCAGACATCTCTGGACGCATCCGTCGGACTTTTTGCTTTACCGGAGGGCAATCTTCCTTGGTTGGCAGATGGTGAACTACAATGTCGGCATCCAAACCAGGCATATCTTCATAGGACCAAGCAAAAATCTCCATGTAGTCTTGTAACATTTGGATCAATCGTTGCTTCACGCTGAGCTCTAGATTGGCACCAATCTTGACCTCTTTCCTATCTGTCTCACTACCCAAGTTAATTGTTTCTACAGGCTCTTCATGTGGTTGAATAGCCCTCTCTTCCTGGAGTAGCAGTCTTGCGAGTTCACCAGGCACTTCGCAATCATCTTCACCTTCGTCTTCGGCCAAGTTGATCGGATTTTCGAAGTCATAACTGGTGGTAGCAGAGCTGTTACCAGCGAGATCCAGAGTGGATTGAAACCTGTATAAGTGAGTGTGTGTAAATATAGCTGTTTTGCAATATATATAACACAGAAAGTAAAAGAGCAAAAGATTTGAAATGCAACAAACGTCCAATGTTTTGATTGATGATATATGAAAATGTCATACAAAAAGCCCTCACAAATGGAGCTACGATGCCCCGGGTAGGACACCGAGCCAACAAAGTTTTAACATATTGTTTGTTACAAATTTGGAAATCAAAATAAATTAATTACTGCGTGACAAATGTGATAGGGGTAAAATCCTTCGTCGTCCAGTTGCTTGGTCCGTTGCTGATAGTCGGGTAGATCCAACTGTCAAACTCAACTTCCTCCACATCCTCCTCGATAGCATTCACCCTTGAGCTGGAAATAAACACCGGAGCCTTTCCGATCTTCTCTTTGCGCACCGCCTTCTGAGCCTCTGCAGTAAAGCCTAGCCCAAACTTGTCGTTCTTCTGAGTGAAGTCAGGAAGCTGACCCTAGTGTGCACAATTGCCTTTCTGAACCACAGCCCGGGCATCCCTTAGGGAAGCCATCTTCAAGGAGTCATTCTCTTCGGCTATTGTCTCTGCAGCTGCTGAAATTGGATGCACCTCCTCGAAATGCTGGAAGGGGGTTTCAATAAACTCTCTGTCCATCTCAATGTACCTGAAGGAATTCAAATGGCTCACCATATACTCCTCTTCTCCTTGCACAGTGACGATCTTCCCCCTGACGGGATACTTCAGCTTCTGGTGCAAGGTGGAGGTCACTGCCCCAGCTTTATGGATCCAAGGTCGACCCAGCAGACAAGAGTACGATGGACGTATATCCATCACGTAAAAGGTAGAGTCAAACACTTGAGAGCCCACACGAATAGGGATGTTAACCTCTCCATGAACCATCCTTTTTGAACCATCAAAGGCCCTGACGATGATATTGCTGGGCTTCAATTCCAGGCCTTCATAATCCAGACGATCTAAAGCCTTTTTCGGTAGAACATTCAAGGAAGAACCAGTATCCACCAATACATGTGCCAGAGTAGTGCCCCTGCATTCAATAGAGACATGCAGGGCATCATTGTGGTCTCTCCCTTTCGCGGTCAGGTCAGCATCTGAAAAACCCAAGCCATTGTCTGCTGTCAGATTTGCTATGCAATCAGTGAACTGGACTGCAGACGTCTCCTGCGGCACATGGGCCGTCTTGAGAAATGAGATCAAGGCCTTAGCATGGGCCTCGGAGCATAGCAATAAGGAGAGCAGGGAGATCTTGGAGGGTGTATGCCCCAACTGCTCGACAACATTGAAATCACTTTTCTTTATTATTTTCAGAATCTCCTCCATTTCTTGTCGGGAGGCCTCAGCATTTACGGGTATTGGTGCCTCCATCCGGGCAGGCTCTTCTTCAATCCCTTTGCTCCGAGCATTTGGTGACTCGGCAGCAGGGGACACAACTTGATCAGCAACAGGAACGGGTATACTTGTAGATTTTATAAGGAGGGGTCTTTGAATAGCGGGCGGTGCAATGTCAGGCGAGAAGAGCCTGCCACTGCGGGTAACTTTGGCTGGACCAGTGATATCGCAGATACTGGCGCCAGCGTCGAATTCTTGTTTGATTCCATTCACATACACGTCTGCCCCATAATGCCAGGGGACAGCTTTATCAGATATGTAGGGGAGAGGCCCCGGAACGGTAATAATCACAGGTGCAATAGTCATGATTTGAACAGGCTTCTTCGGGAGAGCCTTGATTGGATTTTTGAAGATGGTAATCACAGAAACTTCTTTCATCGGAACCAATTGAACAGCAGTCTTTTTGAATAGAATTTCCTTGTTATCCATTAGGCCTTGGATGCCTAACCTCAGCAAGGGACAATCAGATAGGGAAACAGCACAGAACAGGCAACCTTCAACGCAACCCGGAAATAAACCGGCCCGCAGTAGGTTCTTCTTAACAGTCTTCAGAGGGGTGACAACTTCATTTACCGAAACATCGTACATTTCTTCTTCGATGGCATTTACTCTATGCTGGGGCATAGGAGCAGTTACAACATTTGGTCTTTCCGGTGCTTCAAACTGAATTTCCTTTGCGTTGATCAGATCTTGCACTTTGTTTCTCAAGGCCCAGCAATCATCAGTAGTGTGCCCGGGACTATCAGAATGATAAGCACACCGGGCATTTGGGTTATATTTAGGAGACGCAGTGTTGACGACCTTAGGAGCTTCTTTGAGGGTCACCAGGTTGGTGGATAACAGTTGGGGTAAAATTTGAGATAAGGTCATACTTAGTCGGGTATACTGCCTCTTGGGCCTTTCGCTTCTTTGTTGATTGTACTGCTGAGGAGCAGCAACAGGTTTGGAGATGACCAAAGCATTGACGACTTGGCGACTTTCGAGCTTGACTTGTCTTCTAGGACCATAGACGGCACTTGCTTCTTTCTTAAACGGCCTCTTCTCAGCACTTGTAGAGGCAGCCTTCTGTATCTTGCCTGACCTGATGCCAGCTTCAATTCTTTCTCCCGTTAATATCAAATCTGTAAATCCAGCGGAGGAGTTACCAACCAAATGATTGAAAAACGGACCAGACAACGTCCCCAGAAACATATCAACCAGTTCTCGATCAGTCAATGGAGGCTGCACCCTGCCAGCCAAATCTCTCCATTTTTGAGCGTACTCTTTGAACCCTTCATCCGTCCCTAGAGACATACCCTGAAGTTGGGTACGCGTAGGAGCGAGATCAGAATTGTATTGGTATTGTCTGTAGAATGCGGTTGCCAAATCTTCCCAGTGTCGGATGCTAGCTCCATCCAATTGGTAGAACCATTCAAGCTGTGACCCCGAGAGGCTATCTTGGAAGAAGTGAATCCAGAGGTTCTTATCCGCCGTGTAAGGTTGGATTTTCCTTACGTACGACCTCAGATGCAGCTTTGGGCAGGAGACCCCATCATACTTGGCGAAGGCAGGTGCCTTAAACTTGTGTGGAATTACTACTCCAGAAGATAATCCCAAATCTCCGAAATCCAGCCCCGGCACATTCTGAATCTCCATGCCGCTCAAGCGGTCCTCCAATTGCTTGTATCTGTCAGCAGCAGGTGGGTATTGTTCGTCGTTATAGTCCGTCTCGTTGTCGGAGACTGCGGGACTAGGAGCTCCTCCCCCTTGGGGACTGTTCTTCTCGGCAGAAGAAGTGGTTGGATCAGCTTCATTATGGAGTGTGTTCCCAAATCTGCGTCCGGTGTTGAACAATGCAGTCCTCTTTTTCTTCTTCTTCTTCATGAGTAGAGTCTTCAACTCTTGCTGACCTTGGGCTAGGCTTAGGACCATCTCTTGAAACTGTGCACTTTGGGCCTGAAGGGCCTTGATTGCTTGCTCACTGGATGATTCTGGATTCATGATGACTGTGCAAAATAAACAGCGAAGGAGATTAAGCAACCTGTGAAATAGGGTACCTGCTATGCATATGGTGCAATGGAATGCGTATGTTTTATGTTTTCAAAGACAAACAAGATTCAACTTTGTAGACAAAAAGGGAAACACACTTCATTAGATTAAAATTTTCAATTGTTCAACAATTTGCCCTTAGGCATTATAGGAATGAAAAATACTGGAAAGGAAATAAACTATAAAAGGAAACATCCAAAGCTCATCAATGCTCCCATGGCCTCCTCTTTTCAGTGCTGATGTAGTTGTTCAGGACCCGTTCTTCCTCCAATTGCTTAGTCAGCCTCTGGATCTTCCTTTCCTGCTCGTTGAACTTCTCCCGATAGAAATCCCGTTCTTCCTTTAACTGCGCCCAAGATCTCTTCATGGTGTCAAAATCAGTAGGTATCTGAGGAGGGAGGACAGTTGGAGGAACCCCATCTTCATCAGGAGATTCCAGAATGAGAGGTCTAACAGCTTCGTAGGGCATACCCAACTTCTGAGCACGGATGCGGACCCATTTGCAATAGGGCTCCATTGGTAGAGAAGTCTTTGGTCCCAACTCATGTGGGTCAGCTTTGTGGATTCTGTCCCAAGCTTTAATGAATCCCTGGCGTAGTTTGTCACTGTCTGCCTGAAACTCAAAATGGAAGTGAGGAACCAGCATTTCATGAGGCCCATCTCCTCTGGCTCTTCCAAACTGACGGAGAGCTAAACACGGATTGTAAGAGATTCCTCCTTGGATACCAATCAACGGGACATTAGGGTATTCTCCGCAACGGTCGATAACAGCTACCTCATCCAAACCTCTGAGAGTCCAGGTGACGTCATTATCAGTGAGAGACATTAACCTCCGAGCCCAACCTTTTCCTTCTTCATTCTTCAGCACAAACTTAGGAAGGTGCGAAATAAACCACCTTACTAGCAAAGGAGCACAACACCACGGAGTTCCCCGTTTTCGAGCAGTACGAGCATAGAGTTGTTGTAGAATATCACCCAAAAGAGTGGGTACCGGATTCCGAGACATGAAGATCCTAATGACATGGATACTGATAAAGGTGTCAGGGTTGGGAAATAGAACCAGACCATAGATCAAAAGAGCTAGAATATCCTCATATGCCTGGAAGTCCAAGTCATTCCAGAAATCATTAGCCTTGCCAACCAGAAATTTGACCAAAAAGCCCTTGATCCCATTTCTAGTTTCCCAGTTGGACAATACCTCTTCTTTGGTCAAGGGGAGAATTGCAGCAATCTCTTCAGGCCTAGGAGTCTTTTCCAAACCAGTGAATGGAGTTTGTTCCAAGACAGGGATCCCAAGCAAATAAGAGAACTCTTCCAGGGTAGGAACCAGCTGGAAGTCTTGAAAGGTGAAACAATGGTACAGAGGGTCATAAAACTGGGTCAGAACACTTATCAGTTGTTGGTCCCATTTTGCAGTGATCAAGCCAAGGAGAGAACCATGTCTGTTGATGAAGGAGGTAGTGTTTGGAATCCTCCCAACCAAATCCTTGAGTAAAACTGGTGGTTGAACAAAGTTGAGACGGACAGTATTTCTACGCACGGGCAACATGATGTCCTACAAAACAGAGCAAAGATGAAACCTTTTTTGTCTTTGAAATGGGTTAGCCCTTTATACAGGATGCATGCAATGGTATGATGGAATGATGCTATGATGAAGCACACCACAAGTATTCACATAGGCAAATAAGGCGCACAAGTCACACAAGACACCCTTAGGTTTCAGGCCAGCATGAGTTTCAGGTATTACCCTCTTTTGGTTTTGTTGGTTAAAACCTGTCCTATCGAAAGTAACCGGGTTCTAGAGGATCTCAAATCATTGGCTACCCTCAATCGGTCATAACTCCAGCATCGCAATCTTTTCTCGCGGCCAGAACCATCTCGAGAGTTTAGCCTCAATGAGTGTAGCATACTGCTACTGTCCTAATAGCCAAGTTGGTCAATTTAGGGTTCTAAGGTTGGTTGGTGTTTAATGACCCCTTAGAAGACCTATATTCTCCCCGTTACAACACAAGGGATATAGGTACAGACTAAGATGCCACACCAACGTAGCCACTGCTTCACCCATGTCGGTCTACGCCGGACATGTCCCTCACAGATTATGCTACCTAAAAAGGGTATATCCCAGATCCGGGTTAGGATCTATGAACTCCGATGCAAAGCCCACAAATATAAAAGCAAACAAAGCAAACAATTGAAAACAAAGGTGATCTAAACCCTAAGGTTACTCCACTTTTAAAAATTATCCCCAGCAGAGTCGCCAGTTCTGTGATACGGTGGGAGAACTGACTTGGGTTTTGCGTTTGTATTCGCAAATGTTGCGGTTAGCAAGAGTCGCCACCGACTTTTTATTTTATCCTAAGGAAAGGTTAAAAAGCACAGCAAAAACCTTTTGAGATGTTTTCTTGGATTCGGGGAGTAGATTATAGAAAGGGAAGGTATTAGCACCCTTTCTATCCATGGTTATCCATGGGCTCTTAGTTACTTGCTTAGATCACTTGCCTTTTGTTTTCAATTGTTTTAAATGGTGCTTTGTGTGTGGGTTTTGAAAATGTTTTGAAAAGATGCCAATGTGGTGGCAATCTTTGTAATGATCCATGTGGGGATGTATACAAAGAGGTATGTCTTTTGAAAAGGTTTTCATTTATTTTTGAAAGTTGTTTTGAAAGTGTAGTGATGGGTGATTTTGAAATTAGGCAAGTGTTTTGTTTTTGCAAGTTTGACTCAAGTAACTAAGAGGTCATCTACTCCTAAATTTCTCAAAAGACTATTGCTATGTTTTAACCCTTTTAACAAGTTTGTTCCACCATTGTATTTGGTGGACAATCTTGTGTTAGGATGTGAAAGGGACAGGCGCGGGTCATCGTTTAGACCATAATTGCAACGACGTTAAAGGTCTTTGGGAAATTTTCTTTAAGGGACTTGATCATTTGTTTTTGTTTGTTTTGAAAAGTTTTATCGAGGGACTATGATCATTCAAACTGTTTGCTTTGCCCAAAGAAGTTTAACATACAATATGGCCCATTTATTTGAAGGCAACAAGTGGAATACCCTAGGGGGTGCAAGTGTGATTTGTGTGTCCATTTTCATGCTTGTTTATCTTGTATTAGGTCAAACTATTTTTTATCGTTTTTTCGCATACAAACCCTAATTTTAACATGTTATCATTAGAAAGCGATAAAGTGCGAAATTAAAATTACTAAGCTATTACAAAACCAAATATGGGAAGGGGGGTACAAATGTTCAAATGGGGATATTGACAAGAATTTAAATCTAAATTATTACATCATTTTGAATATTTGCAATTTAAATAATGTACAAAAATTAAATAAAAATGCAAGATGCACAAAAAATGTTTTGTATATGTATGAAAAAATATTATTTATGTAAAAGAGAAAAGAAAAATAAAAATGTATTATTTTTGGAGTATTTTGAATTTAGGGTAAAAACCCTAATTTTTAAAGAAAATGCATTATTATCTAATTTAACACAACTATTTATTTGTTATTTATAAAAATAAAATAATAATGAGGTATATTATGAAAAAAAGTATTTTTGTATCAAATATTAATAAAGTGAAAAATTCAAGTATTTTCATATTTTATCTTAAATATGTTAATAAACATATATATATATACATATATTAATTTCTTAAATGTGCATTATACACAAAATAAGTATTTATTTAATATTTTAATAAAATAAATAAAAGAGTATTTTTTTGTGTGAAATATTTTCAGAAGGTAAATAAAAATAAAAATGTATTTACACTATTTTTTCTATTTTATTCTAATAATGGTATATATATATATTATGCATAAATAAAGAAACAAATCAAATAAATATGCCATAAATTCAGAAAATGATGGAAAAAATATTTTTAATTTTTCAATGCCATGAGAAAAAATAAACAAAGTCAACCAAAAAAGAAAAAGTCAAAAATGTTAAAAAATGAACAAATGGGCTCAGGGGGGTGTGAATCAAAAAAGATAGTGTGAAAAGCAAAATAACACAGGCCCAGCCCACTTCACTCATTCTTCAACCTCCAGCACAGATATTTGAAAAAAACGTGCGCCCCTGTTCTTCAATGTCTAACTCCTGATTCTTGGCTTTTCAGCAAAAACTCATAACACAACAAATGTTCAGCATGAAGAGACGGTTCTAACCATATAAAGAACTTGACCTATCTCTCTAAGATGAGGGAGAATTTCTCCTTCCCCAAATCCTAACCTAATTTTTCTACCATTTTCAAACTCCAAATTCTCTCTACTCAGGCAAAAGAAATGAAATGTAAAGATATGTACATGTTCAGGGCTATGAGTAGGACCTTGTTTCTTCACAAACTTAAGACTAAAGATGCATGATAAGAGAGATATGAGTTCAAAGTTTTACCTGTGCAGTTGAACTTCTATGTGGAGAATGAGGGACTTTCAGTGCAATGTAATGATTGGAAAAGCTTCCTTGAGGTCCAGGGATGCTTTTTCAATGCTTACTTTGTCTTGAACCTTCTTGTATCAAGCTGTAGGACTTCAACTGCAAAAGGAGAAATTAAAAATGGTGGAAACTGTTAGAGTGATTACAGGTCAGGTTTTAGGCCATGGTTAGCTTGCATATGTTGTAAGGAAGGTGTATGAATTGATTTTGGTGAGAATGCTCGAGGGAAGTGGGAGTTTGCACTCAATCTGCAGGGGTTCCCCTGTTTGTGCAGTTTCAAGGTGATTTTGAGATGGAGGATGTTTGGGAGGTTCAGGACTCGTGCCAAAGCTTGGGTATGTTCTATGGAATGTGTTTGATAGCTTTTGTGTTGTGTGTCTTTGCTGAAGAGAGAGTTGGCATAAGTTATGGACCTTTCTTCACACTTAAGCTACAAAATGCCACTTTGCTCCCTAGGTCAGTACAGGCCCTCCCACTATGCTGCTATCCCTTGCCTTGATCAGTGCAATTTGCTCACAAACTTGTGCCAAGA
Organism: Vicia faba; assembly: GCA_948472305.1. Classification (NCBI taxonomy): domain Eukaryota; kingdom Viridiplantae; phylum Streptophyta; class Magnoliopsida; order Fabales; family Fabaceae; genus Vicia; species Vicia faba. The sequence goes on along the minus strand of OX451737.1, from coordinate 552,522,165 downwards.
AGATCTTGATTGTACCACTTGGATTGCAAACTTGACATAAAGTTCTTCTTTTCAAGAATGGAAATAGTGTTTTTTCTAGTTTAGGCTTAATTCCTTGTGTAATGACCAAAGGCTTAGAATAACAACTTGGTTCAATGGTTTTGCATTAAATTAAGGAGTGTAATTTGGTTTAGGGACCTGTAAAGTAGCACAAACTATGCTGAGTTCAAATTTGCAAAGTTTATGAACATGTTTTGATGAAGAACAAAAGTGAATTCTTGCCAACTTGTGAAATTCGAATCTCTCAAGTTATGAGGTTGTTTGATGAGTTCTTGGACATTTTGGAAAGCTTGGAATGTGTACTACAATCCATCTTTGAAATGCAAATCAAAATTCCAAGTGGAAGGGTATGAAAAGTGGCCTTGAAGTGGGGTAGAAAACCTTGTCAAAATAGGTTAAATTTCACTAAGTTAAAAATGGTTTAGTGCCCTTATTCAAAAAAATATAACTTGAGATACAAGCTTCAAATGAGAAAACTTTGTGAATCAAAGTTGTAGATTATGCAACAAGCTACAACTTTCATGTTTTGACTTTTGTTTGAATCCAAATGGATCTTGGTGAAAAGATGGGGCAAAGTTGGGAAAAAATTAGGGTTTTTCATAACTTAGAAAAATTATAAGTTATGAAAAATTCCATTTTCAAACCCTAATTTGCATTTTGTGATTTCTTGGTGAACAAGTTTCATTATTTGGCAAGTTTTAATGAAAAATGAATCTTGACTCTTGATTTTGACCAAAAAGTCAAAGTTTGACTTTTCAGTGTACAGTCAAAGTTGATCAATTGACTGGGAAATTCAACTGTCAATCTTGTGTACTTGGGATCTTTTAAGCTTGATGAACATGTCAAGATAGTTCCATGGGGTCCTTGAGTCCATGTGTGAGTTTGGTTTGCCACTGGTTAGGTCAAACAGTCAAAAATTGCCTTTGTGCAGTCAAAACCCTAAAAATGACCATTTTGCCCTTTTGGTGATCTGATCAAATTTCTTGTGGAATTGTGATCCAAACTTGATCAAATGGTCCATAGGAGTTCATAATGTTGATGTGGATCAAATTTCATGAGATTTGACTGTCAATTGGCCACAGTTGACTTTTTCCCCAATACAGTTGTTTTCTAGGTCAACTGTCCAATTGACTGGGCAAAACTTGGAATCAAGACTTGAAACTTGGTATAGGTAAACTTGGGAGTCCAACATGAAGCATGAAAGTCATCTTAGGCATTTTAGGTCAAAACATCCTTAGGCAAACACAAACCCTAATTTGAGTCCACAGTGCAAGGGGAAGTCCTGAGCAGAGGGAACCCTAACTGAATCTTAATCTTCAAAGGTCTTGTGATGAGAAAATGTTGAGGAAATGGGAGGGAAAATTTTGGGGTACAACACAAGGCGCGGGTCTATACATCGCCAAAAGCAAAAACCCGTTTTGAAATAAAGCGCGGAAAATAAAGAAAGCGGTAAATCCTAATTACTATTACATCCTTTGAGCAGATACATAATAATCAAAAATAAGAATTAAAATGCGAAAGAAATTAAATCAGGACGTCCTAGGGTTTTTGACCCTTTTTGAGAAATAGAGAAATTAGTTTGTCCTTTTTGCAATTAATTAAAATATTAAACCTAAACCTAATTAATTAATTAATTATTTACAAGAAAAATGTTTTTTATGTTTTTAATGAAAATAAAAATAAAGAAGTTAAAAGTCAAAAGAAACCCTAATTCTAAGTTTATTTTATTAAAAAAAGAATCAAAACTGAACCTAATTTAAACTAATTAATTTGTTAGTATTTTATTTACAAAAATAATAATAATAAATAATTAATAATAATAAGAAAATATGATTGAAAATTGTTAAACCTAAATTCTACATGTTTTTTATTTATTTATGAAAAGAAAGATTAAAGTTGATCTATTAAACTAATTAATTGGTTAGTATTTTATTTACAAAAATAATTATTAGTGAATTTAATAAATAATAAAAATATTTACAATTTTGTGATCTCTGAATTTATTATGAAAATTAATTTGTTAGTTAATAAATAATAATAATAATTAGTTATGAAATAATTAAAAGAAAACAAAATAAAAATAAGAAGAAAAGAAGTAATTAACCAGGGAGGGGGGTATTCTGGGCCCATGGGAGGTTAATCTGGAATTGTTGGCCCATTAACACTCAAGCCTGGTTGACTTTCATAATCAAGCGCCTGTTGGTTGACTGGAGAATATAGTGTTCATCACTTTTTGGCCCTTGGATTGATGATCATGACCACTTGGCATGTGGAACGCTGAAGGTTCATAGTGGAAATCTCTTGGAAGCCTGCATGGGAATTTGTTAGAAAAAATAATATTGAGGTTTGGATGGACCTGGGAATCGAACCCAGGTCCCATTGATTTCTAGACACGTCCTCTTCCACTAAGCCAAGCGCACGCTTTTGTTAGTATAATACACAACAAATATATTATTAGAAAACAAATTAACATGTTGCATCAAACAAAATCACGCGCGTAAGTTTGAACTACCCAACCACATATTGCCAGCACGTCATCTTCTTCGTTGGCCTGTAAGAAAAACAAACAAATAGCGGGGGTTTTAAACCCCCACAAACTGCAAAATGCAAAAATAGCGATTAGGCGTACAGTATATATAAAAAGGGCGCGATCATGGTGTTGAATTCGTCTGGCCTTGACGAATTCAACCATAGGTCTAAGAAGGTCCAATTTTTCCTCAATAGCAAACCCCTAATTTTGAAGCTTGGAAACCCTAGCATTCTCCAATGGCAGTTTTCATTTTAGGGCACCATAATCAAATTCAATCACACTAATAGCTTCGTATGAGTCCTATAAACACAACACAATCAATAAAAGATGTTAAAAATGCATGAATCGATGATTATGATTTTGAAAAAAAGTGGTAAACCGTATGACTGTGTAGAATGATTCTTGGAGTGTTAGAGCTCGCTCTTGATTGCAATAGGTTCCTGAGTGTGCTAGCAACGTGATTGAATCAGGAAAAGGCTTTGAATTGTGTTGGAAGGTTGATTTCAGTTTTCAACTTTTTCTTGATTTTTTGGAATTTTGTTATGGGGTTTCACAGCAGCTTGCACATGAATGATTTTAGGTTTTGCTTCAGTACATATAGTAGAATGAAAACTAGGGCAAATCTTGGTCAAAGATCCATTGTATTGAAGATTGTATATTTGATTTTCAATCAAATCTTTTAGCATCCTTTTGATTGAGAAACCTTGCCAATTTTGGATAATTTTGTCTCCTTGATTGACAAACGAAATTTCCAGCTTGCCCTGAGTATTTTTGCTCCACAAAAGATTTGAAAAACATATCTTTTGAATTTTCCTACAATTAAATCAAATAAATGAATTATTAATCAATTAAAAATCCAAATAATTAATAAAAATAAGAAAATAATTCAATTTACGTTCAATGGGTCGTGCATAGGCCTTGGGCAATGTTTCAAGAAAGAAATTGAGGCCCATTAGTAAAAACAAGGTGTTTTAGGCAAAGTTGACTTTTGCAAATTCCCAAAAATTTCCCAACTTCTCCAATGCATATCTTGCTCAATTTTGAAGCTATGAACATGTTCTTGGACATTTTGGAAAGGTATTGAAGTCCTCTAACCAATTCCTTTGGTACCATGTCATTTTGATTTACCAATATCAATTTATGGTCTTTGACTTAAAGTGCATTTTTGTTGACTTTTGAAAATGACCTATAATGTAGAAATTGATAACTTTTTGTGAGGGAATTTCTTGGACTTGGAATGTGAAGATGAGTTGTAGGAAATGTCATACCCTTCAAAATGAGCATTGGATGGGATTTTTCTGATGAACCATGAAAAATTTATGCCTTGGTCAAGTTACAGTTGACTTTTCAGTTGTCCAAAAATAGAAACTTTTGCATCTTTGATGATTTTTGAGCCATTCTTGAGGAATCATGATCAAGACTTGATCAAATGATGATTGTGGCTTCAAAATAATATGTTGACCAAAATTTTTGACTTTTGACTGTAAAATGACCATTTTGCCCCTGCAGTTGATTGTGAACCAAATGAAGCTTTTAACTGTGCAACTTGATGCTGTGAACCTTGCAACTTGGCATGTAGATGCTTGGAAATGTATATAGACTTATGGGACTTGTTTGGACCACTGAAAACCTCAAATTCCTTGAGAGAACCAAAACCCTAGTTTTGCACTGGCTTAGGAGGCATCTGGACTGTGCAACCCTTGAGAAGTCTTGAGCCATTTGAGGATGACTCTTGATAAATCTTGAAGAATATGGGAGGGTAAATTTTGGGGTACAACAGTTGCCCCTGTTCAATCTTCTTAGACCTGAGGATGTAGATTGGCTTGCGTGCCTTTTGTGATCCGAGGGTGGAAGATGATTGAACACTAGAGTGCCCAGAAATTTGCACTCGCATAGTAGAATATCAGCAATGTGATGGCGGGAATGGGCTTACAGATGCCATTTGGAGAGATGATGGATAGGAGGATGGGCTTATAGATGCCATCTGGAGATGTGGCAGAACCTCGTCGGGAATGGGCTTATATATGCCATTTGGAAATTGTGTGTCGATCGCGTAAGAGATTCCTTAGCGAGATCTTGCGTACCTGAGAAAGAAAGATGATTACCTGGCCTGTTACAGGTGTTGATCTTCAAACTCTTCATGTAGATATGCCATGGCTAGATACAGGAATGAATCTCGAACTTCAAAAGGTTGCTTACAAACGTGCCCTGGCTTGATACAGGAATCGAATCTCTAAACTCTTCATGAAGACATGCCCTGGCTAGATACAGGTGTCGAATATACAATCAGTTGCTCACAGATATGCCCTGGCTAGATACAGGAATCGAATCTGGAATTCTTCGTCTATAGATATGCCCTGGCTGGATACAGGAATCGAATCTCTAAACTCTTCATGCAGACGTTCCCTGGTTGGATACAGGAATCGAATCTACAATCAAATACTCACAAATATGCCCTGGCTAGATACAGGAATCGAATCTGGAATTAGTCGTCTACAGATATGCTCTGGCTGGATACAGGAATCGAATCTCTAAACTCTTCATGCAGATGTGCCCTGGCTGGATACAGGTATCGAATCTACAATCAGTTACTCACAGATATGCCCTGGCTAGATACAGGAATCGAATATGGAATTAGTTGTCTACAGATATGCCCTGGCTGGATACAGGAATCAAATCTCTAAACTCTTCATGCAGACGTGCCCTGGCTGGATACAGGAATCGAATCTACAATCAGTTACTCACAGATATGCCCTGACTAGATACAGGAATCGAATCTGGAATTAGTCGTCTACAGATATGCCCTGGCTGGATACAGGAATCGAATCTCTAAACTCTTCATGCAGACGTGCCCTGGCTGGATACAAGAATCGAATCTACAATCAAATACTCATAGATATGCCCTGGCTAGATACAGGAATCGAATCTGGAATTAGTCGTCTACAAATATGCCCTGGCTAGATACAGGAATCAAATCTCTAAACTCTTCATGCAGACGTACCCTGGCTGGATACAGGTATCGAATCTATAATCAGTTACTCACAGATATGCTCTGGCTAGATACAGGAATCGAATCTGGAATTAGTTGTCAACAGATATGCCCTGGCTGGATACAGGAATTGAATCTCTAAACTCTTCATGCAGACGTGCCCTGGCTGGATACAGGAATCGAATCTACAATCAATCGCTCATAGATATGCCCTGGCTAGATAAAGGAGTCGAATCTGGAATTGCGATAGTTGATAGTAATCATCTTTGGATTGACCTTTTTCCTGAAAAGGCAAAACGTCAGTTATATGCAATGTCATGATGTATGAAATGCATGATGTCATGATGTTCTCCAGAATACATGAGATCGCGTCGTATGCACTTGATCATGTATGTAAGCAGGATGTATGAAATGTGAAATGTTTATGAATGTAATTTCGTCTAGGAAAATAAATCCTTGACGAATGCCGGGAATTTGCTGAATCCTGGGCTGATGTTTGAAGAGTAGAGTTCTTCGTTTCCGTTGGGGATGATGGTTGCAAGAATAAACCGGTAGGAGAAGATGACTCCATTGGGGAATAAACTTACTGAGGAGATTACTCTGCGGGGGATTACTCTGTGGGGAAGAGATACTTCGCTGAGATTTTGATGATAACTCCGCTGGGGATTCCGTTGATAAGTTTTGTTGGAGGATTTGATGAACTCCGCTGGGGGATAGGAGGAACTTCGCCGAGGACGATCCTTCCGTGGTAATTAGCTGAGGATAACCCAATTATAAGCTCTGGTGGGGAATAACCTTTGAATAAAGCCGAGGAGAGACGTATGTACTCTGCAGGTGATAAGCTTCCAGAATCTACTGGGGATAAGCTTCCTACTGGGGAGATTGATTCAGCTCTCCTGGGGAGACTTTGGACTGCACTGGGGAATAGCTCCACTGGGGTGTCTGGATTCCGCCGGGGAACAATCTTAGATCAAGACTGCCGGGGATGCTTGCTTGGGAATATCTGTATACTCTGCTGGGGAACATTGAGATCTTCTGGGGATACCCAACTTCCTTAAGTCTGTCAGTAGACTAACTCTGCTTGGGGAGAATATCGCTGACTTGCTGGAGATACTGTGCCTTTTTAGGGCTGATGGGAGACCAACTCTGCTCGGGGGAGAGTATTATTGAACCTTGTCTTACTCTGCGGGGAGTGAAGGTATCTTGGTCATGTTCTTCAGTTGAACCTACCTGGGTACCTTGGTGGACAGAGCAACTAGATCGCTTAGACAACTCATTATTGCCCCTGTTTCTGATATCACCTGTAATTAATCCTTTGTTTCGCATGCAAGTATTTATGAGTTAGCAATTAATGTCAAATGCATATATAAAAAATGAACATTGGACGTTCTTCGCAAGACAAAACAGAAAAAGGAAAAACAATTGGCAATTTGTATGGAAAAGTGAATTTGTATTGATTTTTGAATTTGCCTGTAAATAGGCGTTTATGTACAAGAGGCTGACGTCCTAGTAAGAGGACGCCGCCGAACAACATAGAGTTCATACAATTTTGTGAAAAGAAAAACAAAACAGCTATGTGAAAAGAATAATCCCACTGGGTTCCAACTCTACTATCGCCTTTATGTCTTCGAGCGTCTCATCATTTTGCTGCTCGGTTGAAGATGAAGCTGATTGATAGATGCCGTCTGAACCTGATAGTTGATACCAAATTCTGGATGCAAAGTGATCCAATGAGACATAATATTACGCTTTATCCCTAACTTTTGCCTGGACCGCCCTTTCGGGTTTTCAGTCCACCGGGATACCCATTTTTGCCCAAGCCGCCTTTTCAGGTTTTCGACTTGCCGGGTGTACAGATTTTTTTCATTTTGTTGTACCCCAAAATTTGCCCTCCCATATTCTTCAAAGATTGCCAAGTCATGCTTCAAAATTCCCCAAAGGGTTGCACAGTGTAAGAGCCTCCTAAGCAGTCAAGATTAGGGTTTTGGTTCTGATCAAGAAAATGAAGTTTCCAAAGGTCCAATCAAGTCCCACATGCCTATAAATATGGTCAAGCATCCCCATACCAAGTTTCAAGACTTTCATCACAAAATTGCACAGTCAAAAACCCTAATTGCACTACAGTCAACTGTAGGGGCAAAATGGTCATTTGACAGTCAAAAGTTCAAATTTTTGGTCAACATCTCATTTTGAAGCCACATACATCATTTGATCAATGCTTGATCATGATTCTCAAAGCTTGGCTCAAAAATCATCAAGATGCAAAAGTTTCCTTATTTGGACAGCTGAAAAAGTCAACTGTAAATTGACCAGGGCATAACTTTCACATGGATTATCCAAAAAATTCCATCCAAAGCTCATTTTGAAGAGAAAGACATTCCCTACAACTCATCTTCATACTCCAAGTCCAAGAAATGCTCTCACAAAAAGTTATCAATTTCAACATTATAGGTCATTTTCAAAAGTCAACAAAAAGGGAGTTTAAGTAAAAGGCCATAACTTGAGATTGGTAAATCAAAATGACATGGGACCAAAGGCATTGGTTAGAGGACTCAAAGACCTTTCCAAAATGTCCAAGAACATGAGCAAAGCTTAAAATTTGAGCAAGTTATGCCTTGTGGAAGTTGGGAAATTTTTTGGATATTTTAAAAAATCAACATTGATTCAAATGACCTAAAATTGCTAATGGGCCTTTTTTCTTCCACAAATCATCATCCAAGGCATGTGCACGACCACTTGGCCCAAAGGGAAGTTTTTCTTCATTTTTTATTTATTTATCTGAATTTTTATTATTAATAATTCATTTAAATTAATTAAATATATGAAAAATATAAAACCTAATGTTCCAAATCTTTTTGTGCACATAATATCTCTAAAATTTCGTGCAAAGCAAATTAGGGAAGAATTAGGATGATTGGATATGATTGAGAGCTCAAATAGCATGAAAAAGATTTGAAAGTTATGGCATAAAAAATCAAATATTCCTTCATCAATTCATGGATCTTTTGGATCAAATTCCTTGACCTAATTGTTCCACACATATATACAAAGCAAACCCTCATGCTTTTGGTCTCCAGGCTGCGCCATATCAAGAGAACAAAACTTGACTTTTTCACAAAAAAGTAAAAATCTGAAAACACACTTGCAGGTCGATTCAAGCCTCAAAACCTATTCCATTAGCTTGCCAGGGTTGCCAGTAAACGATTCCAATCAAAAACTTAGCCCCATACTCAAAGAATTGGTAATTCGAGGGTGAACTGTATCACTTTTCTTGCATAATCGTATTCTATTATTTAGACCATATCATTGCATTTTATTCATGGATTTGTACTAACGAGACTTTTCTGAAGCTAACGGTGTGCTCCAATTGAATTTTCATCACCCATAGGCGAATCTACCATTATTGTTTTCTAGGGTTTTACAAGCTACGAATTGGGGGTTTCTTGGTACTGTAAAATTAGCAAATCACAATGCCGTGGTTGAAACTGGCAGGCTTGGACGAAGACAATGGAACTCTCGCGCTCAATTTATGAGCATCCAATGGCTATTCGCTATTTTCTAACATAATGCCTATAGCAACGTTTGAAAACCGTTGCCAATGTTTTATCTTTTTTCAGGAAAACAAACCAAGGAAGAAGATGATGATGTGTAGAACGGTGGTTGGCCTGTTTAAATTTTCGCGCGGAAAACCAAGTATCAATGCGTTTTGTTTTATTATATTTATTTGTTGTATTAATTTACAGATAAGCAAAGTGGTCCAGTGGACAACAGGCGTAGTGGTGACTTTCAGGACCTGGGTTCGATCCCAGGTCCCCGTCCTTTCATGTTATTTTTCTTCCAATTCTTATCCTGTGCAGCGTCAACACAAGGAGGTTACCATGTGGTCCACCATCTCGCATGCCACGCGTTTAATCTCATCAAATCAAAGGCCCTGATCTGATGAGTTCAGTGCACGCTAGTCAACAAGGCTACAGGCTAGCCACGAAAGTCCAACAGGCCAAGGTTGATGGGCCTGAATTATTAAGGCTTCACCCTCCAATTTGGGGCAGACCCCCTAGGTTTGCCATTTTATTTTTTGCATTATTTCTATTCTTCTTTTAATTATTGTTTTTAATTAATTTATTATTTTCATAATACACAAAAACCATAAAAAATCAGAAAAGAGATAAAAAAATATAATAAATATTTTATTATTTTTATAAATAAATTGTCTTAATTAAATTTAGTTATTAAATTAGGTTTAATAGTAATGTTTTCATAATTAATTTAAAAATATAGAATAAGGGTTTAATTAATTTTTTATCCCTTTTTATTTTTCTTTCATAAATAATTAAATAATTAAATGTTTATTTTTGTAATTGAAATTGCATGTAAATTAATTAGGGTTAATTTTAGGTTAAAATTCAATGTTTTCATAATAAAATAAAAAATTGTAGAATTAGGTTTAATTTTAATTAATTCTTTTTTTTCATTAAAATCACAAAATACCAAAAAGACAATTTCTTTTCCCTTTAATTTTAATTAATTCATCGTTTAATTTAATTTTGCAAAAAGGGTCCAACACCCTCGTTTAATTCTTAATTCGCACATTTATTTTTATTCTTTATAATTTTGATGTATCTCTCCCGAAGCCGTGTAACTAATTGCTCGCACTTTACTTTTCATTAATTCTTTATTTTTTCTGTCAAATCGGGTTCAAGAAATTTTGGCGATGTGGACCCGCGCCTTTTGTAATAGCTTAGGATCTTTTATTTCTCGCACTTTTAACTGTTAATCAAGGCATGAAAGAATGAATGGACAAAAATAAAAACAAACGCTAGATCACCAATGACATGACAAGATAAATACAAATGAAACGACACACAAATCGCACACACCACCCCTAGGGTACGCCTCACTGTTGCCTTGCCTCGAAAGGTGATCGTCGAGTAGAGGATGTCTTAGTAAGTCCTCATGATCCGGGAACCTGGCATGAGGGTAGCTTCTAAGGTGTCTTTCCATTGCTCTGGTGATCACCATGTCCCGAACCTCGAATTGACCCGAACACCTCCAACGGTGGTGCTACCTACCTCTCAATGGTGGGATGGCACTACTTTAAAGGACATTTACACAGACGAATTCCTTAGGGTAGGTAGGTTCTCGTAGATACTTGCTCTAAATTCAAAACAAATTCAAAAAATACTTTTCACACCAACACATTTTCAAAAGCTTTCGAAAGCATTTTTCAAACACTCTTGAGGACCGATACAAGAGTCGAACTGGAATTTTCAAAGAAACTTTTTTAAAACCCACAGTTGAAAAGCAAACAAACCATTTTTGAAAACACAATGAGCAAGTATCTAAGAGCCCATGGATAACCATGGATAGAAAGGGTGCTAACACCTTCCCTTTCTATAATCTACCTCCCGAACCGAGAGCAATCTCTTTAAGGAATTTTTCTGTGCTTTTGTCCTTTCCATTTGGAGAAAATAAAAGACGGTGGCGACTCTTGCTTCCGCGACATTTCGCGAACCAGCGTTAAACAGTCAGTTCCAAATCCACCGATCACAGAACTGGCGACTCTGCTGGGGATACATTTATAAAGTGAGGTGTACCTTAGGGTTAGTTCATAACTGTGTTTTCAATTGTATTGACTTGTCTGCTTTAAATTTGTGGGTTGCATGGGAGTTACATAGATCCTAACCCGGATCTAGGGATACCCTGTTTAGGTAGCATAAGCTGTGAGGGACCTGTCCGGCGTAGACCGACACGGGTGAAGCAGTGGCTACGTTGGTGTCGCACCTTGGTCTGTACCGATATCCCTCGTGTTGAAACGGGGAGAATATGGGTCTTCCAAGGAGTCATTAAGCACCAACAGACCTTATAACCTTAAATGACACAACTTGGCCATTAGAACAGTAGCAGCATGCTACGCCCATTGAGGCTAAACTCTCGTGATGGTTCTGGCTGCAAGAAAAGATTGCGATGCTGGAGTTATGACCGATTGAGGGTAGTCAATGATATTGGGATCCTCTAAGAACCCGGTTACTTTGATAGGAAAGGTATGAACCAACAAACTGAAAGAGGGTAGTACCTAGACCTCATGCTGGCCTAAACTCTAAGGGTTCTTTTGTGTGACTTGTGTGCCTTCATACTTGAACTACTTGCATGCTTGTTATCTGACACGTGAACTGCTTGCAGGTTTTGTTTATAGTCTTTATTTGGGACTCATAACAGGGTTTACTAAGTTTCTTGCAGGTTTGGTTTGCAGTCCTTAATTAGGACTCATAACAGAGTTCACTAAGTTTCTTGCAGGTTTTGGTTTGCAGTCCTTAATTGGGGCTCATAACAGGGTTACTTACATTACCCCATGCATACCATAACATCATACCATTGCATACATCCTGTTGTACCCCAAAATTTGCCCTCCCATTTCTCATTGATTTCTCCTCACACAGCTCTTGAAGCTCAAAATCCAGTTAGGGTTTCATCTGCTCAAGACTCCTCCTTGCACTGCTAACCCCAAATTAGGGTTTGTGTTTGCACAAAGATGTTTTGACCTAAAGTGCCCAAGATGACTTTCTTGCTTCATATTGACCTCCTAAGTTTATCCATGCCAAGTTTCAAGTCTTGATTCCAAGTTTTGCCCAGTCAATTGGACAGTTGACCTAGAAATCAACTGTATTGGGGAAAAAAGTCAACTGTGGCCAATTGACAGTCAAATCTCATGAAATTTGATCCACATCAACATTATGAACTCATATGAACCATTTGATCAAGTTTGGATCACAATTCCACAAGAAATTTGATCAGATCACTAAAAGGGTAAAATGGTCATTTTTAGGGTTTTGATTGTACAGAGGCAATTTTTGACTGTTTGACCTAGCCAATGGCAAACCAAGCTCACATATGGACTCAAGGATCCCATGGAATTATCTTGACATGCTCAACAAGTTCAAAAGATCCCAAGTACACAAGATTGACAGTTGAATTTCCCAGTCAATTGATCAGTTTTGACTGTATACTAAAAAGTCAAACTTTGACTTTTTGGTCAAAATCAAGAGTCAAGATTCATTTTTCATCAAAACATGCCAAATCATGAAACTTGTTCACCAAGAAATCACAAATTGCAAATTAGGGTTAGAAAATGGAATTTTTCATAACTTAGAATTTTTCTAAGTTATGAAAAACCCTAATTTTTTCCCAACTTTACCCCACCTTTTCACCAAGATCCATTTGGATTCAAACAAAAGTCAAAACATGAAAGTTGTAGCTTGTTGCATAATCTACAACTTTGATTCACAAAGTTTTCTCATTTGAAGCTTGTATCTCAAGTTACATTTTTTTGAATAAGGGTACTAAACCATTTTTAACTTAGTAGAATTTTAACCTATTTTGACAAGGTTTTCTACCCCACTTCAAGGCCATTTTTCATACCCTTCCACTTAGAATTTCAATTTGAATTTCAAAGATGGATTGTAGTACACATTCCAAGCTTTCCAAAATGTCCAAGAACTTCTCAAACAACCTCATGGTTAGAGAGAATCGAATTTCACAATATAGCAAAAAACCACTTTGTTCATGACCAAGTTCCATGTCCATAACTTTGCAAATTTGAACTCAGCATGCTTTAGGCTAGATTACAGGTCCTTAAACCAAGTTACACTCCATAATTTAATGCTTGTTCATTGTGCCAAAGTGTTGTTCCATGAGTTCAAGCATTGTACACAAGATTGATCCATTTTTAGATAAAGTGAACTTTCCATTTTTGCAAAAGCTTGCTTTATGTCAATTGGTAAATCAAAGAAGTACATTGCAAATCTGAATGGCACAAGATTATGGACAAATTGCTCTGATCAAGAGAAGATTATGCAGCCCATTAGGAGGCCCCCTACATGCCTAGAACATCAAGTGGCATTTTGTTGCTTAAAAAAGAAGAAAGTCCCATTTTTTGTAACAACTCTCATACCAGCATTAGCACACAAGAACAAACTTACCAAACACACTCAAGACAACATAACCAAGCTGTGACACGATCCATTTGCCTCCAAAGCACCCTCCATCTCAGAATCATCCTCAAACTGCAAAAACAGGGTTGCCTCTGCAGTTTGAGTGCAAACTCCCATTTCCCTCGAGCATTCTTATCAAAATCAATTCATACACATTCCCTAGCATGTATGCAAGCTAACCATGACCTAAAACCTGACCTGTAATCCCTCTAACAGTTTCCACCATTTTCATTTTTTCCTTTTGCAGTTGAAGTTCCATAGCTTGATTCAGAAGCTTTCAAGACAAAGTAAACATTGGAATAGCATCCATGGACCTCAAGGAAGCTTTTCCAATCATCACCTTGCACTGAAAGTTCCTCATTCTCCAGATAGAAGTTCAACTGAATAGGTAAAATTTTGAACTCGTATCTCTCTTATTATGCATGTTTAGTCTTAAGTTTGTGAAGAAACAAGGTTCTACTCATAGCCCTGAGCATGTCCATATCTTTACATTTCATTTCTTTTGCCTGAGTTGAGAGAATTTAAGCTTTGAAAATGGCAGAAAACTTAGGTTAAGATTTAGGATCACTAAAATTCTCTCTCATTTTTTAGAGTTAGGAGATGTTTTTTATATATTTGGAATCGTGGATTCATGCTTAACATCTTTTGTGTTGGAAGTTTGTTCAAAAAATCAAAGGATCAGGAGTTAGGAACTTGAGAAGCAGGCGCGCGTTTTTTTGAAATTGGTTGTCTGAAGGTTGAAGATAACAGCTTCCTGGGCTGGGCTTGTTGTTATTTCTTTTTGCACCCTGGTTTTGCTATTACACCCCCCAAGCCCATTTGTCTTATTTTTAATCCTTTTTGACTTTTTTCTTTTTTTGTTTGACTTGTTTATTTTTTCTCAGCATATTAAAATTTTGAAAATAATTTTCTCATCATTTTTTGATTTTATTTGGTATTTATTTGATTTTCTTTTGATTTATACATATATGTATATATATTATTATTTAGGATAAATATAAAAATAGTGTAAATACATTCTCATTTTCATTTTTATTTTATATTACCCTCTGAAAATATTTCATACAAAAAATACTATTTTCTAAAAAATATTAAATATTATTATTATTATTTATCCATGATACCTATTTAAAATAATGTATATAAATACATATTTGTTAATATACTTAGAATAAAATATCAAATAATGTACATATTTTATTTTTTAATATTTAATACTAAAAAAGGCCTTTTTTATAAATATACCATATTTTATTTTATTTTTGTATGCAAATAATAAATATTATGTGAATTAATTAATTAATATACATTTTGATTAAAATTAGGGTTTTTGCCCTAAATATGAAAATACTCAAAAATAATACCTTTTTATTTTCTTATTTTATTTTACACAAAAAAAACATTTTTTCATACATATAAAAACTTTCTTTTTGCATTTTGCATATTTATTTAATTTCTATTTAATTGTGCAATTTATTTACCTTGTAAATATTCAAAACAAATGATGTAATAGCCTAGATTTAAATTCTTGTCTAAATATCCCCCATTTGTAAATTTGTACCCCCTCCCTATATTACTATGTTGTAATAGCATAGGAATTTAAATTTCGCACTTTATACGTTTTCTAAATTATGCCATGTTAGAATTAGGGTTTGCACGCGAAAAACGACAAAAAATAGTTTGACCTAATACAAGATAAATGAGCATGAGAATAAACAACACATCTCACACTAGCACCCCTAGGGTACTCCACTTTGTTGCCTTCAAATAAATGGGCCATGTTGTATGTTGAATTTCTTTGGGCAAAGCAAACAAATTGAATGATCATAGTCCCTCGGTAAAACTTTTCAAAACAAAACAAAAACAAATGATCAAGTCCCTTAAAGAAAATTGCCCAAAGACATTTAACGCCGTTGCAATTATGGTCCAAACGATGACCCGCGCATGTCCCTTTCATCTCCTAAGACAAGATTGTCCACCAAATGCAATGGTGGAACAAAATTGTCAAAAGGTTTAAAAACATAACAAAAATCTTTGAGAAAACTTTAGGGTAGATAAACTCTGAAGTACTTGTCAATTTGCAAAGAAAACACTTGCCTAATTTCCAAACCCACTTCATAAACACTTTCAAAATCAACTTTTCAAACCCTTGAAACATCTTTTTAAAAGATAAAACACCTTTTGTAAAACATTCAAGTAAAGAATTGTTACAAGGTTAGCCTAGCACAAGGCGTCTTTTCAAAACATTTTCAAAACCACACACAAAGCACCATTTCAAACGATTGAAAACCAAGGCAAGTTGATCTAAGCAAGTACCTAAGAGCCCATGGATAACCATGGATAGAAGGGGTGCTAATACCTTCCCCTTCTATAATCTACTCCCCGAACCCAAGAAAAAATCTCAAAGGTTTTTGCTGTGCTTTTTAAACCTTTCCTTAGGATAAAATAAAAAGTCGGTGGCGACTCTTGCTCAACCGAAACATTTGCGAAAACAAACGCAAAACCATAGTCAGTTCTCCCACCGTATCACAGAACTGGCGACTCTGCTGGGGACTTTTCTTTAAGTGGAGTAACCTTAGGGCTTAGATCACCCTCTTGCATGACTAATTGTATGATTTGCTTGCTTTATACTTGGGCTCTATTGTTTGGGTTTATAATCCTCCACCCGGATTTTGGGAAACATTCATAGATAGCAATACGTTGTGGAAACTGTGCGGGGTATACCGACACGGTCTAAGCAATAGCTATATTAGTGCGACATATTTGTGAGTACCGGTAACCCTTGAGTTCAATCAAGGAGAGTACGGGGCCGCTGAGTGATGTCACTAAGCACTAATGACCTAGAACCTTACTTGACCATCTTGGCCTTTTATTAGGGGTAGTGAGATGACCGGCTTTGGTGCAGTCCGAAGTTGGTAGATACTCGATACTACACTCATTGAGGGTTGTTTTCTTGGAATATTTTGGTCGCTAGTTAAGTGGCTAAACCAAAACAATGAACAATGAAAACAATCCAGTGATATTGAGCTCCTTAGAACCCGGTTACTATTTATAGGACAGGTTTTTAAGCCGACTACACTCAAGAGGGTACTTACCTATGAAACCCCATGCAAGCCTGAAACTAGGGTTTGGTGTGATTTGCTTGTACATATGTCTTGTGCATACATCATAAACATCATAAACATCATAAAGCATCATATGCATTCACTAACCATTTCAAGGGTTTGGATCTTCATCATTGTTCTTGTTTTGTAGGTCATGGAAATACCTCGCAGAAATACCATTCAAGTCAACCTTGTGAGAATCTCTCCTCAACTCAAGGAGATCACTTCAAGAATTCCGGAAAATTCATCCTTCAGTGAAAGACATGGTAGACTGCTCAGCCTAGTCAACACCAACATTGAAGAAGACATGATAAAAGTGCTATTCCAGTTCTTTGACCCTCTTCACCATTGCTTCACTTTCCCTGATTATCAGTTGGTTCCCACTTTGGAGGAGTTTTCTCAACTCCTAAGAATCCCTATCCTTAATCAACTACCCTTCAACGGTACGGAGAAGGAACCAAAGCCTGAAGATGTTGCTCGAGCACTACATCTACAACCATCTGAAATCAAGGGGCGTTGGGAAACCAGAAGCGGCGTCAAAGGATTCTTAGCAAAGTTCTTGTTTGAGAAGGCACAAGAATGTTGGAACTCATTGGACTTACAAGCCTTTGAAGAGATTGTGGCGCTCCTTATCTATGGGTTGGTCTTGTTCCCAAATCCCGACCAATTGGTAGATGTCAACGCTGTCAAAATCTTCTTGTCCAGAAACCCAATACCAACATTGCTTGGGGACATCTTTCACTCATTTTACACACGAACAATGAGAAAGAGGGGTGTTCTCATGTGCTGTACCCCTCTCCTTGCAAGGTGGTTTATTTCGCACCTTCCACAATCTGTCCTGAAGAATGACCAAGGTCCAAGGTGGTCCCAACGATTGATGACTCTTACCCATTCTGATGTACATTGGTGTTCTCGGTCCAGAGAAAATGTCATCATTGTCGATCGTTGCGGAGAGTTTCCTAATGTTCCTTTGCTTGGAATCAGAGGAGGTATCACCTACAATCCTTGCCTAGCTTTGAGACAATTTGGATATGCATGGAGGGATAGCCCTCATGACATGTTGATTCCTAGCCTAGTTTTTGACTTCGACAACGATGCGCAAGGACTTCGTCAAAGATTCATCAGAGCTTGGGGAAAACTCAACAAGGTTGATAGCAAGACTCTGGGACACAAGAATTCCATCCCTCTTGAGCCCTATCTCAAGTGGGTACGAGCCCGAGCCCAAAGTCTAATGATGCCTTATCCTCATGTACTCCCAGTGATTAAAGAGCCCGTCAATGAAGGAGAGGTTCCCTACACCATCCTGCATCCAGACATGCCTACATCGTGGGAGGAAATGCAGAAAAGTTGGATTCAGCTCAAGGAGGAACGAAACACTTTTGAAGCTAGCTACTACGCCAGTGAAAAGAAGGTTCTAGAGCTTACCCGCCGACTCCACGAGCAAGAGGCCCTCAATACCTACATCGCACCAAAGAGGATGCGCAATGTCTTTCTGCCTTGAGAAGTTTATGTTGTAATATTTGGCCCATGGGGCATTTATGTACTAACAAATTTCTTCTTATTAATATGACGTGCGTTCTTCTTTGTCTGAAACAATTTTGAATGTCCTAAATCCTTGAATGCATTGCATACATCAGCATACCATTCATCATGTGCATAAGCAGGTCTCACTCCAGGTTTCCTTATCTATCTGCTGTTTATTTCAGTAGGATGGATCTCGAGCAAACAGTTAAAGACCTACAAGCCCAGAATGCACAGTTCCAGCAACTCTTGATGACCTTGGTCAAGAGTCAAGAGGATATCAAGGCTCATTTGGAGAGTAGAGACCCAGTGAAGAAGAAAAAGAGGGTCGGAGTGGCTACTTTGGGGAGAAGATTTGACAGAGAAGCTCGGAGGGTGCTTGAATTTCCTCCTACTTCTGATGAGGGGACTAGTAAAAGAGATCGGGTTGCGGTGCCTTCCGAGTCTGATGCAGAGGAGGAAGAGGTTGAAGAGGACGAAGATTATTCTGACCAGCAGTATCCTCCAGCTGATGATAAGTACAAGGGTTTAGAAGACAGATTGGCTGCCATGGAATTGCAATGGGTACCGGGTTTGGATTTTGAAGACATGGGCTTGGTCGCCGGAATTGTGATTCCCCCAAAATTCAAGGTGCCGTTGTTTGTAAGGTATGACGGGCTGTCCTGCCCCAAAATGCATCTCAGGTCCTATGTGAGAAAGATTCAACCCTATACAGCAGATAAAAATCTCTGGATTCATTTCTTTCAAGACAGCCTGTCGGGAGCCCAGTTGGAATGGTTTTATCAGTTAGAAGGAACCAGTGTCAGAAATTGGGAAGATTTGGCCACCGCTTTCTATAAACAATACCAGTATAATTCTGATCTTGCTCCTACCCGTACCCAACTTCAGGGTATGTCGCTAGGAACAAGTTAGGGATTCAAGGAATACGCACAAAAATGGAGGGATTTGGCTGGCAGGGTGCAGCCTCCTTTAACCGATCGTGAGCTCGTTGATATGTTTCTTGGGACCCTATCCGGGCCATTTTTCAATCATTTAATTGGTAACTCTTCCGCAGGGTTTACCGATTTGATCTTAACGGGCGAAAGAATCGAGGCTGGCATCAAGTCAGGAAAGATTTAGAAGGGTGTCGCTGCAAGTGTTGAGAAGAAGCCGTTTAAGAAGGAGACAACTATGGTATATTCTCAAAGAAGAGCAGGGAAGATGGAGCGTCGGCCGACTGTGGGTGCCGTAATGATTCAAAACACTCCGAGTGAGCAGCCTCGCTACAACCAATCCAGACCAAATCAGCAACGGGTGGAAAGGCCACAACGGCAGTTCACCCGTATTAATATGACTCCAGCACAGGTGCTTCCCCATCTGTTGAAATTGAATCTTGCCACTATCAAGGAGGCGCCAAAGAATGTAAATACATCCTCTCCGCATTATCATGCCAATGCTAAGTGCGCCTATCATTCAGACAGTGTTGGACACGACACCAATGATTGTTGGGCACTCAAGCACAAGATCCAGGACCTGATAGAGGCTAAGGAGGTAGAGTTTGACGCTCCGGAGAAACCCAATGTGATATCTGCGCCTATGCCGAAGCACGGTCGGAATGTCAATGCCATTGAAGAGGATCTGTATGTTGCTGACGTTAGTGATCTGACCACTCCACTGTTAACCATTAAGTTGAATTTGTTAAGGGCCGGGATCTTCCCGGGATGTAAAGAAGACTGCTACTGTTGCCACTCTCTGCCGTTTGATTGTCCGCTATTGAAGAAAGGCATCCAAGGCCTTATGGATAGCCGACAAATTTTGTTCGAAAAAGTTCCTGCTGTTCCAGTTCATGTCGAAAATGTCTCAATCATAACCATTCACGCCAATCTTTCCGAGGCCGTCAAAAAGCCAGTTAAGATTACACCGGCTGCAAAATCTGTTCCCTTAAAGATAACAATGCCAGGGCCCGTTCCCTATGTTTCTGAGAAGTCGATACCTTGGAACTATGGTGGTGACATCTACTACCATGGTATCAAGAAAATCGAGGTAATTGAAGAAAATTCAGATGATGAAGAAGCCAGCATTAGTAACATTGCGGGCACCAGCAAAAACACCAGGAGCGGGAGAATATTTTCTCCAGAGATTGCTCCTCCAAGAGCAGTCTTTGGACCCCCACCAGCTAAAGAAGTCATCCCTGCACCAGTTAAACTCTCCGCTAGAACTCCTTTGATTGAAGAAATTTTCGTTCCTAGTACTGTCTCTCCTACCATTGCCGATAAAGGAAAGGGAA
The DNA here is from genome assembly GCA_948472305.1 of Vicia faba. NCBI lineage: Eukaryota > Viridiplantae > Streptophyta > Magnoliopsida > Fabales > Fabaceae > Vicia > Vicia faba. Next base: position 552,501,728 of record OX451737.1, on the reverse strand, counting down.
TACAAGAAGAGCCCGTCAGGACGAGGGCTCAACCTTTGGTGATTCCAGAAGCCTCCAAGAAAGAAATGGACGAGATTTTGAGGATAATCAAGAGAAGTGATTATGATGTGGTGGAACAGTTGGGGCAAACCCCCTCCAAGATCTCCATGCTGGCACTATTGCTTTGCTCAGAAGCGCACGCTCAAGCTTTGATTAAGTTTCTAAAGGCAGCTCATGTGCCCCAGGAAACCTCTGCAGATCAATTTCAACATTGCGTGGCTAGTCTGACTGCAGACAATGGATTAGGTTTTTCTGATGCCGACCTGACCCCTAAAGGCCGAAATCACAATGATGCGTTGCATATTTCAATCGAGTGTCGCAGAACCACCCTTGCACATGTTTTGGTTGATACCAGTTCATCGCTGAATGTTTTGCCTAAGAAGGCCTTGGACCGGCTAGATTGCGAAGGGTTGGAATTGAAGCCGAGTGATATTGTCGTCAGAGCTTTCGATGGGTCGAAAAGAATGGTCCATGGAGAAGTTGAAATTCCTGTCAAGATAGGTACTGAGGTGTTTAAATCCACTTTCTATGTAATGGACATCCGTCCATCATACTCCTGCCTGCTGGGTAGACCTTGGATACACCACGCTGGGGCAGTCACCTCCTCTTTGCACCAGATGCTGAAATATCCTGTAAAGGGAAAGATCATTACGGTCCACGGCGAAGAAGAGTATATGATTAGACATTTAAATTCTTTCCGATATGTGGAGGTTGAAGGGGAGTTCATTGAGACACCGTTTCAACATTTTGAAGAAGTGCTTCCTGAGATAGCAATGGCGATGTTGGCAGCTGAAACACCAAGACAGATGGCCAGGATGGCATCTCTGGAGGATGCAAGGGCTGCAGTTAAAGAAGGGAAGAATTCAGCGTGGGGGCAGTTACCCGATTTTCCGCATAAGGTTGATAAGCTTGGATTAGGTTTCACCACCGCTGGCCAGAAAGCTATGCGCCGGTCAAAGATTGAGAGGGCGCCAGTCAAAATTTCTCCATACCGAATCAACGCCCTGGAAGATGAAGACAAAGAAAGCAACTTTGAAGAATGGATTCATCCAACTGTCAGAGGAGGGTTGAGCAATTGGGAGGCTAAGGACTTTGTCCCCATTACTTTTATTCCTCAGTAATTTATCTATCAAACATTTCCTATTTGGTCTGTAATATTTTACTTTCAAACAATCCGTACTCTATCTTTTCACCTCCTGCCTTGCCCGGGGCATGTAGGTCCACTTGTAAGGGTTTTGACTATTTTTCATATTCATATGCCATGTTTAATGATTCATTGGACGTTTTTCATTTGATAAACTGCTTGTGTTCATTTTCTTCCTTTTGCATTTTTGTTTAAGGATGGCTATCCCTTACACACACCCACACTCACCAATGCAGGTACCCATCCACTCCGGATTCCATGGGTGACTATTCTGCTGTATCTTTCAATAACTCTGAAGACCTGGTCAATCTAGCCGAGTATGAAGATGACGAAGGTTGTGAAGTACCAGGGGAATTAGCCAGACTCCTGCAACAAGAGGAAAGGGCCATCTTACCGCATGAAGAGCCATTGGAAACTATTAACTTAGGAACCGAGGAGAATCGGAAGGAGGTGCAAGTGGGGGCCAACCTGGAACCAGAAGTCAAGGAACGCTTGGTACAGTTACTGAATGAGTATGTTGAAATCTTCGCTTGGTCCTATGAAGACATGCTGGGCCTAGACACAGACATCGTGGTTCACCGTCTCCCCACAAGAGAAGATTGTCCACCGATCAAGCAAAAAGTTCGCCGAATGAGGCCTGACATGTCCGAAAAAATCAAAGCAGAAGTAATGAAGCAGTTCAATGCTGGATTTCTGGCTGTTACGTCCTATCCTCAATGGGTCGCTAACATTGTACCAGTGCCTAAGAAGGATGGCAAAGTCAGAATGTGTGTGGACTACCGGGATTTGAATAGGGCCAGCCCTAAGGATGATTTCCCGCTACCTCATATTGACATCTTGATCGACAATACAGCTCAGCATAAGGTGTTTTCCTTCATGGACGGATTCTCGGGCTACAATCAAATCAAGATGGCTCCCGAGGATATGGAGAAAACAACTTTTGTCACACAATGGGGCACTTTCTGTTACAAAGTAATGCCGTTCGGGCTGAAGAACGCAGGGGCAACTTATCAACGCGCCATGGTAGCTCTATTTCATGACATGATACATCATGAGATTGAAGTTTACGTAGACGATATGATAGCTCGGTCACAAACAGAGGAAGAGCACCTTGAACATCTGGAAAAGCTGTTTGCCAGATTGAAAGAATACAAGTTAAGGCTGAATCCAAGCAAATGCACTTTTGGAGTTAGGTCTGGTAAACTCCTGGGATTCATTGTAAGCAACAAAGGCATTGAAGTCGATCCGGCAAAAGTAAAAGCAATACAAGAGATGCCTGCTCCCCGTACTGAAAAGGAAGTTAGAGGTTTCTTGGGGCGCATAAACTATATTGCCAGGTTCATTTCGCATCTGACTTCTACCTGTGAGCCAATTTTCAAACTCTTGAAAAAAGATCAGGTAATTGAATGGAACGACGACTGCCAAACTGCTTTTGATAGAATCAAGGAGTATTTGCTAGAACCTCCTATTCTGATGCCACCCGTCGAAGGAAGACCATTGATCATGTATTTGACCGTCTTGGATAACTCAATGGGGTGTGTTTTGGGCCAGCATGACGAGTCTGGTCGAAAAGAGCATGCTATTTATTACCTTAGCAAAAAGTTTACCGACTGTGAGACTCGCTACTCACTGCTCGAGAAAACTTGCTGCGCTTTGGTATGGGCTGCTCGCCGACTAAGACAGTATATGCTGACCCATACTACCTTGTTGATATCCAAAATGGACCCTATCAAATATATCTTCGAAAAGCCCGCCTTATCTGGAAGGATAGCCAGATGGCAAATGATCTTGACCGAGTATGACATCCAGTACACCACCCAAAAAGCTATAAAAGGGAGTGTATTAGCTGACCATCTGGCTCATCAGGCTATCGAAGACTATCAACCCATGAGATTTGATTTCCCAGACGAGGACATCATGAATTTGGACAACATTAAAGGTGACGGACCGTATGACGGACCCGAAAAGGGATCCCGATGGACCCTGTACTTTGATGGTGCTTCAAATGCACTCGGAAACGGCATTGGCGCAGTACTCATTTCTCCGGAAGGATGCCACACTCCTTTCACGGCCCGACTTTGCTTCATCTGTACAAACAATATGGCTGAGTATGAAGCCTGCATCTTTGGTCTCAAGGCTGCTATAGACTTGGGGATCAAATCTTTGATCGTATTCGAGGACTCGGCTTTGGTCATCAGCCAGATCAAAGGATATTGGGATACCAAACATCCTAATCTTATTCCATACAAAGAACATGTTCTGACATTGTTGCCTCACTTCGAGCAAATTACCTTCGAGCATTTTCCGCAAGAAGAGAATCAGCTAGCAGATGCTCTAGCCACAATGTCCTCCATGTTTAAACTCAACTGGGATAACGGGGCTCCCCAAATCACCATCGAGCGAATGGATGAACCCGCGCATTGTCACGAGATTAATACCGAAGAAGTAGTGGAACAACCTTGGTTCCATGAAATCAAAAGGTATCTCGAGACCCAAGATTATCCTGAAGGAGCTTCCGTGAATGACAAGAAGTTCTTAAGGAAATTCGCTGCTAAGTTCTTCCTGAGCAACGGCATCCTTTACAAACGAAGCCATGATTGTGTATTACTCCGATGTGTGGATAAGGCTGAAGCAGAATTGATCATGACCGATATACACAGCGGCCCATTTGGCACTCACTTGAGCGGGCATACAATGGCTAAGAAGATCCTAAGGGCAGGCTATTACTGGTCTACCATGGAGGCTGACTGCCATCAACATTCCCGTACTTGTCACAAGTGTCAAGTCTATGCTGACAAAGTTCATATCCCTCCGGTTCCCCTCAACGTCCTGACTGCTCCGTGGCCCTTTGCAATGTGGGGCATTGATATGATTGGAGAGATCAAACCCACGGCTTCCAACGGACATCGCTTCATCCTGGTTGCCATTGACTACTTCACTAAATGGGTCGAAGCAGCTTCCTTCGCCTCTGTCACCAAAAATGTGGTTGCCCGCTTTATCAAACATAATCTCATATGTCGGTATGGTGTTCCCGACAGGATCATCACAGACAACTGTACAAATCTGAATAATACAATGATCACTGCTTTATGCGAACAGTTCAAGATTTATCATCACAATTCATCTCCCTATCGGCCGAAGATGAACGGTGCTGTTGAAGCTGCGAACAAAAACATTAAAAAGATTATTCAGAAAATGACAGTCACTTACAAAGACTGGCATGAGATGTTTCCGTTTGCGCTGCATGGATACCGTACGACGATACGTACTTCAACTGGGGCAACCCCATTTTCTTTGGTTTATGGCATGGAAGCTGTTTTGCCTATGGAAGTCCAGATCCCTTCTCTAAGGATTATGAAGGATGCAGGTTTGAATGAAGATGATTGGATGCAGACCCGACTTGATCAACTCAATCTGATCGACGAAAAGCGACTTGCGGCTATATGTCATGGTCAGACGTATCAAAAACGAATGATCAAGGCCTTCAATAAGAAAGTCAGACGTCAAGTGTATCAAGTCGGAGATCTAGTAGTCAAGCGGATTATCTTGCCGCAAAGTGATCCCAGGGGCAAATGGACTCCTACATATGAAGGACCATTTGTGATCAAGAGCATATTTTCTGGTGGTGCAATGATTCTGACCACCATGGACGGCAACGATTTGCCGCACCCTGCGAACGCAGACATAGTCAAAAGATACTACGCATAAAATAACCCGACAAGTCAAAAACCCGAAAGGGCGGCTTGGGCAAAAATGGGCATCCCGGTGAACCGAAAACCCGAAAGGGCGGTTCAGGCAAAAATTAGGGATGAAAACAAAAAAAATCTGTACACCCGGCAAATCGAAAACCCGAAAGGGCGGCTTGGGCAAAAAGGGGTTTCCCGGTGGATCGAAAACCCGAAAGGGAGATTTAGGCAAAAGTTAGGGAATTAAAGCGTACGACTATGTCTCGTCAGATCACTTCAAAGACAGTCTCTTCATCAACCGGTTCCAGGTTTCTGATCAATCCAGCCATCGTCAAACGAAGCATTGAATGGACATATGTTCGGAGTTGTGAAAGCTACAGCAGAATGGAATCCCATGGAATTATTTCGCATAGCCATCTTTGTTTTGTATAAATTTTTCAAATATTCACGACAAGATCCTCTTACTAGGATGATTGTCTCCTTTGTACAAATATACCCAAAGAAAATCAATACAAATACTCTTCCCAAAATTCGTGTCATTTCCCTTTTTCTTTTTCTCTTGCACTATTTGTTTTATTTTGAGAAACGTCCAATGTTTTGTTAAATAGGCATATGCATTTGAAACATGATCACTTCCTAATTGAACCTAAGAAAGGATTACTGATAGGACGAAAGTACAAACGGATATTTTGACACCCTTTCAAAAGAAATCCCTCAAGATCTGTAATCCACATCCCTGGCAAACCCTGAGGTCTATCTCCAGCAGACTCTCGAAGCTTACCCCCAGTAAGGTTCTGAAAGGTATTCCCCGCAGAGTACAGACGTCCCTTCCGAGTTTTATTCAAAGTTATTCCTCACAAAGGCTTATAACTGGGTTATCCTCAGCTAACCATCAGGGGAGATCGCGCTCGCCAAAATTCTTCCCATCCCCAGTGGAGTTCCTCAAAATTCCCCCAACAATAACTTATCAATACTATCCCCGGAGGAGTTTATCTTTGCAAATCCCCAGCCAGAGAATCTCCCGGAAATCATTTTCCCTCAGAGTTTAAGCCTCAGTATCCCCAGCAGATCAAAAACTTCAAATGGACAACCCCCAGCGGAGTCAGACTTTCAAACCTTCTCCCCACAGAGTTTTTAGGAAGAAAAATCTTGAGTTCCCTAGTGAAATCTCCAGAGATACTTCTCTCCAAGCTGAAGATTCTCAATCTGGCCTCCCCAGCATTAAGTCCACTAGTTTGGTACTCCCCAGTAGAAGACTTCAGGAATTCCCCAGAAGATTGGTATACAACCCAAGCTCCAGGTTCCCCAGTAACGACCCAGGACTTATTTTCCCCGGCAGCAGTCAGAATACTTCTATCTTCCGCTGTCCCGGATTCATCTATCCTATGCAAGACAGCTCTCCAGCTTACATGCACATCCATTTACATTCATAACACCATAATATACATTGTATCATGCATCATAGCATTGCATCCAACTAACTCTTTGCCTTTTTCAGGTAAGATCAGTCGACAGACTAAAATCATTCAAATCTTAAGATTTCTGAAAACAGTTCACGGGTTCTCCAAGTAAACGGATGTTAACCTATCACTTGTTCAGATTCTTCCCAAGACTTCTGAAAACAGTTCATGGATTCCTCCCAAGTAACGGATGTTAATCTATCAGCTTGTTCAGATGCACCTTTGAATTCAGTTTACGGAAGCTTCCCAACAACGGATGCTGCTCTATTGCTGATTCAATCTCAAGATTTCTGAAAACAGTTCACGGGTTCTCCAAGTAAACAGATGTTAACCTATCACTTGTTCAGATTCAATCTCAAGATTTCTGAAAACAGTTCATGGATTCCTCCCAAGTAACGGATGTTAATCTATCAGCTTGTTCAGATGCACCTTTGAATTCAGTTTACGGAAGCTTCCCAACAACGGATGCTGCTCTATTGCTGATTCAATCTCAAGATTTCTGAAAACAGTTCACGGGTTCTCCAAGTAAACGGATGTTAACCTATCACTTGTTCAGATTCTTCTCAAGACTTCTGAAAACAGTCCATGGATTCTTCCCAAGTAACGAATGTTAATCTATCAACTTGTTCAGATGCAACTTCTTAAAGACAGCTTACGGAAGCTTCCCAACAACGGATGCTGCTCTATTGCTGATTCAATCTCAAGATTTCTGAAAACAGTTCACGGGTTCTCCAAGTAAACGGATGTTAACCTATCACTTGTACAGATTCTTCTCAAGACTTCTGAAAACAGTCCATGGATTCTTCCCAAGTAACGGATGTTAATCTATCAACTTGTTCAGATGCAACTTCTTAAAGACAGCTTATGGAAGCTTCCCAACAACGGATGCTGCTCTATTGCTGATTCAATCTCAAGATTTCTGAAAACAGTTCATGAATTCTTCCCAAGTAACGGATGTTAATCTATCAACTTGTTTAGATGCGACTTCCTGAAAATAGCTTGCAGGTTCCTCCCAACAACGGATGTCAACCTACGGCTTGTTCAGACCCCCAATTCAGAAATGGTCCAAAGCTTGGACACTGTCCTAATATTTCCTTCCAAATGGCATCTCTAAACCCATTCCCGCATCCAGTGCTTTGATGAGTGCAAATTTCCGGGCACTCTAGTGTCCAACCTCCTTTTACCCTTGAGTCACGAAAGGCAAGCTTGCCAATCTAACTCTTCAGGTCCAAGAAGATTGAACAGGGGCAACTGTTGTACCCCAAAATTTGCCCTCCCATTTCTCATTGATTTCTCCTCACACAGCTCTTGAAGCTCAAAATCCAGTTAGGGTTTCATCTGCTCAAGACTCCTCCTTGCACTGCTAACCCCAAATTAGGGTTTGTGTTTGCACAAAGATGTTTTGACCTAAAGTGCCCAAGATGACTTTCTTGCTTCATATTGACCTCCTAAGTTTATCCATGCCAAGTTTCAAGTCTTGATTCCAAGTTTTGCCCAGTCAATTGGACAGTTGACCTAGAAATCAACTGTATTGGGGAAAAAAGTCAACTGTGGCCAATTGACAGTCAAATCTCATGAAATTTGATCCACATCAACATTATGAACTCATATGAACCATTTGATCAAGTTTGGATCACAATTCCGCAAGAAATTTGATCAGATCACTAAAAGGGTAAAATGGTCATTTTTAGGGTTTTGACTGTACAGAGGCAATTTTTGACTGTTTGACCTAGCCAATGGAAAACCAAGCTCACATATGGACTCAAGGATCCCATGGAATTATCTTGACATGCTCAACAAGTTCAAAAGATCCCAAGTACACAAGATTGACAGTTGAATTTCCCAGTCAATTGATCAGTTTTGACTATATACTAAAAAGTCAAACTTTGACTTTTTGGTCAAAATCAAGAGTCAAGATTCATTTTTCATCAAAACATGCCAAATCATGAAACTTGTTCACCAAGAAATCACAAATTGCAAATTAGGGTTAGAAAATGGAATTTTTCATAACTTAGAATTTTTCTAAGTTATGAAAAACCCTAATTTTTTCCCAACTTTGCCCCACCTTTTCACCAAGATCCATTTGGATTCAAACAAAAGTCAAAACATGAAAGTTGTAGCTTGTTGCATAATCTACAACTTTGATTCACAAAGTTTTCTCATTTGAAGCTTGTATCTCAAGTTACATTTTTTTGAATAAGGGCACTAAACCATTTTTAACTTAGTAGAATTTTAACCTATTTTGACAAGGTTTTCTACCCCACTTCAAGGCCATTTTTCATACCCTTCCACTTAGAATTTCAATTTGCATTTCAAAGATGGATTGTAGTACACATTACAAGCTTTCCAAAATGTCCAAGAACTTCTCAAACAACCTCATGGTTAGAGAGAATCGAATTTCACAATATAGCAAAAAACCACTTTGTTCATGACCAAGTTCCATGTCCATAACTTTGCAAATTTGAACTCAGCATGCTTTAGGCTAGATTACAGGTCCTTAAACCAAGTTACACTCCATAATTTAATGCTTGTTCATTGTTCCAAAGTTTTGTTCCATGAGTTCAAGCATTGTACACAAGATTGATCCATTTTTAGATAAAGTGAACTTTCCATTTTTGCAAAAGCTTGCTTTATGTCAATTGGTAAATCAAAGAAGTACATTGCAAATCTGAATGGCACAAGATTATGGACAAATTGCTCTGATCAAGAGAAGATTATGCAGCCCATTAGGAGGCCCCCTACATGCCTAGAACATCAAGTGGCATTTTGTTGCTTAAAAAAGAAGAAAGTCCCATTTTTTGTAACAACTCTCATACCAGCATTAGCACACAAGAACAAACTTACCAAACACACTCAAGACAACATAACCAAGCTGTGACACGAGCCATTTGCCTCCAAAGCACCCTCCATCTCAGAATCATCCTCAAACTGCAAAAACAGGGTTGCCTCTGCAGTTTGAGTGCAAACTCCCATTTCCCTCGAGCATTCTTATCAAAATCAATTCATACACATTCCCTAGCATGTATGCAAGCTAACCATGACCTAAAACCTGACCTGTAATCCCTCTAACAGTTTCCACCATTTTCATTTTTTCCTTTTGCAGTTGAAGTTCCATAGCTTGATTCAGAAGCTTTCAAGACAAAGTAAACATTGGAATAGCATCCCTGGACCTCAAGGAAGCTTTTCCAATCATCACCTTGCACTGAAAGTTCCTCATTCTCCAGATAGAAGTTCAACTGAATAGGTAAAATTTTGAACTCGTATCTCTCTTATTATGCCTGTTTAGTCTTAAGTTTGTGAAGAAACAAGGTTCTACTCATAGCCCTGAGCATGTCCATATCTTTACATTTCATTTCTTTTGCCTGAGTTGAGAGAATTTAAGCTTTGAAAATGGCAGAAAACTTAGGTTAAGATTTGGGATCACTAAAATTCTCTCTCATTTTTTAGAGTTAGGAGATGTTTTTTATATATTTGGAATCGTGGATTCATGCTTAACATCTTTTGTGTTGGAAGTTTGTTCAAAAAATCAAAGGATCAGGAGTTAGGAACTTGAGAAGCAGGCGCGCGTTTTTTTGAAATTGGTTGTCTGAAGGTTGAAGATAACAGCTTCCTGGGCTGGGCTTGTTGTTATTTCTTTTTGCACCCTGGTTTTGCTATTACACCCCCCAAGCCCATTTGTCTTATTTTTAATCCTTTTTGACTTTTTTCTTTTTTTGTTTGACTTGTTTATTTTTTCTCAGCATATTAAAATTTTGAAAATAATTTTCTCATCATTTTTTGATTTTATTTGGTATTTATTTGATTTTCTTTTGATTTATACATATATGTATATATATTATTATTTAGGATAAATATAAAAATAGTGTAAATACATTCTCATTTTCATTTTTATTTTATATTACCCTCTGAAAATATTTCATACAAAAAATACTATTTTCTAAAAAATATTAAATATTATTATTATTATTTATCCATGATACCTATTTAAAATAATGTATATAAATACATATTTGTTAATATACTTAGAATAAAATATCAAATAATGTACATATTTTATTTTTTAATATTTAATACTAAAAAAGGCCTTTTTTATAAATATACCATATTTTATTTTATTTTTGTATGCAAATAATAAATATTATGTGAATTAATTAATTAATATACATTTTGATTAAAATTAGGGTTTTTGCCCTAAATATGAAAATACTCAAAAATAATACCTTTTTATTTTCTTATTTTATTTTACACAAAAAAAACATTTTTTCATACATATAAAAACTTTCTTTTTGCATTTTGCATATTTATTTAATTTCTATTTAATTGTGCAATTTATTTACCTTGTAAATATTCAAAACAAATGATGTAATAGCCTAGATTTAAATTCTTGTCTAAATATCCCCCATTTGTAAATTTGTACCCCCTCCCTATATTACTATGTTGTAATAGCATAGGAATTTAAATTTCGCACTTTATACGCTTTCTAAATTATGCCATGTTAGAATTAGGGTTTGCACGCGAAAAACGACAAAAAATAGTTTGACCTAATACAAGATAAATGAGCATGAGAATAAACAACACATCTCACACTAGCACCCCCAGGGTACTCCACTTTGTTGCCTTCAAATAAATGGGCCATGTTGTATGTTGAATTTCTTTGGGCAAAGCAAACAAATTGAATGATCATAGTCCCTCGGTAAAACTTTTCAAAACAAATGATCAAGTCCCTTAAAGAAAATTGCCCAAAGACATTTAACGCCGTTGCAATTATGGTCCAAACGATGACCCGCGCCTGTCCCTTTCATCTCCTAAGACAAGATTGTCCACCAAATGCAATGGTGGAACAAAATTGTCAAAATGTTTAAAAACATAACAAAAATCTTTGAGAAAACTTTAGGGTAGATAAACTCTTAAGTACTTGTCAATTTGCAAAGAAAACACTTGCCTAATTTCCAAACCCACTTCATAAACACTTTCAAAATCAACTTTTCAAACCCTTGAAACATCTTTTTAAAAGATAAAACACCTTTTGTAAAACATTCAAGTAAAGAATTGTTACAAGGTTAGCCTAGCACAAGGCGTCTTTTCAAAACATTTTCAAAACCACACACAAAGCACCATTTCAAACGATTGAAAACCAAGGCAAGTTGATCTAAGCAAGTACCTAAGAGCCCATGGATAACCATGGATAGAAGGGGTGCTAATACCTTCCCCTTCTATAATCTACTCCCCGAACCCAAGAAAAAGTCTCAAAGGTTTTTGCTGTGCTTTTTAAACCTTTCCTTAGGATAAAATAAAAAATCGGTGGCGACTCTTGCTCAACCGAAACATTTGCGAAAACAAACGCAAAACCATAGTCAGTTCTCCCACCGTATCACACATCCTAACCCATTTCAAGGATCTCAAGGGCTTGTGATGCAGGTCATGATAAATCAAACATCTAGCAAGGGGCAAAGAGGATTTATTTTCCTCTAGCCAAGGTTGTCAGGGGCTATGACCCACTTGATATGGTGAGCTTTGACTCTTGAAGAAGGTTCCCCTAACCAAGGTTGTTTGGAAATCAAAACCAGACATGATGACTAAAGTCAGGGGCTATGACCCACTGGATATGGTGAGCCTTTGACCCTTGAAGAAGGATTCTCAGCAACATGGAGCTCCTTCAATCAAGCTACCGGACCCAAGTTCTAACAAATTTTCTTGTTTACCCTGCGAGGTCCTTGAAAAAATTACATGCATGTCATACACATCATTGCATAACAGGTACCCTTGTTGCAGGTCACTTACCTTTCCCGCTGTTTATTTCAGCAATGGCTTCCCAACAAGACAACCAGGACCTTCTTGCTCAAGCGACTCGGTTTGGGGAAATCCTCCTGAATCTATCCAAGGGGCAGGAGGAGCTAAGGACACTTCTCATGCAGACTTTGGTCAGGAACAGTGCTGAGGATGAAAGGCTGAAACACCTACAAGCTGAGGTGGATGCATTGAAGGTCCAGATGTTGGGGCAGGTGACTGCCAGTCAAGGGTTAGCTCAAAGACAAGGTGAGCTCTGGTTTCTCGTCAACCAACTGCTTCAGGGTAACCAACTAGGGCAAAAGTCTAAGGGTAAAAAGCCAATCATCGTTCAACCACCTTTGAGACAAGGAGGTAAGGGGAGAGCTCCTCAAATGGCTCCAGTGTCACAGACTCAACATCACAACCAACAAAAGAGCGAGAGAAGGCAGTTCACTCGGCTCAGCATGACCTTATCCCAGATATTGCCACAGTTGCTGGAGACCAAGCTGGTAACTCTAAAAGAAGCTCCGAAGAACCAAAATACAACGTCATCGAAGTATAACCCCAACGCCCGCTGCGCTTATCACTCTGACAGCCCGGGGCATACTACAGATGATTGTTGGAGCTTGAAAAATAAGATCCAAGACATGATCGATGCTGGAGAGATTCAGTTTAAAGTACCCAAGACTCCCCACGTGATCACTTCTCCCTTGCCAAAACATGGCTAGGATTGAGAAAGTTTTGTTCATTCGAATGTTCAAGTTGCAATTCTCTTTTGTTCAAACATTTACTCATGTTAAACATTGTTATCTCATTAATGCATCACATATGTCTGTTCTAAAACAATATATTCATATTCACTAAATGCAAATTATTTTCATATTTTTTCTGATGATCAACTCTTAATTAATAATTCTAAGCCTCTTGAGGGAGGATGACGAAAACGATACTGCTATCCTTACAGTATGCTTTTGAACAGACCCCGCTGATGAGGTACATGCATTGTTTCAATCCCTAAACACTGGAGTTATAAGGATGATAATCCCTCGTCAACCCATCTGAGCCAAAGAAGTAGGAGTTTTTCGTTTCGAAATTTAAAACCCTTAATCATAACCTGGGGCAGGGTAGTCTCTCAGTTGATCCAAGTGCATAACAAATGGCACCAAAGAAGTCCTTACAAAATGAAGAAAGACAGTGATGGTTCCGAATAATCAATAAAGAAAGGAAGTCATTATCTCAAAAAATAAAAAAACCCATTAAGTCAAAACCCATGAAGGAGACTTACAAAACTGGGGCATCCCGCTGACTGTGATTCCCAAAAAAAAAAAGGAAACAGTTCAGGCAAAAAAGAAAGGGATAACAAAAAAAAATCAGAAAAGAAAGAGGTCTTACAAACCCTCAACAAAAACAAAAATGACTGCCTATTCAGAATAAATCATCAATATCTGAACCATCATTGGAACATCAGGACAAAAACTCAAATAAGGTCTAACGCACGATCAGCTGAGTTTAGGATTGAAGAACATCACGAAGAGCGGGTGGGTACAAATAATTTGAGCCTTTATCCTTTGTTTCTTAAACCGTGAACCAGGCCATGTTATAACCCTTAAAAGTCCTAACTGAAGCATGGGTTAGTTCGAAAGCATACTGTTACGAAAGGTATCCTGACTCCTTAAGGCCTACGGTAAAATACGGAGTTGACATCACGTTTTACAAACATTCACTTGTTTTATGAAAAAGAATGCATTTTCAAAATCTTCAAGACAGACATAGGCTTTGCATTTTTAACATAACTTTGTTTGCATATGACTTTTTGTTTGAACAACAGAGAAGTTCGCACGACGAATATCTTATGAACAAAAGTCTTCTCCACAAAAGAGTCACCTCAAATGGAAGAAAGCATCTCCAATCAAGGGGCATGGCATGATCATGGTCTATCATCTGGGGCAGTCAAGTCAAGATTCGGAGAATCTCTCAAAAGCCTATCAGCCTAGGGTAGATCTCCGCCTGAGTCACTTGGGGCATTCCAACAACGAATCTTGCCTGATCAAATACCTTCTGGTGGCATGACAAAACACTTCTAACAGGGGCAAATCCCTACTTTCTGAGAACGGACATAGTCGAAAAATACTACGCATAATCAAAGACCCGCTAGGTTGACACACCTAGGCAAAAATAAGGGCTTCCCGGCGAACCAAAAGGGTTCGGGCAAAATGAAGGGATGAAATGAAAAAAAATCTGTACACCCGGCAAGTCGAAAACCTGAAAAGGCGGCTTGGGAAAAAATAGGTATCCCGGTGGACTGAAAACCCGAAAGGGCGGTCCAGGCAAAAGTTAGGGATCAAAGCGTACGACTATGTCCTATCATCTTGTCACCTGTCTACCAGAAGAAGGTTTGTCCATCAACAACTATCAGCACCTCACAGGTCTTCCTCTCATACCTCAGAAACAGGGGCAATAAAGAGTTGTCCAAGTGATCTAATTGTTCTGTCCTCCAAGGTATCAAGGTAGGTTCAGCTGAAGAACATAACCAGTATATCTTGATTCCCCCAGAGAGTGAGCCAGCAAGTCAGTGCACTCTCCCCAAGCAAAGTTACAGTCAACCTTAAGGAAGTTGAGTATCCTCCAGCAGATCTCAACAGTCTCCAGCAGCAATATACACATTCTTAACAAGCATCCCCGGCAATCTTGGTCTAAAGATCGTTCCCCGGAGGTATATCAAACATTCAAAGGAATCACTTCCCCCGCAGTTCAAAACTTCCCCAAGAGAGTCCAATCCAGTTCCCCAGGAAAGTTGGAATTCCATCTCCCCAAGCAGTAAGCTTATCCCCAGTAGATTTTGGAAGCTTATCCCCGCAGAGCACGAACGCGTCCACCGGCTTTATTCAAAGAGTTATTTCCTTACCAGGATATAACTGGGTTATCCTCAGCCAAAAAGCCACGGAAAGAGCGTCCTCGACGCAGTCTTCTTATCCCCAACGAAGTCTATTCACACTTCCAACACAACAAGGGTATCCCCCAGCAAATTACTATCAACAACTCAGCAAAGTATCTCTATCCCCACAGAGTATTGCTCCCCAGCAAGATCGTCAGAGTACTTTTCTCCCCGCAGAATACTCCATTCGCCAAGTTTATTCCCCAACGGAGTTATCTTCTCCTACTGGTATTCTTGCAATCATCATCCCCAACGGAAGTAAAAGCTTATTCTTCAAACATCAGCCCAGGAGTGACTTCCCGGCATCCGTCAAGGATTTACTTTCCTAGACGAAAAACACATTCATAAAACATCACATACATCATTATAGCATGCATAGACGCATCATATCTTACAAATCTCATTTATGTTGAGAACATCATTGCTTGGTCCATATCATGCATTGCATATGACTGACCTTTACCTTTTAGGAAAGATTCAGTTAAATTCTCAATCATATTTCAAGACCTAGACCAGTTCAGTTAATCGACTCCAAAGATTTCTTATCCAGTCCAAGGCCTTCTCTAGTCCAGCTAAATCGACCCCAAACAGATTTTTCTGATGAAGACTCAGTAGAAGTTATCAAAGGTTTTTCTCAAACGCCCGCTTTTGAGATTATAATTTCCTATGGTTCTCTCCCCAATGTTGTGGAGATGATAATTCCATTTCAGGTTTTTCTCAAACGTCCGCTTTTGAGATTATAATTTCCTATGGTTCTCTCCCCAATGTTGTGGAGATGATAATTCCATTTCAGGTTTTTCTCAAACGTCCGCTTTTGAGATTATAATTTCCTATGGTTCTCTCCCCAATGTTGTGGAGATGATAATTCCATTTCAGGTTTTTCTCAAACGTCCGCTTTTGAGATTATAATTTCCTATGGTTCTCTCCCCAATGTTGTAGAGATGATAATTCCAAACCCAGGTTTTTCTCAAACGTCCGCTTTTGAGATTATAATTTCCTATGGTTCTCTCCCCAGCGGTGCGGAGATGATAATTCCATTCCAGGTTTTTCTCAAACGTCCGCTTTTGAGATTATAATTTCCTATGGTGCTCTCCCCAACGGTGCGGAGATGATAATTCCATTCTAGGTTTTTCTCAAACGTCCGCTGTTGAGATTATAATTTCCTATGGTTCTCTCCCCAACGGTGCGGAGACGATAATTCCAAACCCAGGTTTTTCTCAAACGTCCGCTTTTGAGATTATAATTTCCTATGGTTCTCTCCCCAATGTTGTGGAGATGATAATTCCAACCCAGGTTTTTCTCAAACGTCCGCTTTTGAGATTATAATTTCCTATGGTTCTCTCCCCAATGTTGTGGAGATGATAATTCCAACCCAGGTTTTTCTCAAACGTCCGCTTTTGAGATTATAATTTCCTATGGTTCTCTCCACAATGTTGTGGAGATGATGATTCCATCCCAGGTTTTTTCTCACTGTTTGCTATTTAGATTGTAATTGCCTATGGTTCTCTCCCTGATCCTACGGAGATGGTAATTCCCACCAAGATTTTCTCAACAATTGCTGTTGAGGTTAAGGTCATCCAAGGTTCTCTCACCGTTCCTGTTGAGGTAGTAACCACCCCTGGTTCATTCATCATCTTTTGAAACTCCAGATCCAGCTCCTGTAACCAGTCAGGACATATCTATACAAAGCATCTGAAGACCAGCTCCTGCAACATGTCAGGTACTCATTTTTTTTCTTTTGCAGGTACGCAGGTTCTCGCTAAGGAATCTCTTACGCGATCAACATCCAGATGGCATCTATAAGCCCATCATCATATCCATCAATCTCCAAATGGCATCCGTAAGCCCATTCCCATCACACTGTTACTATGTGAGCACAAATTTCTGGGCACTCTAGTGCTCAATCATCTTTTACCCTCGGATTACGAAAGGCACGTCAGCCAATCTGCATCCTCAGGTCTAAGAAGATTGAACAGGGGCAACTGTTGTACCCCAAAATTTTCCCTCCCATATTCTTCAAAGATTGCCAAGTCATGCTTCAAAATTCCCCAAAGGGTTGCACAGTGTAAGAGCCTCTTAAGCAGTCAAGATTAGGGTTTTGGTTCTAATCAAGAAAATGAAGTTTCCAAAGGTCCAATCAAGTCCCACATGCCTATAAATATGGTCAAGCATCCTCATACCAAGTTTCAAGACTTTCAGCACAAAATTGCACAGTCAAAAACCCTAATTGCACTACAGTCAACTGTAGGGGCAAAATGGTCATTTGACAGTCAAAAGTTCAAATTTTTGGTCAACATCTCATTTTGAAGCCACAAACATCATTTTATCAATGCTTGATCATGATTCTCAAAGCTTGGCTCAAAAATCATCAAGATGCAAAAGTTTCCTTATTTGGACAGTTGAAAAAGTCAACTGTAAATTGACAGGGCATAACTTTCACATGGATTATCAGAAAAATTCCATCCAAAGCTCATTTTGAAGAGAACGACATTCCCTACAACTCATCTTCATACTCCAAGTCCAAGAAATGCTCTCACAAAAAGTTATCAATTTCAACATTATAGGTCATTTTCAAAAGTCAACAAAAAGGGACTTTAAGTCAAAGGCCATAACTTGAGATTGGTAAATCAAAATGACATGGGACCAAAGGCATTGGTTAGAGGACTAAAAGACCTTTCCAAAATGTCCAAGAACATGAGCAAAGCTTAAAAATTGAGCAAGTTATGCCTTGTGGAAGTTGGGAAATGTTTTGGATATTTTGAAAAATCAACATTGATTCAAATGACCTAAAATTGCTAATGGGCCTTTTTTCTTCCACAAATCATCATCCAAGGCATGTGCACGACCACTTGGCCCAAAGGGAACTTTTTCTTCATTTTTTATTTATTTATCTGAATTTTTATTATTAATAATTCATTTAAATTAATTAAATATATGAAAAATATAAAACCTAATGTTCCAAATCTTTTTGTGCACATAATATCTCTAAAATTTCGTGCAAAGCAAATTAGGGAAGAATTAGGATGATTGGATATGATTGAGAGCTCAAATTGCATGAAAAAGATTTGAAAGTTATGGCATAAAAAATCAAATATTCCTTCATCAATTCATGGATCTTTTGGATCAAATTCCTTGACCTAATTGTTCCACACATATATACAAAGCAAACCCTCATGCTTTTGGTCTCCAGGCTGCGCCATATCAAGAGAATAAAACTTGACTTTTTCACAAAAAAGTAAAAATCTGAAAACACACTTGCAGGTCGATTCAAGCCTCAAAACCTATTCCATTAGTTTGCCAGGGTTGCCAGTAAACGATTCCAATCAAAAACTTAGCCCCATACTCAAAGAATTGGTAATTCGAGGGTGAACTGTATCACTTTTCTTGCATAATCGTATTCTATTATTTAGACCATATCATTGCATTTTATTCATGGATTTGTACTAACGAGACTTTTCTGAAGCTAACGGTGTGCTCCAATTGAATTTTCATCACCCATAGGCGAATCTACCATTATTGTTTTCTAGGGTTTTACAAGCTACGAATTGGGGGTTTCTTGGTACTGTAAAATTAGCAAATCACAATGCCGTGGTTGAAACTGGAAGGCTTGGACGAAGACAATGGAACTCTCGCGCTCAATTTATGAGCATCCAATGGCTATTCGCTATTTTCTAACATAATGCCTATAGCAACGTTTGAAAACCGTTGCCAATGTTTTATCTTTTTTCAGGAAAACAAACCAAGGAAGAAGATGATGATGTGTAGAACGGTGGTTGGCCTGTTTAAATTTTCGCGCGGAAAACCAAGTATCAATGCGTTTTGTTTTATTATATTTATTTGTTGTATTAATTTACAGATAAGCAAAGTGGTCCAGTGGACAACAGGCGTAGTGGTGACTTTCAGGACCTGGGTTCGATCCCAGGTCCCCGTCCTTTCATGTTATTTTTCTTCCAATTCTTATCCTGTGCAGCGTCAACACAAGGAGGTTACCATGTGGTCCACCATCTCGCATGCCACGCGTTTAATCTCATCAAATCAAAGGCCCTGATCTGATGAGTTCAGTGCACGCTAGTCAACAAGGCTACAGGCTAGCCACGAAAGTCCAACAGGCCAAGGTTGATGGGCCTGAATTATTAAGGCTTCACCCTCCAATTTGGGGCAGACCCCCTAAGTTTGCCATTTTATTTTTTGCATTATTTCTATTCTTCTTTTAATTATTGTTTTTAATTAATTTATTATTTTCATAATACACAAAAACCATAAAAAATCAGAAAAGAGATAAAAAAATATAATAAATATTTTATTATTTTTATAAATAAATTGTCTTAATTAAATTTAGTTATTAAATTAGGTTTAATAGTAATGTTTTCATAATTAATTTAAAAATATAGAATTAGGGTTTAATTAATTTTTTATCCCTTTTTATTTTTCTTTCATAAATAATTAAATAATTAAATGTTTATTTTTGTAATTGAAATTGCATGTAAATTAATTAGGGTTAATTTTAGGTTAAAATTCAATGTTTTCATAATAAAATAAAAAATTGTAGAATTAGGTTTAATTTTAATTATTTCTTTTTTTTCATTAAAATCACAAAATACCAAAAAGACAATTTCTTTTCCCTTTAATTTTAATTAATTCATCGTTTAATTTAATTTTGCAAAAAGGGTCCAACACCCTCGTTTAATTCTTAATTCGCACATTTATTTTTATTCTTTATAATTTTGATGTATCTCTCCCGAAGCCGTGTAACTAATTGCTCGCACTTTACTTTTCATTAATTCTTTATTTTTTCTGTCAAATCGGGTTCAAGAAATTTTGGCGATGTGGACCCGCGCCTTTTGTAATAGCTTAGGATCTTTTATTTCTCGCACTTTTAACTGTTAATCAAGGCATGAAAGAATGAATGGACAAAAATAAAAACAAACGCTAGATCACCAATGACATGACAAGATAAATACAAATGAAACGACACACAAATCGCACACACCACCCCTAGGGTACGCCTCACTGTTGCCTTGCCTCGAAAGGTGATCGTCGAGTAGAGGATGTCTTAGTAAGTCCTCATGATCCGGGAACCTGGCATGAGGGTAGCTTCTAAGGTGTCTTTCCATTGCTCTGGTGATCACCATGTCCCGAACCTCGAATTGACCCGAACACCTCCAACGGTGGTGCTACCTACCTCTCAATGGTGGGATGGCACTACTTTAAAGGACATTTACACAGACGAATTCCTTAGGGTAGGTAGGTTCTCGTAGATACTTTCTCTAAATTCAAAACAAATTCAAAAAATACTTTTCACACCAACACATTTTCAAAAGCTTTCGAAAGCATTTTTCAAACACTCTTGAGGACCGATACAAGAGTCGAACTGGAATTTTCAAAGAAACTTTTTTAAAACCCACAGTTGAAAAGCAAACAAACCATTTTTGAAAACACAATGAGCAAGTATCTAAGAGCCCATGGATAACCATGGATAGAAAGGGTGCTAACACCTTCCCTTTCTATAATCTACCTCCCGAACCGAGAGCAATCTCTTTAAGGAATTTTTCTGTGCTTTTGTCCTTTCCATTTGGAGAAAATAAAAGACGGTGGCGACTCTTGCTTCCGCGACATTTCGCGAACCAGCGTTAAACAGTCAGTTCCAGATCCACCGATCACACATTTCATCCCTTATTTTTGCCTGAACCCTTTTGGTTCGCCGGTAAGCCCTTATTTTTGCCTAGGTGTGTCAACCTAGCGGGTCTTTAATTCATGCGTAGTATCTTTTTACTATGTCTGCATTGGCGGGGTGAGGAAGGTCGTCACCATCCATGGTGGTTAGAATCATAGCTCCTCCTGAGAAGATATGTTTAACCACAAACGGCCCTTCGTACGTAGGGGTCCATTTGCCCCTGGGATCACTTTGAGGAAGAATGATGCGCTTGATTACCAGGTCTCCGACTTGATACTCTTGTAGTCTGACTTTCTTGTTAAATTCCCTGATCATCCGTTTTTGGTACGCCTGACCATGACAAATAGCAGTGAGTCTCTTTTCGTCAATCAAGTTTAATTGATCAAGTCGAGTCTGGATCCAGTCATCTTTGTTCAAACCTGCATCTTTCATTATCCGGAGAGAGGGTATCTGGACTTCTATGGGCAAGACTGCCTCCATGCCATAGACCAAGGAAAAGGGTGTTGCCCCTGTTGATGTTCGTGCTGAGGTACGGTACCCGTGAAGAGCAAACGGTAACATCTCGTGCCAATCTTTGTAGGTCACTGTCATCTTCTGCACAATCTTCTTAATATTCTAATTCGCTGCTTCGACAGCCCCATTCATCTTCGGCCGGTAGGGAGAAGAGTTGTGATGCTGTATCTTGAATTGCTCGCAGAGCTCAGTGACCATCTTGTTGTTGAGATTGGTACCATTGTCCGTAATGATCCTCTCAGGGACACCATATCGACAGATCAGGTTATTCCGAATGAATCGTGCCACGACGTTCTTGGTTACCATAGCATAGGAAGCTGCTTCAACCCACTTTGTGAAGTAATCAATTGCTACCAGGATGAAGCGATGCCCGTTGGATGTCGTAGGTCTAATCTCGCCGATCATATCAATGCCCCACATTGCAAAAGGCCAAGGTGCTGTTGTTGTACCCCAAAATTTGCCCTCCCATATTCATCAAGAAATTGCCAAGTCAAGGTCACAAGATTCCCCCAGGGTTGTGCAGCTCAACTGTCTCCTATACAGTCAAAACTAGGGTTTGAGTTCTGGTCAAGCAAATGAACTTTTCAAAGGCCCAATCAAGTCTCATATGCCTACAAAGATGGTCAAGCATCCTCACATCAAATTTCAAGGCATTCAGCTCAAAAGTGCACAGTCAAAACCCTAAATTGCACTACAGTCAACTGTAGGGGCGAAATGGTCATTTGACAGTCAAAAGTTCAAATTTTTGGTCAACACATCATTTTGAAGCCACAAACATCATTTGATCAATGCTTGATCATGATTCTCAAAAATTGGCTCAGAAAATCATCAAGATGCAAAAGTTGCTATATTTGGACAGTTGAAAAAAGTCAACTGAAATTGACCAGGGCATAACTTTCACATGGATTATCAGAAAAATTCCATCAAAAGCTCATTTTGAAGAGAAAGACATTTCCTACAACTCATCTTCATACTTCAAGTCCAAGAAATGCTCTCACAAAAAGTTATCAATTTCAACATTATAGGTCATTTTCAAAAGTCAACAAAAAGTGACTTTAAGTCAAAGGCCATAACTTGAGATTGGTAAATCAAAATGACATGGGACCAAAGGAATTGGTTAAAGGACTCTAAGACCTTTCCAAAATGTCCAAGAACATGTGAAAAGCTTAAAAATTGACCAAGTTATGCCTTGTGGAAGTTGGGAAATTTTTGGGAATTTTGAAAAGTCAACATTGATGCAAAAGGCCTAAATTTGCTATTGGGCCCATTTTTCTTCCAAGTTTCTTCATGCCAAGCCTATGCACGACCACTAGGCCCAAAGGGAAGTATTTTCATATTTTTTAATTATTTATTTGAATTTATATTAATTTATATTCATTTAAATCATTTTAATACATGAAAAATATAAACCTAACCTAAAAAAATCTTTTTATGCACATTATAGGCTCAATATCTCGTGCTTAGTCAATTATGGAAGGTTTTGGGTTGATTGGAACTAATTGGTACAAAATACATGAGAAAAAAGATATGAAAAGATCATTGAAATCAAATCTTCAAAAACCATTATGGCCATGGATTTTATTCAATCTTTTTGACCTAAATCGTTCCATACAAGTACTAGAACAAGACCTAATGCAAAGGAGACTAAAAGCTGCGCATAAACAAGCCATTGAAAATTGAAAATTTCTCATAAAACTCAAATACTGAAATCAGGGTTTTAGGTCGATTCAAGCTTCAATCTTCATCCCATTAGCATCCTGAGACATCCTTGAACGTTTCTCAATCTTCAACATCAACAAAAACGCCTTGAATTGGTACCTCTAAGTCAAACTGTACCTCAAAAATTCCAAAATCGTATAGCATCATTCAAGCATCGTTTTGCATTTTTATTTGTTGATTCTTATTCCTTGTGAAGTTCTAAAGCTAACTGTGGTGTTTAATTGCGTTTTTATTGATCATACACGATTCCACCATATGCGATTTTTAGGGTTACAGGTTTTCCAGATTGGGGCTTTCACAACCAAGTGAAATTAGGGCTCAAGATGACCATGGCTGGATTCAGCACATCAAGACGAAGAAGTCTTGACCCTCGCGCCCAATTTATATATACCATAGCGCTAGTCGCTATTTTTCCATAGCCTGTCTGAAACCACGCCCAAAAAACCGTTGCCAATATGTTTCATATTTCAGGAAAACGAAGAAGAAGAAGTCGTGTCAGAACGTGATTGATCCATTTGAATTTCGCGCGAATTTCCAAACGCGCTAACGTTTTCTTCTTATATTGTTTATTGTTTATTATATGTTAAATGACAAGTGCTTGGTTCAGTGGCAACACGTGATGCATGTAACATCAAAGACCTGGGTTCAAGTCCCAGGTCTGGCAATTTCCATAATATTTTTCAACGCAGGTTCCTATGCTTCGCTAATGTCCCAGTACACCATGCACACTCAAAAATCAACTAGCCACGCGTCCTGGAGATCTGATCAAAGGTTCAGTTTGAAAGCATACCATGGATGTAAGTCAACATGCCACGCACGATCCAAGAAAGTCAACCAATTTCCAGCTTATTGGGCCAGGTTTCTCAAATCTATACCTCCATCTGGGGCCTGAACCCCCCCTGGTTTGCTTTTCTTTTCTTTTATTATTTTAATTATTGTGTTATTTATTTTTATTGCTTTAATTAATTAATTTTCTCTTTTTACAAAATATAAAAAAACATCATAAAAATCCAGAAAAAGATAAAAATGTAATAAATATTTTATTTTAATTATTTTATTTTCATGAATAAATTATGTAATTGAATTTAGTATAATTAGGTTTTTTTAGTTTTAATTCTTTTCATAACAAAATATAAAAAATATAGAATTTAGGTTTAATTGTTGATCTTAATCCTTTTTTTAATTTTCCCTTTTTTAATAATATTGCTTATTTTATTTATTATTTTCATGAGTAAATTGTATATAAAAATTAATTTAGGTTAAATTAGTCAAATTTCAATATTTTCTTAATAATTAACAAAAAAATTAGAATTAGGGTTTTACCTCCACTTTTCTTAATTTCAATTAACTCCTTTTCTCATTAAATCTAAAAAAAACACAAAAATACTAGTTTCATTTAATTTTAATTTCCTTATTAATTTTAATTGTTTGTAAAGGGGTCCAACGCCCTAGTTTTGTTTTAATTTCTTTATTTCGCGCATTTATTTTATAATCGTTTAAATAGTTATGTAAATCTCCCAAAGCCATGTAATTTACTTTTCGCACTTTATTTACTTCGCTTTATTTATTTTTCCGCTAAATCGGGTCCGGTTTAATTTTGGCGATGTGGACCCGCGCCATTTGTAATAGCCTTAGATTTATTTTTCGCAAACTTTACAACTGTTAAATATGCATGCAAGAATGAATGGACTTAAATTAAAATCAAGCGTAGAACACGACAAACATGACAAGACAAATAACTGAAACATGACACACAATTCGCACACACCACCCCTAGGGTACGCCTCACTGTTGCCTTTCGAAAGGTGATCGTCGAGTAGAGGATGTCTTAGTAAGTCCTCATGATCCGGGAACCTGGCATGAGGGTAGCTTCTAAGGTGTCTTCCTATTGCTCTGGTGATCACCATGTCCCTAAAAATCGAATTGACCCGAACACCTCCAACGGTGGTGCTACCTACCTCTCAATGGTGGGATGGCATTACTTTAAAGGACATTTACACAGACGAATTCCTTAGGGTAGGTAGACGACTCTAGATACTTGCTCTGAACTTTAAAACAAATCAAAAATACTTTTCACACCGACACCTTTTCAAAAGCTTTCGAAAGCAATTTTTCAAACACTCTGACGTATGAGTCGAACTGAAATTTTTCAAAGAAACTTTTTAAAACCCACATTGAAAAGCACACAAACAATTTTGAAAACATATGAGCAAGTATCTAAGAGCCCATGGATAACCATGGATAGAAAGGGTGCTAACACCTTCCCTTTCTATAACCTACCTCCCGAACCGAGAGCAATCTCTATAAGGAATTTTTCTGTGCTTTTGTCCTTTCCATTTGGAGAAAATAAAAGACGGTGGCGACTCTTGCTTCCGCGACATTTCGCGAACCAGCGTTAAACAGTCAGTTCCAGATCCACCGATCACAGCTGTCAAGACGTTCAGAGGAACTGGAGGGACGTGCACCTTATCAGCATAGATCTGGCACTTATGACACGTCCGAGAATGTTGGTAACAGTCGGCTTCCATTGTGGACCAGAAATATCCTTCCCGGAGGATTTTCTTTGCCATAGTATGTCCACTAGAATGTGTTTCGAAGGTACCTTCATGTAGTTCTGCCATGATCTTTTCTGCTTCAGTCTTATCCACACAACGCAGTAAGGTCGAATCATGGTTTCGCTTGTAGAGAATGCCATTGCTGAGGAAGAACTTTGCAGCGAATCTTCTCAGAAACTTCTTGTCGTTAACGGATGCACCCTCGGGGTATTCTTGAGCTTCCAAGTACCTCTTCACTTCATGATACCAAGGTTTCTCAGTTACCTCTTCAGTCTCAAGATCACAATAATATGCAGGTTCGTCCAATTTCCAGATAATGATCCGGGGAGCCTCGTTGTCCCATTTGACTTTGAACATGGAAGACATCGTAGCTAACACGTCCGCCAACGGATTCTCCTCTCTTGGGAAGTGTTCAAAAGTTATCTCTGTGAAATGGGGGATCAATGTCAACGCACACTCTTTGTAAGGAATAAGATTTGGGTGTTTCGTATCCCACTCGCCTTTGATCTGACTGATCACGAGAGCGGAATCTCCGAAGACACTTAGAAACTTGATCCTTAGGTCAATTGCAGCTTGAAGACCCATGATGCATGCCTCATACTCTGCCATTTTGTTGGTGCAGTTGAAACATAGCCGGGCGGTAAGTGGAGTATGAGTGCCTTTGGGAGAGATGATCACAGCGCCAATACCGTTACCCAAAGCGTTTGAGGCTCCGTCAAAGTGCATAGACCATCGGGATCCTTCCTCAGGTCCTTCATCCGGTCCAGGTACTTCATAATCAGTTACTAACATGATATTCTCGTCGGGAAATTCAAAGTTCATTGACTGGTAGTCATCCACTGCCTGGTGTGCCAAATGGTCTGCCAGTACACTTCCCTTGATTGCTTTCTGAGTCGTGTACTGGATGTCGTATTCTATCAAGATCATTTTCCATCTTGCTATTCTTCCGGACAAGGCGGGCTTTTCGAATATGTACTTGATAGGATCCATTTTTGAAATCAACAGGGTAGTGTGAGTCAACATATACTGTCTCAGCCGGCGAGCAGCCCATACCAAAGTGCAGCAAGTTTTCTCGAGCAGTGAGTATCGGGTCTCACAGTCGGTAAACTTTTTGATAAGGTAATAAATGGCATGCTCTTTTCGGCCAGACTCGTCATGCTGCCCCAACACACACCCCATTGAGTTGTCCAGTACTGTCAAGTATAATATTAGAGGTCTCCCTTCAACCGGTGGCATAAGAATGGGTGGTTCTTGGAGATACTCTTTGATTCTGTCGAAAGCGGCCTGACATTCATCGTTCTAACGTACTACTTGATCTTTCTTCAGCAGCTTGAAGATTGTTTCACAGGTAGCAGTTAGATGTGAGATGAATCGGGCAATATAGTTCAGCCGTCCTAGAAAGCCTCTGACTTCTTTCTCTGTCTTGGGAACTGGCATCTCTTGTATGGCTTTCACCTTGGCAGGGTCCACTTGAATACCTTTGTCACTTACGACGAAGCCTAGCAATTTTCCAGATCTTACCCCGAAGGTGCACTTGTTCGGGTTCAACCTCAGCTTGTACAACTTCAGACGGTCAAACAGCTTCTGTAAATGGTCAAGGTGTTCCTCCTCAGTTTGGGACCTTGCAATCATATCGTCGATATATACTTCTATCTCATGATGGATCATGTCATGAAACAAAGCAACCATGGCACGTTGGTAGGTTGCCCCAGCATTTTTCAACCCAAAAGGCATGACCTTGTAGCAAAAGGTGCCCCACTGAGTAACAAAAGTGGTCTTCTCCATGTCTTCAGGAGCCATCTTGATTTGATTATAACCGGAGAAACCATCCATGAAGGAGAATACCTTGTGCTGAGCAGTGTTCTCAACCAGAACGTCGATGTGAGGTAGAGGGAAGTCATCTTTAGGGCTTGCCCGGTTCAAATCCCTGTAGTCAACACATATTCGGACCTTACCATCTTTTTTCGGCACCGGAACCACGTTGGCAACCCACTGAGGGTAAGAAGTCACTGCTAGAAACCCGACATCAAATTGTTTCATAACCTCAGCTTTGATTTTCTCGGACATCTCTGGACGCATACGGCGGACCTTCTATTTTACGGGAGGACAGTCTTCCTTGGTAGGCAGGTGATGAACCACAATGTCGGTATCCAACCCAGGCATGTCTTCGTAAGACCATGCAAAGATTTCCACATAATCATGCAACATCTGAATCAACCGTTGTTTCATACTGAGCTCTAGATTGGCACCCATCTTGACTTCCTTTCTGTCTGTCTCAGTACCCAGATTTACCGTTTCCACTGACTCTTCATGTGGCTGAATGGCCCTCTCTTCCTGGAGTAGCAGTCTTGCAAGCTCACCAGGCACTTTGCAATCATCTTCACCTTCGTCTTCGGCTAAGTTGATCGAATTTTCGAAGTCATAACTGTCAGTAGAAGAGTCGTTACCAGTGAGATCCAGAGTGGATTGGAACTTGTATAAGTGAGTGTGTGTAAATATAACTGTTTTGCAATATAATAAAGAAAGAAAGGGAGCGCAAGATTTGAAATGCGAAAAACGTCCAATGCTTTTATTCATGATATATGAAAATGACAAATAATAAGCCCTCACAAATGAAGCCACGGTGCCCCGGGTAAGACACCGAGCCATAAAGTTTCAAATTATTGTTCGTTACAAATTTAAAACAAAGGAGTTCATTACTGAGTGACAAAAGTAATAGGTATGAAATCTTTGGCAGTCCAGTTGTTCAGTCCACCATTGGTCGTTGGGTAGATCCAGCTGTTGAATTCAGATTCCTTCGCTTCGTCTTCAATAGCATTCACTCCCGGGTTGGTGATTAACACAGGAGGTCTTCCAATCCTTGCCTTACGAATAGCCCTCTGAGCTTCTGCAGTGAAACCCAAACCAAACTTGTCAGTCTTCGGAGTAAAATCAGGAAGTCGGCCCCAGTTTGCACACTCACCCTTCTCAATCACAGCCCGGACATCCTTTAAGGAAGCCATCTTCAACGGAGAATCTTCTTCAGTCACAGTCTCTGTTGATGCCAATGTCTGAGGAACCTCTTCAAAGTGTTGAAAGGGGGTCTCAATGAACTCCCCATCCATCTCTATGTACCGGAACGAATTGAGGTGGCTGACCATATATTCTTCCTCCCCCTGCACTGTAACAATCTTCCCTCTGACCGGGTACTTAAGCTTCTGATGTAATGTGGAGGTCACATCTCCAACCTTGTGGATCCATGGACGACCCAGCAAACAAGAATAGGATGGTCTGATGTCCATCACATAGAAAGTAGAATCAAAAACTTGAGAACCAACCCTGATTGGAATGTCAACTTCCCCATGTACCATCCTTTTCGAACCGTCAAAGGCCCGGACAATAATGTTACTTGGCTTGAGCTCTAAACCCTCACAATCCAGCCTGTCTAGAGCTTTCTTGGGCAATACATTCAATGAAGAACCAGTGTCAACCAGCACATGGGCAAGAGTAGTGCCCCTGCATTCAATGGAGACATGCAGGGCGTCGTTATGGTTCTTTCCCTTGGCAGTCAGATCAGCGTCAGAGAAACCCAACCCATTATCGGCAGTCAAGTTGGCCATACAATCGGTAAATTGATCAGCAGACGTTTCTTGTGGCACGTGGGCCGTCTTCAGGAAGGAAATCAGGGCCTTGGCATGGGCCTCTGAACACAACAACAGTGATAGCATGGAAATCTTAGATGGGGTGTGCCCCAGCTGCTCAACTACATTGAAATCACCCTTCTTAATGATCTTGAGAATCTCTTCCATCTCTTGCTGGGAAGCTTCAACATTGGTTGTCTTCGGTGCCTCCGTCTGGGCAGGCACATCAGTAGCTATCCCTTTGCCCCGAGCGTCAGATGACTCGGCAGCAGGGGTAGAAACAGGAACTTGGTCAGGAAGGGAAGCAGGCACACTGGCAGGTGTGATGACAAGAGGTCTTTGAATAGCTGGTGGCGCAATATCTGGTGAGAACAGCCTACCACTGCGAGTGACTTTAGCAGGCCCGGTGATACTGGTGACGCTGGTACTGGTATCAAACTCTTGCTTTACTCCGAGCACATAAACATCTGCCCCATAGTGCCAAGGGACAGCTTTGTCAGATGTATAGGGGCGGGGCTCCGGAACAGTAATGATGATAGGTGTAATCTTGTGAACAAACATGATTTGGACAGGCTTCTTTGAGGGATCCTTAGGAGAGTAAATAGTAACAATAGAAACTTCTTCAGCAGGGGTAACAGGAACAACAACCTTCTCGGACAAGATCTCTTTGTTATCCATCAGGTTTTGGATGCCTGACCTCAACAAAGGACAACCAGCAGGTGAAACAGAACATAGAAGGCAACCTTTACTACATCCCGGAAATAAACCGGCTAGTAACAGGTTCCTTTTAACAGTCAACAACGGAGTATCAATATCGTCCACAGAGGCTACATACCGGTCTTCTTCCACAGCATTCGCTCCATGCTGGGGCATGGGAGCAGTCACAACATTGGGCCTTTCGGGCGCCTCGAACTGTATTTCTTTAGCATCAATAAGGTCCTGAACCTTATTCCTCAGAGCCCAACAATCATCTGTAGAATGCCCCGGGCTATCAGAGTGATAAGCGCAGCGGGCGTTGGGGTTGTACTTTGGAGAGGTTGTATTCACTACCTTCAGAGCTTCTTTGACAGTTACCAGATTGGTTGACAGCAGTTGCGGCAAGATCTGAGACAAGGTCATACTAAGCCGAGTGTACTGCCTTTTGGGTCTCTCACCCCTTGGTTGGTTATATTGTTGAGGAGCAGCAGCAGGCTTAGAAATTACCACCGCGTTGACAGCTTGGCGGCGTTCCGGTTTATTTTGTTTCCTCGAACCATAAACAACACTAGATTCCTTTTTGAAGGGTTTCTTTTCAGAACTTGAGGATACACCTTTCTGTATCTTCCCCGACTTAATACCAGCTTCTATCCTTTCTCCAGTCGGAATGAGGTCTGTAAACCCTACAGAAGAATTACCAATCAGGTGGTTAAAGAATGGACCAGACAGGGTCCCCAAGAACATGTCCACAAGTTCACAGTCAGTCAACGGTGGCTGCACCCTACCAACCAGGTCTCTCCACTTTTGCGCGTACTCCTTAAAACCTTCTCCCGGTCCTAGCGACATACCCTGGAGTTGGGTACGCGTAGGAGCGAGGTCGGCATTGTACTGATACTGCTTATAAAATGCAGTAGCCAAGTCCTCCCAGTTTCGAATACTGGCTCCATCCAGCTGATAGAACCACTCGAGTTGAGCCCCTGAAAGGCTATCCTGGAAGAAATGGATCCATAGGTTCTTGTCTGCAGTGTAAGGTTGGATCTTCCTTACATAAGATCTGAGATGCAGCTTAGGGCAGGATGCCCCGTCATACTTCGCAAAATAAGGTGCCTTGAACTTGTGTGGGATCACCACCCCAGTAGATAAACCTAAATCCCCAAAATCCAACCCAGGCACCTGTTGAATCTCCATGACACTCAGATGGTCCTCTAGTTGCTTGTACCTGTCCTCAGCAGGAGGGTATTGTTCATCATTGAAATCTGTCTCGTTGACGGAGACCACAGGACTAGGGACCCTTCCCCCTTGGGGACTATCCTTCTCTACAGAGGAAGTAGCCTGATCAGCCTCATTCTGCAGTGTATTCCCAAACCTCCGTCCAGTTTTAAACAACACAATCCTCTTCTTCTTCTTCTTCAAAAGCAGAGTCTTCAATTCCTGTTGACCCTGGGCTAAGCTCATGACCAGCTCTTGAAACTGGGAGTTCTGGGCCTGGAGGGCCTTGATAGCTTGTTCATTGGATGATTCAGGATTCATGATGACTGCTGAAATAAACAGCGAAGAAGATTAAGCAACCTGTAGAAAAAAGGGTACCTGCTATGCATATGATGAATGAAATGCGTATGATTTATGTTTTCAAAGACAATCGGGATTCAACTTTGTAAACAAAAAGGAAACACACTTTATTAGATTAAACTTTGAATTGTTCAACAACTTGCCCTTAGGCGTTACAAGAATGAAAATACTGAAAAGGAAATAAGAGCTGTAAAGGAAACATCCAAAGTCCATCAATGCTCCCATGGCCTCCTCTTCTCAGTACGGATGTAGTCATTCAGGATTCGCTCGTTCTCCAATTGCTTAGTCAGCTTCTGGATCTTTTGTTCTTGTTCATTGAACCTTTCCCGATAAGAATCCCGTTCTTCCTGTAGTTGCGCCCAAGACCTCTTTAGTGTATCAACATCAGTAGGTATCTGAGGAGGGAGTACAATTGGAGGAACCCCGTCTCTATTAGGAAATTCAAGAATGATAGGCCTGACAGCTTCGTATGGCATACCTAACTTATGAGCACGGATGCAGACCCATTTGTAGTAGGATTCCATAGGTAGAGAAGTCTTCGGTCCCAACTCATGTGGGTCATCTTTGTGAATTCTGTCCCAAGCCTTGATGAATCTACGACGCAGCTCGTCACTATCTACCTGAAACTCAAAACTGATGTGAGGCACCAACATCTCATGAGGCCCTGCTCTTCTGGCTCTGCCAAACTGACGGAGAGCTAAACATGGATTATAAGAGATTCCTCCCTGAGTACCGATCAATGGAACATTAGGATACTCTCCGCAACAATCAATAACAGCTACCTCATCCAAACCTCTGAGAGTCCAAATGATGTCATTATCAGTGAGAGACATTAACCTATGAGCCCAGCCTCTTCCTTCTTTGTTCTTCAGCACGAACTTAGGGAGGTGTAAAATAAACCACCTCACTAACAAAGGAGCACAACACCACAAAGTTCCCCGTCTTCGAGCAGTACGAGCATAGAGTTGTTGCAAGATATCACCCAAGAGAGTGGGTACAGGATTCCGAGACATGAAGATCCTTATGGCATTGACATTGACAAAGTTATCAGGATTTGGAAACAGAACCAGACCATAGATTAAGAGAGCCAAGATGTCCTCGTACGCCCTAAAGTCTAAGTCATTCCAGAAACTATTAGCTTTACCAATCAGAAACTTAGCCAAAAAGCCCTTAACTCCGCTTCTAGTCACCCAATTATCCATTACCTCTTTGTTGGTCAAAGGAAGGGCTGCAACAATCTCCTCAAGCCTAAGAGTCTTTTCCCAACCAGTGAAGGGAGTCTGTTCCAAAACAGGAATACCAAGCAAATCAGAGAATTCTTCCAGGGTAGGGACCAGCTGGAAGTCTTAAAAGGTGAACCAATGGTATAGAGGATCATAAAACTGGGTCAGAACACTCATCAGTTGTTGGTCCCACTTTGCAGTGACTAAACCGAGAAGAGAACCATGCCTCTGAATGAAGGAAGTAGTGTTTGGAATTCTGTCAACCAACTCTTTAAGCAAATCAGGTGGGTGAACAAAGTTGAGCCGGATAGTATTCCTTCGCACAGGCATCATAATGTCCTACAAAACAGAGCAAAGATGAACCCTCTTGTCTTTGAAATGAGTCAGTCCTTATGCAGGATGCATGCGATGGTATGATGGCATGATGTTATGGAAAAGCACACCACAAGTATTCACAAAGGCAAACATGATAAGGCACACAAGTCACACAAGACATCCCTTAGAGTTCAGGCCAGCATGAAGTTTAGGTACTACCCTCTTTCAGTTTCGTTGGTTAAGACCTGTCCTACCAAAAGTAACCGGGTTCTAGAGGATCCCAATATCACTGACTACCCTCAATCGGTAATAACTCCAGCGTCGAAATCTTTTCTTGCGGCCAGAACCATCGCGAGAGTTTAGCCTCAATGGGTGTAGCATACTGCTACTGTTCTATGGCCAAGTTGGGTCAATTTAGGGTTCTAAGGTCGGTTGGTGCTTAATGACTCCTCAGAAGACCCATATTCTCCTCGTTGCAACACAAGGGATATCGGTACAGACCAAGGTGTCACACCAACGTAGCCACTGCTTCACCCGTGTCGGTCTACGCCGGACAGGTCCCTCACAGCTTATGCTACCTAAAAGGGTATCCCCAGATCCGGGTTAGGATGCATGAAACTCCGATGCAAGCCCACAATAATAAAGCAAACAAAACATTCAATTGAAAACATAAGTATGATCTAATCCTAAGGTACACCTCACTTATTAAAAGTCCCTAGCAGATTCGCCAGTTCTGTGATCGGTGGAAATAGAACTGATTGTTTTTTAAGTTGGTTCGCGAAATGTCGCGGTAAGCAAGAGTCGCCACCGTCTTTTATGTTCTCCAACATGGAAAGGACAAAAGCACAGCAAAATTCCTTATTTGAGAATGTTCTCGGTTCGGGAGGTAGATTTATAGAAAGGGAAGGTGTTAGCACCCTTTCTATCCATGGTTATCCATGGGCTCTTAGGTACTTGCTCGCTATGTTTTCAAAATTTGTTTACTTTTCAAGTGCTTGTGGGTTTTGAAAAAAGTTTAGTTTGAAAAACTTCCAGGTAACTCTTGTATCAGTCCTCAAGAGTGTATGAAGTATTTGTTTGAAAACTTTTTGAAAGTGTAGGTGCGAAAAGTTGTTTTTTTGTTTTTGAAAGAGCAAGTACCCAGGAGAAATCTACCTACTCTAAGGAATTAAGATGTGTAAGAGTCCTTTAGACAGTACTATCCCACTATTGAGAAGTAGGTAGCACCGTAGTTGGAGTTATTCAGGTCAATTCGATTAAGGGACAGTGTGGTCACCGAAGCAATAGTAGGACGCCTTAGCGGTAACCCTAATGTCCTAGATCCTTTTTTATCCGAGGCAACCGTTTCGAGGACACTGGATCTTAGACAGGAGGGCGACCTCTAAAACACCCTATACTTGACGACCACGTTCGAGGCAACCAGTGAGGCGTACCCTAGGAGTGGCATGTGCATGTGTGTTATTTTCAGTTTATATTTATCTTTGATCAGGAATTTGTGAGCTACGGATTAATTTTATTTGGCATACAGTCTTGCAGGCATAATTAACAGTTAAGAGTGCGGAAAATAAAGTGCGGAAATGTAAATCTACGCTATTACAAGGCGCGGGTCTATACATCGCCAAAAACAAAAACCTGTTTTGAAATAAAACGCGGAAAATAAAGAAAGCGGTAAATCCTAATTACTATTACATCCTTTGAGCAGATACATAATAATAAAAAATAAGAATTAAAATGCGAAAGAAATTAAATCAGGACGTCCTAGGATTTTTTACCCTTTTTGAGAAATAGAGAAATTAGTTTGTCCTTTTTGCAATTAATTAAAATATTAAACCTAAACCTAATTAATTAATTAATTATTTACAAGAAAAATGTTTTTTATGTTTTTAATGAAAATAAAAATAAAGAAGTTAAAAGTCAAAAGAAACCCTAATTCTAAGTTTATTTTATTAAAAAAAGAATCAAAATTGAACCTAATTTAAACTAATTAATTTGTTAGTATTTTATTTACAAAAATAATAATAATTAATAAATAATAATAATAAGAAAATATGATTGAAAATTGTTAAACCTAAATTCTACATGATTTTTATTTATTTATGAAAAGAAAGATTAAAGTTGATCTATTAAACTAATTAATTGGTTAGTATTTTATTTACAAAAATAACTATTAGTGAATTTAATAAATAATAAAAATATTTACAATTTTGTGATCTCTGAATTTATTATGAAAATTAATTTGTTAGTTAATAAATAATAATAATAATTAGTTATGAAATAATTAAAAGAAAACAAAATAAAAATAAGAAGAAAAGAAGTAATTAACCAGGGGGGTATTCTGGGCCCATGGGAGGTTAATCTGGAATTGTTGGCCCATTAACACTCAAGCCTGGTTGACTTTCATAATCAAGCGCATGTTGGTTGACTGGAGAATATAGTGTTCATCACTTTTTGGCCCTTGGATTGATGATCATGGCCACTTGGCATGTGGAACGCTGAAGGTTCATAGTGGAAATCTCTTGGAAGCCTGCATGGGAATTTGTTAGAAAAAATAATATTGAGGTTTGGGTGGACCTGGGAATCGAACCCAGGTCCCATTGATTGCCAGACACGTCCTCTTCCACTAAGCCAAGCGCACGCTTTTGTTATTATAATGCACAACAAATATATTATTAGAAAACAAATTAACATGTTGCATCAAACAAAATCACGCGCGTAAGTTTGAACTACCCAACCACATATTTCCAGCACGTCATCTTCTTCGTTGGCCTATAAGAAAAACAAACAAATAGCGGGGGTTCTAAACCCCCACAAACTGCAAAATGCAAAAATAGCGATTAGGCGTACAGTATATGTAAAAAGGGCGCGAGCATGGTGTTGAATTCGTCTGGCCTTGACGAATTCAACCATAGGTCTAAGAAGGTCCAATTTTTCCTCAATAGCAAACCCCTAATTTTGAAGCTTGGAAACCCTAGCATTCTCCAATGGCAGTTTTCGTTTTAGAGCACCATAATCAAATTCAATCACACTAATAGCTTCGTATGAGTCCTATAAACACAACACAATCAATAAAAGATGTTAAAAATGCATGAATCGATGATTATGATTTTGAAAAAAAGTGGTAAACCGTATGACTATGTAGAACGATTCTTGGAGTGTTAGAGCTCGTTCTTGATTGCAATAGGTTCCTGAGTGTGCTAGCAACGTGATTGAATCAGGAAAAGGCTTTGAATTGTGCTGGAAGGTTGATTTCAGTTTTCAACTTTTTCTTGATTTTTTGGAATTTTGTTATGGGGTTCACAGCAGCTTGCACGTGAATGATTTTAGGTTTTGCTTCAGTACATATAGTAGAATGAAAACTAGGGCAAATCTTGGTCAAAGATCCATTGTATTGAAGATTGTATATTTGATTTTCAATCAAATCTTTTAGCATCCTTTTGATTGAGAAACCTTGCCAATTTTGGATAATTTTGTCTCCTTGATTGACAAACGAAATTGCCAGCTTGCCCTGAGTATTTTTGCTCCACAAAAGATTTGAAAAACATATCTTTTGAATTTTCCTACAATTAAATCAATTAAATGAATTATTAATCAATTAAAAATCCAAATAATTAATAAAAATAAGAAAATAATTCAATTTAAGTTCAATGGGTCGTGCATAGGCCTTGGGAAATGTTTCAAGAAAGAATTTGAGGCCCATTAGCAAAAGCAAGGTGTTTTAGGCAAAGTTGACTTTTGCAAATTCCCAAAAATTTCCCAGCTTCTCCAATGCATATCTTGCTCAATTTTGAAGCTATGAACATGTTCTTGGACATTTTGGAAAGGTCTTGAAGTCCTATAACCAATGCCTTTGGTCCCATGTCATTTTGATTTACCAATCTCAAGTTATGGTCTTTGACTTAAAGTGCATTTTTGTTGACTTTTGAAAATGATCTATAATGTAGAAATTGATAACTTTTTGTGAGAGCATTTCTTGGACTTGTAATGTGAAGATGAGTTGTAGGAAATGTCATCCCCTTCAAAATGAGCATTGGATGAGATTTTTCTGATGAACCATGAAAAAGTTATGCCTTGGTCAAGTTACAGTTGACTTTTCAGTTGTCCAAAAATAGAAACTTTTGCATCTTTGATGATTTTTGAGCCATTCTTGAGGAATCATGATCAAGACTTGATCAAATGATGATTATGGCTTCAAAATAAGATGTTGACCAAAAAATTTGACTTTTGACTGTAAAATGACCATTTTGCCCCTGCAGTTGATTGTGAACCAAATGAAGCTTTTGACTGTGCAACTTGATGCTGTGAACCTTGCAACTTGGCATGTAGATGCTTGGCAATGTATATAGGCTTATGGGACTTGTTTGGACCACTGAAAACCTCAAATTCCTTGAGAGAACCAAAACCCTAGTTTTGCACTAGCTTAGGAGGCATCTGGACTGTGCAACCCTTGAGAAGTCTTGAGCCATTTGAAGATGACTCTTGATAAATCTTGAAGAATATGGGAGGGAAAATTTTGGGGTACAACACCGACTATGTTTCAACTGCACCAACAATATGGCAGAGTATGAAGCATGCATTATGGGTCTTCGAGTCGCAATTGACCTAAGGATTAAGTTTCTAAGTGTCTTCGGAGATTCCGCTCTCGTAATCAGTCAGATCAAAGGCGAGTGGGATACGAAACACCCAAATCATTATCCTTACAATGAGTATGTGTTGACGTTGCTTCCCCAATTTGAGGGGATAACCTTTGAACACTTCCCCAGAGAGGAGAACCAGTTGGTGGACGCGCTAGCTACAATGTCTTCTATGTTAAAAGTCAAATGGGACAACGAGGCTCCCCGGATCATTATTTGGAAATTGGATGAACCTGCACATTGCTGTGATCTTGAGACTGAAGAGGTAATAGAAAAGCTCTGGTATCATGAGGTGAAGAGGTATCTTGAAGCTCAGGAGTATCCTGAGGGTGCATCTATTAACGACAAGAAGTTTCTGAGAAGGTTCGCGGCAAAGTTCTTCATCAGCAATGACATTCTCTACAAGCGTAACCATGATTCAACCTTGCTGCGTTGTGTGGATAAGGTTGAAGCAGAAAGGATCATGGCAGAGCTGCATGAAGGTACTTTCGGAACACATTCCAGTGGACATACCATGGCAAAGAAAATCCTTCGGGCAGGATATTACTGGTCCACAATGGAAGCTGACTGTTATCAGCATTCTCGGACATGTCACAAGTGTCAAGTCTATGCTGATAAGGTGCATATTCTTACAGTTCCTATGAATGTTTTGACATCACCTTGGCCTTTTGCAATGTGGGGCATTGATATGATCGGCGATATCAGACCTACGACATCCAACGGGCATCATTTCATCCTAGTAGCTATTGATTACTTTATGAAGTGGGTTGAAGCAGCTTCCTTTGCTACGGTCACCAAGAACGTCGTGGCACGGTTCATTCGGCACAACCTGATCTGTCGATACGGTGTACCAGAGAGGATCATTACGGACAATTGTACCAATCTTAATAATAAAATAATCACTGAGCTCTGCGAGCAATTCAAGATACAGCATCACAACTCTTCTCCCTACCGGCCGAAGATGAATGGGGTTGTTGAAGCGGCTAATAAGAACATTAAGAAGATTGTGCAGAAGATGACAGTAACATACAAAGACTGGAATGAGATGTTACCATTTTCTCTTCACGGGTACCGTGCCTCAACACGGACGTCAACAGGGGCAACGCCCTATTCCTTGGTTTATGGCATGGAGGCAGTGTTGCCTATTGAAGTTTAGATACCCTCTCTTCGGATCATGAAGGATGCAGGTTTGAGCGAAGACGACTGGATCCATACCCAACTTGATCAATTGAATCTAATCGACGAAAAGAGACTTACTGCTATTCGTCATGGTCAGACGTACCAAAAACGGATGATCAAGGCATTTAACAAGAAAGTCAGACGACAAGAGTATCAAGTTGGAGACCTGGTAATCAAGCGCATTATCTTACCTGAAGGTGATCCCAGGGGCAAATGGACCCCTACTTACGAAGGGCCATTTATGGTTAAGAACATTTTCTTAGGAGGAGCGATGATTCTAACCATTATGGATGGTGACGACCTTCCTCACCCCGTCAATGCAGACATAGTGAAAAGATACTACGCATAATCAAAGACCCGCTAGGTTGACTGGCCTAGGCAAAAATAAGGGCTTCCCGGCGAACCAAAAGGGTTCGGGCAAAAATAAGGGATGAAAATGGAAAATCTGTACACCCGGCAAGTCGAAAACTTGAAAAGGCGGCTTGGGCAAAAATGGGTATCCCGGTGGACTGAAAACCCGAAAGGGCGGTCCAGGAAAAAGTTAGGGATTAAAGCATAACACTATGTCTCATTGGATCACCCTGCATCCAGACCTCGATATCAACTATCAGGCTCGGACGGTGCCAATCAATCAGATTCATCTTCAACTAAGCAGCAAAGTGATGAGATGCTTGAAGATATAAAAGCAATAACAGAGTTGGAACCCAGTGGGATTATTCACATAGCTGTTTTTTTTTCTCTTCACAAATTGTATAAATTCTATTTGTTCGGCGGCGTTCTCTTACTAGGACATCTGTCTCTTGTACAAAACGCCTATTTACAGGCCAAACTTCAAAATCAATACAAATTCATTTTCAGACAAATTTCAAACTATTTTTTTCTTTATCTGTTTTGTTTTGCAAAGAACGTCCAATGTTCATTCTTGATATATGCATTTGACATTAATTACTGCTCATAAATATTTACATACGAAACAAAGGACTAATTACAGGTGATATCAGAAGTAGGGGCAATAAGAATTGTCCGAGCTGTCTAGTTGCTCTATCCACCAAGGTACCAGTGTAGGTTCAGCTGAAGAATATGACCAGGATACCGTCACTCCCCGTAGAGTAAAACAGTAATGGTAGCTCTCCCTACTGAGACTTGCAAACTACGAACGAATCAGCAATGCTCTCCCCAAGCATAGTTAATCTACCATCAGCCCTAAAAAGTTTGGGCATCCCCAGAAGGTCTTAATATTCCTCGGCGGAGTATAAAGACATTCCCCAGCAAGTTTAAGAGCATCCCCGGCAGTCTTAATATTCCTCAACAGAATATAAGAATGTTCCCCGGCGGAATACAAGATATTCACAGTGAAGTCATTTCCCCAGCGCAGCCTAAAAAAGGGCTTCCCCGCCAGAGTTGAATCATCTTACCTAGTAGATTCTGGAAGCTTATCCCCTGCAGAGCGCAAATAAATCTCCCCAGCAAAATTCAGAAGGTTATCCTCACAAGAGCCTAACTGGGTTATCCTCAGCAAGTTGCAACGGAAAGATCATCCCCATCGAAGTTCTTTCTATCCCCAGCGGAGTTCATCATTAGAATCCCCAACAGAGCTTATCAACGGAATCCCCAGCGGAGTTTATCGTTAAAATCTTCAGCAGAACGTCTCTTCCCCACAGAGTAATTCCCCTCGGGGTAATCTCTTCATTAGTTTATTCCCCCAACGGAGTTCCTCTCTCCTACAGGTTTATCATCTTCGTTTATCATCCCCAACGGAAACGAAGAACTCAACTCTATTCTCCAGCAGCTCCGGGATTTATTTTCCCCAGCTAAAACAGTATATCCCCATACATCATGATACATGCATATACGCATCATATGAATACAATCTCATTTATTTTGAGAACATCATTGCCTGATCCATATCATGCATTGCATATGACTGACCTTTACCTTTCAGGAAGGATACAGTTAAAGTTCTCAGCT
Organism: Vicia faba; assembly: GCA_948472305.1. NCBI lineage: Eukaryota > Viridiplantae > Streptophyta > Magnoliopsida > Fabales > Fabaceae > Vicia > Vicia faba. The sequence goes on along the minus strand of OX451737.1, from coordinate 552,461,033 downwards.
TAGTCGAAGACCTGACCAGTTCTTAAATCTCAATTGAATTATACTCGGTTGAATTTCAGATAAGGTTCCCAATCTCGACAGTTTCTCTACGTCATAGTGTGGACGAGTACTATAACCTCAACGGTATACTCCCGGTGAGCACGAGTCAGTTCCTAGATCTTGATGTTTTCCTCCGTCATAGTGTGGACGAGTTCTATAACATCAACGGTATACTCTCGGTGAGCACGAGACAGTTCCTAGATCTTGATGAAGATGCTTCCCTACGTCATAGTGTGGACGAGTACTATAACCTCAACGGTATACTCCCGGTGAGCACGAGTCAGTTCCTAGATCTTGATGTTTTCCTCCGTCATAGTGTGGACGAGTTCTATAACCTCAACGGTATACTCCCGGTGAGCACGAGACAGTTCCTAGATCTTGATGAAGATGCTTCTCTGCGTCATAGTGTGGACGAGTACTATAACCTCAACGGTGTACTCCCAGTGAGCACGAGTCAGTTCCTAGATCTTGATGTTTTCCTCTGTCATAGTGTGGACGAGTTCTATAACCTCAACGGTATACTCCCGGGGAGCACGAGACAGTTCCTAGATCTTGATGAAGATGCTTCCCTATGTTATAGTGTGGACGAGTACTATAACCTCAACGGTATACTCCCAGTGAGCACGAGTCAGCTCCTAGATCTTGATGTTTTCCTCTGTCATAAGTGTGGACGAGTTCTATAACCTCAACGGTATACTCCCGGTGAGCACGAGACAGTTCCTAGATCTTGATGAAGATGCTTCCCTACGTCATAGTGTGGACGAGTACTATAACCTCAACGGTATACTCCCGGTGAGCACGAGTCAGCTCTTAGATCTTGATGTTTTCCTCCGTCATAAGTGTGGACGAGTTCTATAACCTCAACGGTATACTCCCGGTGAGCACGAGACAGTTCCTAGATCTTGATGAAGATGCTTCCCTACGTCATAGTGTGGATGAGTACTATAACCTCAATGGTATACTCCCGGTGACCACGAGTCAACTTCTAGATCTTGATGTTTTCCTCCGTCATAGTGTGGACAAGTTCTATAACCTCAATGGTATACTCCCGGTGAGCACGAGACAGTTCCTAGATCTTGATGAAGATTACCCCCCAGTTTAATTATGGACAGGTTCTTAATACTCAGCCGAGGCATTCTCTCAGTCGAAGTACAAGCAAGTTCCTAAATCTCAACAAAAGTTAGACTTCCCTAGCGGAATCTTCTACAATAACAAGTATGCAAGTTCTCGCTAAGGAATCTCTTATGCGATCGACACTCCTGCAGATGGAATCTATAAGCCCATCCTCCTACCAACAACCTCCAAATGGCATCTGTAAGCCCATTCCCGACATCACAATGCTGATACTACACCATGTGAGTGCAAATTTCTAGGCAGCCTAGTGTTCAATTACCTTCCACCTTCGGATCACGAAAGGCTCGAAAGCCAATCTATATCCTCAGGTCTAAGAAAATTGAACAGGGGCAACTGTTGTACCCCAAAATTTTCCCTCCCATATTCCTCAAAACTTGTCAAGAAGAAGCTTCAAGTTGCTCAAGTTGGCTCAAGGTTTGGTCAGTCAAATCACCTCCTAAGGCAGTCAAGTCAAAATTAGGGCTTTGTGTTGAATCAAGGTCCTTACATACAAATGGCCTCAAGTGACTCCCAATGTCTTAATATGTCCTCAAGTTCATCCATGTCAAATTTCAAGCCTTGCAGAGAAAGTTTGGTCAGTCAATTGCTCAAGAGACCCAAAAGTCGACTGTGCTAGGGCAAAAGTCAACTGTGGCCTACAAATAGTCAAACCTCAATAATTTTTGTCAACATTCTCATTTTGAAGTTTAATTCATCATTTGATCAAGGGTTGATCATGATTCATCAAGGATTGCTCAAGATTCATCAAGATTCAAAAGTTGCTAAATTAGGGTTTTATAGGAAAAGTCAACTCAACTTTGACCAAGCATAACTTTCTCATACTTTATGAGAAATGACCCATCCAAAGCTCATTTTGAAGAGGATGCAATTTCCTACAATCCATCTTCACACCCCAAGATCAATAAATTCTCTCACAAAAGGTTACAAATTTGGACATTATAGGTCATTTTTGAAAGTCAACAAAAACACCTTTTTTTCCAAAGCTTATAAATTGAGCATGTAACATCAAAATGAGATGATACAAAAAGGGTTGGTTAGCAGACATCTCAAGGTTTCTAAAAAGTCCAAGAACACCTCCAAAAGTTCAAAATTGAAGAAGTTATGCATTGTTGAAGTTGGGCATTTTTCCAAAATTGCCAAAAGTCAACTATCCTCAAAACTCCAATTTTTGACAAAAGGGCCCACTTTTTTCCACTTTATTTGGTCTTGTCATGCCACACACGTGTCCCATCTTTAATTTCATGACCAAACATTTATTTTTCTATTTTATTTAATTTTTATTGATTTAATTCATTTTAAATCTATATTAATTCAAATAAAATCCAAAAATTAATGAAATGGTATCTTTGTGATTTGTACATCTTGCATATATCATGTGACAACTAACCAACTCGTGCCAAGGCTCATTTAAGCACAAAATCTCAGATTTGGCTTATTTTTGGAAAGCTTTTCAATGGTGATAAAATCCAATCTTCAATCTTGAATACACTTGATTTCAGATCAAAAAACCAACCCTAATTCACTCTATAACATTCACATAAGCCTCACAAATCAAAAACACGCATAGAACTCTGCAGAAACGGCCACACCACTTTGCAAAAAAACCTTGAAAAAGTGTGAGATCAAAAACCACATTGGAGGCAGATTCAGGCCAAAAGAACAACGCAGCTCTCTTCCTTGACATCTAGTGGTGCTATACCAATCAAAAGGAAGCCTTTTCATCACCTACATCGCACTGTAAGTCATCGCGAACTGACCTCTGAACATGGAATCCAAACCTCCAGTTCTTGCACTTTTTCTTCAAAATATTGGCATATTCATGTTTGTTATTTGATTTAGAACATTTTTGCATTATTCAATTTCATTATTGGACCTTGTATCATGATGCTCGAACCTAGGGTTCATGTTCTTGTGTTTTAGGCATTTTTTATATAGGCAAAATCAAGGTGAATGGTGGTTACAGGGATGATGAGGAGGCAGAGACGAACATGTCTGTGATCTTGGATAGCGTTTTCATGGCCTGGAGACAATTTTTGAAACGTCCTACGAAACTTCCTGCGGATAAAAATCCGCAGGTAATTGAACCAGGATTTGTGAAGAAGATGAAGATGTGTCATAGCGTGATTGGCCAATTTAAATCTTAAGCGCGTTTTTTTATTTTTGCCAGCATATTAATTGATTTACATATATTATAATTAGTTCCTATTCCAATAACGAATGATCAAGTTAGTTGGGTTGGTTGAGTGTGCAGGAAATGAGCATTGGGACCTGGGTTCGAATCCCAGGTCCCCCAAAACCTTGTTTATTTTTCTTCTTCAGGTATTCCCATGTGACGTTCAAAGAGTGGACCACTATGCGCTTGCAGATCTGGAAGGCTACGTGGCTTGCAAAACAGATCCAATGGTCTAGATGGAAGGACTACCATAGGCCAGAGTCAACGAGCATGTGGGCTATTCAGAAAGTCAAAGCAGGCTAATTGGATTTGGGCCAAAGAATTGTTGATCTTACTTCCAAATTGGGCCCAGCACCGCCCTTGAGTTTGCTATATTTTTATTTCTTTTCATTATATTTCTATTGCTTTTTATTATTATTAATAAAAACTAACAAATTAATTAACAAACTAACTTTTTTTTATATAAAATCAGAAAACACCAAAAAATAATATTTATTAACATCATTATTTATTTTTGTAAATAAAAATTATCAATTTATTTAGTTTTAATTAGGATTCAATTTTAATATATTTTGCATTAAATTAAAATCAACATAGAATTAGGGTTTCTTTAATATTTGTTAACCATTTTTTATTTCCTTAATTAAAATAAAACTCAAAAATATTTTCTTTCTTTTTAATTAATTCAAATTATTAATCTAGACCTAATTTTTAATCCAAAAAATAACAAAAAATATGTTTTATTTGATAAAAAGGGTCAAAACCCTAGGACTTTTCGATTCAATTTTTTCTCGCGCGTATATTATTTTTGATCCATATATTGTAATTGCTCCAAAGATGTAATAGCTTTTAATTAGGACATTTTTATCGTTTTATTTTATTTTCCGCAATTTAAATTTCAAGGGTTGTTTTTGGCGATGTAAATACCCGATGCCTTGTAATAGCTTAGATTTATTTTCCGCAATTTATTTTCCGCAAACTATAAACTGTTAGATGTTTGAATAATAGGCTATGCATGACAAGATCAATTTTTAAACTTAAAATCAACAGTAGCTCACCATTAACATGTACAAAGATAAATAACTGAAAAACAATACACTCGCACATGCCACTCTTAGTGTACACCTCACTTGGTTGCCTCGAACGTGGTCATTGAGTATAGGAAGTTTTAGAGGTCGTCCTTTTGTCCAAATATCATGAGTTGCCTCGAAACGGTTGCCTCGGATAAAATGATCTAAGACATTAGGGTTACCGCTAAGGCGTCCTAACATTGCTTTAGTGACCACACATCCCTTAATCGAATTGACCTGAAAACTCCAACGACGGTGCTACCTACTCCTCAATAGTGGGATAACACTGTCTAAAGGACATTTGTACAGATTAATTCCTTTTTGAGTAGGTAGATGTTCTTAAGTACTTGCTCCTTTTAAAACAAAACAAAACTTTTCGCACTTACACTCTCTTTCAAACAAAAACTATTTTCAAACCCACAATCACAAAGAAAAGCAAACTTTTGAAAACCTAGTGAGCAAGTACCTAAGAGCCCGTGGATAACCACGGATAGAAAGGGTGCTAACACCTTCCCTTTCTATAATATACCTCCCGAACCCGAGAAATATCTCAAAAAGGAATTTTTCTGTGCTTTTATCCTTTCCTTGTTGGATAAAATAAAAGACGGTGGCGACTCTTGCTTAACGCGACATTTTGCAAAAAAAAACGCAAACACGAACCAGCATTCCCAAACAGTCAGTTCTATTCCCACCGATCACAATATCAATTTAGGGAATTGTGCATATACATTGTGCATTTCATTTTCAAAAGTTGCTTAGGCCAAGAATACTGAGACATATCTTGGGGCCTATTGTGAATTAGCTTATCTTCACAAGACAAACGAATACCTTGGTTGAGGACAGACACAACCGATAGGCTAGGATTTTTATATTCGGTTTAGTTATCTAAGATTTAGTTATCAAAACACTTTCTCAAAATCTGCATTATTTATCCCCTAGGTTGTGATAGATATGTAAATTTATGATATAGCTTAATATCTTAGTCTAGAAGCTTTAGTAAGTTATCTATTTTCAAAATTCGTGTTATCTACCCCCTAGGTTGCAGCAGGTATGCGAAAATTAGTGATATAATTCATTGTATCAGTCTCCAAGCAACAATGAATTTTCAAATTTGTGATATTTATCCTCTAGGTCTTGATAGATGCATAAATCTACTTTATACCTTACTATATTAGTCTCAAAGCGTTAGTAAGATATTTTTAAACTCGTATCATTTACTCCCTAGGTTGTAGTAGATATACGAAATCTGCGATATAACTCGTTGCGTCAGTCTCGAAGCATCAATAAGTTATCTATTTTTCTACGATATAGTTTATTGTGTTAGTCTCCAAACAACAATGAGCTATGAAACTTTGTGTTATTCATCCCATAGGCTGTGATGGGTAGGCACAATCTACGTTATAGCTTGCTATGTTAGTCTCAAAGCATTAGTAAGTTAATTTTCAAACTTGTGTTGTTTATCTCCTAGGTTATAGTAAATACACGAAATATAAGACTAATTTTTCTAGGTATTGATGAGTTATCTGCATCGTCATACCTAGGTCAATTATCTTTTGGGGTTTATATTTTCATATTTGCTCAAGTCTGCGGTCAAATTTTAGGGTCTTCCATTATTTAATAACCCTTCGATCCGAATGTGTGAGACTTGTGTATTCTCGCACCCTTAATCGAAGAGCAATTTAGTAGAGGCAACTATCATACCCCAAATTTGTCCCTCTAGTGTCAATAATCCATTTATCTTTATTGGTTATTTTGCTATTTAAACTTTGGTGCTACTATACTTTTATTATTAACTTGTATTTTTTCATATTATTAGCTATTTAGATGTAGTGGGGTTAAAGTAAGAAAGGGGTGTATTTTTCTCTAGAGATGCCCAAACTTGCTAAATTAATAATTGGCAGGCCCATTAAAAATGTTTTCTTGGAGGGCCCATTACTTTGCTAAGAGGTTGACTGAAGTCAACACTTAACCCTTTTATAATTTTAATATAATTGTTTTGTAAATTATTGCTATATTATTTACTATTATTAATATTTTGAAAAAATATAAGTATTAAGGAGCGGTTGGTCCGGAGTTAACTCCCTCTGATTACTCAAATTTTTATATTTTTATTATTTCATATTTATCTTTATTATTATTGGTGTTATTGGGGTTCTCGTTGACCGAAAGCCAACATAAGGGTAAAATCCTAATTCTCAAAGTTGTGCCCATGAATACAGATCTAAGCCGAAGTCTAGAGTTTATAAATCGAATCAATATTGAAATGAAATTACAAATCAAATCTTATACAAACGCATACATATCAGATTACAATCCATACTCATTACACAATACAAACCCTAATTCTAATTTCTAACAAAATCTAATCTTTCTAAATTACATTCAAATCAAATCCTAAATTTGATTCTGATTGAACCAATATGTAACCTAAAACTGCCAATCAACTAACTAACTTCCTAATCTAACCTATAACTGTTAAAATCCTAAAATAATAAATAAGAACCCTAAGCTATTGGAATATGAGACAAAAAACCTTGGAGATTCTTGTGTTGTTGCACATTCCATACCCTCACTAAAAGCTCTACATCAGAAAAGGCTTGAGTTTAATGACTGAAACTTCAAGTACTCTGAGCTTATCCTCCAACACCGATACTTGTAAAGAGAAAAAAGAAGGAGATTATAAGAGAGGATTAGAGAACCAGAAGAGGAAATTATATGAAAAGAACCACTTCTTGGACGGTAAGCCTAATCACTTAAGTTAGGGTTTATATTTGTTGGTTAATGATTGGTGTTGTTCCTTTTTTATTTCTGTTTGGGATAAGGTTTCTGGGTTTTTAATGTTGGTTTAGGGTTAGGGTAAAACACCCTAGGGCTTGGTGATTTGGTTAGGGTAAGGACAAGAACAAGTTAGGGTTTCATGATCCGGGGATCTGGGTAGGGTTTGGAAGAAGAGTTAGGGTTTGGAAGAAGTTGTTAGGGTTAGGTTTAGTCTTCATAGGGTTCTTGTGAACCCAGATGAAGATGTGAATGATCTAGGTTTCTGGTTGAAGGTGGGATGAAGATATTCATCAAGATCTGGGTTTGGATGAAGGTGGACGATGGTTTTGGATGAAGGTGGTTGTGCTATGGAACAGCCTCTGGGAGAAATGATTTTCGGCCGGTGGCGCCTAAGGCGGGTAATTTCCGGTCGTCAGGTTTCTAGAGAGAAGGTAGAGCATCTCTCTCTAGAATTATAACAAGGGTTTGGGTTATTATGAAGAGAGAGAGAGAGAGAGAGAGAGAAGGGAGAAAAATGAGCCCTCAGATCTTTGTTTTCTTTTTATAAAACTCTCTCCATTTGCTGATGCATGCCAGGTGGCTCCCTGAGAGCCCCTGGATGAGGTGACTGTTGACAAATCACTTGTGCCTAATTATCATACTCCCTCAGTCAACTTCAAATCACAACCACCCGTTTTGATTACTAACTATCCAACGCTCCAAGACCACATCTTGGAGGTCGTTGGATGAAATTGACGTAAGTGATCTGGTTGCCTCATCATAACATATGGTTTCCCCCACATCTTGCCCAAATGAACCCATAGTTCATCTTGGGCCTTTGGACAGATTTCTGGGCCTAAAGTTTGTTCTTATAACACCCCTTTTTACTTCTCAAAGTTCAAGTTTGTACCCCCCCCCCCCCTACGCACTTGGGCTCATATTCAATTTGGGCCTGACCCCTTTCATATATACACCCTTTAGACTTAGTTTTTTTGTCGGTTACGACACCTGACAATGGTGAAATATCAAAGGAGGTGGAACCTGTTTTCTTCTCTTTCGAGAGTGTACGCAAAAGAAGATAGGTATTATAACTTTGGGTAAACCATTCACATACCTGAATTTAGTAAGTTGTTGGTGAGCACTATGTATTAATCTCCAAATGTGTTACTTTGGTACTATGGTCGAAGATGAAGAAGCTGAAGAACTGGATAGTTCAGGATTCTCATGTTTATATGATGCTTTCCTTGATTAAAGGTGTGACATATAATATGGCGAGTTGTTTCAGTTGTTTTGATCAAGGTCTTGATCTGAATAAATGATCACTAACAAGAAGAATGAAGTTGAGATAAGAACATTAGCCATTAAAACCCATCCTGAATGTCCAAGGAAGTAAAGGTAAAGAGGTCACAATAAAGGTTACAACATCAGTCTGCGGAAATATTTCTAGAACTTCTTCTTGTGAACCTCATCAGGGTTTTTCAAGGTAAGAGTCTTTATTAAACTGATGTATGCTCTTGTCATAGTGGTTGATATTTTTTGTTAAACTTTAAAAAAAAGATCAAATCTATTTAAAATTATCAAAAAGTTCTTGATCAACCTCTACAAAGGAAAGTTGGGATCCAAATGGTGAATAGAAACATGTCTATATGCTTGATTGTTGGTTGTTGTGAAAAGGAACTGGACGGACTACAACATGGGAGGACCAAACATCTTTGAAGTCCTCAAAGATCTTTATTGTTTCCAACGTTACTTAATGAATATCTTTAAGCTTCTCCACTGTTAGTAAAATTTATAGAGATATTGTTGTCATTAAAGATGGAAAGGATGTTGAACCAAATGTTGGAACTTCATATCAAGAAACTATTTCTCCAAGTTAGAAGACTTTGAATATCTGCATGAACTAAATCAGAAATCTCTCAAGTCAACTAGAATTTAGGAGTGTTATCCAGAAGAGTGGATAATAAGGAAACTGGTTTGTAAAGTGATCTCCACTATCTTTCAAGTCTGATGTTATATTGTATTCAAAATTTAATGAGACCTTGACAAGTGTACGTTGGAGTAAAGTTGGGATCCCTATGAATTCACAAAGACAAATATGGTGATGCTGATGGGGATGACTTTCCTTAGGAAGCAATATTGTCTCCTAAATCAGTCAAGTGACGTTTGTATCCTAGTATTTACTAAGAATAAGTATAATGCTGAAGGAAGCTATCGGTCTTTAGTATTCTGCATGCAATGTCAAACAGGATGTTACGACATTGTAAGGTGGCAAGTTGGTTATAGTCTGTGTGATACGGTGGGAGAACTGACTATGGTTTTGCGTTTGTTTTTGCAAATGTTTCGGTTGAGCAAGAGTCGCCACCGACTTTTTATTTTATCCTAAGGAAAGGTTTAAAAAGCACAGAAAAAACCTTTGATATGTTTTCTTGGGTTCGGGGAGTAGATTATAGAAAGGGAAGGTATTAGCACCCTTTCTATCCATGGTTATCCATGGGCTCTTAGTTACTTGCTTAGATCAACTTGCCTTGATTTTCAATTGTTTGAAATGGTGCTTTGTGTGTGGGTTTGAAAAATGTTTTGAAAAGAGGCCAATGTGGTGGCAACCTTTGTAATGATCCATGTTGGGATGTATACAAAGGTGTATGTCTTTTGAAAAGGTTTTCATTTGTTTTTGAAAGTTTGTTTTGAAAGTGTTGTGAGGTGTAGTTTAAAAATAGGCAAGTATTTTGCAAGTTTGATTCAAGTAACTAAGAGGTTATCTACTCCTAAATTTCTCAAAAGATTATTGATATGTTTTAACCCTTTTAACAAGTTTGTTCCACCATTGTATTTGGTGGACAATCTTATGTTAGGATGTGAAAGGGACGGGCGCGGGTCATCGTTTAGACCATAATTGCAATGGTGCCAAGTATCTTTGGGCAATTTTTCCTTTAAGGGACTTGATCATTTTAGGCAACTTTTGAAAGCGTCATCGAGGGACTATGATCATTTGAATTGTTTTGTTTTGCCCAAAGAGACCTAACATGCAATATGGCCCATTTATTGAAGGCAACAAGTGGAATACCCTAGGGGTGCAAGTGTGATTAGTGTTGTCCATTTTCATGCTTGTTTATCTTGAAATTAGGTCAAACTATTTTTTGTTGTTTTTGATTCGCATACAAACCCTAATTCTAACATGGTATATTTAGAAAGCAATAAAGTGCGAAAAAATAAAGTTATTAAGCTATTACAACACAATATATGGGAAGGGGGGTACAAATGTTCAAATGGGGGTTTTTTGACAAGGAATTTAAACCTAGACTATTACATCAATATTGAATTATTTACAAGATAATTGATTGCACAAATTAAATGGAAATAAAATAAATATGCAAGATGCAAAAAGGTTTTTTATGTGTATGAAAAAAAAGTATTTTTATATGTCAAATAAACAAAATAAAAAGTATTATTTTTTTGGAGTTTTTATGTATTTTAGGGCAAACCCTAATTTCATTAAGTAAATGTATTAATTATTAACATATACAATATTTAATCAATTATGTACAAAAATAAAATAAAAATGAAGTATATTTGTCTAAAAGGTATTTTTAATATTAAATATTAATAATTAATAAAAAAATATAAGTGTGTATATTTTGTATTTTAACCTATATATATATATATATATATATATATATATATATATATATATATATATATATATATATATATATATATATATATATATATATATATATATATATATATATATATATATATATATATATATATATATATATATATATATATATATATATATATATATATATATATATATATACATTTGTATTATTTACTAAATATATATTATATATACAAGATAATAACATTTAATATTTATAAAAAAAGTATATTTTATATAAAATATTTTCAGAAGATAAAACAAAATAAAAATGAAAAATAAAATGTGTTTGCATTATTTTAGTATTTTTCAAATAAAAGTATGTTTATATATTTATTTATGTACAAATAACCATCTAAACAAATAAATGCCTAATAAATTAAAAAATGGTTTAAAAAATTATTTTTATATTTTTAATATCATGAGGAAAAATAAATAAGTCAGAATAAAAAAAGAAAAGTCAAAAAATCATGAAAATAAACATAATGGGCCTAGGGGGTGTCAAAGTAACAAAAGGGTGTAAAAAGAAATAGGAAACAAAGCCCATCCCACGTGGAGCTTCTTCAACCTCCAGCCATTCTTGTTCAAAAACGCGCGCTTCTCAGGCTTGTTCAAACATCCTGATTCCTTGAGTTTTAGCAAAAACTTACAACACCAAAAATGTTAAGCATCCTCTCACGAGTTCACACATATAAAGAACATGATTTAACTCTCAGAAATGAGAGAGAATTTCTTCTCCCCCAATTCTTAACCTAATTTTTGTTCCATGTTCAGACTTAAAATTCTCTAAGCATACATAATATAAATGAAATCTAATTACATGGGCATGTTCAGGGCTATGAATGTGACATGTTTTCTTTACAAACCTAAAGCTAACAATACCTATATTGAGAGATAGAACTTCATGAATATACCTGTTCAGTTGGAATCGTGCCTTGTAATGGAGGAGCTTTCAGGGCAAGATGATGATTTGTACAGCTTGCCTGAAGTGTAGTGATGCTATTCCAATGCTTGGTGTGTTTTGAATCGTGCCAAATCAAGCTGCAGAAGTCCACCTGCAAGATAGAAAAAATGGAAATTGCAAATGGTGCTATGGCTGTTACAGTCTCAGTTCAAGGTTTGGAATAGTTTATATGGATATTGTTCTGGACTGGGCCCGACATGCCCAAAAGCATTACTAAGGCCCAGTCCAATGGGACTCACCAAGGACCACAATGGGCAAAGGCCCAATCCAATGGGACTCACTAAAGACCACAACGTCCATGCCCGACACCCTGATGTCCACCTCGACATCTCAGTGTCCAGCCCGCGCTACGAAGTCACGCTCGACAGACTGCCGTCCAGGTCTATGCCCTGGCTTCCAGCTCGACATTCACTGTCCAGCTCGGGGTCTTGGCGTCGAGGTCGACACCATGCTGCACTGCTCGACATGGACTCGAGCTACCTTGCTAGGGCAGACTTAGTCCTATTGCCCCAACGATACTCCGTAAAGACCGCGTCTCTGTCCGCCCGCACTTCACGCAGCACCTCCAGGAAGGGGACCACGTGCTGATCCCCACTACCCACGTAGAACCTGGCAGTTCCTCCATTGGGCCAAATTCGCCCGGCCCAATGAAGGAACCTTGGCCCAGCGCTGGGGGCTATAAATACCCTCTGTTTCCAGAGGGTCAGGTAATCATCAATTCTAACCTCAACTCTATTATCTGCTAGTACTCCCACTGACTTAAGCATCGGAGTGCCTTGCAGGTACCCCCCCCTCCTCGTTCAAAAAGCCTTCAGCTCGGAGCAGCCGTGACGGTCCAAACCTTCTGATCAGGTCAGATCAGTGGCGCCGTCTGTGGGAATCAGCTTCCCCGTCTAACGAACAGTTTTCAAAGACCAAAGCTCAATCCATTCACTGTCATGGCCTCTCCAACTCGTGAAGAACAACACTCTCGCGTCCTCGACGCCAACAATGGTCCCGCGGACAAGAATGGGCACCTGGACAATCCCAGTGGTGCCGGCCACAATGCCGCCCCCCTGACAACCGCCCCTGGACCTTCCACCCGCAGGGACGGGAACACTGCGTCCTCCTCGACAACTCCTCCAGGACTTGAAGACGATCCGGAAGCCCTCGCCTATCGCCAGGCTGCCCGGTTCTATGAAGTCCAAGCCCCTGCCGGGGCAGATGCCACAGCTCAGGCACTGTTCGCGGCCATCAACCAGACGAACTATCTCCTGTTCGCGCAAGGAGAAAGACTTAGGGCGCTGGAAAATGATCGACGCCCCCCGAGGAGGCATCAAAGGCCACCATCTCCACTTCCTCGGGTCGAAGAAGTTCGACACCCTACTCCCCCGCGGAGACAGTACAGGGAACACTCTAGGAGCCCCTCTCCCGCACCAAAGCAGAGGCGGCCCCAGTATGAAAGACAGCCCGTCATCCCTGCCGAAGATCCCGTTCGCGACGCCTCAAGACACGAACGGAGGCACAACAGAGACGGACATGTGACCTTCTCCCACCGAACATCACGTTCAAGGGAATCCCAGCACGAACACCGTGCCCGACACAACTACAGGACCCTTTCTCTTTCTCCAGAAAGGAGCGACGAGGACGACCCCCGCGGTCCCCTGTCGCAGGCCATCATGGACGCACCTATTCCCCCGGGCATGGAGAAGCCCCCGCACCTGAAAGAATATGATGGAGTGGCAGACCCAGTCGACCACATTGACGGGTTCGAAGCCATGCTCCACTACCACAACGTCGGGGGCCCCATCAAGTGCCGTCTCTTCCCAACCACTCTCAGGAAGGCGGCCATGGACTGGTACAAGGGACTTGCCCCGGGCTCCATCACCTCGTGGAGAAACTTGAAGAACCAGTTCATCAGCTCCTTCACAGCGTCTCGTCGCCATCCGAAGACTGAGGCAGCCCTCGAGGCCATCATTCAAAGGCATGATGAGACCTTGAGGGAATTCATCAACCGCTTCAACCGGGAAGCAATACAGGTCCCCTGCGCGGACCACATGAAGAGGTATTTGCTGGAGAGGGGCCTCCTCCCCGGCACCGAATTCAGGAAAGCTGTAGGCATCGAGCCACCTGCAACTTTTGATGCTCTCCTCGACAAAGCCCGAGCATATATGGACTACGAGGAGAGAGAAGCTGCCAACAGGGCACGAGACTCCAGGGCTCGCAACCACGGCAGCAGCTCGAGACAAGACCCTCCTCCCCGACGCACCGGAGAGAAGAGGAAGGAAGACAGACCCCGGGAGGTCCGGGAACAAAGGGGCCCCTCGGGCAGGTTTACTGAGTACACTCCGCTCACGGCTTCCCGCGAGCGTATTCTGGCGGAGTGTGCAAGCACAGATTTCAAGGACGGTGGCGTCAAGCGTCCCCGACCAGCTCCTGCCAAGCCAGGAGTAGATAAAAACAAATACTGTCAGTACCATAGGAGTCATGGTCACTTGACAGAGGACTGCGTCCACCTGAAGGATGCTATTGAAACCCTCATCAAAGGAGGGAGACTGGCACAGTACAGAAGAAACGACGCTCCCCGTCGTGAAGCCCGCGAGGAAAAGGAGCCCGAAGAAGATGCCCGACCATCTGACGAGTCGGTGCCAATTCAGACCGCCTTCTCGATAACCAGGCCCGAGGATTTCGAACTTCCCGAGCTCCTGCAGGAGCCCCTGACCACACACAGCAGGTGGGAATACTTCCCCTCCGCCATGGTCATCAACGGGGGCGGGTTCAGCGACCTCACCATCAACTCAGCCAAGAGGAAGTTGGACGAACTGGTCGACAAAGCTCCCCCTCAAACTGTGACTTTTGAAATGGTGAGGGGCAGATCAGAGCCTATCACATTCTACTTGGAAGAGCTCCCCGGCGGAGCACCGAACGCAGTCATCCCCTTGCTGATAAGGGCGAAGATGGCCAACTTTGACGTGCATCGCATCCTGGTCGACGAAGGGAGTTCCGTCGACGTGATGTACACCCAGCTGTTCCGGACCTTACAATTGGACGACTCCCATCTGTCTCCATATATAGGTTCGGACCTTCAAGGCTTCAACGGCTCGACGTCCAAACCTTGGGGATATGTCGAGCTCCTCGTGACATTCGGGGAAGGAACTGCTACAAGACAGGTGAAGGTCCGCTTCCTCGTCATTGACTGCCCATCCCTGTACAATTGCATCTTGGGAAGGCCGACATTGGCGGAACTGACAGCGGTCCCCTCAACTGTCCACCTAAAGATGAAGTTCTATACCAAGAGGGGGAGGATAGCCACCATCCAGGGCGACCTCGCTGCTGCCCGCCGGTGCTTCAACGCCGCTTCAAGGGGTCGGGATACTGTCGACGTGGGTCCCAGCACTAGGCCCATCAAGAAGACAAAGCAAGAGCCCGACACAGCATCTCCTGAAGTAGAGGTTCAGAAGGCTCCACCAAAGGTCGACTCCATTGCGCTCGACGCCCGTTTTGACCAAGACGAACCGGCCAGCAGCGAGCAAATCCCCCTCCGACCTATTCCGGACGGTGATTTCGAACTCGTTCCCCTCGGAGCAGACCCGACCAAGGGAGTGAAGATTGGCAAGGACCTCCCCGACTTGGCCAGGAAGCAAATCAAGGCCTGTCTGCGCGAGAATGCTGATCTCTTCGCCTGGAGCGCTGCAGAGATGCCCGGACTCGACCCTGAGGTCGCCTGTCATCACCTCGCCATTGATCCAGCCGCCAAGGCAGTAGTACAACGTAGGCGTAGGCAGTCTCCAGAAAAAACGGAGGCTGCTGAAAAAGCTGTAAAAGACCTCTTAGAGGCAAATTTTATTTCTGAAGCCCGGTATTCCACCTGGCTGTCAAATGTTGTACTTGTCAAAAAGAATAATGGAAAATGGCGTATGTGTGTTGATTATACCGATCTCAATCGGGCTTGCCCGAAGGATGCTTTTCCCCTACCAAACATTGATATGCTGGTCGACAACTCGGCCGGCTACAAAACTTTGTCGTTCATGGACGCTTACTCGGGATACAATCAAATCCCAATGGCTCCGGGCGACAAATGCTGCACGGCATTCATGACCAGCTCGGGCAACTATTACTACAACGTAATGCCCTTCGGACTAAAGAATGCCGGCGCGACGTACCAACGCATGATGAACAAAGTGTTCAACAAACAGATCGGCGACATGCTCGAGGTATACATGGACGACATGATCGTCAAATCTCGAGCAGACACCGATCACGCAGCTCATCTCAAGACTGTCTTCGCCCAAGCAAGACAATGCAAAATGAGGTTCAACCCCGAGAAGTGCACGTTTGGGGTTAAGGCAGGGAAATTCCTCGGGTTCTATCTAACAGAACGAGGGATTGAAGCCAACCCCGACAAGTGCCGGGCATTCGCCGACCTTCCGACTCCAACGTCGAAGAAGTCGATACAGATAATGAACGGCATGTTGACATCACTTTCGCGCTTCGTCGCGAAGTCCGCTCAGCACGCCCTACCCTTTTTCAAACTCCTTCGAAAGGAAGCAGCCTTCGAATGGACCGAGGAATGCGAGCACGCACTCCGCCACCTGAAGCAGAGCCTATCTCAACCGCCCGTACTCTCTCGACCAGATGACAACGAGCCACTTTACCTATACTTGGCAGTTTCAAACGAAGCCATTAGTGCAGCTCTTGTCCGCGAGACTCCAGACGGGCAGAAACCTGTCTACTTCACGAGCAAAGCCTTACAAGGCCCCGAGAGCAGGTATCAACAGATAGAAAAGGTTGCACTGGCCCTCGTCAATGCTGCGAGGAGGCTCAGACACTACTTTCTGGCACACACCATCATCGTGCGAACTGATCAACCGGTGAGACAACTCTTGGGTCGACCAGACATGGCGGGCAAAATGCTGAAGTGGTCCCTAGAACTCTCTGAATTCGACATTCAATACGAGAGCAGGAAAGCCCTGAAAGCACAAGCCCTGGCCGACTTCGTCGCCGAAATGACCTCTAACGACATTCCCCCGGGAAAGGAACACAAGTGGACCATCTTCGTCGACGGAGCCTCCAGCTCGTCCGGGAGCGGCGCAGGGATCCTCCTGGAAAACGAAGAAGGGGTCGTAATCGAGCACTCCTTGGTTCTCTCCTTCCCGACATCAAATAACCAGGCAGAATATGAAGCCCTGCTCGCGGGACTGAGATTGGCCGAGGACTTAGGAGCCCGCGAAGTTCAAATTTACACTGACTCCCAGCTCGTCGCTTCCCAAGTACAAGGAAGCTACCAGGCCAAGAATGACAACCTCATTGAGTACTTGAACCTAGTCAAAAAACACATGGCAAAATTCGTACGAGCAGAAATCTCTCATGTTCCCCGCGAGCAGAACACGAGGGCGGACATATTGTCCAAACTCACGAGCACACGAAAGAAAGGCGGGAACAAATCCGTCATCCAGGAATCTCTGGCACGGCCGAGCATCGAATCACCCTCGACTACGGTAGAGGTTCATGCTATCGGGGACGCCACGTCTTGGATGACCCCGGTCTATAATTTCCTTACAAAGGGAGAACTCCCGACGAACCAGGCCGACGCAGCCACAATAAAGCGTCGAGCATGTTCTTACGTTGTCCTCGAACAGAAACTGTACAGAAGGGGATTCTCCATTCCCCTCCTGAAATGCATTGACGAGTCCTCCATCCCCGACGTACTGCGGGAGATACACGAAGGCATCAACGCCCAGCACATGGGCGGTAAATCCTTGGCGAGGAAAGCCCTCCGCGCAGGATACTACTGGCCGACGATGCAACAGGACGCCAAGGAACACGTAAAAAAATGTGACAAGTGCCAGAAGCACGGGGATATGCACCTCGCTCCCCCACACGAGCTGACCACATTGTCATCCCCATGGCCGTTCGCCTGGTGGGGCATGGACATCCTCGGACCCTTCGTGCAAGGGACCTATCAGAACAAGTTCCTAATCGTCGCCGTGGATTACTTCACAAAATGGATCGAGGCCGAGACCCTCGCGAAAATCACCTCACATAACATCCTCCGTTTCTACAAGAGAAACGTGCTCGCCAGGTTCGGAATTCCACAGGCACTGGTGACCGACAACGGCACCCAGTTCACCGACCACGGATTCCGAGACTTCGTCACCAAACTGGGGACCAAACATCATTTCACATCGGTCGAGCACCCTCAGACCAACGGGCAAGCCGAAGCTGCGAACAGAGTCATCCTCCGAGGGCTCAAACGTCGACTCGGCGAAGCCAAAAGAGGATGGGTCGAGGAGCTCCACAGCGTCCTGTGGGCATACCGCACCACACCCCATTCAACGACGGGTGAAACACCATTCCGACTAACGTACGGCACCGAAGCTGTCATCCCAGTCGAAATCATGGAACCATCCCGACGAACGGAGGAACCCCTCGACGAAGAAATGAATGACGAAGCACTAAGGGATGAACTCGACCTAGT
Organism: Vicia faba; assembly: GCA_948472305.1. Classification (NCBI taxonomy): domain Eukaryota; kingdom Viridiplantae; phylum Streptophyta; class Magnoliopsida; order Fabales; family Fabaceae; genus Vicia; species Vicia faba. Next base: position 552,442,778 of record OX451737.1, on the reverse strand, counting down.
CGAGGAAATCCGATCGGGGGCTGCTCTGCGCGAAGCAACCCTAAAACAGCGAGTGGCTCTACGCCACAACGACAAGGTCATCAAGCGCGAGTTCGAAATAGGCAGCCTGGTACTACGCAGAAACCAGAAAGACTCCCGCGAGGGGAAGTTGGCCGCGAACTGGGAAGGACCTTACCGCGTCCACGGCACCACGGGTACCGGGGCGTACTACCTCGAACAGTTAGACGGAGAGCCATTACCAAGACCCTGGAATGCTGCTAAGTTGAAGCAGTACTACAGTTAAAAACTGACAACACCGAGGACCCTCGACCAAAAGCAACCATGCTCGGGCAACGAGGAAAAACGTCCCACTTCGTTTAAGGCTAAGGTACAGGCCGACGCACGACCAAAATGGCACGGCATCGCGCGGTAGACGTTGACGATCTATAGTGCCCGACGTGGACAGCTATACCGAGCACCACCGTCGTCGTACCCATAAGGCAGAACACCCAGCTCGCGATGGGCAGTTCACGCCAAGGGCAAATCGTCCCTACTGGATCCACGCCCGACTGAGCAACCTCGCTCCGAAATACCCGACATTCCATCAAGAATAACGGGACATCTACAAGGGTCAAAACAAAATCTCTCCCCTCGAGCGAAACACTCAAGCAACCCCGGCCAACCGAAATTGGGTCGAGGTTGCGCACGAACGGAGTCGAGCATAGTCGCTCTCCAAATCAAAGCCACCTACGGGCACTCGTCGGGCCCGGGACGAGCTAAATTCATACAAGCATGTCAGTTCATACAAGGGCAGAAAATCCAAAATAAACAAGGTATAAACGCCCGAAGGCAACAAAGTAATATTAAACCGACCAAGAAGGCCGGCGATGTTCATACATGCAATAAACGGGCACGCAGGCCCAAAGTACAAATTCAAATATCAAGGGCACGCAGGCCCACTAACCAAAGAATACAAATCAAACTTCCGCATTATCACCACTGTCGACGCAGGGAGAGTCGGGCGGGGGAATGATCGCGCCACCGACAACCCGATGAGTGTGCCCGATACCCTCGGTGACCAAGCCGGGATTTAGCAACGAGAGCTGGTCGACGGCAGAATTGAACCCGTCTTCCAGGGCACCGACTGCGTCCTCCTCGAGGTTCCGGATATGAGCAATAAACTCAGCCCGACTCTTCAAAGCCATTAGATCCTCGGGCTCATCTTCGGCGGGTTGTTGAGCAGCGTTCAGTTCCTCGACCTGCTTGCCCAGGCGTTCGACTTCAGCAGCCAAACGATCCCTATCGGCCCGGAGCAACTCCCCTTCCTCGGTCAACCGCCCCGACTTCTCTTTCTCCAAGGTCAGCGCCTCCCTCTCGGCGTCAAGTATCACGGTCTGCTCTTGGAACATCCCCTCGGAGCGTTCCAGAGCGACCTTCAACTTCCTTGAGCTCGCAGTCAAGGCCGCCTTCTCACGCTCGAGCTCTTCAACACGAGCAGCATCCCCTGCGTCTTCAGACAATACCAGAGCCATCTCAGCCATTTTAACCAACCCGTCCACACTGGCGACCAGCCGCGACCGCCTCTCCTCTTTAGTCATCCTCTTTATGGCCTCGGCTTCATGCGCGACCACGGTCGGGGGAAACCGCTCGAAAAAACCCTCCTCCTCGATGCAAGGGGGAAAGGCAAAGGATTGAACGGGACCGGTATCTTCCCCGACAGTTGGACCGCCTTCCACGCGGGTCCTCTTCCTATGTGTCAGAACGGCTTCGGCATCAATGACCTCGACGTCTGGATCTGACGCCGCCCCCGAGCTCGACGTCGAATCCACCCTCACAGGCTGAGAAGCGTTCAGATTTGTCGGTGGACCCATTCTCGTCATCTGAGGGGCCGGCACGACCTTCTTGTTTCGCCTCTGGCCGGTTGACAATTTCAGGAGCCTCTCATGTCGGCTGGCCATCGTACCTGCACGAAGTAAAAGAAAAGTCAGTATCGAGCAAAACGCGTAAATAAATGACGAGTAAAGAATTTCAAACAAACAACCTAACAGGCGGGCTGCCTCCCTATAGGTCGAGCATTCCACCAACGCCTTGGTATCAATCGGGCGAGCCTCGAATGTCGGGTAACCGTCCTTGTCGAGGATGTCATTTCCTTCCCGTGTGACCCACTGGGCGGGGTGAAAACCGTCGACAAAGTTACAAAGAGCCGCATACGCCCGTTGATCCTCCGTGCACATGTCCCCGACTGCAGTGTGGAAGTAGCCGGTTCCATGCTGGAAGTGTCGAGACATCCAATACACCGGGAACTTAGCCCGACGTCCTAGCACGGGGCTCCCGTCATCGCTCAACATTGCTTCCCCGTCGTCATCGCTGACCGGCCCTTCCTCCTCGAAGAGGGAATCCACAGCAGAGTCAGTGATAGGGTGTACCACATACCACTTATCCTTGAACCCCCTCACAGAGTCCATGTACATCCTAAACAGTCTCCTCGACTGCTTCAAGGACACCCAGCTGTGCTTCCCTCCTCGGGACTGGCGCTGTAGGTGGAAGACCCTAAAGAAGAGAGGGATGGTCGCCCCTATCCTTAAGTAGCGGCACGTCAGCTCAAACGCCCGGATGAAGGCGAGAGAGTTAGGGTGTAGCTGGGACGGGGCCAGCTCCAAATGCGTGAAAACCCCGGTCTCAAAGTCTGTGAAAGGCAGCCGCAAACCCAAGTCCTTAAACGCGATCTCGTACATCGCAAAACTGTAGTCCGGGTACATCGAACAAATTCTGGCAGTGGTCGCAGGCAGCATGACCTCGAAATTCGGTTGAAAGTCGGGCTGGCCCTGCCCCCCTTCAATAGCGATGAACGGATGTCGGTCATCCCGACTGTATATCGACGCCGTCCCCCGAGGCTCGGCGCCCACCCATTCCAGCGATGGGTCGGTCACAGTGTCTATAAGGTTGGCCGACTCGTCGGCACTTTGTTCTTCGCTGTCACGACGACCTGAGGAGCTCGGCTCATCCGCCATGGTTACCTGCAGAGCACGGGAAACCAATCAGATTGAGCATGAAGCCCTATGCTCGACATAATCATGTCGTCCATACACTACCACAAGTCCATTTTCACAAGTGGATGCCTCCCCGACTCTCCTGAATCCAGTGTTCCTCCACAAACCAACGGCACGGCCACTCTTCAAGCATGTCGATCCGGGGTATGAACATGGCGAGCCGCATTATGAAGCCCACGGCCACGACCATAAACATACCGGGCACCAGCATGAATCAGGCGCCCAGGATCATAATACCCCGGGAAGCTCTGAAGTTTTCACCTAAAACTAAGCACGTGTCGGCCACAAGTATGCATTTGCCGGTCCTAGACGTAAATCTGTCGGGCAAAACACGAGTTTACCGGGCTAATCCCACATTAACGGTCCTAAAACATCCACAATTTCCTAGAATCATGCATTCTAAAACAAGAAAATAAAGAAAATGGATCACTTACTTGGATCAAGGTTGAGATTCGGCTAAGAAATGAAGAATCTGAGAAGGGAAGTCACGGTTGGAGAGAGTGTTGAGAGTTGCAACGAAGAGAGCACGGAGAACAGAAAGCGTATTATGGGGCCCAAAGACCCTATTTATAGGGATGACGTGGAATACCAAACGTCACCTCGTTCAGCCACGGACTCCGTCTCCTCGACGCACTGCACCCAACGCAATGATGGCCCTACCCCCCTAGGGTGGCGGCACAACTCCCGAAAGATGCCTCATGTGCTTGACTGACGCGCCCGGTACGGATCCTCCACGCATCCACCGACGACGACGTCTCCGAGCACGTCACGAGGAGACCCCTCGAGGGTCCACGCCTCCATTCCGGGCACGAGACCTCAGCGACTGAACAACTTGGTTTCAAGCCATGGCTCCTCGCAAAGGAACCACGACTTGGGGGGCTCCTGTTCTGGACTGGGCCCGACATGCCCAAAAGCATTACTAAGGCCCAGTCCAATGGGACTCACCAAGGACCACAATGGGCAAAGGCCCAATCCAATGGGACTCACTAAAGACCACAACGTCCATGCCCGACACCCTGATGTCCACCTCGACATCTCAGTGTCCAGCCCGCGCTACGAAGTCACGCTCGACAGACTGCCGTCCAGGTCTATGCCCTGGCTTCCAGCTCGACATTCACTGTCCAGCTCGGGGTCTTGGCGTCGAGGTCGACACCATGCTGCACTGCTCGACATGGACTCGAGCTACCTTGCTAGGGCAGACTTAGTCCTATTGCCCCAACGATACTCCGTAAAGACCGCGTCTCTGTCCGCCCGCACTTCACGCAGCACCTCCAGGAAGGGGACCACGTGCTGATCCCCACTACCCACGTAGAACCTGGCAGTTCCTCCATTGGGCCAAATTCGCCCGGCCCAATGAAGGAACCTTGGCCCAGCGCTGGGGGCTATAAATACCCTCTGTTTCCAGAGGGTCAGGTAATCATCAATTCTAACCTCAACTCTATTATCTGCTAGTACTCCCACTGACTTAAGCATCGGAGTGCCTTGCAGGTACCCCCCCCCCCCCTCCTCGTTCAAAAAGCCTTCAGCTCGGAGCAGCCGTGACGGTCCAAACCTTCTGATCAAGTCAGATCAGATATTATGGAATGTGTTTGAAGTGTTTTTAGCAAGAATGCATGGAAGGTTTGAGCTATGGAACTCAAACTGCAGGGATGCCCTGTTTTGGGCAGTTCAATGGTGATTCTGTGAATGGGGAGGCAATGGAGATATTAGGGTCGTGTTCTAGCTCAGAATGGATGTTTAGAATATGTTTTTCTTGTTTGCCTAAGCATGTGTTAGCTGATATGAGAGTTGTTATGTGTTATGCTTGTTTCTTCACACTTAAGCAAAAGATGGCCACTTGGTGTTCTAGACTGATGCAGGCCCCCAAGCTATACTGCTAACCTTCCCCTTGATCAGTGTGTTTTGTTCATAAACTTGTACCTCAGATATTTTCTTTGTACCTTCTTGATTTACCAATTGACATAAAGTGCAACTTTTTAAGAATGGCTAATTTGCTTTTTTCTATAAATGGCTTAGTTCAACATGTAATGCTTAAACTCATAAAACAAGGCCTTGGTACAATGAGTTAGCATTAAATTATTGAGTGTTGGATGGTTTAGAGGCCTGTAATCAAGGAAAGCATGCTGAATTCAAAATGGCACAAATGTATGAACATGTAACTTGGCCAAACCAAAAGTGAGTTTTTCCCATATTACCAAATTCGATTCTCCCTAACCATGAGGTTGTTTGATGAGTTCTTGGACATTTTGGAGAGCTTGGAATGTGTACTACAATCCATCTTTGAAATTCAAGTGAAATTCCAAGTGGAACTATGTGAAAAATGGTCTTGAAGTTAGGTAAAAACCTTGTCTAAAATAGGTCAAATTTTCTCCAAGTTAAGAATGGTTTGGTACCCTTGTTCCAAAAATTGTAACTTGAGCTACAAGCTTCTTTTGGGAAAACTTTGTGAATCAAAGTTGTAGATTATGCAATAGGCTACAACTTTCATGTTTTGAATTTTGCTTGAATCCAAATGAATCTTGGTGAGAAAGTGGGACAAAGTTAGGAAAAAATTAGAGTTTTTCATAACTTAGAAAAATTCTAAGTTATGAAAAATCTTCATTTCAAACCCTAATTTGCATTTCTTGATTTCTTGATGAACAAGTTTCATGATTTGGCATGTTTTGATGAAAAATGAATCTTGACACTTGATTTTGACCAAAAAGTCAAAGTTTGACTTTTTAGTATACAGTCAAAATTGATCAATTGACTGGGAAATTCAACTGTCAATCTTGTGTATTTGGGATCTTTTGAACTTGTTGAGCATGTCAAGATAATTCCATGGGGTCCTTGAGTCCATATGTGAGCTTGGTTTGCCATTAGCTAGGTCAAACAGTCAAAAATTGCCTTTGTGCAGTCAAAACCCTAAAAAATGACCATTTTGCCCTTTTGGTGATCTGATCAAATTTCTTGTGGAATTGTGATCCAAACTTGATCAAATGGTCCATATGTGTTCATAATGTTGATGTGGGTCAATTTTCATGAGATTTGACTGTCAATTGGCCACAGTTGACTTTTTCCCCAATACAGCTGATTTCTAGGTCAACTGTCCAATTGACTGGGCAAAATTTGGAATCAAGACTTGAAACTTGGTATGGATAAACTTGGGAGTCCAAAATGAAGCATGAAAGTCATCTTAGGCATTTTAGGTCAAAATATCTTTGTGCAAACACAAACCCTAATTTGGGTTAACAGTGCAAGGAGAAGTCTTGAGTAGAGGAAACCCTAATTGGATCTTGAGCTCTAAGGGTTTTGTGATGAGAAAATGTTGAGGAAATGGGAGGGAAAATTTTGGGGTACAACAGTTGCCCCTGTTCAATCTTCTTGAACCTGAAGAGTTAGATTGGCAAGTTTGCCTTTCGTGACTCGAAGGTAAAAGGAGATTGGACACTAGAGTGCCCGGAAATTTGCACTCGCATGTTGGAGTATCAGCAATGTGATGTCGGGAATGGGCTTATAGATGCCATTTGGAGAGATGGTGGATAGGGAGATGGGCTTATAGATGCCATCTGGAGATGTGACAGAACCTTGTCGGGAATGGGCTTATAGATGCCATTTGGAAGTGTTGATCGCATAAGAGATTCCTTAGCGAGAACTTGTGTATCTGAGAAAGACAGATGTTTTCCTGGCTTGTTACAGGTGTTTGATCTTCAATTTCCTCATGCAGATATGCCCTGGCTAGATACAGGTGTCGAATCTACAATCAGTTTCTCACAGATGTGCCCTGGCTGGATACAGGAATCGAATCTGGAAATAGTCGTCAACAGATATGCCCTGGCTGGATACAGGAATCGAATCTTCGAACTCTTCAGACGTGCCCTGGATAGATACAGGAATCAAGTCTGGAAATGTGGTCAACAGATATGCCCTACTGGATGCAGGAATCGAATCTGGAATTGTGATGGTTGCTAGATATGCCCTGGCTGGATACAGGAATCGAATCTTCAAACTCTTTAGACGTGCCCTTGCTAGATACAGGAATCGAGTCTGGAAACTGATCACTCAAAGATGTGCCCTGGCTAGATACAGGTATCGAATCTGGAATTGTGACAGTTGAAGGTAGTTGTCTTTGGGATTGTCTTTTTCCCTGAAAAGGCAAAAACATCAGTTGTATGCAATGTCATGATGTATGAAATGCATGATGTCATGATGTTCAACATGAGATAGTGTTGTATGCACTTTATCATGTATGTAAGCAAGATGTATGAAATGTGAAATGTTTATGAATGTATTTTCGTCTTAGGAAAATAAATCCTTGACGACCGGCTGGAGAATTAAATCCTGGGCTGACATTGAAGAGTAGAGCTCTTTGCTTCTGCTGGGGATGATGGTTGCAAGAATACACTGGTAAGAGAAGATGACTCCGTTGGGGAATAAACTTTGTTGGAGAGATTACTCTGCAGGTAATTGCTCTATGGAAGAGATACTTTGCTGAAGTTTTGATGAGAGGCCCGCTGAGGATTTCAATGATGGATTCCGCTGGGGATAATGATGATAAACTCCGCTGGGGATTGTGTTGATAAGTTATGTTGGGGAACTTTGATGAACTCCATTGGGGATTGAAAGAACTTTGCCGAGGGCGATCTTCCGTGGCAATTAGCTGAGGATAACCCAGTTATAAGCCCTTGTGAGGAATAACTTTGAACAAAGCTCGGGAGAGACGTCCGTACTCTGCAGGGGACAAGCTTCCAGAATCTACTAGGGATAAGCTTCAAGACCTGTTGGGGATAAGAATTTCCACTTTCATGGGGGAAACCTTCAGACTGTACTGGAAAATGATTCCACTGGAGTGTCCGTATTCCGCGGGGGAACAATCTTAGATCAAGACTGTCGGGGATGCTTGCTGACGAATGCCCATTCTTTGTTGGGGAATGTTGCTATCTTGTCTTACTCTGCGGGGAGTTGAGATAATTTGGTCACATTCTTCAGTTAAATCTACCTTGGTACCTTGGCGGACCAAACAAACTAGACTGCCTGGACAACTTTACATTGCCCTTGTTTCTGATGTCACTTGTAATTAGTCTTTCGTTTCATATGCAAGTATTTATGAATTAGCAATTCAATGTCAAATGTATATATCAAAAATGAACATTGGACGTTCTTCGCAAGACAAAACAGAAAAAGGAAAAACAATTGGCAATTTGTTTGGAAAAACTGAATCTGTATTGATTTTGAAATTTGCCTGTAAATAGGCGTTTTTTGTACAAGAGGCTGACGTCCTAGTAAGATAACGCCGCCGAATAACACAAAGCTTATACAATTTTGAAAAGGAAACAAAACAGCTATGTGCACAATATTCCCACTGGGTTCCAACTCTGTTATCGCCTCTATGTCTTCAAGCGTCTCATCACTTTGCTGCTTAGTTGAAGATGAAGCTGATTGGTCGATGCCGAAGTCTGAGCCAGATAGTTGATGCCGAATTCTGAATGCAAGGTGATCCAATGAGACATAGTGTTACGCTTTATCCCTAACTTTTGCCTGGACCGCCCTTTCGGGTTTTCAGTCCACCGGGATACCCATTTTTGCCCAAGCCGCCTTTTTAGGTTTTCGACTTGCCGGGTGTACAGATTTTTTCATTTCATCCCTTATTTTTGCCCGAACCCTTTTGGTTCGCCGGGAAGCCCTTATTTTTGCCTAGGTATGTCAACCTAGCGGGTCTTTTATTCATGCGTAGTATCTTTTTACTATGTCTGCATTGGCGGGGTGAGGAAGGTCATCACCATCCATGGTGGTTAGAATCATGGCTCCTCCTGAGAACACATGTTTAACCACAAATGGCCCTTCGTATGTAGGGGTCCATTTGCCCCGGGGATCACCTTGAGGAAGGATGATGCGTTTGATTACCAGGTCCCCAACTAGATACTCTTGTGGTCTGACTTTCTTGTTAAATGCCCTGATCATCCGTTTTTGGTACGTCTGACCATGACAGATAGCAGTGAGTCTCTTTTCGTCAATCAGGTTTAATTGATCAAGTCGAGTCTGGATCCATTCATCTTCACTCAGATCTGCATCCTTCATTATCCAGAGAGAGGGTATCTGGACTTCAATTGGCAAGACTGCCTCCATGCCATAGACCAAGGAAAAAGGTGTTGCCCCGGTTGACGTCCTTGCTGAGGTACGGTATCCATGAAGAGAAAACGGTAACATCTCGTGCCAATCCTTATAGGTCACTGTCATCTTTTGCACAATTTTCTTGATATTCTTATTTGCTGCCTCTACAGCCCCATTCATCTTCGGCCGGTAAGGAGAAGAGTTATGGTGATGTATCTTGAATTGCTCGCAGAGCTCAGTGATCATCTTGTTATTGAGATTGGTACCATTGTCCGTAATGATTCTTTCCGGGACGCCGTACCGACAGATCAGGTTATGCCGGATGAAACGTGCCACGACGCTCGTGGTTACCGTGGCGTAGGAAGCTGCCTCAACCCACTTCGTGAAGTAATCGATCGCTACCAAGATGAAGCGATGCCCATTGGATGCCGTCGGTCGGATCTCACCAATCATATCGATGCCTCACATTGCAAAAGGCCAAGGTTCCGTCAGGACGTTCAGAGGAACCGGAGGGATGTGCACCTTATCAGCACAGATCTGGCATTTATGACAAGTTCGAGAATGTTGGTAACAATCGGCTTCCATTGTGGACCAAAAATATCCTGCCCTAAGGATTTTCTTTGCCATGGTGTGTCCACTGGAATGTGTTCCGAATGTACCTTCATGCAGTTCTATCATGATCTTCTCTGCTTCAGCCTTATCCACACAACGCAGTAGAGTTGAATCATGATTCCGTTTGTAGAGAATGTCGTTGCTGAGGAAGAATTTTGCCGCAAACCTTCTCATGAACTTCTTGTCATTGACAGATGCACCTTCAGGGTATTCCTGAGTTTCCAAGTATCTCTTCACCTCATGGTACCAGGGTTTTTCAGTCACCTTTTCGGCCTCAAGGTCGCAGCAGTATGCCGGCTCGTCCAATTTCCAGATAATGATCCGGGGAGCCTCATTGTCCCATTTGACTTTGAACATTGAAGACATCGTAGCTAGTGCGTCCTCTAGTTGATTCTCCTCTCTTGGGAAGTGCTCAAAAGTTATCTCTTCAAAGTGGGGAAGCAAAGTCAACACATACTCCTTGTAAGGAATAAGATTTGGGTGTTTCGTATCCCACTCGCCTTTGATCTGATTGATCACGAGAGCGGAATCTCCGAAGACACTCAGAAACTTGATCCTTAAGTCGATTGCAGCTTGAAGACCCATGATACATGCCTCATATTCTGCCATGTTGTTGGTGCAGTTGAAACACAGTCGAGCAGTGAGTGGAGTATGAGTTCCTTTGGGAGATATGATTACAGCGCCGATGCCGTTACCCAAAGCGTTCGAGGCTCCGTCAAAATGCATAGACCATCGGGATCCTTCCTCAGGTCCTTCATCCGGTCCAGGAACTTCACAATCAGTTACCACCATGATATCTTCGTCCGGAAATTCAAAGTTCAATGATTGGTAATCGTCCACAGGTTGGTGTGCCAAATGATCTTCCAGTACACTTCCTTTAATTGCTTTCTGAGTTGTATATTGGATATCATATTCTGTCAAGATCATTTGCCATCTCGCTATTCTTCCAGACCGAGCAGGCTTTTCGAATATGTACTTGATGGGATCCATCTTTGAAATCAACAGAGTAGTGTGAGTCAGCATATACTGTCTCAGCCGGCGAGCAGCCCATACCAGAGCGCAGCAAGTTTTCTCGAGCAGTGAGTACCGAGACTCACAGTCGGTAAACTTTTTGCTCAGGTAATAAATAGCATGCTCTTTTCGGCCAGACTCGTCATGCTGCCCCAACACACACCCCATTGAATTGTCAAGTACTGTCAGGTATAGTATCAGAGGTCTCCCTTCCACTGGTGGCATAAGAATGGGTGGCTCTTGGAGATATTCCTTTATCTTTTCAAAAGCAGCCTGACATTCATCGTTCCAACGTACTACTTGATCTTTCTTCAGTAATTTGAAGATTGGTTCACAAGTAGCAGTTATATGTGAGATGAATCGGGCAATATAATTCAGTCGTCCCAGAAAGCCTCTGACTTCTTTCTCTGTCTTGGGAGTTGGCATCTCTTGTATGGCTTTCACCTTGGCAAGGTCCACCTGAATACCTTTATCGCTTACAATGAAACCTAGCAATTTTCCGGACCTCACCCCAAAGGTGCATTTGTTGGGATTCAACCTCAGCTTGTATAACTTCAATCGGTCAAACAGCTTCCGCAGATGATCAAGGTGCTCCTCCTCAGTTTGGGACCTTGCAATCATGTCATCAACATATACCTCAATCTCATGATGGATCATATCATGAAATAAAGCAACCATGGCACGTTGGTAGGTTGCCCCAGCATTTTTTAACCCGAATGGCATGACCTTGTAGCAGAAGGTGCCCCACTGAGTCACAAAGGTAGTCTTTTCCATATCTTCCGGAGCCATCTTGATCTGATTGTACCCTGAAAAACCATCCATGAAGGAGAACACCTTGTGTTGAGCAGTATTGTCAACAAGAACATCGATGTGAGGCAGGGGGAAATCATCCTTGGGGCTTGCCCTGTTCAAATCCCTGTAGTCGACACACATTCTGACTTTACCGTCCTTCTTCGGCACTGGCACCACATTGGCAACCCCCTGAGGGTAAGAAGTTACTGCTAGAAACCCGGCATCGAATTGCTTCATAACCTCAGCTTTGATCTTTTCGGACATCTCTGGGCGCATACGGCAGACCTTTTGCTTTACCGGAGGGAAGTCTTCCTTGGTTGGCAGGTGATGAACTACAATGTCGGCATCCAAACCAGGCATGTCTTCGTATGACCAGACAAAGATCTCCATGTAATCATGTAGCATCTGGATCAATCGTTGCTTCACGTTGAGCTCTAAATTGTCACCAATCTTAACCTCTTTTCTATCTGTCTCAGTACCCAGGTTCACTGTTTCCACGGGCTCTTCATGCGGCTGAATGCCCCTCTCTTCCTGGAGTAGCAGTCTTGCGAGTTCACCAGGCACTTCGCAATCATCTTCACCTTCGTCTTCGGCCAAGTTGATCGGATTCTCGAAGTCATAACTGGTGGTAGCAGAGCTGTTACCAGTGAGATCTAGAGTGGATTGAAACCTGTATAAGTGAGTGTGTGTGTGTAAATATAGCTGTTTTGCAATATATAACACAGAAAGAAAAAGAGCACAAGATTTGAAATGCAACAAACGTCCAATGTTTTGATTAATGATATATGGAAATGTCATACAAAAAGCCCTCACGAATGGAGCTACGATACCCCGGGTAGGACACCGAGCCAATAAAAGTTTTAACATATTGTTTGTTACGAATTGAAAATCAAAAGAGTTAATTACTGTGTGACAAATGTAATTGGTGTAAAATCCTTTGCCGTCCAGTTGCTTGGTCTGTTGCTGGTGGTTGGATAGATCCAACTGTCAAACTCTGCTTCCTCTACGTCCTCCTCGATAGCATTCACCCTTGGGTTGGTGATAAACACTGGAGCCTTTCTGATCTTTTCCTTGCGCACAGCCCTCTGAGCCTCTGCAGTAAAGCCCAACCCAAACTTGTCATTCTTTTGAGTGAAGTCAGGAAGCTGACCCCAGTTTGCACATTTGCCTTTCTCGATTACAGCCCGGGCATCCTTCAAGGACGCCATCTTCAACGGAAAGTCTTCTTCAACCACTGTTTCGGCTGATGCCAACGTTGGAGGTACTTCCTCAAAATGCTGAAAGGGGGTTTCAATAAACTCCCCGTCCATCTCGATATACCGGAATGAATTCAAGTGACTAACCATGTATTCCTCCTCACCCTACACAGTAACAATCTTCCCTTTGACAGGGTACTTGAGCTTTTGGTGTAGAGTGGATGTTACTTCCCCAGCCTTGTGAATCCAGGGTCGACCCAACAAGCAGGAATAAGATGGACGAATATCCATTACATAGAACGTTGAGTCGAAGACTTGGGAACCCACACGAATATGAATGTCTACCTCACCGTGCACTATCCTCTTAGAACCGTCGAAGGCTCTAACAATGATGTTACTAGGTTTCAATTCCAGGCCCTCACAATCCAAGCGATCCAATGCCTTCTTGGGCAAAACATTCAGGGAAGAACCGGTATCCACCAACACGTGTGCGAGAGTAGTGCCCCTGCACTCTATAGAGACGTGCAGGGCATCATTGTGATTTTTCCCTTTGGCGGTGAGGTCAGCATCCGAGAACCCCAAACCATTGTCAGCTGTCAAATTAGCCACACAGTTAGTGAATTGATCTGCAGAGGTCTCTTGCGGCACATGGGCCGTTTTCAGAAATGAAATCAGGGCCTTTGTATGGGCCTCTGAGCATAGCAGCAATGATAGCATAGAGATTTTGGAGGGGGTATGCCCCAGCTGTTCAACAAAATTGAAGTCACTCTTTTTAATGATTTTAAGGATTTCCTCCATCTCTTGTTGGGAGGCTTCAACAGCAGTCTTTTTTGGTGCCTCCGTCCTGGTAGGCAAATCGGTAGCAACTTCTTTGTCCCGAGCATAAGAGGACTCGGCGGCGGTAGTAGACATAGGAACTTGATTTGGAACATGCACACTTGCGGGTGTGATGATGAGAGGTTTTCGGATAACTGGTGGTGCAATGTCAGGCGAGAAGAGCCTGCCACTGCGAGTAATCTTGGCGGGACCAGTGATGTTACTGATACTGGTACCGGTGTTGAACTCCTGCTTCACTCCAAGCACATACACGTCGGCCCCATAATGCCATGGGACAGCTTTATCAGACTCATAGGGGAGAGGTCCCGGAACAGTAATAGTAATGGGTGCAACAGACATAATTTGGACTGGCTTCCTCGGGGGAGCTTTGGTAGGATTGAAAATTGTGACGACAGATACTTCTTCAGCGGAAACAAACGGAACAGCAGTTTTTTTGAACAAAATTTCTTTGCTATCCATCAGGCTTTGGATGCCTGATTTCAGCAGTGGACAACCGATAGGGATAACAGCACACAGGAGGCAACCCTTTCTACAACCCGGAAATAAACCGACTAGTAGTAAGTTCCTCTTAACAGTCAAAAGAGGGGTAGCAACATCATTACTAAAACAGCATACAAATCTTCCTCGACGGCATTTACTCTATGCTGGGGCATAGGAGCAGTTACAACATTTGGCCTCTCAGGCGCCTCAAACTGAATTTCCTTCGCATCGATAAGGTCTTGCACTTTATTTCTCATGGCCCAGCAATCGTCAGTAGTATGCCCGGGGCTATCAGAATGATAAGCACAACGGGCATTTGGGTTATACTTAGGAGATGCAGTATTCACGACCTTCGGAGCCTCTTTGATGGTCACCAAGTTGGTTGATAACAGTTGCGGTAAAATTTGTGACAAGGTCATACTCAGGCGAGTATACTACCTCTTGGGCCTTTCACCTCTTTGTTGATTGTACTGCTGAGGAGCAGCAACAGGTTTTGAAATGACCAAGGCATTGACGACTTGGCGACTTTCTGGTTTGACTTGTCTTCTAGGACCATAGACGGCACTTGCTTCCTTCTTGAAAGGCCTCTTCTCAGTACTTGTGGAGGCAGCTTTTTGTATCTTTCCTGACCTGATGCCAGCTTCTATCCTTTCACCCGTCAGAATCAAATCCGTAAACCCAGCGGAGGAGTTACCAACCAAATGATTGAAAAATGGACCAGACAAGGTTCCTAGAAACATATCAACCAGCTCACGATCAGTCAATAGAGGTTGCACCCTGCCAGCCAAATCTCTCCATTTTTGTGCATATTCTTTGAACCCTTTGCCCGTTCCTAGAGACATACCCTGAAGTTGGGTACGCGTAGGAGCGAGGTCAGAATTGTATTGATATTGTCTATAAAATGCGGTTGCCAAATCTTCCCAATGTCGGATACTAGTTCCATCTAGTTGGTAGAACCACTCAAGCTGTGACCCCGAAAGGCTATCTTGGAAGAAGTGAATCCAAAGGTTCTTATCTGCCGTGTAAGGTTGGATCTTCCTTACGTACGACCTTAGATGCAGCTTTGGAAAGGAAGCCCCGTCGTATTTGGCAAAGGCAGGCGCCTTAAACTTGTGTGGGATTACTACCCCAGAAGATAAGCCCAAATCTCCGAAATCCAGCCCCGGCACATTCTGAATCTCCATGGCGCTCAAGCGGTCCTCTAATTTCTTGTATCTGTCAGCAGCGGGAGGGTATTGTTCGTCATTGTAGTCCGTCTCGTTGTCAGAGACTGCAGGACTAGGAGCTCCTCCCCCTTGGGGACTATCTTTCTCTGCGGAGGAAGTAATTGGATCAACCTTGTTATGGAGTGTGTTCCCAAACCTGTGTCCGGTGTTGAACAATGCAGTCCTCTTTTTCTTCTTCTTCTTCAGGAGTAGAGCCTTCAACTCTTGCTGACCTTGGGCCAGGCTCAAGACCATTTCTTAAAACTGGGCACTTTGGGCCTGAAGGGCCTTGATTGCTTGCTCACTGGATGAATCTGGATTCATGATGACTGTTCAAATAAACAACGAAGAAGATTAAGCAACCTGTGAAAAAGGGTACCTGCTATGCATATGGTGCAATGAGATGCGTATGTTTTATGTTTTCAAAGACAAATAAGATTCAACTTTGTAGACAAAAGGGAAACACACTTCATTAGATTCAAACTTTAAATTGTTCAACAACTTGCCCTTAGGCATTACAGGAATGAAAAATACTGAAAAGGAAATAAAAGCTGTAAAAGGAAATATCCAAAACCCATCAGTGCTCCCATGGCCTCCTCTTCTCAGTGTGGATGTAGTTATTCAGGACCCGCTCCTCCTCCAAATGCTTAGTCAGCCTCTGGATCTTCCGTTCCTATTCGTTGAACTTTTCCCGATAAAAATCCCGTTCTTCCTTTAGCTGCGCCCAAGATCTCTTCATTGTGTCAAAATCAGTGGGTATCTGAGGAGGGAGGACAGTTGGAGGAACCCCATCTTCATCAGGAGATTCAAGAATGATAGGTCTGACAGCTTCGTACGGCATACCTAACTTCTGAGCACGGATGCGGACCTATCTGCAATAGGGTTCCATTGGTAAAGAAGTCTTTGGTCCCAACTCATGTGGGTCAGCTTTGTGAATTCTGTCCCAAGCCTTAATGAATCCATGGCGTAGTTTGTCACTGTCTACCTGAAATTCAAAATGGAAGTGAGGAACCAATATTTCATGAGGCCCTACTCTTCTGGCTCTTCCAAACTGGCGGAGAGCTAAACATGGATTATAAGAGATTCCTCCTTGGATACCAATCAATGGAACATTAGGGTATTCTCCACAACTATCAATAACGGCCACCTCATCCAAACCTCTGAGAGTCCAAGTGATGTCATTATCAGTGAGAGACATTAACCTATGAGCCCAACCCTTTCCTTCTTCATTCTTCAGCACGAACTTAGGAAGGTGCGAAATAAACCACCTCACTAGAAAAGGAGCACAACACCATGGAGTTCCCCGCTTTCGGGCAGTACGAGCATAGAGTTGTTGCAGGATATCACCCAAAAGAGTGGGTACAGGATTCCGAGACATGAAGATCCTTATGGCATAGATACTGATAAAGGTGTCAGGATTGGGAAACAATACCAGGCCATAGATTAAAAGAGCCAGAATGTCTTCGTACGCCTTGAAGTCCAAGTCATTCCAGAAATCATTAGCTTTGCCAACTAGAAATTTGACCAAAAAGCCCTTAACTCCACTTCTAGTTTCCCAGTTAGCCAATACCTCTTCTTTGGTCAAGGGGAGAACTGCAACAACCTCTTCAGGCCTAGGAGTCTTTTCCCAACCAGTGAATGGAGTTTGCTCCAAAACAGGGATACCAAGCAAATAAGAGAATTCTTCCAGGGTAGTGACCAGCTGGAAGTCTTGAAAGGTGAAACAATGATACAGGGGGTCATAAAACTGGGTCAGAACACTTATCAGTTGTTGGTCCCACTTTGCAGTGATCAAGCCAAGGAGAGAACCATGCCTTTTGATGAAGGAAGTAGTGTTTGGAATCCTATCAACCAAATCTTTGAGCAAAGTTGGTGGTTGAACAAAGTTGAGCCGGATAGTATTCCTACGCACGGGCATCATGATGTCCTACAAAACAGAGCAAAGATGAAACTTTTTTGTCTTTGAAATGGGTTAGTCCTTATACAGGATGCATGCAATGGTATGATGGCATGATGCTATGATGAAGCACACCATAAGTATGATAAGGCACACAAGTCACACAAGACAACCCTTAGTTTTCAGGCCAGCATGAAGTTTAGGTATTACCCTCTTTTAGCTTCGTTGGTTAAAACATGTCCTATCAAAAGTAATCGGGTTCTAGAGGATCTCAAATCATTGACTACCCTCAATCAGTCATAACTCCAGCATCGCAATCTTTTCTTGCGGCCAGAACCATCGCGAGAGTTTAGCCTCAATGAGTGTAGCATACTGCTACTGTTCTATGGCCAAGTTTGGTCAATTTAAGGTTCTAAGGTCGGTTGGTGTTTAATGACTCCTTAGAAGACCCATATTCTCCTCGTTGCAACACAAGGGATATAGGTACAGACCAAGGTGCCACACCAACGTAGCCACTGCTTCACTCATGTCGGTCTACGCCGGACAGGTCCCTCACAGATTATGCTACCTAAAAAGGGTATTCCCCAGATCCGGGTTAGGATCCATGAAACTTTGATGCAAAGCCCACAAATATAAAAGCAAACAAGGCAAAGAATTGAAAACAAAGGTGATCTAAGCCCTAAGGTTACTCCACTTTTAAATTTTTTCCCCAGCAGAGTCGCCAGTTCTGTGATACGGTGGGAGAACTGACTATGGTTTTGCGTTTGTTTTCGCAAATGTTTCGGTTGAGCAAGAGTCGCCACCGACTTTTTATTTTATCCAAAGGAAAGGTTTAAAAAGCACAGCAAAAACCTTTGAGATGTTTTCTTGGGTTCGGAGAGTAGATTATAGAAAGGGAAGGTATTAGCACCCTTTCTATCCATGGTTATCCATGGGCTCTTAGTTACTTGCTTAGATCAACTTGCCTTGATTTTTAATTGTTTGAAATGGTGCTTTGCGTGTGGGTTTGAAAAATGTTTTGAAAAGAGGCCAATGTGGTGGCAACCTTTGTAATGATCCATGTTGGGATGTATACAAAGGTGTATGTCTTTTGAAAAGGTTTTCATTTGTTTTTGAAAGTTTGTTTTGAAAGTGTTGTAAGGTGTGGTTTAAAAATAGGCAAGTGTTTTGCAAGTTTGATTCAAGTAACTAAGATGTTATCTACTCCTAAATTTCTCAAAAGATTATTGCTATGTTTTAACCCTTTTAACAAGTTTGTTCCACCATTGTATTTGGTGGACAATCTTATGTTAGGATGTGAAAGGGACGGGCGCGGGTCATCGTTTAGACCATAATTGCAATGGTGCCAAGTATCTTTGGGCAATTTTTCCTTTAAGGGACTTGATCATTTTAGGCAACTTTTGAAAGCGTCATCGAGGGACTATGATCATTTGAATTGTTTTGTTTTGCCCAAAGAGACCTAACATGCAATATGGCCCATTTATTGAAGGCAACAAGTGGAATACCCTAGGGGTGCAAGTGTGATTAGTGTTGTCCATTTTTATGCTTGTTTATCTTGAAATTAGGTCAAACTATTTTTTGTTGTTTTTGATTCGCATACAAACCCTAATTCTAACATGGTATATTTAGAAAGCAATAAAGTGAGAAAAAATAAAGTTACTAAGCTATTACAACACAATATATGGGAAGGGGGTACAAATGTTCAAATGGGGGTTTTTTGACAAGGAATTTAAACCTAGACTATTACATCAATATTGAATTATTTACAAGATAATTGATTGCACAAATTAAATGGAAATAAAATAAATATGCAAGATGCAAAAAGGTTTTTTATGTGTATGAAAAAAAAGTATTTTTATATGTCAAATAAACAAAATAAAAAGTATTATTTTTTTTGGAGTTTTTATGTATTTTAGGGCAAACCCTAATTTCATTAAGTAAATGTATTAATTATTAACATATACAATATTTAATCAATTATGTACAAAAATAAAATAAAAATAAAGTATATTTGTCAAAAAGGTATTTTTAATATTAAATATTAATAATTAATAAAAAAATATAAGTGTGTATATTTTGTATTTTAACCTAAATATACTAATATATATATATATATATATATATATATATATATATATATATATATATATATATATATATATATATATATATATATATATATATATATATATATATATATATATATATATATATATATATATATATATATATATATATATATATATATATATATATATATATATATATATATATATATATATATATATATATATATATATATATATATATATATATATTTGTATTATTTACTAAATATATATTATATATACAAGATAATAACATTTAATATTTATAAAAAAAAGTATATTTTATATAAAATATTTTCAGAAGATAAAACAAAATAAAAATGAAAAATAAAATGTGTTTGCATTATTTTAGTATTTTTCAAATAAAAGTATGTTTATATATTTATTTATGTACAAATAACCATCTAAACAAATAAATGCCTAATAAATTAAAAAATGGTTAAAAATTATTTTTATATTTTTAATATCATGAGGAAAAATAAATAAGTCAGAATAAAAAAAGAAAAGTCAAAAAATCATGAAAATAAACATAATGGGCCTAGGGGGTGTCAAAGTAACAAAAGGGTGTAAAAAGAAATAGGAAACAAAGCCCAGCCCACGTGGAGCTTCTTCAACCTCCAGCCATTCTTGTTCAAAAACGCGCGCTTCTCAGGCTTGTTCAAACATCCTGATTCCTTGAGTTTTAGCAAAAACTTACAACACCAAAAATGTTAAGCATCCTCTCACGAGTTCACACATATAAAGAACATGATTTAACTCTCAGAAATGAGAGAGAATTTCTTCTCCCCCAATTCTTAACCTAATTTTTGTTCCATGTTCAGACTTAAAATTCTCTAAGCATACATAATATAAATGAAATCTAATTACATGGGCATGTTCAGGGCTATGAATGTGACATGTTTTCTTCACAAACCTAAAGCTAACAATGCCTATATTGAGAGATAGAACTTCATGAATATACCTGTTCAGTTGGAATCGTGCCTTGCAATGGAGGAGCTTTCAGGGCAAGATGATGATTTGTACAGCTTGCCTGAAGTGTAGTGATGCTATTCCAATGCTTGGTGTGTTTTGAATCGTGCCAAATCAAGCTGCAGAAGTCCACCTGCAAGATAGAAAAAATGGAAATGACAAATGGTGCTATGGCTGTTACAGTCTCAGTTCAAGGTTTGGAATAGTTTATATGGATATTATGGAATGTGTTTGAAGTGTTTTTAGCAAGAATGCATGGAAGGTTTGAGCTATGGAACTCAAACTGCAGGGATGCCCTGTTTTGGGCAGTTCAATGGTGATTCTGTGAATGGGGAGGCAATGGAGATATTAGGGTCGTGTTCTAGCTCAGAATGGATGTTTAGAATATGTTTTTCTTGTTTGCCTAAGCATGTGTTAGCTGATATGAGAGTTGTTATGTGTTATGCTTGTTTCTTCACACTTAAGAAAAAGATGGCCACTTGGTGTTCTAGACTGATGCAGACCCCCAAGCTATGCTGCTAACCTTCCCCTTGATCAGTGTGTTTTGTTCATAAACTTGTGCCTCAGAGATTTTCTTTGTACCTTCTTGATTTACCAATTGACATAAAGTGCAACTTTTCAAGAATGGCTAATTTGCTTTTTTCTATAAATGGCTTAGTTCAACATGTAATGCTTAAACTCATAAAACAAGGCCTTGGAACAATGAGTTAGCATTAAATTATTTAGTGTTGGATAGTTTAGAGGCCTGTAATCAAGGAAAGCATGCTGAATGCAAAATGGCACAAATGTATGAACATGTAACTTGGCCAAACCAAAAGTGAGTTTTTCCCATATTGCCAAATTCGATTCTCCCTAACCATGAGGTTGTTTGATGAGTTCTATGACATTTTGGAGAGCTTGTAATGTGTACTACAATCCATCTTTGAAATGCAAATTGAAATTCCAAGTGGAAGTATGTGAAAAATGGTCTTGAAGTTAGGTAAAAACCTTGTCTAAAATAGGTCAAATTTTCTCTAAGTTAAGAATGGTTTGGTACCCTTGTTCCAAAAATTGTAACTTGAGCTACAAGCTTCTTTTAGGAAAACTTTGTGAATCAAAGTTGTAGATTATGCAATAGGCTACAACTTTCATGTTTTGACTTTTGCTTGAATCCAAATGAATCTTGGTGAGAAAGTGGGACAAAGTTAGGAAAAAATTAGAGTTTTTCATAACTTAGAAAAATTCTAAGTTATGAAAAATCTTCATTTCAAACCCTAATTTGCATTTCTTGATTTCTTGATGAACAAGTTTCATGATTTGGCATGTTTTGATGAAAAATGAATCTTGACACTTGATTTTGACCAAAAAGTCAAAGTTTGACTTTTCAGTATACAGTCAAAATTGATCAATTGACTGGGAAATTCAACTGTCAATCTTGTGTATTTGGGATCTTTTGAACTTGTTGAGCATATCAAGATAATTCCATGGGGTCCTTTAGTCCATATGTGAGCTTGGTTTGCCATTGGCTAGGTCAAACAGTCAAAAATTGCCTTTGTGCAGTCAAAACCCTAAAAAATGACCATTTTGCCCTTTTGGTGATCTGATCAAATTTCTTGTGGAATTGTGATCCAAACTTGATCAAATGGTCCATATGTGTTCATAATGTTGATGTGGGTCAATTTTCATGAGATTTGACTGTCAATTGGCCACAGTTGACTTTTTCCCTAATACAGCTGATTTCTAGGTCAACTGTCCAATTGACTGGGCAAAATTTGGAATCAAGATTTGAAGCTTGGTATGGATAAACTTGGGAGTCCAAAATGAAGCATGAAATTCATCTTAGGCATTTTAGGTCAAAATATCTTTGTGCAAACACAAACCCTAATTTGGGTCAACAGTGCAAGGAGAAGTCTTGAGCAGAGGAAACCCTAATTGGATCTTGAGCTCCAAGGGTTTTGTGATGAGAAAATGTTGAGGAAATGGGAGGGCAAATTTTGGGGTACAACAGTCTGCATTATCAAGTTTGCAAAATTGACTTGACTAAGATCTTTGATACTTGCCTTAGTTTTGTCATTGATGTTGGTGCAAGCAAAGGTATTATTAAAACAAGATTTGGATTCTATAATTAATCTTTGGATTTTAATGATAGCAATACATATATTTTATATGTAAACAATTTTGTTTCTAGTAGTTTCTTGAATGTACAGATTGGAAGTTCTAATTTATTCAGGATTGTTATTTGAAGAATCACCAAAAAGCACACATCAGAAAGAATATTGCATCCACTTTTGAAGAAACATCAGTAGTTTTGAAGAATGTTGAATGTTTGCTAGAAAGAAGATCTCAACATGAACTTCTCTATAAGCAGCTTCTTTAGAAGTCACAAGTATTTGGACAAGAAAATATTTCTATTAGAGGTGTTGATCAAAGATCAAAAAACAAAATTTCACCAGAAACATGATTTCTGTTAGAACTGCTGCTCAAAGATCAGAAAACAAAATTGCACCTGAAACAATCTTTTGTGTCAAAGATCAGAATTCAAGGTTTGTTCATCAGAAAAGTTATTGCTTCTAATTCTGAAGACAAAGTCAAGATTCTGAACACATTAAATAAAAGCTTCTACCTCTAAATCATAAGTCAAGATTTGTTCATCAGAAAAGTTGTTGCTTCTAATTCTAAAGACAAAGTAAAGATTCTGAAGACTCATATACTTCATGGAATATGTGCACATCACTTCACATCAGAAAGCATTCCACCAGAAGACAAATAAAGGAAAGTTAGACCTTTTGGACTCATTACTATTCTACATCATATAGTCCATCATAAGACAAGATCAAAGATGATATCTTCGCAAGCCAATCTACTTTATCAAAAGTAAAATTCATCAAAAGAAAATATCATAAAAAAAGAGGGCTAGAAGAGTTAGTATAATAGTACAATTGCACATTCCACTCAAATGGATGTACTGTGTATTGTTTGTCTCCCACGATCATTTATTACCATTATAGCAGCTGTCAGATGAAAGTGACGTGTGTACTACTACAACGGTATACTTCCTTAACACCTATATAAAGGATCAATTGTTCATTTGAAAACTTGGAGAACTACAACACAATAACAGTAATTCTGCCAAAATTAATACGTGAAGATCAAATCAAGAAAAATAAGAAGATCAAAACACAAGAGTTGTTGTTCATTATTGTGTTAATATTATTACTTGCTAGAACACAAGAGTTATTTCTCATTATTGTGTTAATATTGTAATTTGTTAGAGAACAAGAGTTGTTGCTCATTATTAAGTTACTATTGTAAATTGTTTGAATACAAGAGTTGTTGCTCCTATTTGTGTTTAAAAATCTGGACTTGAACATTTGTGTAATCCTCTTGTAAGAAGCAACTTTGTAAATATAATATTCAACTGTTGTTGATTGTTCCTTGAGTGATCGGGTAGGTCAGGACTCAAGATTTAGAGAAATCTCTTTCAAGGAATCGGGTAGGTCAGAAGCCTTAAGGAGTCAGTGATTGTTATATCTATTAGGGAACCGGGTAGGTATGAATTCTTAAGTAATCACTAACAGTTTATCACTATTGTTGTTAGTCACCAACGGGTAGCCCATGCAATTTTAATCAGTTTGGTTATAGTGGATTAAGTCCTTTTTTAAGGCGAAATCACCTTGGCGGGTGGACAAGATTAACCTTTTATAAGGTGAATCTGGATAAACTGAACTTGTCAATATTTCTCTTCTAAACCATTGTTTCTAATTCTGATTGTTTGTGTAAAGCACTTTTAAATGGAAAAGTTTTAAAACACAATTCAAACCCCCTTTCTTGTGTTTTTCTTAACCTTTAATTGGCAACAGGAGCTCCAACACTGTTACTAATTTTCTAATCAAACACTTAACCATGTAGAGAGATCTAGTGTGAGAAAAACCTTCTAAATGGTTGCTGCCGACACAAATGATAGAGATAGATACCGTGCTAAACGTCCTATTTTTAATGGAGAGAAATTTGAATATTGGAGAGATAAAATAGAGAGTTTATTTCTAGGATATGATATTGATCTCTAGGAAATTGTTACAAATAGCTATGAAGAACCTGTCAATGCAATTGGTATTCCTATCCTCGTGAACAGAATGAATGAAGATCAGAAACGCAAATTCAAGAATCATCACAAAGCAAGAATTATCCTTCTCAGTATAATCTCGTACAATGAATATGAAATGATTACAAATAGAGAAACAACAAAGGATATTCTTGACTGACTCAAAATGACACATGAAGGAAGTGTACAAGTCAAAGAAACTAAGGCCTTGGCCTTAATTCATAAATATGAAGCCTTCAGAATGGAAGATGAAGGAACAGTTGAAACTATGTTCTCAAGATTTTAACCCTTGGTTGCAGGACTCAAAGTTCTGGAAAAAGGCTACTCCACAACTGATTATGTCAAGAAAATCGTCAGAAGTCTTCCCAAAATATGGAGACTATGGTTACTACTTTGAATCTGTCTAAAGATCTGAATAGTATAACTCTTAAAGAGTTAGTCAGTTCGCTTAGAAGTCATGATATAGAGCTATAAGAAGATAAGCCTTAGAAGAAGGGGAAATCTATTTATCTAAGGTCTAAAACAGAAAGAATCAAGTCAGAAAAGAACAAGGCTTTCCAAGATGAAGAATTCGAGGAATATGATGATGAATGTTCTGATGATGAAGACGAATTATCACTTATATCCAGAAGAGTTAAGCAACTCTGGAAGAAAAGACAAAATTATGGTCGAAGATTCGGAAATAGAGAAGATCGCTCAGAAACATCTGATAGGGGAAGATCAAGTAATAAAGTAACATTCTTTGAGTTCAATGAACCTATAAACTATAAAAATGAATGTCCAAATCTCAAGAAGGAGAGCACCATAAAATAAAGCTTCAAGAAAAGCACTTTTAAAGGAAAGAAGAAAGGTCTCATGGAAAGGGATGATTCTGACTCTGAAAGATCAGAATTAGAAGAAGAATGTGTAAACTTAGCATTCATGGGTATCAATTTAGAAGAAGACACCTAAGAAATAGAGTCTGACTCTAAAGAGGTATTTTCTGAACTCTCTCGTGCTGAATTAGAATTATATTTATCAGAAACTCTGAACAAGCATCAGAAGCTTCAACAAAAATTGAAGAATCTTCTGAAGGTTCATGAATATGAAATTGAAGAATACAATAAGCTAGAGAAAGAAGGTCTTGAACAAAAAGATGATCATCTTATTTTAGAAAATGAAAATGTGTTTCTAAGCAAAAATTGTTCAAAACCTGAAAAAGTTCGTCCTAAAGCTTATATATCTTCTGAAACTGTCATGTAGCAACATGATAAAGCTTTTCAGAAGTTCCTAAACAATAACGTAGACAGAAGCAAAATAGCTTCCATGATCTATGGTGTTAGTCGTAATGGAGTCATAGAAAGAAAGAATATGACACTGCAAGAAATGGCCAGAACTCTGATAAACAAAACTAACGTGGCTAAGCACTTCTGGGAAGAAGCTGTAAATGCAGCTTGTTACATTCATAATAGAATCTCTATAAGACCTAATCTTTAAAAGACTCTCTATGAGCTATTTAAGGAAAGAAAACCCAACATTTCTTATTTTTATCCATTTGGTAGTCTGAACAAGTTTGATTCTAGAGCATAAAAGGGTATTATGTTGAGATATTTAGAACTCTCTAAAGGCTACAAAGTATACAAATACAGAAACACATATTGTAGAAGAATCAATCAATGTTAAAATTGACGATAATCTTGACTCAGAAAAGTCAAATCTGTTTGAAAGTTATGCAGATCTAGAAATAACATTTGCAGGTTCTGAAGAGAAAGATTCTGATAGTAAGCTGGTCAGAAATAGTGATACATCAGAAGCACCTAACTGTCTATTGGTTCAGAAAAGGAAAAGATAAAGATAAACTATTTCTGAAGATTTGATTATAGGAGATAATGCTAAACTTGTTAGAACAAGATCCACTCTTAAACAAACTGAAGAAATGCCTTTGGGATTTGCATCTCAAATAGAACCAACTTCATATGATGAAACACTTTAGGACAATGGATGGATTCTAAAGATACAAGAAGATAAAATCTAGTTCTCCATAATTGACGTATTGGATCAAGAGCCTAAACCGAAGGAAACTCATGTTATTGTAACCAAGTGGATTATTAGAAACTAGATAGATGAGGAAGGTGAACTCATCATAAAGAAAATACACCAGGTTAGAATTTACATATTTTATGATGAAGTACATCTAGATACTTCTACTAGTTAGAAGATATCTTTATCAGAAACTTCTTGAAATCAAGAAGAGTGTGTATTCTAAAATCATAAGAATATAAGTCTTGAAGCAATGTAATGCCCGTGAGAATAGGTTAAGATCTCAATTTTTCTCTCATGTCTTTTTCTCATTTAAGGAAATGTCAAAATATTATTTTATTAAAAATTGGAATCTTTAAGCACGACCCACTATTTCTAGCCTAAGTTTGTTGTCTTGTATTCCTTTCTATGACAAGCGTCTTGGAAATGATTGTATTCTTTGTTCCTTCTCAGTTCTTGTTCAAACATTAACTCTTTTTGGTATCTCGAGTTTGACTGCTTACGTAAAGAAATCAATTCTCCTATTAGTCTTGTTTTATTTTTTTCTACTTATGCCCTCTTCAGTTTCAATTCTTTTCATTGTGTCTTCCTCATAAATCTTTCCCACAAACTTGCCTTATCATGTCTTCTAAAACATATTGTTTGGTAATGAGGAACTCTTGGAAGTCATCATTGAAGAACATCCAAGTTTTTCAAGTTTATTCAACACTGGTTTCATCTTATCTCGGGCTAGTTTATTTCAAGGTTGGTCTGGATATTTTGCAATGTTGCATGGACCCATCTATCCAAATATAGTTAAAGCCTTCTAGAAATACACATATGTAAGTGATCATGGTAGATCAATTTGTTCAAACGTTTTTGGAGTCCCTATTGTCATCACTTCAACCTCCATCTCTGAATCTATAGGTTGTATTGGAACTGGTTGAATCATAGTAGAAGAGTCCATCTTAAGAATAACTTTGTTGAAAAACTCTTCTCCACTCATGATGTTTCTTATGCTAGATATAAGCCTACTAATCCAACTAAACTTCTTCCTTCTGGAAAAGTCTGGTTTCATTTTCTTCTCACTAACTTTAGGCCTAGAGGAGAAGATTTGAGCACTATGTCCCATGATGACAGACTATTCATCTACTGTCTAATCAATAATTTTAATATCAACTTACCCCAAACCATTTTTAACTTTCTGAAGGAGTCTGTTGAATTCTCCAGAAGTGGATATCAGTTCTTTATACCTTATGGAAGAGTTCTATCAGAACTGTTCTATAATACATATATGATTGGATTAATTCGATTGATGGGACCAGAAAATGCTATCGTAGAATAAATATGTGAATTCTTTGGAGCATGATGTCTCTTATGTATTATTTAGTACCTTTTCCTTAGTTGTGTTTTCCTTCTGTCTGTATTCTCTTAAATCATCAATGAAAGATTTCTGATTTTGTTTTCTTTATTTTGTATCTTTAAATAGTCTTAAATATTTTTGATTATGACAAAAAGGGGAAGAAAGAATAATGATGATTTTGATGCATACCTGATTCTCTAAATCTCATTACTTACATTTCTAACGAATTATATATGTAAGAGTTTTTTTTACAATGTGTTTTCAGGTGCAAGATAAAGGTTCTAATGAAGAAAAAAGTTCTGATAAAGCAAACTATGATAAATCTCTTCCACACTAATCATCATAATTATAGTAAAGATAACCAAGCTCATTAAACCCTACTTTTTGATAAGATCTTAAGTTTTAGATTCAGGGGGAGATTGTTTAACTCGGGGGGAGTTTTCTAAACAATGCTCATATAACCCTTCCTTCTAAAAACTGTAAGTCTTAGACTCAGGGGGAGTTCACGCTAATAAGGGGAAGTTTTCTTCTTAACTCTAATTAGATTAAGATATTACCTTGTAAAATTGTTACATCAAAATACATGGTTTTGTCATCATAAAAGGGGAGATATTGCTAGAACAAGATTTGGATTATACAATTAATCTCTAGATTTTGATGATAATAATACATATATTTTATATGTGAATTTTTTTGTTTCTAATAGTTTCTTGAGTGTGCAGATTGAAGGTTCTAATTGATTTAGGACTGTTGTTTAAAGAATCATCAGAAAGCACACATCGGAAAGACTATTGCATCCACATCCGAAGAAACATCAGTAGTTCTGAAGAATGTTGAATGTTCGCTAGAAAGAAGATCTCAACATGTACTTCTCTATAAGCTGCTGCTTAAGAAGTCACAAGTATTTCGAGAAGAAAGGGTTTCTATTAGAGTTGTAACTTAAAGATCATAAAACAAGATTTCACCAGAAACAATATTTCTGTTAGAGCTGCTGGTCAAAGATCCGAAAACAAGATTGTACCAGAAACAAGTTTTTGCGTCAAAGATCAGAAGTCAAGATTTGTTCATCAGAAAAGTTGTTGCTTCTATTTTTAAAGACAAAGTAAAGATTCAGAACACATCAAAGAAAAGCTTCTACCTCCGAATTAGAAGTCACTATTTGTTCATCAGAAAAGCCATTGCTTCTAATTCTGAAGACAAAGTCAAGATCCTGAAGACTCAGATACTTCATGGAATATGCATACATCACTTCATATGAGAAAGCATTCCATCAGAAGACAAATCAAGGAAAGTTAGATCTTCTGGACTCATTACTATTCTACATCATATAGTCAATCATAAGACAAGATCGAAGATGATATCTTCTGAAGCCAATCTACTTCGTCAGACGTAAAATACATCAGAAGACAATATCATCAGAAACAAGCGCTAAAGGAGTTAGTACAATAGTATAATTACATATTTCACTCAAATGGATGTACTGTGTATTGTTTGTCTCCAACGATCATTTATTACCGTTATGGAAGCTGTCAAATGAAAGTGATGGGTGTACTACTACAATGGTCTACTTCCTCAATGCCTATATAAAGGATCAATTGTTCATTTGTAAACTTGGAGAACTACAACACAAGAATAGTAATTCTGCCAAAATCAATATGTGAAGATCAAAATAAGAAAAATAAGAAGATCAAAACACAAGAGTTGTTGTGCATTATTGTGTTAATATTAGTACTTGATAGAACACAAGCATTTTTGCTCATTATTGTGTTAATATTGTAATTTGTTAGAACACAAGAGTTGTTGCTCATTATTGTGTTATTATTGTAAATTGTTTGAATGCAAGAGTTGTTGCCCATATTTGTGTTAAACAATTTGGACTTAAACATTTGTGTAATCCTCTTGTAAAAATCAACTTTGTAAACACATTATTTAACTGTTGTTGATTGTTCCTTGAGTGACTGAGTAGGTCAGAAATCAAGATTTAGAGAAATCTCCTTCAAGGGACCGAGTATGTCATAAGCCTCAAAGAGTGATTAATCGTTATATCTCTTAGGGGACCGGGTAGGTCATAATTCTTAAGGGATCACTAACAGGTTATCGCTATTATTGTTAGTCACCGACGGGTAGCCCGTGCAATTGTAATCAGTTTGGTTATAGTGGATTAAGTCCTTTTCTAGGGTGAAATAATCTTGGCGGGTGGACAGGATTAACCTTTTCCAAGGTGATCCTGGATAAACTGAACGTGTTAATATTTCTCTTATAAACCATTTTCTATAATTATGATTGTTTGTGTAAAGCACTTCTAAATGAAAAAGTTTTAAAACTCAATTCAAACTCCCCAATCTTGTGTTTTTCTCAACCTTCAGGTATTTCCTTGAGCTTGGGATCTCTGGGATGATAGTATGAGCCGGACTTAGCTAGTCCCTTGATGACGTCAAATTGAACTCTTGAAGGGTGTTTTGGAAAAAATTTATGCTATTGAATCATTTATAGCATATGAGGTGTGTAAACCTTATTGTCCAGTCAACAATGGTTTTAGTTAGCCTAGACTGTGTAGTCAAAGCTCAGGAAGAGTAGAAGAAAAAGAGAGTGTTTCTCTCTTGTGGTGAGTGGTACATCTATAATAAGAGTAACTACGCTTTCTTTGAAAATTCTTCCATTGACTGACTCTTCGATACAAACAAGGTAATCTTTATCTATTTAAAAATCAATCATTATAAGCTGAGATTCAATAGAAATCATTCTTGGATAAGGATGATGCTATAAAGCTTTGTTTGATAGAAGCTAAAGAAGATAAGAGTGTTGTTTCAAAGTAGGCTAAGTTCAAATAAAAATATCTCGGTGAGTTATTTACTAGTGTATCCATGTTATGTAAGTCAAGTGTTATATCTCATATAACATTTGACAAAAGCAATGAGTGCAGAAGGTCATTTGCAAGGGGAGTAAAAATGTAATAGTATGTCTGTTCTGCAACTGTGTGCAATGATGATGACATGTTTGTGTCCTTTGTTTGAGTAGTCTTTTTAGTTGGTGCTATTTTTTTTGCTTCCATTTTCTTTTGGTATTGTCTAAGTGAAATATATTCTAAAGCATGTTTGTGTTTCCAATATATAAATTTCCTCTATGTTCTTTTTGTCAATATTTTGGGTAAAAAGGGGGAGTAAAGTGTTGTGTCCTAATGTTACATCACATGTCTTGACATGTTTATTAACATTGTGATATGACTGTCCTACTAAAGGGGAGTAGTCTTCTGTGGTTGAAGTTGCTTGCCCGTGTGATGCAACTGGTTAGGGGGAGCATGATAGCTTGTCATGCTTGTGTATTTCTGTTATGGTTGTTGTGTTTTCTGGTGTGTAGAAATTTCAAACAAAATGTTCTGACATTTTGTTTATGTGTGAACTTAGATAGCTTATGTGTGTTATTTTGAGGGATTGAGTCTCAGATGTGTAAACTTGGATAGCTCATGCAGGTTGTTTGAGTTTTTCGTTGTTCTTGTCTTTTTTTTACTTGGATTGTTGGTGATAGGGGAGAAATAATTCTGGTTACTAATCAAATGCTTTACCCTGTTTGTGGTTTTATTCCTCTCTCTTAGAGTTTTGTGCTAAGAGGGTTTTAGCCAAAATTTTACAAATGGGAGATTGTTAGTACCATGGTTTTGTGATTGACTAAATTTTGGAAAAACATGGTTTATCATAACAGGTTTCTTGTTATGTGTTTTTCAACCAGATGTTGAAGACAATGTCATGACATCTTGGTCTGGTGTAGCATATGTTGTTGTTTGGTAATTCTTTACTAAATTAGATTTGATTTTCCGAGATTCCTTTTGGATATATTTCAGTTATTTTCGCATGTCAAGGATATGTAATTTGGAATAAGTGAATCAAATCTCTATCGGCATTAAAGTTTCCAAACCTGGTTGTTAAGCTAATTTAGGATACTTGAAGATTTGTTCCTAGATTTAAGGAGATATTCTCTGAAGAAATCAGCGCATGGATCAAGGAATGATTGGGCAAAGAAATCGAAGCCCAAGGATAACTGATGGCTTATAAAAGGAAGACCAAAACCTAGGGAAAATTAGTTCTGAATATTATTGTAAAAATAAGGGCTTTGGTTTGAGAGTTTCTCGTGTTCCTTGTAATGTAAGTCACCCTCTATCTTTTGATACTTTGTGGTAGACATGGTTTTCTCACTCAGAAACCTTTAGATATTGAGTTGAGTATTGTTCTCCTCTAAGCTTTTAAGCAAAGAGTTGATTATTGTTCTTGAAGGAAGATTTTAAGCAATCAAAGTATTGTTCTCATTTAAGGGTCTTAATTAAGTATTGTGATTAAAGTGTAAACTTTAGTTTTGGTTTGGTTTCAAGTTGTTGTGATTGTGACTTGATCATAGACTGTCGCTAGGATTGGGACATGTCTTTTCATCACTATAGTGATTAGAAGTGAGATGGAGATTTCTCATATCTAGGAGGTGCCTAGGTAGAAGTTGCACTGGGCAGGGATTAGGCGAGAAGTTGTAAATGGGGGAGTTTATATTTTAACTAGTACTACTGATAGTGGATTTCTTTTCTGGCTTGGTAGCCCCTAGAGTATGTGAGTTATAGTGAACTGGGTTAACAATTGAATGTGTTATTTATCATTTTGTACTTTAAATTCTACATATTATTTCAGTTTGATATTGTTATCCAGTTTTTCTACAGATGTCGTAACGGCTGTCCTGACATCACGCCCCAATGTTGGAAACATCACTATGAGCATGTTGTGTACCAGTGCCAGAATTTCATTTATTATTATACAAATTGATAATGAAAATTTATATATGTGATTGAAGTTGTAATAAAAATTTATATGTGTGATTGAAGTTGTAATGAAAAATTTTAATACATGTTTATGGTATGGTCTGTAGCAGTTTTATTTATAAACAAGGTCTGTACCAGTTTGATTTATAAACACGATCTTGTATCAACTTGATTTGTAAACATGATTTCTACAAATAATTCACCTTAAGTAAACATGTTTTGATGTACTTGTACCTGTAATTCACATTAAGTAAATAGGGTCTAGTTTTAAACTTGTTCCAGTAACCAATGTTATAAACATGTTTTGATTTGTATAATTAAACATGATCAGTAAACAAAACTTGTAAACACGAGTTGCATCATTAAACTTCATTCATTAATTTTCAAGCTCGTAAATTACAGAGTAGTAATATAGAGTACCATAAGGTATACAAAAATCCCATAAAGGACATAATACTCAACATAGTACCAAAATACATCAAAACAGAGTACCTAAAAGACATCTAACTTAACGGACATCCAGAATACAACATTACACCATTACATTATAACATAGTTCCAAAAGAAAACTAACTTAACAGACATCCAAAATAGAGTTCATAATGGCATCTATTTAGTCTTCTTTCTTGGTTGAGATGAACTGAGTCTAGTTCCAGGGGCTGAGAAGTTCCTTGTTGCACTTAACCTTATTGTAGGAATTTGTGATCCAACACTTCTGGTTGGTCCCCTTATGCCTAACTTCTTGACATGACTCTTTCTAGTTGATTGAGCATGAGTTTTTCAAGTTTTGTACGTATAAGTACTTGTAGTTGCCTGTGCAGAATTTCTCGCAGTTACTCGAGCAAGAGTTCTTGAAGTTGCTTGTGCATGAGTTCTTGCAGTTACCTGTGTAGGAGTTCTTGCAGTTTCCTATACATGAGTTCTCGTAGTTGAATGTGCACGACTGTTTCCACTTGCTTGAATTGGTGCAGGTTGTCCATGTGTACCCGATGGTACAAGCTGACCTTGTGTACCTTGTGTTTCCTGACCCTAGTTAGAATGGTCCTACTTGGTAGAGGTGGAAGCTTACAAGTTTCCTTGATTCTCCTCATTTTTCTATCAGTTCCATCAATTTCTCCTTGCTCCATGTTCCTTTTCTTTTTTGGTTTTCCTGGCATTTTTCTGAATACATGTGGTTGCATATCAGGATAGTCTATTTTTTCCATAGGTTTGACCTATTAACAAGGTAAATAAAATGATTATATATATGGGTGTTTAAAACTGAATCGACCCAATGGAAAACCATTAAATGAACAAACCAAACCAAAAAACAAATTTGGTTTGGATTTGTTTGGGTCATATTTTAACAAAATGCGTAGTTCAGTTTGATTTGCAGTTTATATTTTACAAACCAAACCAATCTACATTATGTTAATATATAAGATATTATATTTGATACATTTTTAGAAATGGATCCGATCCCACAACTAAATGAAAGACTTTCTGATATTGAATATAATTACTAAATGTGCTTGAAAATGAAATGGTAATGTTTTTAAATCTTGTTCATGCCATTTAAATATTTTCATATGTTTTTAAGTATTGACCTCTTTGATTATGATATTTAAGGAGCTCTAATGTAGGATAATTATATATCATGACTTTAATGGAAGAGTTTTATGTTGTTATAGCTGATTTTTCTTGTAGTGAGAGGGTCTATCTTGTTGTTTTGGGACAAAACAATGTGTTTTTAAGGTCTAATATAGGAGTTTATGTCTCGTGTGATGGGTAGCTTAGTTTTAGTATAGGTGATGTGTACTTTGTCATACACATTTATAATACAAATTGTCATTTTTTTTATTTGAGTTCTTTTATTATTTGGTGTTGAAATTATGTTGTAACTTATACTCATTGACACTGTTATTTGTTTGGTAATGTATGAATGATTAAACACAAAGTTATGTTGTCCTTTATATGTTTATGTATAGCTCAATAAAAATATTGTAACAAACCAAACCAACCGAATCAACCCAAACCACATTGGTTTGGTTTGGTTTGGTTTCTAAATGTCAACTAAACCAAATCGAACCGCACATTTTTTTCTCTTGCTGTTCGGATGACTTTTATCGTCAAAACGGCCCAAACTGCACTGCGAACACCCCTACTTGTATACCTCATGATATTAGTGTTTTTTGTAAATATAAAGGATTTAGTCCTCTAGTCTCATGTTCCTAATATTCATGGAAGATATTGCATGAACACATGACTGTCCTATAAGCTGCCATTTCCGGCATGAGCAGACATGGTCTTGCAAATTTAAAGAGAATTTGTCACTAGAATTTTTAATGTGTCTTACTTTAAAAATATGCTCAGTGGATATTCTGTAATATGAGCAATGCATATAAGTGAGTTTAGTGAATATCAATGAGTAAAACTACATATAGATAATAGTCAGTGAAATTACCTAATAATCCATAAGTTTGTGTATCCATTAACTCTCTCAATCCTAAACAGTATACACATTAGTGAACACAATGTATCAAAATAATGTATGCTTTGCAAATATTATACCTCTTTATTATATTAGGAAAAACAACAACATCAAGATAGTGACCAAATCTCATCCTATTTGATGCCCACCTTTCCATCATGTATATCCTGATTTCTTTAAGCATAGTCATAATAGGATTTACTCTTGCTTCAATTGTGAAACTGTTAAAAGCCTTTGACATTTTACTCAACAAACTATCACACTTTGTATCTGTCTAAATTGAGATCTGCTCCAGAATCTAGGAGGTGTCTTCATCATATGCTTATAGGCTTCTTCATTCAAAACTCTCATTTCTCTCATCTCCCATTCTCAAGCTTGTGGATATGTTAACTTGACAACTTTCCATATTATCTCTTTTAATTTCTTTCCATGAAACCTCTTTCTAAAGTTGTTGTACATATAACGTACTCAAAACCTTTATTCCACATCTGGTACAAGATTATCAATGAGTAGTTCCAAAATCCATGCCCAATTATCCGTTGTTTCACCTTCAACAACTGCAAAGGAAATTGGCATTACCCGATCATTTGGATCTCTTCCTATTGCTGCTAAAATCTCTCTTCCACATGGGCCCTTTAAAAAGCACCCATCAAGTCCAATGATAGACATGCATAGTTTGAAACCCTCCTTACATGATACATAGCATACTTATGGTTTTTGGAAGTGAGGCATCTTATAAATTGCATTATCTGAAACATGTTGGACATTCATCTTAACTATTGATCCAATATCTGTTCTAAGAACTTCCTGAGAATGTTGTACCCCAAATTTTGCCCCTAAGACCCCTTCATCATACCATGTTGATTCAATCACAACAAGATCACATTAGGGATTTTGG
Organism: Vicia faba; assembly: GCA_948472305.1. Classification (NCBI taxonomy): domain Eukaryota; kingdom Viridiplantae; phylum Streptophyta; class Magnoliopsida; order Fabales; family Fabaceae; genus Vicia; species Vicia faba. Next base: position 552,406,947 of record OX451737.1, on the reverse strand, counting down.
TTATGCTCCCCATCTCTAGTCTTTCTCTTTGAGGAATAACCAAGCACATTGACTTGTTTTTCTTTTGTGATCATGCATGTTTTATTTTGACTTTCCTTTTAATTAATAAAATGCAATGTTGATTTGTCTTACTTGTTAATAATGTAGGTAAAGGCAATGTGGCTTAGCAAGTTGATCCATGGGTTCATGAGTTTATTTCCATGCCCTAGTCAATAAAGATTGAGAAATTCAAACCTCGCCATTGGAGTTGTTTTGGAATAAATGGCATGGCAAGGTTATTTTGGTTCACCACATTTCAAAGTTATCAAGATTGAATCAAAAGTACAAGGGGGTTTATTGAAGAAGTTGTCATGGTTGGACAAGGCCTTGTTCCCATTGGTCACAAGTGCATATTTCTCTCAATTATCAAGATATGGAAGTGGTTTTAATTGCTATGAGTTCTAATTATCATCCTAAACAACTTCTATTTACAAAGCAAAAGTTTTTGTACAAGAAGGTTGTTCAAAATTGCCAAAGTTCCTCAAAGCATTTTCTTGATCTAGGAGCTAGGGTTTTGAACTTCAAAGAAGTATATCTTGCTCATATTTTTGTATTTTTGATTGATTCCATAGACATCATTCTCCTTAAAGGGTTATTAACAAATAACTTCAAAAGTTTCAAGGAGTTTTCATGTGGAAGAAGCTTGATGATGAAGAAAGATTACAAGTCCTCCAGATGAACCCCCAATTTCCCATATGTGACTTCAAATGATCATAACTTGGTCAATGGTTATCACCTTGAGCCCAATCTTTTTCCAAATTTATCTTGAGCATGTGACTTTTATTCCTTCTTTTATGTTCAAAGTGAGAAAATGGATGAAAGATGCCCTAAGGATGCAAAAGATTATAGGTCATTTCATGATTTTTTGCCAACTTCAACAATTCATAACTCTCTTAATTTTTGGATATTTTTAATGGGTCAAGTTTCAAAATGTCATTCAAGAGTTCTATTTCATGCCATATTTTTTAGTCAAGAGCAAATTCCAAGTGGAAGGCTGTGTTTGGATGCAAAACATTATAGGTCACTTTTGAAGAAAATTTTGAAATATTTCTAAGTATGGAAAGTCAACCCTTTTTCTCCAACTTTGACTCAATGCAACTTTCAGCTCAAGCATCCATTTGATTCCATTCTTTTTCCATTGCAAAGCTTGTAACCTCATATTTCTAAAGCATCAAGAATCATGTCCCAAGACCCCTTGAGATGAAAATGCCATTGCTTTGAAATTGGCAGCTTGAAACTGAAGTTTCATCACAAGTCAGATCTTCAAATCTTTGTTTTGGCTTCTAATCACAAGTTTTCCATGTGTTTTTGCTTCTAATCATGTTTAGCTACTTTCTAAAGGTGTTTAGCATCATGAAACGCACGATTTGGTTGAGTTTTGATGCTAAACAAGTCACACTTTGTTCATGATGTAGATCCCCCACGACTTCCCTCCAAACTTCATCATTTAACACGCTTGAGGATCCCATTAATTCTCCTATAAATAAAGGGTCATCCCTCATTCATTTCCTTAAGCTTGGATAGCCAGAATCACCCTACCAAACTTGCTCCATAACTAAATTTTTTGTAACTTCGTAATCAATATTCAAGCCTTTTTCAATCCAATTTTTCTATCAATTCACCTTTCTTGATCTTCCCTGAACCTAACCATACAATTACCTTCAAGAATTGTGTCCTATATTGCTCCATAAAAGTCTAGTTTCAGAGCTTTACAACTCAACTTCAATAGGTAGATTTCTCCATCAATTCTTCAAAACTTTGATATCATTATGATGCTCTCATTTCCCTGGTTCTAATTGCAACACTTGTTTTTATCTGGAAACACGTTTTGACCATGAAATTTCAAATCCCTTTTCAAAACTTTCCTTCCAAATTGCTTGAGCTATAGTTTATATAAATTTGTCGTGAATGTGTGGTTGTCTTCGTCTTGAAGAGACAGAGCGAATGGCATAGGTCCCGTGCTCTAATTTTACAAATTGAGCAACCTGGTTTTGGGACTGGCTGGAGGTTGAAGATAACCAACATGTCATCCTTCAACCAATGAAACATCACCATTTGTCTTTTTTGAATTTCGGATTTACATTTGATTCAGTGCATTATTCACTAAATTCCATAACATGCACAATGCGCCAGGTCCACTTGATCTGTTTACTAATGCGTTTTGACATTGATCAGATGGCCCATATTTTTTTGGTTTTTATTTTCTTTTCTGATTTTAATATTTAATTGTTTTAAATTTCAAAAAATCATAGAAAATTCATTTTTAGTCCAAAAAATCTGAAAAAATTATGAAAAATATTTTTGATTTTTCTCTTTCTGATTTTTATTTTTTTTCACATTTTTTTTGATGTTTTTTTTATAAATTTTCACTTTATTTTAATTGTTTTAAATGTTTAAAAATACTTTTATGCATTTTTAAATTCTAAAAAAAATTATGGAATGATCCAATGATATTGTGACAAATATTGGTGACCTTATTATTTATTTTTTATGATTTTGTTATTTTTTATCATTTTTAATTTATTTTACTCATTTCTTTTAATTTTAAAAATAGTTTCCGACTTTAAGAAATTACCAAAAAATTTATAAAAATATTTGAGTCCTTTTCTGATTTTTCTATTGTCTTATTTTTTATTTCTTCATTAATTTGAACATAGTTGATATTTTTCTCTTTTATTTCTATTTTAAAAACATTTTAAAACATTTTTTAATTTATATATTAAAGGCAATATCATTTTGTGATTATTTTCTGGCTGATCTTGGATTGAATTTTTGATCATGGTCTTTATTAACATCATTGGATCCATGGTGTTGAGTCTAACTCCATAAAAAATGGATGAATCATTTTAATAATAGTTTGATTAAATTTTAATTCAAAAGTGGTTTGTATATTCTTATCCACCCCTCTTCATCTCATCCCTTTCTTATTGCATTAAATATGCATGATCTCTATATGATGTCTCAAAACAAATGGTGCATAGATTTCTATTGACCGGCCTCAAAATAGGTGCGACTTCTATATAAGTCCACTTATGATTGCTTAACATAGCACTAAATTTTGTCCCGATTCGAATAAATGATCATTCATGGGCCAAATCTATGTTTGCAAGCCCAAGTATGTTAATTTGATCTCTTTGAACCAATAACCTTGAGATTCATTGTGTGGAGGCTTTGGTTCTACCAATCCTCTAATGGATCTACAACACTTTTGGTCAACGCAGATCACTTAAACATTGTTGATCATTAAATGATAGTTTTGATGGTTCCAAATGGATGATATACTTGACAAAAAGCAAATGCAACTTGTTGTGTGGAGGCTTTGGTTCTACCAATCCTCTAATGAGTTCCAAATGCAAGTTTCAAGATGGTCATCCAGCTAACCACTAATTATTAAATTGTTTTTACTTTATGCTTTTATTTTTTATGCTCTATATACCATTTACTTTAAGCATTATATTTCATGCCATTTTTATTTTGCTCACTTGAGCATTTATATTCTTGTCATTTTTATTTTACTCACTTGAGCTCTTATTTTCTCTTTTAAGACACCTAATAATCAACATGAACCATAAAAGGCTTTAATGATACTTGGACTATTTTGTTACTATCCTTGGCATTATAGAGTATTGGACTTCTTGGACTTAGGAATAGAAACCTTGGTCTATGTTGGAGACTTTGTGATCTTAATTAATATTTTGTATGAAGTTCTTAAAGTTTACCTCAAGACATTGGGTTGTTTGTTTGTTTTGTATGCAGGTTAGTCTGATTACACTCTTTGTTTGTAATCTGGAATTTAATCGTATACAACCATTACTCTGCCTATTTTTTGTGAAGACTTAATACACTTGAAGTTTAGTTCTCTCAAGAGGTCTAGTATCTTTGCTTGTTTGGTTTCAATCCAAAGAATTGGAATTCTATCTTGGCTCATAATGTCAAGTATTGGCTTCTTGTTGGTCAGATGGTTCTTATCCCTAGCTTTTATCTTATGCCTTAGGATAGTCTCTTCTTCTCCTCCCACTTTCTTTAATTTCAAAATCCTCTTCCTCTTTTTGAAAACTCTTCTTGTTTTGAAACTTGAACTATTTTCATAATAAACGTGGACTTAGGTCCATGCATTTTCAAAACATTTTTCATAAACAAATTTCAATCAACTTAATGATGCCTTGACATTTTTTTTGTGAGAAGACTAAAATTCAATCAATCTCATTTCAAATCATTTTGCACTTTGGCTTTTTATTTTAAAACCTTTATCAAAAGATTAGACTCTTGTCAATCCTTGTAGTGATGCAAACAACTATACTTCTACAATATGTAGTGAAGAGAGATATTTTCCACTTGGGTGTTGAGTGAAGCATTGTTGATTTTAAAATCCAAGCCGTATCCTCCACTTTGAGATCATGAAAATTCTCCTTTCTCATGATTGTGGGTAGTAAGTATGTTTTCCACACGGACAATGACGATGATGTCTTATATCATAAAATTAACCAACACTCTTGTGTTTTTTTTTTAATTTTTTAAAGGTGAACTATGTGTACCCTGGTCCCCTATTGCATGAAAGGTGATACGTAGGCACTAAAGGTTCGCAACTACGGCGGGTGCAAAAATCATAAAAATATATTTCTTTTCTCACCTCCACCATCTATTCTTATACAACATTTTATAGCCAAAATATACATATTTTACAAAGAGGTTCCTACGAAGTACCATAGATGTTTAGGGTGATAATACCTTCCCTTTGCATAACCAACCCCCTTACCTTGAATATCTCCCCCCTCTTTTTGGGTTATTCGCTCTTTTCCCATTCCTTTGGAAACAATAAAGCGCGGTGGAAATTTTTATTTTTCATCTGTATAAGTCTAGTCAATCCAATGGCTTGGTCTTAAACATTTCTACCGCTACAGAAAAAATGGCGACTTCACTGTGGAAAGATTGACCTCTTTCTGGTCCATCCCTAAGTGGGTTGAGCCTACCTTTTTTTATATCTGTATATGTGGTTTTTTTGTTTATGTGTTATATGTTGTATATATGTTTGTCTGGATTTTCCTGGTTTTCAGTGTGCTTGGTGATTACTTATAAGTCCTATACCCGAACTTGGGCAAGCTTTAAGATAGGACGGGCGGTATAGTCATGTTAACTTTGAGGGAGTAATCCCAAAAAAGGAGGCATGAGATCCCCCACTCAGTGGAGGCCCCTTTGACTGTAGTGCCGTTTACCGAGTAATCAGAAAGACATACTGCTTTCGACCTGGGAGCCTACTGAAGCTGAGGACCATGGAATACCTAACCCATCTTGGCCTTTTAGGTGTAGTGCGGAAACTACGACAGAGTAATCCAGAAATAGTTGTCACACGATACTACGCTAGGACGAGTTTTTCTTGAGAATATTACTAATTACCGAGTTAATCGGGGAGTTGGTAATATCTGAAGGGAGGATGTAGACTCTAGAACCTCTAGAACCTTGTTCGGCAGGTGATAACTTTTAGACCATACCTTATGGATAGTACCTTCGACCTCATGCTCGTGACGTTGAACCTGTGAACCCTATATGTGTGATCTTGTGTGTTATTGTTGCATCATGCATCCATGCACTCATAAGCATCTTTTGAAGGAATTTCATTTCAAGGGACTTAAAAGTTGACCATTTATGAATATCTCAGGTACCTTCTGATCATGGATTCTGGAAAAAGAAAGACTGGAAAATACAGTTTCAAGGATCCCAAGATAAATGAGTTGATCAGTCTAATTCCCGAGATTGAGTGTTCTGCAGATTTTCGGAAGAAGTACGGATCCATCATTCCTTTCATGAAGCTTAGGATGAAGGAGGGTATTCTCTCAACCTTGGTCTAGTTCTATGATCCAATGTATCATTGCTTTACTTTCCCTGATTATCAGTTGATGCCTACACTAGAGGAGTATTCTTATCTGTTGGATTTACCTATTACTGATCGTGTTCCTTTCACTGGTTTGAAGGGTGAGCCAAAATCACATGAGATTGCTGCTTTGATTCACCTGGGGAAGTATAAGGTTGACGCCCATATGACTTCTAAAGGAGGGATTAAAGGATTACCAGCTCAGTTCTTATTGGAGAAAGCTCGTTACTTTGCCAAGATAAAGAGTACATTTGCTTTTGAGGCCATCTTTGCTCTACTTGCTTACGGGTTGTTCTTATTTCCTAATGTGGATAAGTTTGTTGACGTTAATTCTATCAGGATCTTCATGATTGGAAACCCAATTCCTACATTGTTAGGAGATGCTTATTACTCTATTCATCTTTGGAATTCTGATCATGGGGGGATTATTATCTGTTGTACGCCTCTGTTGTACTGGTGGTTTATCTCTCATATGCCTCAGTATGATGCTTTTTGGGATGTCAGGAAGGAACCCCGTTGGGATCCTAAGATCATGGCACTTATTCACTCGGATATTGTATGGTATCATCGAGCTTACCAGGATGTAGAGATTGTCGACAGTTATGGTAATTTCCCCAATGTACCTCTTCTTGGTACAAAGGGAGGAATTAACTATAACCTTGTTCTTGCAGGACGACATATTGGTTATTCGATGAGGGATAAGCCAAATAGTATTCATTTGAGTAGTTTCTTTCTGAAGGAGGGAGAAGACCTTAAGGAAGCTAGGGAGAAGATTGCGAAGGTCTGGCGTCACATTCATAAGAAGAGTAGGAAAGATTTGGGACCAAGAGGGGTTGTTTCTTTGGAGTTGTATCTTCAGTGGGTCCAAGCGAGAGCTATTTAGTTGAAGATGTCGTATTCCCGAGAAGCACCTATGCCTGATTTGTTTGTGAAGACCACTCCTCCCTTATTGGATGATATAGAAGAGCTACAACTTGCTTTGGTCAGGATGCAGCAAGAAAAGGATGCTTGGAAGAACAAGTGCCAGACTTTAGAGATTTCATATAGAGCAGACTTGAAGGAGAAAGATAACTTGATTGAGATTCTTGAGAGTCAGGTTGTATGGATGATGGAGAGGTAAGGGGATTTATTTTCTCCTAAGCCTCAGTCAGTTGATAGTTGCTCACTTCCTGATTCAGGTGATTGGAAGGAGGTTGCCACCAGATATGCTGAAGAAAACCAGAGGTTGAAGGCTCAGATAATCAGGCTTACAGGGAAGCGCCAGCGTATAGAGTAATCTCTATCGGCTTTGCTTTTTAGGGTTTTAGACTTTATTTTCATCTTGTACTTGGGGTTATTGAAACTTGTAATATATTTTGAAGTTATTATAATAAAACTTTTCAGTATGTGTTATTACTTTGATATTCACAATGTGTCTATAAATCTTTAAGTCCCTTGAAATATTAATAATAAAAATTAACCATGCGTATTACATATCATGCATCATATTGCACATATTTCTGCATTTGTTATGCATATCCAGGTGTCTTACCAAGCTTCTTTACTTTGTATAGCAATTTGACTCACCACTACAACACTCAAGCTAATTTCAAAAGGAAGATGGACAACTTAGAACAAGAGAATCGCAAGTTGCGCGAGGAGGTTTCTGCTTTAAAGGCCGGCATGGCCAATATTACTGCTCTGATGGAAGCTCTGGTGGCTGCTCAGAATCAGCCACCGAGTGTTCAACCTCAACCAACAAGGGATACTACTGAAGCTCCGGATGTTCCTGTGTCTGCTACTCCAACTGTGGTTCAGAATCGCATGCCTCAAGGTTATCCATGGGGAATGCCAGAGAACTTTGCGCCTGAAAGTTTCAATCTTGGTCCTCAATAAGCTCCAGTGGTTCAGACTAATGTTACTCCTGCACCTCATGTGGTGCATGTTGCTCCCACTGCAGCTCCTTCGGTGAATACGGTTCCATTTTCTAATGATGATATGTGTCGTCCTTTTCCTCCACCGAGTGAATACTTGGGTCTTTATGATAGAATGGATGATTTTCAAGAACAGTTTGACAAGATGCAGAGGAAGATGAAGGCCCTCAGAGGAAAGGAATTGTTCAGGAAGAATGTGAATGATTTATGCTTGGTCCCGAATGTTAAGATACCTGCAAATTTTAAGGACCCGTAATTTGAGAAGTACAAGGGATACACTTACCCTCGTGCTCATCTGGTGATATATGTAAGGAGAATGTCTACCCATACTGATGATCAGCGTCTGCTAATTTACTCTTTTTAGGATAGTGTGAACGGTGCTGCGCTGAAGTGATATATGAGTTTGGATAGCGTCAATATCCATACTTTCAATGACTTGGGAGAATCATTTATCAGACAATACAAATACAACTTGGATATGGCGACTGACCGTGATCAACTTAGGACCATGGTTCAGAAAGACATGAAATCATTCAAAGAACATGCACAGAGATGGCGTGAGGTAGCTGCCCAAGTGATTCCTCCCATGGAAGAGAAGGATATGACTAAGATTTTCTTAAAGACTCTGGGTTCTTTCTACTATGAAAGGATGGTAGCGAGTGCGCCAAGTGACTTTACTGAAATGGTAGGCATGGGTATCCGCTTAGAAGAGGCTGTAAGAGAGGGTCGTTTAACGAAGAGTGAAAGTTCCGGAAGTGCGAAGAAGCCATCTTATGGGTTTACCAAGAAGAAGGAAAGAGATACAAATTATGTTATACAAGAGAGGAGAGTTAATCCTCCAAGAAGAAATTATCAGCGTCATCAGCCAGTCGCCTCAGTTACTCCGATTGTTGGTATAACTCTAACCACTGTTGCTTATTAGAGACCATCCCAGCAGGGGAATCAAGGGTATAATCAGAGAAGGGAGAGTTATGACCCTATCCCTATGAGTTATACAGATTTACTACCGGTGTTAATTCAGAAGAAGTTGGTTCAGACCCGACCACCTCCCGCTGTACCATCACCCTTGCCTTGGTATTATAAGACAGACTAAACATGTGCTTTCCATCAGGGAGCACCAGGGCATAATATTGAGAATTGCTATCCTTTGAAGACTGAGGTACAGAAATTGGTGAAGTTCGGTATTCTATCTTTCAAATATATGGGCCCTAATGTGAAAGACAATCCTCTACCCAAGCATATAGGAGCAAATTTTGTGAACATGGTGGCCGGTTGTCCAAGCGACTTCCAAATTTTTGATATTAATCTAGTTAGAGGAGATTTGTGAAAATGCATGCAGTCCTCTATGAATTTAGCTACTATATGCATGACCATGCTGGTTGTGCTATTTGCAGTACAGACATACAGGGTTGCGACAAGATAAAGGCTGATTTGCAGGAGATGATGGATGAGGGTCTCATCCACATAATCAGGCCTAGGGCAGAGTATGAAGAGGAAGTGAAAATGGTTTATGGATGTCCTGGAGAGTTCAAAATCTTTGATGTGAAGTATATGAATGAGGATCTTGTACAATTGCACGCTACTTTCTGCCACACGGTAGGTCAGGTGGAACATCAGTATGGATCTTGCCAAGTTTGCTGCCAGGACTCCCGAGGATGTTCAATTGTGAGAAAAGGTGTTCAATTGTTGTTGGATAATGGAACCATCAAAGTTACAGGTCAAAGGGATGACTACCATGAAGTTGATGTGATTGAGGTCTGTTTGGCTGAAGAAGAGTCGGATAATGAGTATGCCTCTGCAGATGAGTATTTCTTCTCAGATGAAGATTTTTTTTCCATAGATGACTCCATAATGACTGATTGTGTTGAAGAAGGGGTAAACGTCATTGTGCCTTATTTTGGTGCACCTTCCCATTTTGAAGTTGAGTATCATGGCAAGCCGACTATTACTCCATTGGTGATTAGTTTGTCGGGTCTTGTCCCTTACAAATCAGATAAGGCCGTACCCTACAAATATAATGCTACAATCTTAGAGGATGGTGTGCAAGTTCCCATCCAGCTGATGCCTGATGTTTGAAATATTGTCGAGACTAGCAGAGTGACCCGCAGCGGTCGTATATTTGCACCAGTTGTTCGTGGAGATGTTAGTGCTGGAAAGAAAATTGTTGAAAATGTTGAACCAAAGAAGGCAGTGGGTGAATGAAGTGGAGCTATGCTAGAAAAGAATGTGGATGATATTTTGAAGATAATTAAGATGAGTGACTACATAATTGTAGATTAGCTACTGCAGACTCCTTCAAAAATATCTATCTTGGCTTTATTGATGAACTCTTCTGCTCACAGAGAATATTTGATGAGGGTATTGGACCAAGCTTTTGTGGAAAGTGACATGCCTATAGTCCAATTTAGCAGTGTAGTAGGGAACATTATGTCATGTAATAACCTGAGTTTCTGCGACGATGAATTTCCAGATGAAGGAAGGAATCATAACTTGGCCCTCCACATATCTATGAACTGCAAGAATGATTCACTATCCAATGTGCTGATTAATAATGGATCCGTTTTGAACGTTATACCAAGGAGTACACTTATGAAGTTGAAATATCAAGGAACACCCATGCGCCCAAGTGGCATTATTGTGAAAGCGTTTGATGGATCAAGGAAATCTGTTATTTATGAAGTGGACTTGCCTATTCATATAGGCCTACATTTGTTTCAGATTACTTTCCAGGTCATGGATATTGTACCCGCTTATAGTTGCTTGTTGGGACGGCCATGGATACATGAGGCAGGGGTTGTCACTTCGACTTTACACCAGAAGTTGAAGTTTTTATGTGAAGGAAAAATGGTAATTATAAATGGAGAACATGCATTATTGATATCTTATTAGTCCTCTTTCAGCATTATGGAGGCAGATGAAGCTGCTGTTGGAACCCAGTTCCAAGCTTTATCCATTGATAACATAAAGGGAAATGAGAATTCCATGGTTTCGCTTAAGGATGTGCAACAGGTTGTGCGTAATGGTCGTAGTGAAGTATGGGGACAGATTGTGAATCCACCTGTAAACAAGAACAGGGCTGGCTTAGGGTTCTCTTTGAAGAATGATAAAGGTAAGAGCATGAAGCCGAAGTCTGCTGCAGGCAAGTATCAAGACATCTTCCTAGCGGGGGTTATCTTCATCCAAATGTCTCCGGGATTAATGCCATTGTGGAAGATGAAGCAGAGCCAGAAATGCCGAATTATGTGACGCACAGAGTTAGGGTTCAGAACTGGATCACCATTGATGTTCCCTCTTGAATACATGTTTCAAAGTAATTTGTTTTGTTAATCTTTTTGAAAGGCTTTCACTCTGCCTAAGGTAAAAGTATTAATATTGTATGGGCTTATCTGTTTGCTATGACTTTTAAAATCAATAATAAAAGTTGTCTTTGTTTCCCAAATTTTGTTTTATTTTTTGCTTTTTCTTGGAAAATGGTAATAAAAAAAACCTTTCAAAATAAATAATAACTGAAATTCAATATGCATGATCACTTGTTATATGTGTCAGTTTCTAAAAACAATCATAAATCATATGTGCAGATTAATTAAAAAACTCATTGAATACAATGACCCTGCACCTCTCCCAACTTTGAATGTCTTGTGTATGGGGCCGAAGAAGAAGACTATGATGAGATTCCAGAAGAGGTCTCGCGGTTTCTTGAGCGCAAGAAAAATACCATTCAGCCATATAAAGAGCCATTGGAAGTAACCAATTTGGGTTCAGAAGAAGATCCGAAGGAAGTCAAGATTGGAGTGTTACTGCATCCTGATGTGAAGAGCATGTTGATTGAGTTGTTGAAAGAGTATGTGGACATTTTTGCTTGGTGTTACCAAGATATGCCTGGTCTAGATACAAATATTGTAGAGCACCGTTTTCCATTGAAGCCAGAGTGTCCACCAATCAAACAGAAGTTGCAAAGAAATCACCCTGATATGGCAGTAAAAATTAAAGAAGAAGTTCTAAAGAAGATTAATGCTGGTTTTCTTGTGACATCAGTGTACCCTTAATGGATTGCCAATATTGTCCCAGTACCGAAGAAAGACAGAAAAGTTCGCATGTGCGTAGATTACAGAGATCTAAATAAAGCTAGTCCAAAGGATGATTTTCCATTGCCACACATTGATATGTTAGTGGATAGCACAACAAAATTCAAAGTTTTCTCGTTCATGGATGGATTTTCCGGGTATAATCAAATAAGAATGGCTCCAAAGGAAATGGAAAAAACAACATTTATCACACCCTGGGGAACATTCTGTTACAGAGTGATGCCCTTCTGGTTGAAGAACGTTGGTGCAACGTACCAGAGGGCTATGGCAACCCTATTCCATGATCTTATGCATAAGGAAATCGAGGTATATGTTGATTATATGATTGCTAAATCCCAGACTGAAGAAGGGCATGTAGAAGATTTGTTGAAGTTGTTTCAGCGTTTGAGGAAGTATCGTCTCTGCTTGAATCCAAATAAATGTACCTTTGGTGTTCGATCAGGGAAATTGTTGGGTTTCATTGTTAGCTAGAAAGGGATTGAAGTTAACCCTAATAAAGTCAAAGAAATTCAAGAAATCCCAGCGCCAAGAACTGAAAAGCAAGTCAGAGGGTTCCTTGGGCGTTTGAATTATATTTCTAAATTTATTTCCCACATGACCGCAACGTGTAAATCGATCTTTAAGTTGTTAAAGAAAGATCAAGGTTATGTGTAGACAGATGACTGCCAAAGGGAATTTGAAAGTATTAAAGAATGTCTTCTTAAACCTCCTATCTTGCTCCCTCCTGTTGAAGGAAGACCATTGATTATGTATCTGACAATGTTAGATAATTCCATGGGCTGTATTCTGGGACAACAAGATGAAATGGGGAAGAAAAAGTATGCCATTTATCATCTCAGTAAAAAGTTTACTGATTGTGAGTCGCAGTGCTCCATGCTTGAAAAGACATGCTGTGCTCTGGCATGGGCGACAAAACATTTGCGGCGGTATATGTTGAATCACACTACTTGGTTGATCTCCAAAATGGATCCAATCAAGTACATTTTTGAAAAGCCTGCTCTTACTGGGAGAATTTCCTGCTGGCAGATGCTGTTATCTAAATATGACATCAAATACTGCACTCAAAAAGCTATTAAAAGCAGCGTGTTAGCAGATTATCTTGCTCACCAACCAGTTGACGATTATCAGTCTGTGAAGTATGATTTCCCTGATGAGGATGTGATGTTTCTGAAAGTGAAAAAATTGTGATGAACCATTGCCTGAGGAAGGTCCTGACCCTGAATCTCGCTGGAGTATGATATTTGATGGAGTTGTCAATGCTTATGGTAAAGGAATTGGTGCAGTGATCGTCACTCCACATGGACCGCACATCCCTTTCACTGCAAGGTTGGCATTTGATTATACAAATAATATGGCAGAATATGAGGCTTGCATCATGGGTCTTGAGGAAGCTATTGATCTCAGAATTAAAATTCTATATGTGTATGGCGATTCAGCTTTGGTAATAAATCTGATTAAAGGAGAGTGGGATACTCGTCACCCCCGCTTGATCCCTTACAAAGATTATGCTAGAAGATTGTTACCCTTCTTTAATAAAGTTGAATTCCATCACATCTCTAGAGATTAAAATCAAATGGCGGATGCTCTGGCGACTTTGGCTTCTATGTATCAAGTAAATACTTGGAATGATATACCTAAGCGACTGGGTAGACCCGCTCATGTGTTTACAACAGAGGAGGTGGCAGATGAGAAACCTTGGTATTATGATATCGAGAATTTTCTTTAGACTCAGGAATACTCGATTAGTATATCGAATAAAGATAGAAATACATTGAGAAGATTGGCTGGCAGCTTCTTCCTCAGTGAAAATGTGTTGTACAAGAGAAATCATGACATGGTCTTGCTCAGATGCATGGATAGACACAAAGCAGACATGTTGATGCATGAGATTCATGAAGGTTCATTTGGAACTCATGCCAATGGACATTCGATGGCTAAAAAGATGCTAAGGGAATGTTACTATTGGATGACAATGGAATCTGACAGTTACAAATTTGCAAAGAAGTGTCATAAATGTCAGATTTACGCGGACAAGGTTCATGTGCCTCCGACACTTCTCAATGTGATCTCTTTCCCATGGCTTTTCTCTATGTGGGGTATTGACATGATTTGGATGATAGAACCCAGAGCTTCAAATGGACACCTTTTTATCTTGGTAGCAATTGATTACTTCACCAAATGGGTGGAAGAAACTTCATATGCTAATGTTACCAAGCAAGTGGTGGTGCGCTTCATTAAGAATAATCTTATATGTTGGTATGGTGTGTCGAGCAGAATTATCACCGACAATGGCTCGAATCTGAACAACAAGATGATGACAGAACTTTGTGAGGAATTCAAGATTGTGCATCACAAATCATCTCCATACAGGCCAAAGATGAATGGGTCTGTTGAAGTTTATAATAATAATATCAAGAAGATTATCCAGAAGATGGTTGTTACTTATAAAGATTGGCATGAAATGCTCCCTTTTTCTTTGCATGGATATCAGACATTTGTACTCACTTCAACAGGAGCGACCCCGTTCTCCCTTGTGTATGGAATGGAAGCGGTACTCCTAATCGAGGTTGAGATTCCCTCTTTGCGTGTGATAATGGAAACCAAGTTGTCAAAGGCTGAATGGGTCAAGAACAGGTTTGACCAATTAAATCTGATCGAATAGAAGAGAATGACGGCTTTGTGTCATGGGAAGTTATACCAGAAGAGAATGAAGAAAGCTTTTGATAAGAAGGTTAAGCCTCGTGAATTCAAAGAAGGCGACCTCGTGCTCAGGAAGATCATGTCTTTTAACGCTGATTCTAGGGGCAAGTGGACTCCCAATTTTGAAGGCCCGTGTGTTGTCAAGAAAGCCTTCTCTGGTGGTGCATTCATTATTGAAACTATGGATGGCGAGGAGTTCCCACGTCCCATGAATGCTGATGTAGTCAAGAAATACTTCTCCTAAAGAAATAAAAGAACAACTTGCTAAGTTGAAAATCTGAAAGGGCGGCTTAGGAAAAAAAGAGCGTCTCGGTAGGCCGAAAACCCGAAAGGGAGGTCTAGGCAAAAGTTAGAGACATAAACAGAATAAATTTCCCACTAAGTTGAAAACCTGCAAGGGCAGCTTAGGCAAAAGTTAGGGACTTTATTGGCAAGTAGCTACATCAGACAAGACTTGATCATTGAAGAAACAATCTTCTCAGATCCTCATCATACTTCAAAGGAAGCTGCTGCTCAGGATTTCAAAAATTGTTAGAGGGGATAGTGGTCATTGTATCTTAATGTATCTTTTCCATTATATATTACCATTTTTTGAACTTTGTAATCATCAATGGAGTCTCTCCATTTACATACTACCATTCTATCAATGAAATTTGAGCTTTTACCCAATTCTTTGTATTTCATATTTTATTTAGCTTGCAAAGACTCCATTTATTATTGATAATAATTTTCAAAGCGAAAAGATTAAATAACAAAATTGTTCTTCAAAAAGAATTTACAATTTACTTTTACTTTAGATTGTGTGATTCAAGAGGAAAAAAAAGTGGTGATCCTAGGAATGGACGAGCTCCAGTAGTTTTGAGAAGTTTTTGTTTCCCCTGGGAAGGTTTACTCAGGATGTTTTCGTTGTACTGGGTTTATGACTCCAGTGTCCCCAGTCAGGTCTTGATTCATTTTTCTTCTTTTCTGAGTTTGCATGATATGAAGACTCAATCCAAGATTTCTCCAGTGGAGGTTTCGCTTATTTGACAGAAGTCCTTTCTCCCCAGAGAAGTTGATATAATAATTACTCTCGAAGAACATGTATCTCCAGTTTCTCCAACGAAGAACGTATATTGGTTTCCCCTCGAGGATATGGTGTTGACCTCCCCAATGAAGTCAACACGAAATTCCCAGTTGATATCTCGATGATGAAGCATTATATGCCTTAGTGAAGTTTGTATGTTTTTCCTCCTTCAAAATGGGCCTGAATTCCCTAGTGAATATTTTGGTGATCTGGTGTCCATCTGCTTTATTTGAAATTAGTTTTGCAATCCCCAGTAGAAGTGTTACATTTGAAAGTATTTATTTCCCCGTTGAAGTCTGAGTGCTACTCCCTGGTGAAGCCTGGAGAAGGATGTTATATCCCTGTATCTGTGTTGTTTCGTCGCTATATTATGTTTCTCCCCAGTAAAGTTAAGTCGTGCAGTAGGACTTTGTTTCCTTAGTTGGTGCTTATTTTTCTTTTGGGATGATCGTCTTGGATGTGATTTGGTCGAGTGTGGTGTGCGCTCGAGTTGGTTTTATTCGTGTATTCCCAATATTATATGTCTGTTTTGTCAGCATATACATAATAATACTCATACAGTCATACACTCATACATACATCATACATAGTTAAATTTAGAAAATCATTGCTCATTCACACTCGTTAATATTTTGTGGGATTTTTTCCCTATTTTGCAGAGTTGTGTTGTCCTCTCTCCAATAGAATGTAAGTCATAAGCAGAAAGTGTATATTCTTTCCATCTCCCCACTGAGTTATCCCTCGTGGAAGATTTTTTCTTTAGCCTTCCTACACAGCTCCTTGACGGGATGATTTGGGTTTCCCTCTTGAGTTTATTTCTCAAGGAATGTATTTTGGTAGACTGTTTTACTCTAGTTTATTTCTGGATTGAATCTTTGTTTCCCAGCAATATTATTACTTTGGATTTCTGAAAGCTTCGAGTTTTGGTTTGAGAATGTCCATTTATTTTGCACGAGAAGACTTTATCTCCCCAACAGGAATATGTCGGCATTTCCCCAGGAAGCCATATTATTTTCACCAGGAAGTCATATTGTTTTCCTCAGGAAGCCATATTGTTTTCCCCAGGAAGTCGTTTTTTCAAGTCTCCATGACAGCAGATAGCAAGTCTCTTTATTTGAGCAACTTGTATTTCCCCATAAAAGTCGACACTGCTTTTCTTTACTATCTTCTCTATGAGTGGATAATTGGTCGTTCAATATAACAGTGACGGTTCGTTAAGAAATATTTGTAAGTGGTCGTCTCTTTATTTAAGACAGCTTATACATTACCTTTTTTCCAAGCGAAATGCCTTGGTTAAAGAAGAAGTTGAGACCCGTTCTAGGTGAAACGCCAGAATTTTGGAGAAAACTTGTTATCTTTTTGCTACCCTCAATGAACGTTGGTAGTTCATCGTCAGTGAACAACGATGCTATGATATTTTCTCTTCTACCTTCAGTGAAAGTTGGTAGGTCACCTTCAGTGAAAGTTGGTGCTTGTTATCTTTTTGCTACCCTCAGTGAACGTTGGTAGTTCATCGTTAGTGAATAGCGATGCTTTGATATTTTCTCTTCTACCTTCAGTGAAAGTTGGTAGGTCTTCGATAGTGAACATCGATGATTGTTATCTTTTTTCTACCCTCAGTGAATGTTGGTAGTTCATCATCAGTGAACGGTGAAGCTATGATATTTTCTCTTCTACCTTCAGTGAAAGTTGGTAGGTCTTCGACAGTGAACGTCGATGATTGTTATCTTTTTGCTACCCTTAGTGAATTTTGGTAGTTCATCGTCAGTGAACAACGATGATATGATGTTTTCTCTTCTGCCTTCAATGAAAGTTGGTAGGTCACCTTCAGTGAAAGTTGGTGCTTGTTATCTTTTTGCTACCCTCGGTGAACGTTGGTAGTTCATCGTCAGTGAACGGCGATGCTATGATGTTTTTTCTTCTACCTTCAGCGAAAGTTGGTAGGTCACCTTCAGTGAAAGTTGGTGATTGTTATCTTTTTGCTACCTTCAGTGAACGTTGGTAGTTCACTGTCACTGAATGACAATGTTATGATATTTTCTTTTCCCTCTACCTTCAGTGAAAGCTGGTAGTTCATCGTCCATGAACATCGATGATTTCTTCTCTCTACCTTCAGTGAATGTTGGTAGCTCACCATCAGTAAACGTCAGTGTTGTTTTTTCTTTCCTCTTTCTACCTCCAGTGAACGTTGGTGGTTTCTCCTTCAGTAGAAGTTGGTGTATCCTTTGACCTTCTTTACCATCCTCTATGAGTCGGGTCTTTTGATCCACCAGTGATTTATTTTCCTAGTCGAGTTTTTCTTTTGTTTCTTTATGCCCTTTGTTACATCCCCAGTGGTGTTTTGCGTCTCTTTGATTCTGTTTATATGCATTCATAAGCATTGCATGGCATCTTAGGGCCGAAAATAGGGTTTGTTTTATATTTAAGTATCTTCGATCGCGTCGACACGAAGATTTTCAACCTTCGTATCTCCGGATAGAAGAAACTTAAATGAGGGCAGTTGTTGTGCCCCAATTTTTCCCCCTAAGATCCCTTCATCATACCATGTTGATTCAATCACAACAAGATCACATTAGGGCTTTTGGTTATCCTCCATATCTCTAGTCTTCCTCTTTGAGGAATCACCAAGCACCTTGACTTGTTTTTCTTTTGTGATCATGCATGTTTTGTTTTGACTTTCCTTGTAATTAATAAAATGCAATGTTGGTTTGTCTAACTTGTTAATAATGTAGGTAAAGGCAATGTGGCTTAGCAAGTTGATCCATGGGTGCATGAGTTTATTTCCATGCCCTAGTCAATAAAGCTTGAGAAATTCAAACCTCACCATTGGAGTTGTTTTAGAAGAAATGGCATGGCAAGATTATTTTGTTTCACCACATTTCAAAGTTATCAAGATTGAAGCAAAAGTACAAGGGGGTTGATTGAAGAAGTTGTCATGGTTGGACAAGGCCTTGTTCCCATTGGTCACAAGTGCATATTTCTATCAATTCTAAAGATATGTGGAATTGGTTTTGGTTGCTATGAGTTCTCATTATCATCCTCTGCAACTCAATTTTAATAGGTAGATTTCTCCATCAATTCTTCAAAACTTTGATATCGTTGTGATGCTCTCATTGCCCTGGTTCTAGTCGCAACACTTGTTTTTATCTGGAAACACGTTTTGACCATGAAATTTCAAATCCCTTTTCAAAACTTTCCTTCCAAATTGCTTGAGCTATAATTTATATAAATTTGTCGTGAAGGTGTGGTTGTCTTCGTCTTGAAGAGACAAAGGAAATGACATAGGTCTCATGCTCTAATTTTACAGATTGAGCAACCTGGTTTTGGGACTGGTTGGAGGTTGAAGATGACCAATGTGCCATCCTTCGACCAATGAAACAACGCCATTTGTCTTTTTTGAATTTCTGATTTACATTTGATTCAGTGCATTATTCACTAAAGTTCATAACATGCACAATGCACCAGGTCCACTTGATCTGTTTACTAACGCGTTTTGACATTGATCAGATGGCCCATATTTTTTTGGTTTTTATTTTCTTTTCTGATTTTTATATTTAATTGTTTTAAATTTCAAAAAATTATAGAAAAATTATTTTAAGTCCAAAAAATCTGAAAAAATTATGAAAAATATTTTTGATTTTTCTATTTTTGATTTTTATTTTTTCACATTTTTATTTTGTGTTTTGATATTTTTTTATAAATATTCAATTTATTTGAATTGTTTTAAATGTTTAAAAATACTTTTCTGCATTTTTAAATTCTGAAAAAAATTATGGAATGATCCAATGATATTGTGACAAATATTGGTGACCTTACTTATTTTTTATTTTTGACTTTGTTATGTTTTATCATTTTTAATTTATTTTACTCATTTCTTTTAATTTTAAAAATAGTTTGACTTTAAAAAATCACCAAAAATTTTATAAAAATATTTGAGTCCTTTTCTGATTTTTCTATGGTCTTACTTTCTATTTCTTGATTAATTTGAACATAGTAAATATTTTTCTCTTTTATTTCTATTTTAAAAACATTTTAAAACACTTTTTAATTTATATGTTAAAGGCAATATCATTTTGTGATTATTTTCTGGCTGATCTTGGATTGAATTTTTGATTATGAACTTTATTAACATCATTAGATCCATGGTGTTGAGTCTATCTCCATAAAAAATGGATGAATGATTTTAATAATAGTTTGATTAAATTTTAATTCAAAAGTGGTTTGTATATTCTTTCCCATCCCTCTTCATCTCATCCCTTTCTTATTGCACAAAGTGTTATTGGAGTATGATCTTTATATCATGTCTCAAAATAAATGGTGCATAGATTGCTATTGACCGACCTCAAAATAGGTGCGACTTCTATATAAGTCCACTTACGATTGCTTAATATAGCGCTAAATTTTGTCCCGATTCGAATAAATGATCATTCGTGGCTCAAACCTATATTTGCAAGCCCAAATATGTTAATTTGATCTCTTTGATCCAATAACCTTGAGATTCATTATGTGGAGGCTTTGGTTCTACCAATCCTCTAATGGATCTACATCACTTTTAGTCAACGCGGATCACTTAACATCATTGATCATTAAATGGTACTTTTGAGGGTTCCAAATGGATGATATACTTGACAAAAAGAAAATGCAACTTGTTGTGTGGAGGCTTTGGTTCCACCAATCCTCTAATGAGTTCCAAATGCAAGTTTTAAGATGGTCATCTAACTAACCACTAATTATTAAATTGTTTTTACTTTATGCTTTTATTTTTTATGCTCTATATACCATTTACTTTAAGCATTACATTTCATGCCGTTTTTATTTTGCTCACTTGAGCATTTATATTCTTGTCATTTTTATTTTACTCACTTGGGCTCTTATTTTCTCTTTTAAGACACCTAATAATCAACATGAACCATAAAATGCTTTAATGATACTTGGACTATTTGGTTACTATCCTTGGCATTATGGAGTATTAGACTTCTTGGACTTAGGAATAGAAACCTTGGTATATGTTGGAGACCTTGTGACCTTAATTGATATTTTGTCTGGAGTTCTTGAGTTTTACCTCAAGACATTGGGTTGTTTGTTTGTTTTGTGTGAAGGTTAATGTGATTGCACTCTTTGTTTGTAATCTGGAATTCACCCGTATACAGCCGTTACTCTGCCTAATTTTTGTGAAGACTTAATACACTTGAAGTTTAGTTCTCTCAAGAGGTCTAGTATCTTTGCTTGTTTGGTTTCAATCCAAAGAATGAGAATTCTATCTTGGCTCATAATGTCAAGTATTGGCTTCTTGTTGTTTAGATGGTTCTTATCCCTAGCTTTTATCTTATGCTTTAGGATAGTCTCTTCTTCTCCTCCATCTTTCTTTAATTTCAAAATCCTCTTCCTCCTTTTGAAAACTCTTCTTGTTTTGAAACTTGAACTATTTTCATAATAAACTTGGACTTAGGTCCATGCATTTTCCAAACATTTTTCATAAACAAATTTCAATCAACTTAATAATTCCTTGACATTTTTTTGTGAGAAGACTAAAAGTCAATCAATCTCATTTCAAATCATTTTGCCACTTTGGCTTTTTATTTTTAAACTTTTATCAAAATATTAGACTCTTGTCAATTCTTGTAGTGATGTAAACAACTTTACTTCTACAATATATAGTTAAGAGAGATATTTTCCACTTGGGTGTTGAGTGAAGCATTGTTGATTTTAAAATCCAAGTCGTATCTTCCATTTTGAGATGATGCAAATTCTACTTTCTCATGATTGTGGGTAGTAAGTATGTTTTCCACACGAACAATGACGATGATGTCTTATCTCATAAAATTAACCAACACACTTGTGTTTTTTTTTTTTTTAAAGGTGAACTATGTGTACCCTGATCCCCTATTGCATGAAAGGTGGTACGTAGGCACTAAAGGTTCGCAACCGCGGCGGGCGCAAAAATCATAAAAATATATTTATTTTCTCACCTCCACCATCTATTCTTATACAACATTTTATAGCCAAAATATACAGATTTTACAAAGATGTTCCTACAGAGTACCGTAGATGTTTAGGGTGCTAATACCTTCCTTTTTAATAACCAACCCCCTTACCTTGAATCTTTCTCCCCTCTTTTTGGGTTATTCGCTCTTTTCCCATTCCTTTGGAAATAATAAAGCGCGATGGTGATTTTTATTTTTGATCTGTATAAGTCTAGTCCATCCAATGGCTTGGTCTTAAACATTTCTACCACTATAGATAATAGTCATAAGCTCTATTGTATTGTTCCAAAATGGAACCATCAATTATTCCCCTGGCTGCACACCTAGCCATAACTGCCTTGATCTTGTTTACGCTAATATTCCATTTCCTTTCATCCTTTTCCTTGATGTGTTTGATTTTCAGTTTTGGATCTTTCAATGAGTTATGAATTCTCTTACTTGACTATTTAGTAGTAATCATCTTCACATTGTAAGCTCGACTATATTTACGAACATCCACCACTTTCCTTAATTTCTAGAAGTTGTCATATGATAATTTGGCATAATAGGCATTCCATTGACATCTTTCCTTACATAAACCATAACCTTTTATTTTTCAAGTTTAGAAAACTTTGGATCCCTACCTAATTGGACTGCATATATGGTGATTGCTTCCTTGAAATCAACCTTGGTATTAAATAGGTCCTTAGTTCCTATTTATAGTCTGACATGGTTTTTGGCAATTTAAAAACACCACATTTCTTCCAGCATAGTTATAACCTAGTTCTTTTATAATCTCTACCACCTCAAAATTGCTCCACTTATCTAAATCATATCCCACCTCAAAATAATCCTTCATAACTAGTATACTCAACATCTACAAGTTCACCTCCATGGTAAATAAAAACATGAACGAATTCATCCATTTCTCACATAAAACAAAAATTATTTATTTAGAACCAACATAAATTCTTTTACAAATAGCAGAAACATAAACACAAAATCATACAGAGAATCATTCAACACCTAACATTTCTAAAAGAACAAACAAAAACCTTAATGCGGAGAACGTAACCTAAAATGAGTTTTTTTACACAAAATCAAACATTTTACAAGAAAGTTTTCACCCAGAAAAGTGAAAACCAACTAAACCTTTTATTAGAAAGGGGTGAAATTTGAAAACCCATTAAACCCTAAATGTTAAAGAGGCAAAACTTTGGACTTACTAGTAAATTTTTCCTCCTCTTTTCGATTCAATCTTAGTTCCTCCGTTCTCATCCATCAAATCTTTGTTCTCATCCCTTTTTCTTAGCCTTCGTTCCTAACTCTTTGTTCTCAGCACTCCATTTTCTTTGTTTTCGGAAAATTTTGAAAAATTAGGATAATGAAGCCCTAATACCCTTAAATCTCCAAACTAAGTAGAAAATAAGACACATAAGAAATTAATAATCCACCAAAGTGACATCAGGCATCCTCAAGTGACTTTGACTAACACCTTTGACGTCAAGGACAAACGTGATATTGTTTGGATAATTAAGGGATCAATATGGCCGTTTTTAAAATTAAGAGACAAAAATGAACCATAGCCAAAATATATGAGACAAAAAAGGATATATATACCTTAATTTAATTGAGAGCTATCAAACATATCAAAATCAATTATACACATCTGAAATTAGACATGGAAATATAACCCATACCCGCGGGTACCCGCCCGAACCCGCCCCAAATTTGACAGGGAAAACCCGCTTTGACTGGGTTTGGGTTCGGGTTTGGGTTTTCCCCGATTTTAAAATATGGGGATGGGGAAGGTAATGGGGAGTGTAGTACCCACCCCGAACCCGTCCCTAAACCCGCCCCGTTTATTATTATTATTATTATTATTATAACCCTTCCACTTCTCAATGTCAATCTCATTACATTTACGTTGGATTACATATAGGCTTATTCAATTAAAAGACTTTTAGAAATCCAAAAACAAGCTTTTATGGTTCAATAATGAGTTATATCTCTTTCACTTTTCTAAAAGTCTCATTATTGAACATGTTTTACCATTTCATTTTCAATTGGAAGGCATCCATTATCATTATCGATACCATCTCACCTGGATGGCTCACCATCTTGACGTCCTCAATTCCTCATCAATATTATTTTTGCTGTAAGTTTTGTTCTTCTTATTTTCTTATTTTTACTTCTAAATCTTGAATATTTATTGTGGTTGTAGAAGAATGTGATTATAGTAAGCAAAATTATTCTAAGCAAAATCTTTATTGTAGTATGAATACAAGTCTCATATTCCAGGATATGAAAGATATGTTTCATTTTGAACTACTTTTTCTCCATTGTTCTCATATTCCAAGACTATGTGTGGAGCTTGTCTTACTCCATTTTCGGTCACATGTGCTATATGTGGTCTCTATTTATTTTTAAAAAAAACAGATTAATCACATATCAATGTACCATGCAAGCCGAGGAATACAATGTTGGTGGATTGATATACTAGTTTTCAAGCAGAGGAAATGCAAGCCGAGTTAAATTTCAAAACAACATATCCTAGTTTTCATTTTTCTGTTTTGAAAACAACAATTTTGAAATCAATCCTAACAAACAATTTTCAAAAACAAGTAAGCCAAACAAAGTTTTCATTTTTAAGCTTGTATCATATTTATTAGTATATTTAAAATTAAATTTGTTAAAAACATGAGCACATATGAATTATGAGCCTCCAATATATGTTTTATATGTTATTCACCGTCTATATTTTATATGTTGCAACAGGAGATAAACATGGAAAATGTTGGTAACATCGATCCACTTATTTCACAAGATAGTGCACACCAATTAACTCCCGACATGGAAGAAAGTTTCAACTCTTCGCTTAATGGCCTGACACCACCGAAGGAAACAATTAAAACACCTAATGATGAGACAACTGATAGAATAGATACAGGTGATAATATAGAGGCATTGGCAGAAACAAAGAAAGAAAGACTTAGGAGTAAGGCTCGGGATCATTTTATAAATGTGAAAGTTAATGGCGAGGATAAGGCTCAATGTAAATATTGCAAGAAATTTCTTGGTGGAAAATCGAGCAATGGAACGAAACACTTGCTTCAACATATGGAGACATGCATTCATCGCAAAATTCATGAGAACAAGACTACAAAAGGACAAACATTTCTCATGCCAAATAACTCGCAAGGAAAGCAAGAATTGGGAGTTGGTAATTATAATGCTGAAAAATCAAGGAAAGAGCTTGCACGTGCAATAATTATGCATGAGTATCCACTTTCAATTGTAGATCATATTGGTTTTCGATGATTTGTTGCTTCTCTACAACCATTGTTTTATGTTCCTTATAGAAATACTATTAGGAAGGAGATATTTAAAGTGTACGAGATATAGAAGACAATAACTTCAAAGTCATTAGATAGTCTTCAAGCAAGAGTGGCGATTACTTCAGACATGTGGACTTCAAGCAATCAAAAAAAGGGATATATGGCTGTTACTGCACATTATATGGATGGATCTTAGAATTTGCAGAGTTTCATCTTGAGGTAATTACAATTTTTTATGTCTAGTTTAAGCATAAATATAATATGTTAGCTTCATTTATTTCATATTTTGAATTTTATTAAGATGCTAGTTTCATTTATATTCCTGCTCCTCATTCAAGTGATAGACTTTGTGCTGCTTTAGTTAAGTGTTTAATGGACTGGAATATCGATACAAAATTGTCAACTATCACTTTAGATAATTGTAGCACAAATGATGTTGTAATGGAAAAAATTAAGGAGAAGTTGCATTTAAGTACTTTGTTGAGGGTGGATCTTTACTTCATATGCGTTGTTGCGCACACATATTAAATTTGATAGTAAAGGATGGTTTAGAAGTAGTGAAAGATGGAATAGAAAAGATTCGGGATAGTGTAGCTTATTGGACTGCAACTCCTAAAAGAAAAGAAAAATTTGAGGAGACAGCTAAGCAATTGCGAATTTCTTGCACTAGAACTTTAAGTTTAGATTGTCCGACTAGATGGAATTCCACCTATAAAATGCCTGACATTGCTATTTTGTATGAGAATGTATTTAGTCGTTTAAGGCAACGTGACACTCGATACACTTGTGTTCCAACTAGTTCACAATGGAAATTTGCAAAAGATGTTTGTGAAAGATTGGAGTTGTTCAATAAAATCACTGAAATCATTTATGGCACTAAGTATCCCACTGCCAACATGTTTTTTTCCTGAGATTTGTAAGATTAAATTGGCAATATTTGATTGGATTAACTCTTCCAATTTATCGATCAAAGAAATGGCTAACAAGATGTTGCAAAAATTTGATAAATATTGGAGTGTCACCCATGACATAATGGGAATTACTAGTGTTTTGGATCCTAGATACAAAATGGAGTTACTTGAATACTATTATGAAAAATTGTATGAACAAGACTCTTTTGAGCAAGTTAAGAGGATTCAACGACTATGTTATGACTTAATTACTGATTATCAATTGAAGTTGAACCAAGAGAATTGTGGTGACTCACCAATGTTGGAATCTAGTCAGATGGCTAATGATGGTTTAGATGATTATGATGCATATGTTCGGAAGGAAAAAAAAAGCTAGAACTTCATATGTTAAAACAAAATTGGATCATTATTTGGAAGAGGAAGTTTTACTGCGAAGTCCTGATTTTGATATTCTATTGTGGTGGAAGTTAAATGGCATCAAATATCCAACACTCAAAGCAATTGCAAAAGATATTTTAGCAATTCCTATTTCTACAGTAGCTTCAGAATCTACATTCAGCACTAGCGGTCATATTTTAAGCCCACATCGTAGTCGACTTTATTGGACAACTTTAGAGGCTTTGATGTGTGCTAGAAGCTGGTTATGGAGTAATGAAAATAGTGGCATGCTTTTATATTATTTTGTCAATTTTTATATGTGATACGGTGGGAGAACTGACTTGAGGTTTTGCGTTTGTTTTCGCAAATGTTTCGGTTGAGCAAGAGTCGCCACCGACTTTTTATTTTATCCTAAGGAAAGGTTTAAAAAGCACAGCAAAAACCTTTGAGATTTTTCTTGGATTCGGGGAGTAGATTATATAAAGGGAAGGTATTAGCACCCTTTTCTATCAATGGTTATCCATGGGCTCTTAGTTACTTGCTTAGATCACTTGCCTTTTGTTTTCAATTGTTTGAAATGGTGCTTGTGTGTGTGGGTTTGAAAATGTTTTGAAAAGAAGCCATTGTGGTGGCAACCTTTGTAATGATCCATGTGGGGATGTATACAAAGATGTATGTCTTTTGAAAAGGTTTTCATTTGTTTTTGAAAGTTTGTTTTGAAAGTGTTGTGAGGTGTGTTTTAGAAAATAGGCAAGTGTTTTGTTTTTGCAAGTTTGATTCAAGTAACTAAGAGGTTATCTACTCCTAAATTTCTCAAAGTTCATTGCTATGTTTTAACCCTTTTAACAAGTTTGTTCCACCATTGTATTTGGTGGACAATCTCATGTTAGGATGTGAAAGGGACGGGCGCGGGTCATCGTTTAGACCATAATTGCAATAGTGTCAAGTATCTTTGGCCATTTTCTTTAAGGGACTTGATCATTTGTTTAGGCAACATTTTGAAAGTGTTATCGAGGGACTATGATCATTTGATTAGTTTGTTTTGCCCAAAGAGACCTAACATGCAATATGGCCCAATTTTGAAAGGCAACAAGTGGAATACCCTAGGGGGTGCAAGTGTGATTTGTGTGTCCATTTTCATGCTTGTTTATCTTGAAATTAGGTCAAAACTATTTTTTCGTTATTTTTCGCATACAAACCCTAATTCTAACATGGTATAATTAGAAAGTAATAAAGTGCGAAAATAAATTTACTAAGCTATTACAAAACCATATATGGGAAGGGGGGTACAAATGTTCGAATGAGGATTTTGACAAGGAATTTAAACCTAAAACTATTACATCAATATTGAATTATTTACAAGGTGATTAATTTGCATAAATTAAATAAAATAGAACAAATGTGCAAGATGCCAAAAAATGGTTTTTTGTATGTATGGAAAAAAGTATTTTTACATGTCAAAATAAAGAAAAGGAAAGTATTATTTTTTTTGGAGTTTTTCATGTTTAGGGAAAAACCCTAATTCTATTAATTAAAATGTATTATTTATTCAATATATACAATATTTATTATTTGTATACAAAAATAAAATAAAAATGAAGTATATTTGTAAAAAAAATGTATTTTTAGTATTAAATATTAATAAAATAAAAATATGTATATTTTTGGTATTTCATTCTAAGTATACTAATATATATGTATTTATTTATATTATTTACAAAATATGCATTATATATATTAATTAATAATATTTAATTTTTTGTAAAAAAAGTATATTTCACATAAAATATTTTCAGAATATAAAATAAAACAAAATAAAAATAAAAATGAATTTACACCATTTTAACATTTTTTAAATAAAAGTATATTTATTTACTTATTTATGTTCAAATAACTAGTCTAACCAAATAAATATCTAATAAATAGGAAAATGGTACAAAAAATTATTTTTATGTTTTTTATATGATTAGAAAAAATAAATAAATCAAGCCAAAAAAAGAAAAGTCAAAAAATCATTAAAATGAAGAAAATGGGCTTAGGGGGTTCAGAAGTAAAAAGAGTGTGTGAAAAGGAAATGCAAAAACAGGCCCAGCCCAAATAACCTTTCTTCAACCTCTGGCCAAACAATGTCAAAAAACGCGCGCCTGGTTCCCTGATTCAAACATCTTGATTCCTGGCTTTTTAATGAAAACTCATAACATCAAAAATGTTCAGCATTAAGAGACGAATCCAACCATATGCAGAACTTGTCTTAACTCTCTAAGATGAGGGAGAATTTCTTCTCCCCCAAATCCTGACCTAGATTTTCCTCCATGTTCAGACTCAAAATTCTTGCAACACACATAATATAAATAAAATCTAATTATATGGGCATGTTCAGGGCAATGATTGTGACATATTCTCTTCACAAACCTAAAGCTAACAATGCCTAATAAGAGAGATACGAATTCAAAAACTTACCTGTTCAGTTGAAGTTCTATCTGGCAATGGAGAAGCTTTCAGTGCAAGGTGATGATTGGGATAGTTTCCTTGAGGTCCAGGGATGCTATTCCAAGATTTACTTTGTCTTGAAAGCTTTTGAATCGAGCTAGAGCACTTCACCTGCAAATCAGAAAAGTGAAAATGGTAGAACCAGTTAGAGGGATTACAGGTCGTGTTTTAGGTTTTGGTTAGCTTGCATAGATGGTATGGAAGGTGTGTGAACTGGTTTGGGCAAGAAAGCTTGAGAGGAATGAAAGATGGCACTCAAACTGCAGGCCGTGCCCTGTTCTTGCAGTTTGAAGGTGATTCTTGAAATGGGAGTGTATGAGGGATGTTAGGGTCGTGTACTAGCTCAGTTGGTATCTCTTGAATGTGTTTCACAAGTTTGCTTAAGTGTTTGTAAGCTGATATGAGAGTTGGTACAAGTTATGCTATGTTTCTTCTTTCTTAAGCAACAAAAGGCAAGTTGATGTTCTAGACTGATGCAGGCCCCCATAACATGTTGCAACCCTTGGTCTTGATCAGTGCAATGTGTCTCATAACTTGTGCCTAGAAGATTTTGACTGTACCACTTGGATTTGCAAAATGGACATAAAGTTCTACTTTTTCAAAATGGAAATAATGCTTTATCTATAAATGGATTAATCTTCTAGGCAATGCTTGAACACACAAAACATGGTTTTGGCACAAAGGTTTGGCATTAAATTATTGAGTGTCAAAGGGTTTTAGGACCTGTAATGTAGCACAAACTATGCTGACTTGAAAATGGCCTAAGTTATGAACATGTTCATGATCAATTCAAAAGTGAGTTTTTGCCATATTGTGAAATTCGATTCTCTCAAGTTATGAGGTTGTTTGATGAGTTCTTGGACATTTTGGAAAGCTTGGAATGTGTAATACAATCCATCTTTGAAATGCAAATTGAAATTCCAAGTGGAAGTGTATGGAAAATGGCCTTGAAGTTAGGTAGAAAACCTTGTCAAAAAGGTCAAATTTTCACTAAGTTAAGAATGGTTTGGCACCCTTATTCAAAAAATTGTAACTTGAGATACAAGCCTCATTTGGGAAAACTTTGTGAATAAAAGTTGTAGATTATGCAACAAGCTACAACTTTCATGTTTTGACTTTTGTTTGAATCCAAATGAATCTTGGTGAGAAAGTGGGGCAAAGTTGGGAAAAAATTAGGGTTTTCCATAACTTAGAAAAATTCTAAGTTATGAAAAATTTCCATTTTAAACCCTAATTTGCATTTTTGATTTCTTGGTGAACAAGTTTCATGATTTGGCATGTTTTGATGAAAAATGAACCTTGACCCTTGATTTTGACCAAAAAGTCAAAGTTTGACTTTTCAGTATACAGTCAAAATTGATCAATTGACTGGGAAATTCAACTATCAATCTTGTGTACTTGGGATCTTTTGAACTTGTTGAGCATGTCAAGATGATTCCATGGGGTCCTTGAGTCCATATGTGAGCTTGGTTTGCCATTGGCTAGGTTAAACAGTCAAAAATTGCCTTGGTGCAGTCAAAACCCTAAAAATGACCATTTTGCCCTTTTGGTGATCTGATCAAATTTCTTGTGGAATTGTGATCCAAACTTGATCAAATGGTCCATATGAGTTCATAATGTTGATGTGGGTCAATTTTCATGAGATTTGACTGTCAATTGGCCACAGTTGACTTTTTCCCCAATACAGTTGATTTTTAGGTCAACTGTCCAATTGACTGGGCAAAATTTGGAATCAAGACTTGAAACTTGGTATGGATAAACTTGGGAGTCCAACATGAAGCATGAAAGTCATCTTAGGCATTTTGGGTCAAGACATCTTTGTTCAAACACAAACCCTAGTTTGGGTCCACAGTGCAAGGAGAAGTCTTGAGTAGAGGAAACCCTAACTGGATCTTGAGTTCCAAGGGTTTTGTGATGAGAAAATGTTGAGGAAATGGGAGGGCAAATTTTGGGGTACAACAGTTGCCCCTGTTCAATCTTCTTGAACCTGAAGAGTTAGATTGGCACGTTTGCCTTTCGTGACTCAAGGGTAAAAGGAGATTGGACACTAGAGTGCCCGGAAATTTGCACTCGCATGTCGGAGTATCAGCAATGTGATGTCGGGAATGGGCTTATAGATTCCATTTGGAGAGATGGTGGATAGGGAGATGGGCTTATAGATGCCATCTGGAGATGTGACAGAACCTTGTCGGGAATGGGCTTATAGATGCCATTTGGAAGCGTTGATCGCATAAGAGATTCCTTAGCGAGAACTTTATGTATTTGAGAGAGGCAGATGTTTTCCTGGCTTGTTACAGGTGTTTGATCTTCAATCTCCTCATGCAGATATGCCCTGGCTGGATACAGGTATCGAATCTACAATCGGTTGCTCACAGATGTGCCCTGGCTGGATACAGGAGTCGAATCCGGAAATAGTCGTCAACAGATATGCCCTGGCTGGATACAGGAATCAAATCTTCGAACTCTTCAGACGTTCCCTGGCTAGATACAGGAATCGAGTCTGGAAATATGGTCAACAGATATGCCCTGGCTGGATACAGGAATCGAATCTGGAAATGTTGTAGTTGATAGATGTGCCCTGGCTGGATACAGGAATCGAATCTTCGAACTCTTCAGACGTGCCCTGGCTAGATACAGGAATCGAGTCTGGAAATGATCACTCTCAGATATGCCCTGGCTAGATACAGGTATCGAATCTGGAATTGTGACAGTTGAAGGTAGTTGTCTTTGGGATTGTCTTTTTCCCTGAAAAGGCAAAACATAAGTTGTATGCAATGTCATGATGTATGATATGCATGATGTTTTAACATGAGACAGTGTTGTATGCACTTTATCATGTATGTAAGTAGGATGTATGAAAACGTGAAATGTTTATGAATGTATTTTCGTCTTAGGAAAATAAATCCTTGACGATTGGCCGGGGAAT
This sequence comes from Vicia faba, assembly GCA_948472305.1. Taxonomy (NCBI): domain Eukaryota; kingdom Viridiplantae; phylum Streptophyta; class Magnoliopsida; order Fabales; family Fabaceae; genus Vicia; species Vicia faba. The sequence continues at coordinate 552,375,269 of OX451737.1, read as the reverse complement.
TGTTCTGTGGAAGAGATACTTTGCTGAAGTTTTGATGAGAGGCCTGTTGAGGGCTTCAATGATGGATTCCGCTGGGGATAATGATGATAAACTCCGCTGGGGAACACCAAAGATAAACTCCGCTGGGGAATACCAAAGATAGACTCCTGCCGAGGATTGAAGGAACTCTGTCGAGGGCAAACTTCCGTGGTAATTAGCTGAGGATAACCCATTTATAAGCCCTTGTGAGGAATAACTCTGAATAAAGCTCGGGAGAAACGTCCGTACTCTGCAGGGAACAAGCTTCCAGAATCTACTGGGGATAAACTTTAAGACCTGCCGGGGAATGTTGTGCCTTCTCAGGATTGACGGGGAATCAACTCCGCTTGGGGAAAGTATTGATGAATCTTATCTTACTCTGCGGGGTGTTTGAGATGATTTGGTCACATTCTTCAGTCGAATCTACCTTGGTACCTTGGTGGAAAAAGCAACCAGATTGCATCAGACAACTTCACATTGCCCCTGTCTCTGATGTCACCTGTAATTAATCTTTTGTTTCATATGCGAATATTTATGAATCAGCAATTTAATGTCAAATGCATATATCAAAAATGAACATTGGACGTTCTTCGCAAGACAAAACAGAAAAAAGGAAAAAACAATGGCAATTTGTATGGACAAGTGAATTTGTATTGATTTGAATTTTGCCTGTGAATAGGCATTTTTGTACAAGAGGCCGACATCCTAGTAAGAGAATGCCGCCGAATAACACAGAATTTACAATTTTAAAAAGGAAACAAAACAACTATGTGAACAATCCCACTGGGTTCTAACTCTGCTATCGCCTTTATGTCTTCAAGCGTCTCATCACTTTGCTGCCTAGTTGAAGATGAAGCTGATTGGTCGGTGCCGAAATCTGAGCCAGATAGTTGATGCCGAATCCTGGATGCGAAGTGATCCAATGAGACATAGTGTTACGCTTTATCCCTAACTTTTGCCTGGACCGCCCTTTCGGGTTTTCAGTCCACCGGGATACCCCTTTTTGCCCAAGCCGCCTTTTCAGGTTTTCGACTTGCCGGGTGTACAGATTTTTTCATTTCATCCCTGATTTTTGCCCGAACCCTTTTGGTTCGCCGGGAAGCCCTTATTTTTGCCTAGGTATGTCAACCTAGCGGGTCTTTTATTCATGCGTAGTATCTTTTCACTATGTCTGCATTGGCGGGGTGAGGAAGGTCGTCACCATCCATGGTGGTTAGGATCATGGCTCCTCCTGAGAACACATGTTTAACCATAAATGGCCCCTCGTATGTAGGGGTCCATTTACCCCGGGGATCACTTTGAGGAAGGATGATGCGTTTGATTACCAGGTCCCCAACTTGATACTCTTGTGGTCTGACTTTCTTGTTAAATGCCCTGATCATCCGTTTTTGATACGTTTGACCATGACAGATAGCGGTGAGTCTCTTTTCGTCAATCAGATTTAATTGATCAAGTCGAGTCTGGATCCAGTCATCTTCACTCAAGTCTGCATCCTTCATTATCCGGAGAGAGGGTATCTGGACTTCAATTGGCAAGACTGCCTCCATGCCATAGACCAAGGAGAAAGGAGTTGCCCCGGTTGACGTCCTTGCTGAGGTACGGTACCCATGAAGAGCGAACGGTAACATCTCGTGCCAATCTTTATAGGTCACTGTCATCTTCTGCACAATTTTCTTGATGTTCTTATTCGCTGCTTCTACAGCCCCATTCATCTTCGGCCGGTAAGGAGAAGAGTTATGGTGCTGTATTTTGAATTGTTCGCAGAGTTCAGTGATCATCTTGTTATTGAGATTGGTACCATTGTCCGTAATGATTCTTTCCGGGACGCCGTACCGACAGATCAAATTATGCCGGATGAAACGTGCCACAACGCTCCTGGTTACCGTTGCGTAGGAAGCTGCCTCAACCCACTTCGTGAAGTAATCGATTGCCACCAAGATGAAGCGATACCCATTGGATGTCGTCGGTCGGATTTCACCGATCATATCAATGCCCCACATTGCAAAAGGCCAAGGTGCCGTCAGGATGTTTAGAGGAACCGGAGGAATATGCACCTTGTCAGCATAGATCTGGCATTTATGACAAGTTCGAGAGTGTTGGTAACAATCGGCTTCCATTGTGGACCAGAAATATCCTGCCCGAAGGATTTTCTTAGCCATGGTGTGTCCACTGGAATGTGTTCCAAATGTACCTTCATGCAGTTCTATCATGATCTTTTCTGCTTCAGCCTTATCTACACAACGCAGTAGAGTTGAATCATGATTCGGTTTGTAGAGAATGCCGTTGCTGAGGAAGAATTTTGCCGCAAACCTTCTCATGAACTTCTTGTCATTGACCGATGCACCTTCAGGGTACTCTTGAGCTTCCAAGTACCTCTTCACCTCATGGTACCAGGGTTTTTCAGTCACCTTCTCGACCTCGAGGTCGCAGCAGTATGCCGGTTCGTCCAACTTCCAGATAATGATCCGGGGAGCCTCATTGTCCCATTTAACTTTGAACATTGAAGACATCGTAGCTAGTGCGTTCGCTAGCTGATTCTCCTCTCTAGGGAAGTGCTCAAAAGTTATCTCTTCAAAGTGGGGAAGCAGGGTCAACACATACTCCTTGTAAGGAATAAGATTTGGGTGTTTTGTATCCCACTCGCCTTTGATCTGATTGATCACGAGAGCGGAATCTCCGAAGACACTCAGAAATTTGATCCTTAAATTGATTGCAGTTTGTAGACCCATGATACATGCCTCATATTCTGCCATGTTGTTGGTGCAGTTGAAACACAATCGGGCGGTGAGTGGAGTATGAGTTCCTTTGGGAGATATGATTACAGCGCCGACGCCGTTACCCAAAGCATTGGAGGCTCCGTCAAAATGCATAGACCATCGGGATCCTTCCTCAGGTCCTTCATCTGGCCCAGGTACTTCACAGTCAGTTACTACCATGATGTCTTCGTCCGGAAAATCAAAGTTCAAGGATTGGTAATCGTCTACAGGTTGGTGTGCCAAATGATCCGCCAGTACACTTCCTTTGACTGCTTTCTGAGTTGTATACTGGATATCATATTATGTTAAGATCATTTGCCATCTCGCTATTCTTCCAGACAGAGCGGGCTTTTCAAATATGTACTTGATGGGATCCATCTTTGAAATCAACAAAGTGGTGTGAGTCAGCATATACTGTCTCAGCCGGCGAGCAGCCCATACTAGAGTGCAGCAAGTTTTCTCAAGCAGTGAGTAACGAGACTCACAGTCGGTAAACTTTTTGCTCAAGTAATAAATGGGGTGCTCTTTTCGGCCAGACTCGTCATGCTGCCCCAGCACACACCCCATTGAATTGTCAAGTACTGTTAAATATAGTATCAGAGGTCTCCCTTCCACTGGTGGCATAAGAATGGGTGGCTCTTGGAGGTATTCCTTTATCTTCTCGAAGGCAGCCTGACATTCATCGTTCCAGCATACTACTTGATCTTTCTTCAGTAATTTGAAGATTGGCTCACAAGTAGCAGTCAGATGTGAGATGAATCGGGCAATGTAATTTAGTCGTCCCAGGAAGCCTCTGACTTCTTTCTCTGTCTTTGGAGTCGGCATCTCTTGTATGGCTTTTACCTTGGCAGGGTCCACCTGAATACCTTTATCACTTACAATGAAACCTAACAACTTTCCGGACCTTACCCCAAAGGTGCATTTGTTGGGATTCAACCTTACCTTATATAACTTCAGTCGGTCGAATAGCTTCCTCAGACGATCAAGGTGCTCCTCCTCAGTTTGAGACCTTGCAATCATGTCATCAACGTATACCTCAATCTCATGATGGATCATATCATGAAATAAAGCAACCATGGCGCGTTGATAGGTTTCCCCAGCGTTTTTCAATCCGAATGGCATGACCTTGTAACAGAAGGTGCCCCACTGAGTCACAAAGGTAGTCTTCTCCATATCCTCCGGAGCCATCTTGATCTGATTATACCCTGAAAAACCATCCATGAAGGAGAAAACCTTGTGTTGAGCAGTATTGTCAACAAGAACGTCGATGTGAGGTAAGGGGAAGTCATCCTTGGGGCTTGCCCTGTTCAAGTCCCTGTAGTCGACACACATCTTGACTTTACCGTCCTTTTTCGGTACTGGCACCACATTAGCAACCCACTGAGGGTAAGAAGTTACTGCTAGAAACCCAGCGTCGAATTGCTTCATAACCTCAGCCTTGATCTTTTCGGACATCTCTGGGCGCATACGGCGGACCTTTTGCTTTACCGGAGGGCAGTCTTCCTTGGTTGGCAGATGATGAACTACAATGTCGGCATCCAGACCGGGCATGTCCTCGTAGGACCAAGCAAATATCTCCATGTAATCATGTAGCATCTGGATCAATCGTTGCTTCACGCTGAGCTCTAGATTAGCCCCAATCTTGACCTCTTTCCTATCTGTCTCCGTACCCAGGTTAATTGTTTCCACTGGCTCTTCATGTGTTTGAATAGCCCTCTCTTCCTGGAGTAGCAGTCTTGTGAGTTCACCAGGCACTTCACAATCATCTTCACCTTCATCTTCGACCAAGTTGATCGGATTCTCGAAGTCATAACTGGCGGTAGCAGAGCTGTTACCAGTGGGATCCAGAGTGGATTGAAACCTGTATAAGTGAGTGTGTGTAAATATAGCTGTTTTGCAATATATAACACAGAAAGAAAAGAGCACAAGATTTGAAATGCAACAAACGTCCAATGTTTTGATTGATGATATATGGAAATGTCATACAAAAAGCCCTCACAAATGGAGCTACGATGCCCCGGGTAGGACACCGAGCCAATAAAGTTTTAACATATTGTTTGTTACAAATTGGAAATCAAAAGAAATAATTACTGCGTGACAAATGTGATAGGTGTAAAATCCTTTGTCGTCCAGTTGCTTGGTCCGTTGCTAGTAGTCGGGTAGATCCAACTGTCAAACTCTGCTTCCTCTACATCCTCCTCAATAGCATTCACCCTTGGACTGGTGATAAACACTGGAGCCTTTCTGATCTTTTCCTTGCGCACAGCCCTCTGAGCCTCTGCAGTAAAGCCCAGCCCAAACTTGTCGTTCTTTTGAGTGAAGTCAGGAAGCTGACCCCAGTTCGCACAATTGCCTTTCTCGATTACAGCCCGGGCATCCTTCAAAGATGCCATCTTTAACGGAAAGTCTTCTTTAACCACTGCTTCAGCTGATGCCAAAATTGGAGGTACTTCCTCAAAATGCTGAAAGGGGGTTTCAATAAACTCCCCGTCCATCTTGATATACCGGAATGAATTCAAGTGACTAACCATGTATTCCTCCTCACCCTGCACAGTAACAATCTTCCCTTTGACAGGGTATTTGAGCTTTTGGTGTAGAGTGGAAGTTACTGCCCCAGCTTTGTGAATCCAGGGTCGACCCAACAAGCAGGAGTAAGATGGACGAATATCCATTACATAGAACGTTGAGTCGAAAACCTGGGAGCCCACACGAATAGGAATGTCTACCTCACCGTGCACCATCCTCTTAGAACCGTCGAAGGCTCTAACAATGATGTTACTAGGTTTCAGCTCCAAACCCTCACAATCCAGACGATCCAATGCCTTCTTGGGCAAAACATTCAGGGAAGAACTGGTATCCACCAATACGTGTGCGAGAGTAGTGCCCCTGCACTCTATAGAGACGTGCAGGGCATCATTGTGATTTTTCCCTTTGGCGGTAAGGTCAGCATCTGAGAACCCCAAGCCATTGTCAGCCGTCAAATTAGCCACACAGTCAGTGAATTGATCCGCGGAGGTCTCTTGCGGCACATGGGCCATTTTCAGAAATGAAATCAGGGCTTTTGCATGGGCCTCCGAGCATAGCAGTAATGATAGCATAGAGATTTTGGAGGGAGTATGCCCCAACTGTTCAACAACGTTAAAGTCATTCTTTTTGATGATTTTAAGAATTTCCTCCATTTCTTGTTGGGAGGCTTCAACAGCAGTCTTTTTTGGCGCCTCCGTCCTGGCAGGCAAATCGGTAGCAACTTCTTTGCCCCGAGTATCAGAGGATTCGGCGGCAGTAGTAGACACAGGAACTTGAACTGGAACATGCACACTTGCGGGTGTGATGGTGAGAGGTTTTCGGATAACTGGCGGTGCAATGTCAGGCGAGAAGAGCCTGCCACTGCGGGTAATCTTGGCGGGACCAGTGATGTTACTGGTACTGGTACTAGTGTTGAACTCCTGCTTCACCCCAAGCACATACACGTCGGCCCCATAATGCCATGGGACCGCTTTATCAGATTCATAGGGGAGAGGCCCCGGAACAGTAATAGTAATGGGTGCAACAAACACAATTTGGACTGGTTTCTTCATGGGAGCTTTGGCAGGATTGTAAATTGTGACAACAGATATTTCTTCAACGGAAACAAACGGAACAACAGTTTTCTCGAACAGAATTTCCTTGCTATCCATCAGGCTTTGGATGCCTGATTTCAGCATTGGACAACCGGCAGGGATAACAGCACATAGGAGGCAACCCTTACTACAACCCGGAAATAAACCGTCTAGTAGTAAGTTCCTCTTAACATTCAAAAGAGGGGTAGCAACATCATTCACCGAAACAGCATACAACTCTTCCTCAATGGCATTTACTCTATGCTGGGGCATAGGAGCAGTTACAACATTCGGTCTCTCAGGCGCTTCAAACTGAATTTCCTTCGCGTCGATAAGATCTTGCACTTTGTTTCTCCAGGCCCAGCAATCATCAGTAGTGTGCCCGGGGCTATCAGAATGAAAAGCACACCGGGCATTTGGGTTATACTTAGGGGATGCAGTATTAATGACCTTAGGAGCTTCTTTGATGGTCACCAAGTTGGTTGATAACAGTTGGGGTAAAATTTGAGATAAGGTCATACTCAACCGAGTATACTGCCTCTTGGGCCTTTCACCTCTTTGTTGATTGTACTGCTGAGGAGCAGTAACAGGTTTTGAAATGACCAAAGCATTGACGGCTTGGCGACTTTCGGGCTTGACTTGTCTTCTAGGACCATAGACGACACTTGCTTCTTTCTTGAAAGGCCTCTTCTCAGTACTTGTGGAGGCAGCTTTTTGTATCTTTCCTGACCTGATGCCAGCTTCAATTCTTTCTCCCGTCAGAATCAAATTCGTAAACCCAGCGGAGGAGTTACCAACCAAATGATTGAAAAATGGACCAGACAAAGTCCCTAGTAACATATCAACCAGCTCACGATCAGTCAATGGAGGCTGCACCCTGCCAGCCAAATCTCTCCATTTTTGTGCATATTCTTTGAATCCTTCACCCGTTCCTAGAGACATACCCTGAAGTTGGGTACGCGTTGGAGCGAGATCAGAATTGTATTGGTATTGTCTGTAGAATGCAGTTGCTAAATCTTCCCAGTGTCGGATGCTAGTTCTATCTAATTGGTAGAACCATTCAAGCTGTGACCCCGAAAGGCTATCTTGGAAGAAGTGAATCCAAAGGTTCTTATCCGCCGTATAAGGTTGGATCTTCCTTACGTACGACCTTAGATGCAGCCTTGGGCAGGAGACCCCATCATACTTGGCGAAGGCAGGCGCCTTAAACTTGTGTGGAATTACTACCCCAGAAGATAACCCCAAATCTCCGAAATCCAGCCCCGGCACATTCTGAATCTCCATGGCGCTCAAGTGGTCCTCCAATTGCTTGTATCTGTCAGCAGCAGGTGGGTATTGTTCGTCATTATAGTCCGTCTCGTTGTCGGAGACTGCGGGACTAGGAGCTCCTCCCCCTTGGGGACTATTTTTCTCAGCAGAAGAAGTAGTTGGATCAGCTTCATTATGGAGTGTGTTCCCAAATCTGCGTCCAGTGTTGAACAACGCAGTCCTTTTTTTCTTCTTCTTCTTCTTCAGGAGTAGAGTCTTCAACTCTTGCTGACCTTGGGCCAGGCTCAGGACCATTTCTTGAAACTGGGCACTTTGGGCCTGAAGGGCCTTGATGGCTTGCTCACTGGACGAGTCTGGATTCATGATGACTGTTCAAATAAACAGCGAAGAAGATTAAGCAACCTGTGAAATAGGGTACCTGCTATGCATATGGTGCAATGAGATGCGTATGTTTTATGTTTTCAAAGACAAACAAGATTCAACTTTGTAGACAAAAGGGAAACACACTTCATTAGATTAAAATTTTAATTGTTCAACAACTTGCCCTTAAGGCATTACAGGAATGAAAAATACTGGAAAGGAAATAAAAGCTATAAAAGGAAATATCCAAAGCCCATCAGTGCTCCCATGGCCTCCTTTTCTCAGTGTTGATGTAGTTATTCAGAACCCGCTCTTCCTCCAATTGCTTAGTCAGCCTCTGGATCTTCCGTTCCTGCTCGTTGAACTTTTCCCGATAGAAATCCCGCTCTTCCTTTAGCTGCGCCCAAGATCTCTTCATTGTGTCAAAATCAGTAGGTATCTGAGGAGGGAGGACAGTTGGAGGAACCCCATCTTCATCAGGAGATTCAAGAATGATAGGTCTGACAGCTTCGTACGGCATACCTAACTTCTGAGCACGGATACGGACCCATTTGCAATAGGGTTCCATTGGTAGAGAAGTCTTTGGTCCCAACTCATGTGGGTCAGCTTTGTGAATTCTGTCCCAAGCTTTAATGAATCCATGGCGTAGTTTGTCACTGTCTGTCTGGAACTCAAAATGGAAGTGAGGAACCAACATTTCATGAGGCCCAACTCCCCGGGCTCTTCCAAACTAACGGAGAGCTAAGCATGGATTATAAGAGATTCCTCCTTGGATACCAATCAACGGAACATTAGAGTATTCTCCGCAACGGTCAATAACAGCTACCTCATCCAAACCTCTGAGAGTCCAAGTGATGTCATTATCTGTGAGAGACATTAACCTCCTAGCCCAACCTTTTCCTTCTTCATTCTTCAGCACGAACTTAGGAAGGTGCGAAATAAACCACCTCACTAGCAAAGGAGCACAACACCACGGAGTTCCTCATTTTCGGGCAGTACGAGCATAGAGTTGTTGCAAGATATCACCCAAAAGAGTGGGTACAGGATTCCGAGACACAAAGATCCTTATGACATGGATACTGATAAAGGTGTCAGGATTGGGAAACAACACCAGACCATAGATCAAAAGAGCCAGAATATCCTCGTACGCCTTAAAGTCCAAGTCATTCCAGAAATCATTAGCCTTGCCAACCAGAAATTTGACCAAAAAGCCCTTGACCCCACTTCTAGTTTCCCAGTTAGCTAATACCTCTTCTTTGGTCAAGGGGAGAATTGCAGCAATCTCTTCAGGCCTAGGAGTCTTTTCCAAACAAGTGAAAGGAGTTTTCTCCAAGACAGGTATCCCAAGCAAATAAGAGAATTCTTCCAGGGTAGGAACCAGCTGGAAGTCTTGAAAGGTGAAACAATGATACAGAGGGTCATAAAACTGGGTCAGAACACTTATCAGTTGTTGGTCTCATTTTGCAGTGATCAAGCCAAGGAGAGAACCATGCCTGTTGATAAAGGAATAAGTGTTTGGAATCCTACCAACCAAATCCTTGAGCAAAGTTTGTGGTTGAACAAAATTGAGCCGAATAGTATTCCTACGTGTGGGCATCATGATGTCCTACAAAACAGAGCAAAGATGAAACCTTTTTTGTCTCTGAAATGGGTTAGTCCTTTATACAGGATGCATGCAATGGTATGATGGCATGATGCTATGATGAAACACACCACAAGTATTCACACGGGCAAGCATGGCAAGGCACACAAATCACACAAGACAACACTTAGGTTTCAGGCTAGCATGAAGTTTAGGTATTACCCTCTTTTAGTTTCGTTGGTTAAAACCTGTCCTATCAAAAAGTAACCGGGTTCTAGAGGATCTCAAATCATTGGCTACCCTCAATCGGTCATAACTCCAGCATCGCAATCTTTTCTCGCAGCCAGAACCATCTCGAGAGTTTAGCCTAAATGAGTGTAGCATACTGCTACTGTCCTAATAGCCAAGTTGGTCAATTTAGGGTTCTAAGGTTGGTTGGTGTTTAATGACTCCTTAGAAGACCTATATTCTCCCCGTTGCAACACAAGGGATATAGGTACAGACCAAGGTGCCACACCAACGTAGCCACTGCTTCACCCATGTCGGTCTACGCCGGACAGGTCCCTCACAGATTATGCTACCTAAAAAAGTGTATTTCCCAGATCCGGGTTAGGATCTATGAAACTCCGATGCAAAGCCCACAAATATAAAAGCAAACAAAGCAAACAATTGAAAACAAAGGTGATCTAAACCCTAAGGTTACTCCACTTTTAAGTTATTCCCCAGCAGAGTTGCCAGTTCTGTGATACGGTGGGAGAACTGACTTGAGGTTTTGCGTTTGTTTTCGCAAATGTTTCGGTTGAGCAAGAGTCGCCACTGACTTTTTATTTTATCCTAAGGAAAGGTTTAAAAAGCACAGCAAAAACCTTTGAGATTTTTCTTGGATTCGGGGAGTAGATTATAGAAAGGGAAGGTATTAGCACCCTTTTCTATCCATGGTTATCCATGGGCTCTTAGTTACTTGCTTAGATCACTTGCCTTTTGTTTTCAATTGTTTGAAATGGTGCTTGTGTGTGTGGGTTTGAAAATGTTTTGAAAAGAAGCCATTGTGGTGGCAACCTTTGTAATGATCCATGTGGGGATGTATACGAAGATGTATGTCTTTTGAAAAGGTTTTCATTTGTTTTTGAAAGTTTGTTTTGAAAGTGTTGTGAGGTGTGTTTTAGAAAATAGGCAAGTGTTTTGTTTTTGCAAGTTTGATTCAAGTAACTAAGAGGTTATCTACTCCTAAATTTCTCAAAGTTCATTGCTATGTTTTAACCATTTTAACAAGTTTGTTCCACCATTGTATTTGGTGGACAATCTCATGTTAGGATGTGAAAGGGACGGGCGTGGGTCATCGTTTAGACCATAATTGCAATGGTGCCAAGTATCTTTGGGCATTTTCTTTAAGGGACTTGATCATTTGTTTAGGCAACATTTTGAAAGTGTTATCGAGGGACTATGATCATTTGATTTGTTTGTTTTGCCCAAAGAGACCTAACATGCAATATGGCCCAATTTTGAAAGGCAACAAGTGGAATACCCTAGGGGGTGCAAGTGTGATTTGTGTGTCCATTTTCATGCTTGTTTATCTTGAAATTAGGTCAAAACTATTTTTTCGTTATTTTTCGCATACAAACCCTAATTCTAACATGGTATAATTAGAAAGTAATAAAGTGCGAAAATAAATTTACTAAGCTATTACAAAACCATATATGGGAAGGGGGGTACAAATGTTCGAATGGGGATTTTGACAAGGAATTTAAACCTAAAACTATTACATCAATATTGAATTATTTACAAGGTGATTAATTTGCATAAATTAAATAAAATAGAACAAATGTGCAAGATGCCAAAAAATGGTTTTTTGTATGTATGGAAAAAGGTATTTTTACATGTCAAAATAAAGAAAAGGAAAGTATTATTTTTTTTGGAGTTTTTCATGTTTAGGGCAAAACCCTAATTCTATTAATTAAAATGTATTATTTATTCAATATATACAATATTTATTATTTGTATACAAAAATAAAATAAAAATGAAGTATATTTGTAAAAAAAATGTATTTTTAGTATTAAATATTAATAAAATAAAAATATGTATATTTTTGGTATTTCATTCTAAGTATACTAATATATATGTATTTATTTATATTATTTACAAAATATGCATTATATATATTAATTAATAATATTTAATTTTTTGTAAAAAAAGTATATTTCACATAAAATATTTTCAGAATATAAAATAAAACAAAATAAAAATAAAAATGAATTTACACCATTTTAACATTTTTTAAATAAAAGTATATTTATTTACTTATTTATGTTCAAATAACTAGTCTAACCAAATAAATATCTAATAAATAGGAAAATGGTACAAAAAATTATTTTTATGTTTTTTATATGATTAGAAAAAATAAATAAATCAAGCCAAAAAAAGAAAAGTCAAAAAATCATTAAAATGAAGAAAATGGGCTTAGGGGGTTCAGAAGTAAAAAGAGTGTGTGAAAAGGAAATGCAAAAACAGGCCCAGCCCAAATAACCTTTCTTCAACCTCTGGCCAAACAATGTCAAAAAACGCGCGCCTGGTTCCCTGATTCAAACATCTTGATTCCTGGCTTTTTAATGAAAACTCATAACATCAAAAATGTTCAGCATTAAGAGACGAATCCAACCATATGCAGAACTTGTCTTAACTCTCTAAGATGAGGGAGAATTTCTTCTCCCCCAAATCCTGACCTAGATTTTCCTCCATGTTCAGACTCAAAATTCTTGCAACACACATAATATAAATAAAATCTAATTATATGGGCATGTTCAGGGAAATGATTGTGACATATTCTCTTCACAAACCTAAAGCTAACAATGCCTAATAAGAGAGATACGAATTCAAAAACTTACCTGTTCAGTTGAAGTTCTATCTGGCAATGAAGAAGCTTTCAGTGCAAGGTGATGATTGGGATAGTTTCCTTGAAGTCCAGGGATGCTATTCCAAGCTTTACTTTGTCTTGAAAGCTTTTGAATCGAGCTAGAGCACTTCACCTGCAAATCAGAAAAGTGAAAATGGTAGAACCAGTTAGAGGGATTACAGGTCGTGTTTTAGGTTTTGGTTAGCTTGCATAGATGGTATGGAAGGTGTGTGAACTGGTTTGGGCAAGAAAGCTTGAGAGGAATGAAAGATGGCACTCAAACGGCAGGCCATGCCCTGTTCTTGCAGTTTGAAGGTGATTCTGGGAATGGGAGTGTATGAGGGATGTTAGGGTCGTGTACTAGCTCAGTTGGTATCTCTTGAATGTGTTTCACAAGTTTGCTTAAGTGTTTGTAAGCTGATATGAGAGTTGGTACAAGTTATGCTATGTTTCTTCTTTCTTAAGCAACAAAAGGCAAGTTGATGTTCTAGACTGATGCAGGCCCCCATAACATGCTGCAACCCTTGGCCTTGATCAGTGCAATGTGTCTCATAACTTGTGCCTAGAAGATTTTGACTGTACCACTTGGATTTGCAAAATGGACATAAAGTTCTACTTTTTCAAAATGGAAATAATGCTTTATCTATAAATGGATTAATCTTCTAGGCAATGCTTGAACACACAAAACATGGTTTTGGCACAAAGGTTTGGCATTAAATTATTGAGTGTCAAAGGGTTTTAGGACCTGTAATGTAGCACAAACTATGCTGACTTGAAAATGGCCTAAGTTATGAACATGTTCATGATCAATTCAAAAGTGAGTTTTTGCCATATTGTGAAATTCGATTCTCTCAAGTTATGAGGTTGTTTGATGAGTTCTTGGACATTTTGAAAAGCTTGGAATGTGTACTACAATCCATCTTTGAAATGCAAATTGAAATTCCAAGTGGAAGTGTATGGAAAATGGCCTTGAAGTTAGGTAGAAAACCTTGTCAAAAAGGTCAAATTTTCACTAAGTTAAGAATGGTTTGGCACCCTTATTCAAAAAATTGTAACTTGAGATACAAGCCTCATTTGGGAAAACTTTGTGAATAAAAGTTGTAGATTATGCAACAAGCTACAACTTTCATGTTTTGACTTTTGTTTGAATCCAAATGAATCTTGGTGAGAAAGTGGGGCAAAGTTGGGAAAAAATTAGGGTTTTCCATAACTTAGAAAAATTCTAAGTTATGAAAAATTTCCATTTTAAACCCTAATTTGCATTTTTGATTTCTTGGTGAACAAGTTTCATGATTTGGCATGTTTTGATGAAAAATGAACCTTGACCCTTGATTTTGACCAAAAAGTCAAAGTTTGACTTTTTAGTATACAGTCAAAATTGATCAATTGACTGGGAAATTCAACTATCAATCTTGTGTACTTGGGATCTTTTGAACTTGTTGAGCATGTCAAGATGATTACATGGGGTCCTTGAGTCCATATGTGAGCTTGGTTTGCCATTGTCTAGGTCAAACAGTCAAAAATTGCCTTGGTGCAGTCAAAACCCTAAAAATGACCATTTTGCCCTTTTGGTGATCTGATCAAATTTCTTGTGGAATTGTGATCCAAACTTGATCAAATGGTCCATATGAGTTCATAATGTTGATGTGGGTCAATTTTCATGAGATTTGACTGTCAATTGGCCACAGTTGACTTTTTCCCCAATACAGTTGATTTTTAGGTCAACTGTCCAATTGACTGGGCAAAATTTGGAATCAAGACTTGAAACTTGGTATGGATAAACTTGGGAGTCCAACATGAAGCATGAAAGTCATCTTAGGCATTTTGGGTCAAGACATCTTTGTTCAAACACAAACCCTAGTTTGGGTCCACAGTGCAAGGAGAAATCTTGAGCAGAGGAAACCCTAACTGGATCTTGAGTTCCAAGGGTTTTGTGATGAGAAAATGTTGAGGAAATGGGAGGGCAAATTTTGGGGTACAACATTATATATTATGAAATGACATATAACTTTGTATTTATTAATTGATTACTATTCATATTTTTAGGTGGTATGAGTTCTAAGTTAAGCAATGACTACATTACTTTACTCGATGAAATAGAGCCCGATGAAGAAGGTAAAAGTTTCCTTTGATTTATTTATTATTATTTTCTAATATGAAGTGACTAATTTGGATTGTTAGTGATGGCTCCTGAATTCGACACTTACTATATTTGGTCTTTTAGACCAAAAAACTGGAATAAATCAAGCCAAGCTGAAGAATGTTTAGATGTGTGAAATAATTAGAAAAAGATCTAAGTTATACTTGAGTCTTCGACCAAGGCTCACTTTCAAGATTTCAACTGTGGAGGACTTATGACCTTCGACTAAGAGAGAATACCCTCGCTTCGACACAAAATGCGAGGGACATTTGAATTTTAATTATTGGAGGGAAAGACAGTTTCGCTAGCGGATAAAGAGAAGCAACATGGCTGGAAGCTAGAGGTCGAGGGACATGCAGAGGACACTTGTCTTCATCTTAGCGCAGAACCACCCCTCGACGGTTACATGGTTTTTAGTATAAATTAGGAAATCTGTGTAGTTTTATGGGGTGTTCAACCTATTGTGCTAGTTACTCAAATATTGTCCAAGTACCCGCTGTGTGAGAAAGGATAAACTGAGAAATGTACGTTGGAAACACCTATTTTCATTAATGAAAGTCTTTTACATTGCTTTAATCTTATTTTGTAAAGTTACCTTTCTTGCATCTTTACCTGCATTCCTACATTTCTATTTTCCAAAACCTCAAGTATCTTGTCTCTGGTCGAACGTGCGTTCTTCCTGATTACTTTTCTTACATAAAAATTAGCACATGTTCTGGGATCAATCTGATCGATCCCCGCGAGTAACCAAAAGAACTTTCCTTTTTAGAGGATCAGCGGTTGTTTACCAAAAACCACGGTAAACAAATTGGCACACCCGGTGGGACATTGCTAATTTTTATTAAATATCTCGTTTATGTTATTGCGTTTCTTCTGTACAGCTATAACGTTGCATGTTATTAAGAAGTGGTAGAGTAACCAACGAGTATACTATTAGGAAGAAAAATAGCAAAAGTAGTATGGATAACGAGCCAAATCATAGAGAAATACCTCCACCAATTACTGGAACTATGGTTACCACCGCCGTCGAAGGGAATATCCCAACTTCTGTTGGATCAATACCGACGCTAACCACAAATCAAACTGGACCCTTACTTTCGTATGTAGGTCCAAGAGGTCCATTAGGAACGCCTTCACCAAGGGCAAATCCAAGATCTCGACCATTCGTGCCCCCAAGATTTTCGACAACCTGGATGGGTTGAGAGCAGCCATATGGCATGCCAACTACTGAAATGGCTAGCCTTATGAACACTGCTTCCACTTTTTCAGAACCTTTGGTGAATGCATCATTGCCATTACAGGGATCTGGAGCCAGTATGGCAAATTTGGGTAGAAACTAATTCTTAGGAGGGCCATCTCATGCAATACCAAGCCTCACAAATGTTTCGACAACAATTTTGAGGCAACAGATGGACGTGAGTAATCATGATATCATGCAAATGTTAGCACAAACTCTAAGTACATTGCTAAATCCCCTCATTCAAAATGCTATGCAGTCGAACCAACAAATGACAGCGCAAATGACGCGCATGGCTGAATTCTTTGGGGTACCCCAAACTATCTAACAACCCCAGAGGATACCAATAAGAGCAAATCAAGGGGCAATCATGGAGGAGGATTTGACCTTTAATCCAAACCCTCAGATTCCTAGAGTAGAAATAGAACAACCAAGGGTTAAAATACCATGAAATCCCCCACCAAACCCTAGAGAAATTGATCAAGGAGTTATTATGGCAAATAGAAACCAAAACGCTGATGAATTGATACAGCAAGTTCGACACCAAAATTATGGAACATACAATAATCTAACTGCCATGATTGAAAGGATTATGATTCAAAACGGGATAAACATTGGTTTTCATAGACCAAACTTCACATCCCCATTGTCAGATTATATTCTGCAAAAAGACTTACCACCTAGGGGAAAGGTTCCAAAGTTTACTAAATTTTTAGGGGATACGACAGAATCCACTATCAAACATGTAGCTAGATATTTGATAGAGGTCGGGGAAATAGCAAACAACGAAAACCTTAGGATCAAATATTTCCCAAGTTCCCTAACAAAGAATGCTTTCACTTGGTTCACCACCCTCCCAGCCAATTCGATCCACAACTGGAACCAATTGGAAAGATTGTTCCACGAACAATTTTACATGGGACAAACCAAAATAAGTCTAAAAGAATTGGCTAGTGTGAAGAGAAGATTCACTGAGCCAATCGATGAATATTTAAATAGGTTTCGATTACTTAAAGCCAGATGCTTTACCCAAGTGCCTGAACATGAATTGGTCGAAATGGTAGTGGGGGGCCTGGATTATTCAATTAGGAAAAAGTTAAATACACAATACCTAAGAGACATGGCCCAACTGGCCGATATAGTTCGACAAGTAGAACATCTTAAAGATGAGAAAGCTAAAGCTACCAAAACTCATCGACGAGAAAGGGTAGCCTATGTAGAAATGGAAGATAACGATCCAGAGATATCTAGTGATCCTATAGATGTCGAAGAAGGAGAAACAGATTTAGCATAATTAAAACAAGGACCACCATATTCTTGTAAATTGTTAGTGCCATCAAATGGGAAAAAATCCTGTAGAGTCTGAGAAAAGCAGCGACAAATTTCCTAAGAAAACTTATAGTTTCGATATATCCAAATGTGACGAAATATTTGATCTATTAGTTAAAGATGGCCAGATGATAGTGCCCTCAGGGGAAAAATTTCCTCCTTTAGAACAGAGAAAGAAAAGAGGTTTTTGTAAATACCATAATTTTTTGGGCCATAAAACCTCACGATGTTTCCTTTTCAGGGATCTTGTTCAACAAGCGCTAAAGGAAGGAAGGCTGAAATTTGCTGACAAGCCAGCAATGAAAATCGATGCAAACCCACTGCAGATGGAAGCACGTTATGCTGAACCAGTCGGCACTCACATGGTGGAATTTTCTAAAGATTTCATTAATAAACCCATTTTTGGAAGTTTTACTGGAAACATCTCCAGGAAAACTATTGAAGGAGTGAGAAAGGCCACTGAAGGCCTAGATCTGAAAAAGGAAGTTACCCAAGGCTCAAACAAGAAGGCCACTGAAGGCCTGAAACTGAATAAAAGGGTTACCGAAGACCCACACAAAAGCAAAGGAGTTACTGAGAGCTCCAACAAAAGAACCACCACAGGCTCTTACTTGGCTGCTGTAAAGGGTTCGACAGAGAATCTAGAGGCCAAAATGCAGAAAATGAATCTCGTTGCCAAAAGCAATATGCAGGTCAACATGGTTGAAGTCTCTGGCGCCAAGGCCTCAGAGGAAGCTATTCGACAAGAGGAAGTAAATAAAATGGCATTTCCAAAGGAGAATGAAGATCTGGCAGACTTTCTACATAGATACCAGAAGAAAAAATCGGAAGTAATGTCGTGCCCTAGATGTAGCTCTATTTTTGACAAGAAAGCCGCAGAACACATACAAGGTATGAGAATTATGAAAGCGAAACAGGGAACCAATGCCCAACAAAAAATGGGTTCAGAAGCCAGATCCGATCCCAGAAGGGGGCATCAACAAGGATCCATGAGTCAGGTAAGGAGGCCACCAACTTTTCGGCCTCCAACTAATGTACCTACAGATACTTGGCTTAACACCATGGGAAGAAAGAGGCCAAACGAAGAAAGATGGCAGACGTTCGATGTGCCAAGAGGTTCCTCTTTAGACTATAGAAAGGAGTACCATGCTTCTACGTCAAATAAAATGGCTCATATATCAAGCAATTACAAAGGAAAAAATCCTATGTCCCGTTCACAATGGAGAAGATTCCAAAGACGGCGAAAAGCTGAAAAAGAGGCAGTTGGACCTCACCCAGAGGTTAGCACCAATGTGCAAAGGAAACAAAGGAAGCCTCTAGAGAGGAATCCTATGCCATGGACGGAAGAATGTGGGTCGAATGATGAGGAAAACTCCAATTCTGATGACACTTTAGACATCATGGTGAATGTCATATCAGTGTTACCTAAAGAATACAACCTTCAGGTCGAGGTTGAGGAAACTGACTTAATGGTTGAGCAAGAAATGGCTAGACACAGGCCAGTATGTTACTATGTAATGAACAATGGCTGCGTAGAGGAATAGAACGCCTTCTTCGAGCCACCAACAGAGGCAATGAAAAATCATATAAAACCTCTATTCATCAGAGCAAAGATAGGGGAAATAACTATAAATAAAATTCTGGTCGATTGTGGGGCGACCATCAATATCATCCCACAATTCATGCTGGAAAAGCTGGGAAAGGGAGATGCTGACATCAATCCCCATAACATGGTCTTGTCCAATTATGAAGGAGGCATTGGCACCACAATGGGTGTCATACAACTAGACCTCAAAGTGGGATCAATCCTTCGACCCACCATGTTCATGGTGATCTCAGCAAAACCAAACTACAATCTGCTCTTGGGTCGAGAGTAGATACATGGCATCGGTGCAGTGCCATCCTCGATGCACCAAAGGGTCACGATATGGCACCCCGATGGTATCATGGAAAACATTGAGGCAAATCAGAGTTATTACTTAGGTGAAATCAACAGTGTCAGAAAGAATAGCTTCGACAGAAATTTGGCTCATATAGGGCCATGTAATCCACCTGAGTTTGATCTAACTCCAACACCTAACGCCTTCTGCTCCCTATACCTACACTCCGACTACGGTTTTCAGTGGGATAAAGAAGACTTGTCAAACATCGACTTTGGAGGAGTTTGGTGATGATGACTGAGTTACAAACTCTGCAAAAGATTTCGGCATATGTGGCCAAAAGTAGAATGATAGCGGCCTTGGAGGCTGAAGTTAAATATATGGCCCTCGAAGCCAATGAACAAGCCTCTTCTCAAAAAGACCATGGGAAAGATTTTGACCCAGAGCCTCCCGACTTAGAAACGAAAGACCTTCGAGATCAGAGGTTAGAGGTCATCTATGATGATGAACCTCTAGGTTTCGAAAAGGACCCGTTGGCAAACAATGTTAGAATTCTAGCACAAGACCCTCTGGAAGAGGTAAATCTAGGCGACGGTCCTGTAAAAAAGCCAACGTACATCAGCGCAAAGATAGATCCAGGACTCAGGGTCGAAATGATCCAATTGCTAAAAGAGTTCAAGGATTGTTTTGCGTGGGATTATGACCAGATGCCTGGTCTCGACAGAAGTTTGGTAGAACTGCAATTGCCAATAAAGCCTAGAAAGAAGCCCGTCAAGCAAACTCCAAGGCGTTTTGCACCAGATATTTTATCAAAAATAAAAACGGAAGTCGAAAGACTGCTGAGATGCAAGTTCACCCGAACGACCAGGTACGTCGAATGGATTGCAAATATCGTGCCTGTTATAAAGAAAAATGGTACCTTAAGGGTGTGCATTGATTTCAGAGATCTGAATGCTGCAACACCCAAAGATGAATATCCAATGCCGATGGCGGAAATGCTTGTGGATTCTTCCGCTGGTTTCGAGTACATGAGTATGCTTGATGGCTACTCTGGATAGAATAAAATCTTTATTGCTTAAGAGGATGTGTCGAAAACGGAATTCCGTTGCCCTGGGGCCTTAGGCACTTATGAATGGGTAGTGATGCCATTTGGCCTAAAAAATGCAGGGGCAACGTATCAGAGAGCCATGAATTCGATCTTCCATGATTTTATTGACACTTTCATGCAGATTTATGTTGATGATATTGTTGTCAAATCTGTTTCAGGGAAGACTCACATGGATCATCTTCGACAATCCTTCGAGGGGATGAGACGCTACGGCCTGAAGATGAACCCTCTAAAGTGTGCTTTTGGTGTCAAAGCAGGAGATTTCTTAGGCTTTGTGGTCCATAAAAACGCATTGAGATAAACAAAAACAAGACCAAAGCTATCTTGCAAGCCAAAGCGCCAACTAACAAAAAGGAATTGCAATCCTTACTTAGGAAGATAAGTTTATTGAGGAGATTTATATCCAACCTCAGTGGGAAAATTCAAGCCTTTTCGCCACTACTTCGACTCAGCAAAGGAGGATTTGAGTGGGGGAAAGAACATCAAGAAGCCTTCGACAAAATCAAAGAGTACCTCACCAAGCCACCTATTTTGGTACCTCCTTGTCGAAGTAGAAGTATGAGATTGTACATAGCTGCGTCTGATAAAACTTTAGGGAGCATGCTGGCTCAAGAGGATGAGCATGGTGCTGAAAGGCCCATCTACTACCTTAGTAGAGTTTTAAATGATGCAGAAACTAGATATAACGAGGTTGAAAAACTATGTTTATGTCTTTATTTTTCTTGTACAAAACTTAAGCAATATATAAAGCCAGTTGATGTTTATGTTTCGTCTCATTTTGATGTTTTCAAATATATGTTATCGAAACCCATTTTGCACAGTAGAATTGGAAAATGGGCACTTGCATTAACTGAGTACTTATTAACCTTTATGCCTCTCAAGGCTGTGAAAGGTCAAGTGGTAGCAGACTTTATAGTCGACCACTCTATACAAGAGGGATCACTGAATTATTTGGAGATCGAACCTTGGAAATTGTACTTTGATGGTTCTAGTTATAAAGATGGAACTGGAGTCGGAGTCCTCATTATTTCTCCAAGCAAAATTCCAACAACATTTAAGTACAAGATAGATGGGGATTGCTCTAATAATGAGGCTGAATACGAAGCGTTAATTGTATGCCTTGAAATCTTGTTGGAATTGGGGGCAACTCGGGTCGAAATAATGGGAGACTCAGAGTTAGTCCTAAAAAAAATTACGAAAGAATATAAATGCATAAAAGAAAATCTTATCATTTATTTCATAATAGCCAGACGGTTGTTGAAAAACTTCGAGGTAGTTAACATTCAACATATACCCAGATTGGAAAATCAAGTAGCTAATGACTTAGCGCAGATTGCTTCCGGGTATAAAGTTTTGAAAGACAAACTACAATAGGAAATCGAAGTTAGAGGGAGAGTAACATCCACTAAGTTGTCTCCATTAGATTGGGATGCACTGATCACGAAAATTTTGAAATTTCATTCATAGACAATCTAACAAAACAAGATTGGAGAAAGCCTGTAGTGGATTATTTACAAAATCCAACGGCTTCGACAGAATGAAAAATAAAATATAGAGCACTGAGTAATGTGCTGATGGGAAATGAATTATTCAAGAAAACACCTGAAGGTGTGCTTTTGAAATGCCTAAGTGAAACAAAAGCATATATAGCTCTTTCCACTACACACGCCGGGGCGTGTGGAGCACACCAAGTAGGCCAAAAGATGAAATGGTTATTGTTTCGACAAGGATTATATTGGCCCACTATGTTAAAATATTGTGTCGAGTTTGCAAAAGGATGCCAAGAATGTCAAGTACATACAGGTATTCAGCATGTGCCGACAAGTGAACTTCACTCGATTGTGAAACCTTGGCCTTTTAGAGGATGGGCTTTAGATCTTATTGGAGAAATTCGACCAGTATCTTCTAAAAGCCAGAAATATATATTGGTGGGCATTGATTATTTTACTAAGTGGATTGAAGCAATCCCTTTAGTCAACGTAGACCAAGAGAATGTCATTGAATTCATTCAAAAGTACATCATATATAGATTTGGAATTCCCGAAACAATAACTACAGACCAAGGATCAGTCTTTACTGGTCGAAAGATGCAAGACTTTGCTGCAGAAATGGGGTTTAAATTGTTAACATCTACACCATATTATGCACAAGCTAATGGCCAAGTCGAAGCAGCAAATAAAGTAATGATCAACTTAATAAAGAAACACGTGGGAAAGAAACCTAGAAACTGGCACAAGACGCTAGATCAAGTTCTATGGGCATGTCGAACTTGTCCGAAAGAGGCCACGGGAACAACACCATTTCGCCTAACCTATGGCCATGATGCAGTGTTGCCAGTGGAAATCCACCTGCAGGTGACGAGGATTTAGATACATCATGATATCCCTTCTGAGGTCTATTGGAATATGATGTTAGACGAACTAATTAACTTAGACGAAGAAAGGTTGAAAGCTCTGGATCTTTTGAGACTGCAGAAGAAACGGGTTGAGAAATCCAATAATCGCAGAGTAAAACCTAAGACATTTCTGCCTGAGGATCTAGTGTGGAAAGTAATTCTTCCGATGGATCGAAAAGATAGAAATTTGGGAAAATGGTCTCCTAAGTGGGAAGGACCTTTCAGGATTATCCAAGCTTTCTCTGGTGGAGCCTATGAGATTGAAGAGTTAAATGAAGATCAAAGAATTTTGAGGGTGAATGGTAAATACTTGAAAGCTTATAGACCTATGCTTCAAGAGGTAAAAATAAGTAATATATAGTCACCGTCGAATAGAGAATGCCAAAATGGAAACTTAAATTTTCATTAAAATAGCCAAAATGGCTTTGAAATCATTACAACGAGTGATTACATAGATGAAAGAAATAGGATTCAAAAAGGGAGATTATCCTTGATCTAAAGATACTTAATTCTTTGTAATTCCAGGCGTCGATCACATAAAGCCTTCGATTGATGAAGGGTTTCAAGCTTAGCATCGAGAGATTGGGCCTGATCAGCGTGTCTTAACCCTTCATCCAGTTCCTCTTGGCTCTTTGACTCAGTGTTAATAGCGAGGAGTTCCTCCTTCTTTTTATCATTGGCAGCAATTTTAGCTTCCAACTCTGCAATTTGCACCCTCATTTGAGCAGTGTCTCGATCTATCTCTTCAACCTATTTTTGTCTAGTCTCCTGGGCCTTCAACAGCCCTTTTACCTTAGAAGTTGATTCAGTAGCAGCGTTCCAGGCAGCAGCCACATCACCATTGGTTTCTTTAATCTCACGATTAAGAGTCCTTTGACGGTTATAGTCCGCTGATACTTGGTCAATAATGGAGATTAAATCCAAGATAATGCTGGCCACGCCCGGAGAAGCAATGAGGAGATCGACAACCCTCAGAGTAGTCTTCAGAAAAGAAGGAATCATGGGTTCCCCCTCCAAGGTTAACATTAAATCTCTTTTGAAGATTTGTGCCTTAACTTTCTGAAGGGCCTCATCGAGAGGAGAGGTCGAAGTAGATTTTCCAGACGCAGTTGAGACACTATGATCAGAGGAACTTTCTCGACCTTCTAGAACTGCAGTCAAATAGCCTAAAGGATTTTTTTATTTCAGCAAGGCCAAATCCTCCTTAGTTCTAGACCCTGTCTAAGGGACACTTTCGTTGACAGCAGCAACCACGTTGGCCACCTGTTTGGAATTGCCTCAATGTCTGTAGGATTATGGGTTCCTTCAGCAGAGCCTTCTTTACCATCAGCTTCTGGAATCCTTTCATCTTGAATCCCCACCTCCAGTACACTCTCCCTCTCTATCGCAATCTCAGCATTAGGGGTCCTTTCCTCTTCAGTTTCTGGTACGTCAACCAACGGGGCCCTATTTTCTTCATGATTTCCTACAGGGCCTTCTTCATTGACTTCCTCTATGGTTTCATGCTGAAGTTCAGAAGTTTGATTCACTTCATCAGCTGAACTCATGAAAGAGCCTTTTGCTGAAGAAGGCCTATAAGTAGGCTCTCCCTCACTATTTAATAGAGTGACGGAGCCTTCGACAAGAGTAGGGACTTGGTTGGAGGTGCCAGCGGTATCCTGGAGATTAAAAGAAGTTCGTTTCTTTCAGAATTATCATAAAGAAAAAGGGTAGTTCAAGAAGTAAGTGATGGTCTTTCGAAGCAAATATCTGAATTGGGATTTCAGCACCAGGACTGGAATTATCGCTCTCTCTAGGATTGTTTAGCCTGGAAGCTACTTCCTATTCAGTAGGCTCTTTGATAACTACAGGAGGAGGCCTCACAGCTGTAGTCTTAATTCTAATTTTGGGACGTGGCTCAACGGCAGGACCTGGTTTCTTTAACCTCTGTCTCTTCAGAGGAACAGGAGGAGATTCCTCTTCTTCGTCACTAGAGATTTCGATCTCCTGGACCTTCCGTTTTTTGGGGGTAGTCGTCTGAATACCCAGAAAGACAAGTCAAAGAAATCAATACCCATGTCGGACGATCGTAGAAAATAAGGGTATGGAAGAAAGTAAATACCTTGGGAGAAGGGTTGACAGAAGGATATCCCCCTTTTATGCTTTCAGCAACCTTCTTCGAAGTGGTTCTCTTGACAACTACACAAAAACAAAACAAAAATAAGGTTAATCGAGCGTCGAATGATAAATCTGAAGCGAAGAGAAAGAAAAGAAGTAATACCTTTCTTGACCCTGTCGAGAACCAGCTTAAACGCCTCACGAAGGTGGTGGGCGAAGTCCTTCTCATCGAAGAACTCTTCATCATAATACTGTCTCCACCACCCCTCAAAATTACCAAAACTCAAAAAATTAAGATTAAAGTCGAACATGGTTAGTACGGTTCGACCAATGTACCTACCAATATGCTTGGTAGCAGCATCTTCTGAGTAGTCTGCGTTGTAAAATAACAGCAGTTTCTCTCGAGGATAAATGGGTGAGGGAAGTGACTGGACAATGCCAAATTGTTGAGAGACAAGATTTGGTTGATAAGCGATCAAGCTTAATTGATTTTTGGAGCTCTTGAATCTCAATGGCATAATTCTAGGGCAAAGAAACGATTCCCACATGCCCACATATTCATCATTCAAGTCTTCCTCCTCAGTCGAAGGAAATAGCCTGGTAAACCATTTTGGGCCAACTTTTCGACTAGCAAACGGAGCCATGGTCGAAACAAAATGTTTACACTCCGCAAACATCATCACGAAACTTGTGAAAGCCCTCTAGAACTGTTGGCCTTCATCATTAGGAGTCAGCAGTGCAAGCCTGGTACCTTCGACCCTCTTGTTTAGGATTTCTGGGGCCGCTTCATTGATCTTATTCTTTTGAGGAAGAAAAGATTCAAAGGTGGCATTAAGCCAAAGTTGGAGAAGCCAGAAAGGGCCAGAAAGCAGCAGGCTTTCCCTATCCCCTATAACCTTGAGTTGAGTCACACCATTGCTGATGGACTCATATAGATTGGCCAAAATTAATTCGGCCAGACAGAGGGGATAACCATGATGAAGCTGCGTCGCGAGCGTGAGCATTTTCTTAGTCACTTGAAGTGACTTGGTGCAGAAAACGAAATGAGATAACCACATAGCCAAAAAAGCTATATGTTCCACCTCCGACACAGTACTGGAGGATTTATCATGGAAGTGGTTGATAAAAGTGGTGTAGGTGGGTTTTGTAGCTGGAAACCCAATAACATCTTCAGACAAATCCTCAGGATCAAAATAATCGCCAGTCGGTCGAAGACCGGTAATTACGGCTATGTCGAAGAGGGTGTGGGGGTCACCATCCCACAGGGAAGATGAAAGGTAAAATGTGCACTATCCCAGAAATATAGCGAAGATACCAACATGAGAGGACAATAAGACAATCCTGTCTTCGACAGCATCACCAAGTCGTAAATTCCCATTTCCTTCCAGACGGAGGTTTGTGCCTTCTCCACCTTATTCAACCAATCTGAATACTCTAAGGAGAGGTTAGGGCATGATTGAATGATTCTGGTCCCTTTGTTTATAAATTGAAGGTTAATGTCCTTCGTAGTCTGAACATGTTGCTGATTGGCCGAAGTGGCGTCTTCAGGATCATCCCTAGGCTTCTTCGTGCAGCCTATAGGTTTGAGTCTTGGGTGAGTAGGGAAGAAGGCGCGGTTCCTCATGGGATTCTCGATGCATGTGGACAGAGGACCAGACATAGCGTGTATTTCTTCAGAGTACCTAATGGGAATGAGGAGCTGAGAATCATATGCTTCTCGCCTCTCCCTCGTCATGGGTTCAGAAACGAACTGAAGCCCATCAGTCGAGGAAGGAGAAGGGTTAGTAGAAAAGATCTCTGGTTGGCTTTGGATATCATCAGCATTTTTAGGTTTGGGATTGTTTGGTGCATTGGAAAGGAAAGCCATTGTTGCAGATTTAGAAGAAACGAAGTCGATAATGCAAGGTGTTTTGGAAATGCTTGGAGTTGTGAAAGTTCCAAATGAAAATGCTCAAGAGTATTTATAATCTTCAGAAAGGGATATGTCTCGTCAAGGCCATTTAATGATGTGAAGATAGTGGGGCACGTGGCGAAGTATGAAGCGACTACCGTGCAGATGATGGGAAACGTTTTGACATGCTTGCCTAGGTTCTAAGAATATGATCATCATGGCAGTGTGGTAACGGCAGTTAGAAAAGCCCTCTTGGAGAAAGAGTAATGATGGTTTTTTCGAAAGCAGCAGCTGTTGGAAGACGAAAAACGCACGTCAAGCCTTTGTGCACAACAAGAAAGACAGGTGTCGAACGGAAAGATCAAAGAATGGCTATTTCTTTGGGCGTCGAAATATACATTCTTGGGGGGCAATTTGTTGGCTCCTGAATTCGACACTTACTATATTTGGTCTTTTAGACCAAAAAACTGGAATAAATCAAGCCAAGCTGAAGAATGTTTCGACGTGTGAAATAACTTAGAAAAAGATCTAAGTTATACTTGAGTCTTCGACCAGGGCTCACTTTCAAGATTTTGACTGTGGAGGACTTATGACCTTCGACTAAGAGAGAATACCCTCGCTTCGACACAAAATGCGAGGGACATTTGAATTTGAATTATTGGAGGGAAAGACAGTTTCGCTAGCGGCTAAAGAGAAGCAACGTGGCTGGAAGCTAGAGGTCGAGGGACATGCAGAGGACACTTGTCTTCATATTAGCGCAGAACCACCCCTCGACGGTTACATAGTTTTTAGTATAAATTAGAAAATCTGTGTAGTTTTCTGGGGTGTTCAACCTATTGTGCTAGTTACTCAAATATTGTCCAAGTACCCGTTGTGTAAGAAAGGATAAACTGAGAAATGTACGTTGAAAACACCTCTTTTCATTAATGAAAGTCTTTTACATTGCTTTAATCTTATTTTGTAAAATTACCTTTCTTGCATCTTTACCTGCATTCCTATATTTCTATTTTCCAAAACCTCAAGTATCTTGTCTCTGGTCGAACGTGCGTTCTTCCTGATTACTTTTCTTACATAAAAATTAACACATGTTCTGGGATCAATCTGATCGATCCTGCGAGTAACCAAAAGAACTTTCCTTTTTGGAGGATCAACGGTTGTTTACCAAAAACCACGGTAAACAGTTAGTAACCAATTTGTTATTAGAATATAAGAGTAACCAAGTTTGAATTTTATTCTTATTTATTATTAATGTTTGTATTTTAATTTGTATTTTTTATATAGGTGAGCTATTGACTAGTGGTGTTATTTCCCTCTTTGAAGACGAAGAATAACATTTAGAAAGAAGACAATATTGGTGTTGGTCACTTATCTATTTTTGTTAGCAATTTCCATAGCCAATGATATTGAATACTTTTAGTTATATGGTTGTTTTGTTGGTATTTTGGAATGTAGAATGTGGTTGTTTTGTTGGTATTTTGGAATGTAGAATACTTTTTACTATGTGTTTGTTTGGATGGTAGTTTAGAATATGAATTTGTATTTTTTTTATTTATTTTTATATTTTGGATTATTTGGTTTTGTTAATTTGAAATATTAATTGTATGGTTACTGAATTAATACTTTCGTTTGTATTTTTTATTATTTGAAATATATGTTTGAAATTCTTTAAGATTGTATTTTACTTTTGTAATATAAGTTCATATTTGTTAGAATTGGAGCGGGTTTTGGGTTCGGGGCAATTTTTGGGTTCAGGGAAGGATTTGGGTTAAGGCAAGTTTTGGATTTGGGTTTGGGTCGGGGATCCCCGAATCCATTTGGGACGGGTTTGGGGTTCAATTATTCATCCCCGACGGGGATCGGGGCGGGGAATGGGGATTTATCTGGGATTCGGGTTTGGGGTTGGGGAATATAAAAACCGTCCTCGTCCCGCCCCATTGCCATGCCTATCTGAAATTAATCATTTGTACTCCAAACGTGACACATATGCAAATGCGGTTCAATATGACACTGAAATACCCAAACCCCAAGAGTAATTGCATATATGATTGTTCTGTGGCTATGTTGTTACTATATTTTGCAGATACATAACATAACTTTTCCAAGCAGACTAATGTATACATTGCATACTGTGTTACTGCTTTATAAACATTTAGCTTCCTCTACAATTTTCAATAATAGATACTCCTTCTGTTTTAAAATGACTGTCGTTTTATCAAATAAAATTTATTTTAAAATGAATGTCATTTTCACTTTTTAATATAAAAATGATGAGTATTTTTTTTTTAATTGTGTCCTTTAATTATCACGTTGTACACTATTTCCAACATATTTATAAGGTTAATTTAGCAAAAGTGCAATATCTTATGAGATTGTTGTTACATTTCTCAATATACTTGTAAAAATCTTAAACAACACTCATTTTAAAACAACAGAGGGTTATGATAACAAAAGTCTATATTAGATGGAAGTGCATTAGATTATGTTTCTACAAGATGTGATTCCCTCTACTATCTACTATCATATAGACGAGTCAAGAACCTCTCTATTTTTTCTCTCCATTTTCCCTCTTCATTACTATAATTTAAAAGAAATTTATAATATATTAAAAATAAGTTGACCCATCAAATGTCACATAATTACATTTATATTTACAAAATTATAGAAATTGACAAAATAGAGAAAAGAAAAATGGAGCGGATCTTGATTCCATATAGACATAAAGTTTGGCACTTACTTATCATGAAACTAGTCTTTCACACAGACCAATCCATATCTATCTCCAATGTTTTGGATTTTATCTTTTTGCTGGAAGTTTGACAACTCACACAATGTGATTCTCATGTGTAATCAACTATCTTGCAACTAAAATATAAGACCAGCACACTTCCAAAATTTCCCTTCCCTTTCAAAGAAAATACAAAGCAAAAAGATTACTTTTGTCTCTTCATATCAAAGCAAATTTATACACTTGATATCAATCTCTCTACCGCCATGTGTACACACCTTTTCAACTTCCATACATCTCTCAATCTCTCAACTTTACACTTGCCCTTTGCTTCCATCTCTCTCTCTCTCCCCCCATTTTCCTCTTTTTAACTTTTCACATTTCACTTTACTTCACAACCTTTCTCTCTCACTCACTCTGCATCCAAGTTTTTGTTCACTTCACCACTTCCACGTCTCTCTCTCTCTCTCTCTCTCTCTCTCTCTCTCTCTCTCTCTCTCTCTCTCTCTCTCTCTCTCTCTCTCTCTCTCTCTCTCTCTCTCTCTCCCCATCCATGAAGAAGCTTCAACATCTAAATTTTCAAGGTTTTTCACTTTATTTCTTCATGTTTTGTTATGTTATGCTATGCTTCAACATCCACTCCAATGTTATTTCAAAATGATTTATCATATTTTTCTGCTATACTTTCACTGTTCCACAAAGCAAATGATAAATGGTTTACATAAACTTAGTTTAACGGATTAAAGGCCTCAGGCTCTCTTTCAAGAAGCATCATTCAAGAACTCAGGTTTGTTAAAACTTCTCTTCTTCAAGCATGATACTGCACTTCACTGTTTTCTCTTACCTCATGTTCTCTCTCGGTCAAGACCATCAAGATTTATCATCACTCGAGCATTCTTTATCTTCAAGTTGTAATAAGGTTGCAAGACACTAATTTGACAAAATAAGACATAAATTTCAGGGTTTGCGTTCACACTACAAAAAAGAAGCTTAGTTGCCACGTGAAATTCATGTGGCAAACATCAAAATCACGTGGCAAAGCAAAATTAGCGACGTGGTGAGTTATGTCGCTGGGGAGTAAGTGGCAAGCAAGTAGCGACGTGATTCCCACGTCACAAAGTTGTGACGTGGTATTCACGTCGCTACATATTTGTTAATGCAGCTTTATTAGCGACGTGAGATTCATGTCACTAATTTGTGACATGAATCCCACGTCGCTACAGGGGACGTTTTTATTTTTTAAAAAATTGTTAATAATTATTTTTTATATTAATTCATTAATGTAATAAAATTTAAATAATAAAATTTATATAATAAAATTTAAATAATAAAATTTATATAATAAAATTTATATATTAAAATTTATATAATAAAATTTATATATTAAAATTTATATAATAAAATTTATATAATAAAATTTATATATTAAAATTATTAGAATAATAGTATTTTATTTTATATTTCGAATAATAGAATTTTATAAAATAAATTCACATAATTAAATGTTATATAATTTATTAATTTAAAATGATAAAAATAAATATCTTACATAAATGCAAATATAAAAACGAAATAAAAAAAATGTTTTCACGGGGCATCTTCACCCGGAAAATTATCAAGATCAAAGTCATCAAGTCCGTCATCATCCGGCTGTGTATGATCAGGAACATTTTGATTTCGACCCCCTTGCATAAACTGTCTCATCTGCTCCTCCATATCAGATTGCCGCTTCCGCATGATCTCTAACTGACGCTCCTGCTCTTGCCTCATTGTCGTCATTTGGGCCTCCATTTCGCGTCTCACTTCACTGGCCGCCAATTGTCGTACTGTTTCAAGTTGAACCTGAGTCAGATTGGGTTGACGTGACCCCCCTTCTCCATCTCTAAGTCTTTGAAACAGATTACGATCACCAACTCTCAAGCCGGCGGCCAAATTTCCTCCCGCAAAAAAGCAACCATTAGGCCCTTTTCCATTAACAACCTCATTCCAAATATAGAAATCAACATCCCCATTAAGCGGCTCCCCCTCTGCTGGCCTATATTGCGGATTGTGTTCTAGAAAATTTGCTAGCAATGTCTGATAATCATCCTACACATTAAATTATACATTAAAAATATTACATAATACAATTAAAAAAAAATTAAAACATTTATATATTAAATTATACTAAATTCAAATATATTAAAAATTTGTCACGTGATTTTCACAAATCAACTTATGAATTGCCACGTGAGTTTCCCGTGGCAATGTATCAGTTGCCATATGAAAATCAGTCACCTGGCAATTTATCAGTTGCCACATGATAATCACGCCACAACTTATAGATTGCCACGTGGAAATAACGTCACTATTTTTGTTATTAACTTAAAAAAAAAACATAAGTTTAATTACTTACAAAAGCTTTCTGGGTGCGGTCGTCGACAAAACCTCCCGATTTTTTTGTCCGAGTCCTCGTAATCAACTCAATCATCAATGGTGGTCTCCCCATCTCCTTAGTCTAAACAATAAAGTTAAAAATAATTAGTAACAAATATTATGAATAAAAATATATATAACTTAAAAAATTAGTAATATTTACCATCCGTCGGACATGCTCTGCAGTGCTAATACTTCCAACAGTATTGACACATCCCCCTTTTTCTGATGCCCTCATCTTCTTAAAATTTTCAGATTTGGCCTTGAATTCTGGCGAACTCCAATATGTACGAAGTTCGCCAAAAACCTCTACGCCTATCCAGTTAGGACGGATACCATGCAGCTCATAATTCTCCCTAACCCGCCGCATTATATCCGAAAATCTTCTAGAAGTTCTGCTATAATATATTTTTTCCATTATTTTCTCATTCAACGGATCCCACACACATTTTTCCTGCAATGTTGTATGACATTAAAATAAAAAGTTAAGCAATTATCATTAAAATGTGACTTAAATAACAATACTAAAAAAATATAATAAATTTACAACTTAAATAAATAACAATACCTTAAATTTTTTAAACCATTCTTCTTTATTTGTAACCTCGCCAAAGTTCTTCCAAGAGGATTTATACATCTGCTGGATTATATAATTAATAACCTTGGCAGCCGTCCGACTCGGCGCGAAACTAAACAACAAGATTTTGAATAAACAATATTAATTATAAATTTATACAAAATATTAAAATGAATATGTACTTAAATAAAAGTTTATATAAGAAACTTACTTGCTTCCTTCGGGCCAAATCCAAAACCTCCCGTCAATTACATGAATCTCACTCGGATCATCTGATCTCTCACGAATATCAGCTCCATCTATATCATCAGCTACGACATCTGCATCACCGCCAGCCTGTGTAGGACGTGGGGTGCTGGATCCTGCAGCCTGTGTGGGATGAGGGGTGCGTGACCCTCCGGTCCGTCTAGGACGTGGGGCGCGGGATCCTGCAGCCTGTGCCGGACGTGGACTGCTGGGTCCTCCAATGTGTGTGGAGTGTGGGGTGCTGGACCCTCCCGCCTGCTGGAAGGATGAATACATCTGTGTGGGTCCCCCTGTCTGCTGGAATGATGAAGGCACGCCAGTCTGTATAAATGGAAAACTGGGTCCTCCCCCCGTCTGCTGGAATGATGAGGGGACACCAGTCTGCTGGAAAGATGAAGGCACCTGGGTCGGTGCGAAAGGGAAACTAGATCCTCCCGCATGCTGGAAGGAAGATGGCATCTGAGTATGTGGGAAAGGAACACTAGATCCTCCCGCCTGCTGGAAGGATGACGGCATCTGGGTCGGTGGGAAAGGGAAACTAGATCCTGCTGCATGCTGGAAGGAAGACGGCATCTGAGTCTGTGGGTAAAGGAAACCGGGGCCTCCAGGTGGCACAAAGATAATAAAGATAATAAAGTCATTGACATAAATATATATTCATTGACAAATTCAATATATAAATGTTCAATAGATATTCATTAATATTACATTAAGTGATTAATTAATCTAAATCTTCATGCTCGTTATCCATATCATGTTCATCATCCGATGTAATATTGTCCTCGGATTCAAACTCTTCATCATTGTCTTCATCCACATTATTATCAACCAACAATATAGACGCATCAACTTGAAGGCCCTCAACAGTTGTATCGGACAAAGTTGTAATGTCTTCAGCTGCAACCACATCATTAATCTGTTCAACGTCATCAACTTGGTAGGCAACATCTTCCACTAGATCTCCAGTTTCAATATGACCTAGCGGTTTTGTTTTTATTACAACACACCATCCTCTTTTACGTATTACAAATGAAGGATAAGGAACATAATAAACTTGCCTAACAATATGTGACATTATGAAAGGGTCATATTCTTTGTATCTCCGGTTCATTTGAATCTCGACAGAACCATATGACTTGTCTATCTTTGTGCCTCTAGTTGGATCATACCATTCACAATAAAACAAGACAACTTTATTTTCCGTGTCCAAGTAATTGTATACCAACTCGTAGATATGTTTAACAAATCCATAGAAGTCGTCTTCACCGCCATCTGTAACTCCTTTTACAAAAACACCACTATTTATGGTTTTTTTCCCTTCGGTCCATGCCTCAGTGTGAAATTTATATCCGTTCACGAAGTATGTGTGCCAATCATTTGCGCTTTGGATAGGGCCTTCTGCCAAGTTTCTCAAATGGAGTATTTCTGGAGTTAGTGCAGGAACGCTAGACAATGTTTGCTTGAACCATGAGGGAAATTGAGCATGAATGACACCTGATGTTGACTGTACCCCGGTACTATGAAAATAGGCATTGTTAAATTCCCTACAGCATTGTCAAATTGTCTTTCGTAGCGGTGGAGTCCAACATCATTTTTGCAAAATGTTCCAAACATTGATCAGAAACATTCCAATTTGACTTGGCAGCCAATAATCTCACACACATTGATAGCTTCGAGTCTGACGACCCCTCAAACAACGGCGTATTCATCTCGTTCAATAATTGATAAAATCTTTGCGCTTCCTCATTCGGCAACTCTTCCCCGTCAAAATCTTCAGGTTCATCATATGTCACGTTCACACCAAAAGCATCCTCAACCATGTCACCGATCAAATTAAAGTTCTCCTCATACTCCATAACCGGTCGACTACTTGAAGCATGCGTGTTGCTAGTCTCTGGTACATTAACCGGTAGTTCTTCACCATTATACGTCCAAACCCAATAATTTTCAATGAATCCCCTTCTATGCAGATGACGTGTTACTTCCTCTGGGTCACTAATTATTGGTCTACATTCACACTTAAGACAGGGACATCTAACCCCTCCTTCGCTTCGACAACAATCCTGAGCAAACGCCCACTTAATAAACCCATCAACTCCTACTATAAAATTGGGTTTAAGTCCACTTCTTCCTGGATATGTTCTATCGTACATCCAACTGCGATAATACCGATAATATTCCATACTGCACATTTATACAATCATTGTCTTTTTCATTAGAAATATTCTTAAACTATTTAATACTATTCTTAGAAATATAAATTTTGCTTTTTTATATATATACTAACATATAAATAAATATTCAAATGTAAAATATATAATTTTTTATTACATAACAATAATATCAAAAAACAATAATATAACATATTTACTTTTTATTATATATAATATAAGATACATACTATTTAAATATACTATAATATACTATAATATATTTAGAAAACAAATAATGTAAGATACATACTATTTATTATTATATATATAACAATAATATTAAAATAATAATATAATATATATATTCTTTTTTTAAATATGTTTTTTATAAATTGTTATTCTAATATATAATATTTTTTCCATATCTTTAACATATAAATAAAAAAATAAAACTATTATAATAAATACAATTTACATCTATAAAAAACATGTTATTAAATATGTTATTAAATTTATGTTTTCTAAAATTTTTTAAAAAATATATTAAATATGTTATTAAAAAATATGCAAATTACATATACAAATATACTACTAAAAAATATATAAATCACATATGCAAAAAATATGCAAATTACATATACAAATTACATATGCAAAAAATATATTAAATATGTTATTAAATATGTTTTTAAAATTTTTTTTATTATCAGTAATTTTATACTACTAACAGTATATACATATATTCCTAATTACCACAAAATACATATACAAATCTAATCTATATAATACATATAAAATCTAAAAAAAAATGCATAAATACCTCTATATAATTTCTTCAATAAATTTGCGTCTTCTAGTTCTTGGTGTTCTTCAAATTTCTCTACAAATAATAAGGAACAATCCAACAAATACCATGTTAATTAAATTCCAGTATAAAAACTAAAGATAAAACGAAATAAACATTTAACATCACATGCATACCTTAGATTTCTTCAACAAATTGGAATGGAAGAAAATTAATTCGCAAAATTGGGTTTGAGTTTGTGAGAGTTGCTGTAATGGAATGGAAGCAAGCAAAGGAAAGCAAAGGAAGAAGAAGAAGCACGCTACTGTAAATCAAAACGTTAACATTTGTAACTTCTAGTAGCGACGTGACTGTCACGTCGCCACGTTGCCACGTGATAATCACGTCGCTACAATGCAACCATAAATACTTTTCTCTGTCCAACACTGCGCATTTTCCCCCCAAAAATTTAGCGACGTGGCTAACACGTCGCTACAAAATTTCAAACTTCCCTCCCAACAACGTTCATCAGATTCCATTAAATGTCATTAAAATATATTAGCGACGTGGTTATCACGTCGCTACTACCCACGTGATAAGCACGTCGCTAATATATGTCGCTGGGGACATATATTTTTGTAGTGTCATAATCCTTTTTGTTCTGATTTTTCAATTTTAATGTTTGTCAACAAAAAACCATAATGATTTTAATTTGTCTATGAAACTCTTATTTTGATTGTGAATAGTGTCTTTCAAATATATGTGACGATGTGTTGCTTCTTCTTTTGATTTTGTTATAGAATTGCTTCAAATTGGATATGTGATGATAGAGTTGTTATCTAGAGGATAAGTAGACTTAGAGAGTAGACAAGGTATTCAGAAATCGCTTTAGGTTGTTAACCATATGAAACAACAATCATTTATGTTTTTTTATATGTTATCCCTGCCTATTTCATATTTCATGTGTTTTCATTTTGGTTAATCATATTTTTTTAGGTTTTCGAAAGTCGTTTTCGAAGCATACTACAAGTCATATTTCATCGCACTACTCGCAAGACTCAAGATATTTTCTTCGTTATTAGATTCACCTATATCATATTCATCAGCTATCGTATACATTTGTTCTGAGCTTCAACATCATGTTTTCTAAATGGCTTTCATTTTTACGTGTTATGTTACAAACCTGTTCTATGTCACAAAACAAACCCGTTACAAATGTGTTCTGTTACAAATCTGTTTCAATTTCGTTTTTTTGTTTTAATGAACACTATATTTCTTTCACTTTCATATTTCCTTCTCACAACAAAGTCTAAGACTTTCTCAAAGTATGTTTTACTTTCTTTTACAACTACATCGCTCTCAACATTTCCGTCGTTTTTTAAAATCATTCTTTATATGAATTTCTGCAATAAAATTGTTATTCTCATCTTTCACATATTTTTCCATGGTTTCAAACTTCTCTTTCTCTTAACACCATGAAATATTTTTAAATTACTTTTTCATTCATTATTGCCATACGTTAACGGGAGAATATTTGTCAGTTTTATAAACTGAAACAACTTTCGTTCATTTTGGTTTTTTGCCATGCATTTTGTTATAATTGTAGTTTCATAAAAACGTCTTCGTTTTGTTTTTTTAATGGTTCTATATTTAACAAAATTTATACTTACAAATTGGTTTTCACACGTTTTCTGAAATTTAGTTACTTCTTATTTTCAACTTATTTGTATGTGTTATTCTTAATTTGCAGGATCATTGTGACTTTTTGACATTTTGACAGTACCGAAGAAGTTTGTTGATGTGGTTATTGGACGGTGAGTGGCTGAATTTTAAGACATTTCATTTATGTTATTATGGAGAATTGAAGCTTGCCCTTTTTATATACATGTGCTATCCCAAAACTAAGGTAAGAACATAACACGTTTGAGACAATGTCTATATGAGTATTAGTATTAGCAGACAACCGCGACTAAGTTCACGTTTCTTCCTGTGTTCCTTCAATTTCATCTATGGCAATGCAAACACACACATGGTCTATGTCTTACAAATAACATTTCATTCACTACTTTGCTAGCCTACTATGATGTGCTCCTCATTTGTGTACTATTAGTGATCCATATTTGTAAGTTAATGTAATTAATTATTGGAGTTCTTTCAATCCTCCATCTATTTAGAATTGTATGTAAATTATTTCATTTAGTTGTATTTTCTACACTAATAGCTCTTAGCTTAGTTTTGAAATAGTGAATGCATGAAATTGTAATAGTCTGTTATAATCTATTATCTGTCATAATCTCATAAAATTGCTATTATTACTACAGGCTCATTCCTTGTGTGTTTTCTTCCAAGCATACTCATGGATATCAAATATTGAAATATAAAGCAACATGTTTCAAAGACATATTTTCTTTTTTAGATGTGTTAATATTTTTATTCATTAACTTCCTTTTAGATATAAATATTATATCTTAGTACACCTATTTCAATTGTTCAATCACTTACAAAATAATTTACTGTTATTTAATAGGTCTTACGATATCATTCATTTGTATTTGTCTCTAATGCTTAAAAGGTGATTGCAATACATCATGAAGTATCATGAGACACAACCAATTAGATTCAGATAAAAAAATATAAATATAGTTCTCAATGTACATTTTGTTGGAAATCCACCAAATATCTATGATGAATTTCTACCAATCTTGATGAACAAGATTGATATCACCACACAATGACAATGAATTATGAGAAAAGA
Organism: Vicia faba; assembly: GCA_948472305.1. Taxonomy (NCBI): domain Eukaryota; kingdom Viridiplantae; phylum Streptophyta; class Magnoliopsida; order Fabales; family Fabaceae; genus Vicia; species Vicia faba. The sequence goes on along the minus strand of OX451737.1, from coordinate 552,337,062 downwards.
AAAGAAAGAAGACAATTATTTTTTACAGAGTTTCTCTCTGTCCACAAACTGTAGAAAACTTTATTAATCACTTACAACTACAAATTCTGTGATTACAATAAATTGACTTAATTACAAAATTAAGGATTACTCCCTCTATTTATAGATTTAGGTTAACTTGCTCCTAAGCCAAAGTCCAAAACTATAAAAACCCAAAATACCTATTTTGGTACTAAATCAAATCTATCTATTTTATATCTAAATCAAATCTATCTAAATCTAAAACAAATCAAATCTGTGTGTAGCATTTTTGACACACCTACTTCGACACTCCCTTGTCTCTGTCAAGCAAACTGCTTCGACACAAGAAATTACTTTCAACACACCACCTAATTCATTGTGTCTAAGCTATCTACATTCATCGTAGCTCTTAGTCTTTGAAATACTTTGACCTGCACACCCGTCTTCATGATGTCTGCAATCTGATTCTCAGTTCTGCAGTATTCCAAATTTATCTTCCCATCTGCTACCTGCTCTCGAAGATAGTAGAACTTCATTTCGATGTGCTTGCTTCGACCACGTGCTATCGGGTTCTTCGCAAGATTGATAGCTGACATGTTGTCGATCTTCATGGTAATTACTCCATGATCATTCCCTGTTATCTCTTTGACCAAATTCACCATCCAAGTTGTTTGACATGCACAAAGAGAAGCATCTATGTATTCTGCTTCGCATGATGATAATGTCACTACTGGTTCCTTTCTTGAACTCCAAGCAACTGATGCACCATCTAACGTAAACACATATTCTGCTGTTGATTTTCGATCTTCAACATCACTACACCAACTCGAATCAGTGTATCCCACTAACTTGCATTATTTTCCTTTATCAGCTACAGGAAACAAAATGCCATAGTCGAGAGTTCCTTTGAGATACCTTAGTATCCTCTTCACCGCTGTTAGATGAGATACCTTTGGCTTCTACATGAATCTACTTACCATACCTACATTATATGCTAAGTTAGGCCTTGTATGACAAAGGTATCTCAATGACCCAATAAGTCTTCTAAATTTGGATTTGGTCGACATCATCTTCATCTGCATCTTTCGACGGTTGCAGTCTTGGTTTTGCAGATGTCGAAGTTGAGTTGCATTCTTCCATCTCAAATCTCTTGAGAGTTTCTCCTACATATCTTCTTTGATACATCATCAAAACTCTACCGCTCTTGTAGAATTCGATGCCAAGGAAATATGAAATCTCACCCAGATCAGACATTTTGTATTCCTTGCTGAGATCACCTTTGAAGTCTTCGATCTCACTTTTGCAGCTACCTGTTATTAACAAATCATCGACATAGAGACATAGTATAAGAAATTCACTATTGATTCTTCTTACATATACTCCATATTCAGTTGTACACTTCACAAATTCCTTCTCCCTTAAGAAACTATCAATTTTCTTATTCCAAGCTCTTAGAGTCTGTTTCAATTCATACAGGGCTTTATGAAGCCTATACACCTTTCTCTCTTTGTCATGTTTCACAAATCCAACTGGTTGTTTAACATAAACTTCTTCATCTAAGAATCCATTCAGGAATGCACACTTCACATCCATCTGACATATGTGCCATCTGTTTATTTCTACTAGACCAACAACCGACTTGATTGTTTCGATCCTAGCAACAGGTGCAAAAACTTCATCGAAGTCTATTCCTTCTTTTTGTAGAAATCTTTTCGTCACAAGCCTTGCTTTGTGTCGAGTTACTTCCCATTTGGGATTCATCTTCACTTTGTATATCCACTTGACATTAATTTCCTTTTTTCCTTGAGGCAAATCGACAGGTGACCAAGTGTTGTTGTCTTCGATAGACTTTACTTCTTCGTTCATTGCTTTCACCATTTTGAATCCTTCAATGCTTCAGCTGCATTGACAGGTTCAACATCTGCATAGAAAGCATAATGTACCAACTCACCTTCATTATCTATAATATCATCTTATGTAATCACACAATCTTGCAATCTTGCAGGCATGCGTCTTATCCTTTGAGGTCTGTTTGTACTTGGTTGATCTATAACTGCTGGTTCCTCTTGTCGAACTTCTCTTTCGACTTGAGTTTCTGGTTCTTCAAGTAGGATTCCCACTGAATCTTTCTTGACATTTTTAGTCCAATCCCATTCTTTAAGCTCATCTATGATCACGTCCTGTTGATCACAATCTGCTTGTTTACTGGGTCGAACAACTTGTAACCTCCTGTCGAATAATATCCAACTAGAATCATTTGACTCGACTTGTCATCATGTTTTCTTCTCAACTAATCTGGAACATGTCTATGTGCAATAGATTCAAATACCTTCAGATGACTCAAGCTAGGCTTCACACCAGACCAACATTCTTCTGGAGTAATTCCTTCTAGCTTCTTCGTAGGACAACTGTTCAAAATGTATGTTGCAGTCGCCACAACTTCATCCCAAAACTCTTTAGGTAAATTCTTGCCTTTGAACATACTTCTCACCATATTCATGATGGTTCGATTCTTCGTTTCTGCAGTTCCATTATGCTGTGGAGTATAGGGTGGCACCACCTCATGCACAATCTCTTCCTTTTCACATAACATGTCAAAGTCTTTCGACACATACTCTCAACCACCATCAGTTCTCAAAACTTTGAGTTTTTGACCACTTTGCCTTTCGACCATAGACTTAAACTAGGAAAATACCTCAATCACTTCACTTTTCTTCTTGATCAGGTAAGTCCACAACTTTCGACTGAAATCATCTATGAATGTAACAAAGTATTTGTTACCTCTCATCGAATCAACCTGGATTGGTCCACATACATCAAAGTATATGACTTCAAGAATAACCTTCGACCTGCTTCCTGCATCCTTGCTGAAGCTATTCTTGTGTTGCTTTGCCTGCACATATTTTTCACATACCTCATTTGGAATGCTGATTTCTGGCAATCCTGAAACCATATTTCTTCTCTTCAAATATATGATGTCTCTGAAGTTAAGATGGCCTAGTCGATAATACTATATCCATTCATCTCTGCTAGTTGCAGTTGAAAGGAACGTGTGCTCCATCACATTTAGTTCAATCTTGAAGGTTCAATTCTGAGACATATGAGCCTTCAAGATTAACCTCCCACACTACAAAAAAGAAGCTTAGTTGCCACGTGAAAATCACGTGGCAAACATCAAAATCACGTGGCAAAGAAAAATTAGCGACGTGGTGAGTTATGTCGCTGGGGAGTAAGTGGCAAGCAAGTAGCGACGTGATTCCCACGTCACAAAGTTGTGACGTGGTATTCACGTCGCTACATATTTGTTAATGGCAGCTTTATTAGCGACGTGAGAGTCATGTCACTAATTTGTGACATGATTCCCACGTCGCTACAGGGGACGTTTTTATTTTTTAAAAAATTGTTAATAATTATTTTTTATATAAAATTTAAATAATAAAATTTATATAATAAAATTTAAATAATAAAATTTATATAATAAAATTTATATATTAAAATTTATATAATAAAATTTATATAATAAAATTTATATATTAAAATTATTAGAATAATAGTATTTTATTTTATATTTCGAATAATAGAATTTTATAAAATAAATTCATATAATTAAATGTTATATAATTTAATAATTTAAAATGATAAAAATAAATATCTTACATAAATGCAAATATAAAAACGAAATAAAAAAAATGTTTTCACGGGGCATCTTCACCCGGAAAATTATCAAGATCAAAGTCATCAAGTCCGTCATCATCCGGCTGTGTATGATCAGGAACATTTTGATTTCGACCGCCTTGCATAAACTGTCTCATCTGCTCCTCCATATCAGATTGCCGCTTCCGCATGATCTCTAACTGACGCTCCTGCTCTTGCCTCATTGTTGTCATTTGGGCCTCCATTTCGCGTCTCACTTCACTGGCCGCCAATTGTCGTACTGTTTCAAGTTGAACCTGAGTCAGATTGGGTTGACGTGACCCCTCTTCTCCATCTCTAAGTCTTTGAAACAGATTACAATCACCAACTCTCAAGCCGGCGGCCAAATTTCCTCCCGCAAAAAAGCAACCATTAGGCCCTTTTCCATTAACAACCTCATTCCAAATATAGAAATCAACATCCCCATTAAGCGGCTCCCCCTCTGCTGGCCTATATTGCGGATTGTGTTCCAGAAAACGTGCTAGCAATGTCTGATAATCATCCTACACATACATTAAATAATACAATTAAAAAAATATTAAAACATTTATATATTAAATTATACTAAATTCAAATATATTAAAAATTTGTCACGTGATTTTCACAAATCAAATTATGAATTGCCACGTGAGTTTCCCGTGGCAATGTATCAGTTGCCACATGAAAATCAGTCACCTGGCAATTTATCAGTTGTCACATGATAATCACGCCACAACTTATAGATTGCCACGTGGAAATAACGTCACTATTTTTGTTATTAACTTAAAAAAAAAACATAAGTTTAATTACTTACAAAAGCTTTCTGGGTGCGGTCGTCGACAAAACCTCCCGATTTCTTTGTCCGAGTCCTCGTAATTAACTCAATGATCAATGGTGGTCTCCCCATCTCCTTAGTCTAAACAATAAAGTTAAAAATAATTAGTAAAAAATATTATGAATAAAAATATATATAACTTAAAAAATTAGTAATATTTACCATCCGCCTCTGCAGTGCTAATACTTCCAACAGTATTGACACATCCCCCCTTTTCGGATGCCCTCATCTTCTTAAAATTTTCGGATTTGGCCTTGAATTCTGGCGAACCCCAATATGTACGAAGTTCGCCAAAAACCTCTACGCCTATCCAGTTAGGACGGATACCATGCAGCTCATAATTCTCCCTAACCCGCCGCATTATATCAGAAAATCTTCTAGAAGTTCTGCTATAATAGATTTTTTCCATAATTTTCTCATTCAACGGATCCCACACACATTTTTCCTGCAATGTTGTATGACATTAAAATAAAAAGTTAAGCAATTATCATTAAAATGTGACTTAAATAACAATACTAAAAAAATATAATAAATTACAACTTAAATAAATAACAATACCTTAAATTTTTTAAACCATTCTTCTTTATTTGTAACCTCGCCAAAGTTCTTCCAAGAGGATTTATACATCTGCTGGATTATATAATTAATAACCTTGGCAGCCGTCCGACTCGGCGCGAAACTATACAACAAGATTTTGAATAAACAATATTAATTATAAATTTATACAAAATATTAAAATGAATATGTACTTAAATAAAAGTTTATATAAGAAAATTACTTGCTTCCTTCGGGCCAAATCCAAAACCTCTCGTCAATGACATGAATCTCACTCGGATCATCTGATCTCTCACGAATATCAGCTCCATCTATATCATCAGCTACGACATCTGCATCACCGTCAGCCTGTGTAGGACGTGGGGTGCTGGATCCTGCAGCCTGTGTGGGATGAGGGGTGCGTGACCCTCCGGTCCGTCTAGGACGTGGGGCGCGGGATCCTGCAGCCTGTGCCGGACGTGGACTGCTGGGTCCTCCAATGTGTGTGGAGTGTGGGGTGCTGGACCCTCCCGCCTGCTGGAAGGATGAATACATCTGTGTGGGTCCCCCTGTCTGCTGGAATGATGAAGGCACGCCAGTCTGTATAAATGGAAAACTGGGTCCTCCCCCCGTCTGCTGGAATGATGAGGGGACACCAGTCTGCTGGAAAGATGAAGGCACCTGGGTCGGTGGGAAAGGGAAACTAGATCCTCCCGCATGCTGGAAGGAAGATGGCATCTGAGTCTGTAGGAAAGGAACACTAGATCCTCCCGCCTGCTGGAAGGATGACGGCATCTGGGTCGGTGGGAAAGGGAAACTAGATCCTCCCGCATGCTGGAAGGAAGACGGCATCTGAGTCTGTGGGAAAAGGAAACCGGGGCCTCCAGGTGGCACAAAAGATGCAGGTACCCCAGACGGGAATGTATGGGAGGAGATTAATGGGACAAAACCCTGAGTACTGGCCAGGGACATATGATCAACCTGACTCTGAGGGGGTGGGCACATGGCTGAGTGAGGAGACTCACATGTTACTACCCTCGGACGCTGAGACTTCTTACCGGTATCCTTATTCTTCGGTGCCATTTTACCTAGTTATATATATTTTCATAAACAAAGATAATAAAGTCATTGACATAAATATATATTCATTGACAAATTCAATATATACATGTTCAATAGATATTCAATAATATTACATTAAGTGATTAATTAATCTAAATCTTCATGCTCGTTATCCATATCATGTTCATCATCCGATGTAATATTGTCCTCGGATTCAAACTCTTCATCATTGTCTTCATCCACATTATTATCAACCAACAATATAGACGCATCAACTTGAAGGCCCTCAACAGTTGTATCGGACAAAGTTGTAATGTCTTCAGCTGCAACCACATCATTAATCTGTTCAACGTCATCAACTTGGTAGGCAACATCTTCCACTAGATCTCTAGTTTCAATATGACCTAGCGGTTTTGTTTTTATTACAACACACCATCCTCTTTTACGTATTACAAATGAAGGATAAGGAACATAATAAACTTGCCTAACAATATGTGACATTATGAAAGGGTCATATTCTTTGTATCTCCGGTTCATTTGAATCTCGACAGAACCATATGACTTGTCTATCTTTGTGCCTCTAGTTGGATCATACCATTCACAATAAAACAAGACAACTTTATTTTCCGTGTCCAAGTAATTGTATACCAACTCGTAGATATGTTTAACAAATCCATAGAAGTCGTCTTCACCGCCATCTGTAACTCCTTTTACAAAAACACCACTATTTATGGTTTTTTTCCCTTCGGTCCATGCCTCAGTGTGAAATTTATATCCGTTCACGAAGTATGTGTGCCAATCATTTGCGCTTTGGATAGGGCCTTCTGCCAAGTTTCTCAAATGGAGTATTTCTGGAGTTAGTGCAGGAACGCTAGACAATGTTTGCTTGAACCATGAGGGAAATTGAGCATGAATGACACCTGATGTTGACTGTACCCCGGTACTATGAAAATAGGCATTGTTAAATTCCCTACAAAAAACACACAATAAGTTTAATAAGTTTGGTATACACACACCATAAGTTTAAAAAGTTTTGGTAAACTCACTCAAGATATGGTTTAACTTCAACGCAGTTGATCAAGACATGGACATGTGCAGATTGCATTTCTTTTTGGGTCAACCAATGCACACCCTTCTTTCCAGAAGGTCGACCTGGTAGCGCAAATACTGATAAGGTGAATTGACTCCTCTGATTGACATTTACAGGATTCCGTATGATTCTAGGAGTTAACATCAAGTGATTGAAATAGTGACTGCAAAAATGTGATGTTTCCCGATGCAAGTAATGTGCACATATAGATCCTTCTACTCTAGCTTTATTTTTTACCGATCTCTTTGAATCACCCATGAACCTTTCAAACGGATACATCCACCTATATTGAACAGGTCCACCAAGATAAGCTTCATATGCAAGATGCACAGGTAAATGTTCCATGGAGTCAAAGAAACCAGGCGGAAATACTTGTTCCAACTTACAAAGAATGAGTGCAATGTTTTGGTCCAACTTAATGATGTCTTCCACTTTTAAAGCTGACGCACAAATATCTCTAAAAAATTGACTAATTTCAGTTAGTGGGTCAAGAACATGTTTGGGTAGCGATCCAAATGCAATTGGTAGCAACTGTTCCATAAAAATGTGACAATCATGACTTTTCATACGATGTAATTTTCCAGTGTTAGGGTCAGCACACCTTGCTAAATTTGATGAATACCCATCGGGCATTCTCAATTCTTTTAACCATCGACAAACCGCTTTAGCTTCTTGGGAAGTCAGACTGAAACAAGCCTTGGGTTTTAATAATTTTCCATTCGGTTGAGGCTTCAACTCCAACTCTCTTCGATTACACCAAATTCTCATGTCTTGTCTGGCCTTCTCATTATCTTTTGTTTTTCCTGTCACATCCATCACTGTGTTAAATACATTATCAAAAAAATTCTTCTCAATATGCATAACATCAAGATTATGGCGCAACAAATTATCTTTCCAATACGGAAGATCCCAAAATATACTTCTTTTTGTCCAATTGTGGGTGACGCCGTATCCTTCAATTTGTCATGCACATCTCAGGAGGGAGGTTGTAAGGTGTTACAATAACTGGCCAACAAGAGTACGCACTTCCTGACGCTTGCACGTATGGGGCAAATCCATCAGAGCATAATCCAAGCCTGACATTTCTAGGTTCTGCAGCAAAATCTGGATGTGTCCGATCAAAGTGCTTCCATGCCTCACCATCAGATGGATGTCGCATAGTGCCAGAACTTGTTTGGTTTGTATGATGCCATGTCATTTGACTTGCACTGTGCATTGAAGCAAACATTCTTTTTAACCTTGGTATTATAGGAAGATAAAACATGGATTTTACTGCTACACGCTTTTGCTTGCTGTTAACGGCTCTACTGCGAACTTGATATCTTGGACTATTACAAAACTTACACTCCTCTAACGATCCATCTTGAGTACCAAACTCATTGTCATAAAACAACATGCAACCGTTAATGCAACAGTCAATCTTTCTTACTTTTAAACCCAACTTCGACACCCACTTCTTTGCATCATAATAACTTGTAGGCAAATTGTCTTTCGTAGCGGTGGAGTCCAACATCATTTTTGCAAAATGTTCCAAACATTGATCAGAAACATTCCAATTTGACTTGGCAGCCAATAATCTCACACACATTGATAGCTTCGAGTCTGACGACCCCTCAAACAACGGCGTATTCATCTCGTTCAATAATTGATAAAATCTTTGCGCTTCCTCATTCGGCAACTCTTCCCCGTCAAAATCTTCAGGTTCATCATATGTCACGTTCACACCAAAAGCATCCTCAACCATGTCACCGATCAAATTAAAGTTCTCCTCATACTCCATAACCGGTCGACTACTTGAAGCATGCGTGTTGCTAGTCTCTGGTATATTAACCGGTAGTTCTTCACCATTATACGTCCAAACCCAATAATTTTCAATGAATCCCCTTCTATGCAGATGACGTGTTACTTCCTCTGGGTCACTAATTATTGGTCTACATTCACACTTAAGACAGGGACATCTAACCCCTCCTTCGCTTCGACAACAATCCTGAGCAAACGCCCACTTAATAAACCCATCAACTCCTACTATAAAATTGGGTTTAAGTCCACTTCTTCCTGGATATGTTCTATCGTACATCCAACTGCGATAATACCGATAATATTTCATACTGCACATTTATACAATCATTGTCTTTTTCATTAGAAATATTAATCAACTTAATAATATTATTCTTAAACTATTTAATACTATTCTTAAAAATATAAATTTTGCTTTTTTATATATATACTAACATATAAATAAATATTCAAATGTAAAATATATAATTTTTTATTACATAACAATAATATCAAAAAACAATAATATAACATATTTACTTTTTATTATATATACAACAATAATATTAGAAAACAAATAATGTAAGATACATACTTTTTATTATATATATAACAATAATATTAAAATAATAATATAATATATATATTCTTTTTTTAATTATGTTTTTTATAAATTCTTATTTTAATATATAATTTTTTTTCCATATCTTTAACATATAAATAAAAAAATAAAACTATTATAATAAATATAATATACATCTATAAAAAATATGTTATTAAATATGTTATTAAATTTATGTTTTCTAAAATTTTTTAAAAAATATATTAAATATGTTATTAAAAAATATGCAATCTGAACAAATATATTTGTTAACATATATATATATATACATCTATAAATTTTTTTTTTTTTAATTTTATGTTTTCTAAATTTTTTTATTATCAGTACATATATACTACTAACAATATATACATATATACTTCCTAACCACAAAATACATATACAAATCTAATCTATATAATACATATAAAATCTAAAAAAAAATGCATAAATACCTCTATATAATTTCTTCAATAAATTTGCGTCTTCTTGGATAGTTCTTGGTGTTCTTCAAATTTCTCTACAAATAATAATGAACAAACGAACAAATACCATTTTTAATATTTCATTCCAGTATAAAAAATAACGAACAAACGAAATAAACATTTAACAAAATATGAATACCTTAGATTTCTTCAACAAATTGGAATGGAAGAAAATTGATTCGCGAAATTGGGTTTGAGAGGAACAATTTTGGGTTTGTGAGGAAGTTGCTGTAATGTTTGAGAGAGGAGCAAGGAAAGGAAGAAGAAAGCACGCTACTGTAAATCAAAATTTTGAACATATGTAACTTCTAGTAGCGACGTGACTGTCACGTCGCAACGTTGCCACGTGATAATCACGTCGCTACAAACTAAACATAAATACTATTCTCTCTCCAACACTGCAACTCTGTCATCAGCGAAATTATTTTTCCCCCCAAAAGTATAGCGACGTGGCTATCACGTCGCTACAAAATTTCAAATTTCCCCCTGAAAAACGTTCACCAATTTGCATTAAATGTCATTAAAATATATTAGCGACGTGGTTATCACGTCGCTACTACCCACGTGATAAGCACGTCGCTAATATATGTCGCTGGGGACATATATTTTTGTAGTGCCATTTGCGTCGAAGACTCTCATCATCTTATCTTTGATCGTCACTTTATAATTCTTTTCGACCAACTGCCCTATACTGAGAAAATTTCTCTTCATGCCTGGTATGTACAACACATTGAAAATTACTGACCTCTTGCCATCTTTCATCATAATCATAACCTCACTAATACCTTCAACTGCTAGGGTATTGTCATTTGCGAATTTTACCATATTTTTCATTGAGGGCTTCATGTTGATAAACCAGTCTTTTCTTTCAGACATATGTGATGAGCATCCTGAATCCAAATACCATTGGTCCTTGAATCTATTTTCATCTCTTGTTGTGACCATCAGCATTATCTCTTCTTCTTCATGTTTTGCAAACTTTGCATCACTTTCTTAATTCTTTTCCTTTTCTGGACAATCACACGAATAATGATTGTACTTCTGACAATTGTAACATTGAATGTGAATCTTGTCAGGTTTTCGACCACCATCTCTTCCTCTATTTGCAACGCCACCTCTTTGGTTGTCTTGGTATGGTCTTCTCTGATTCGACACATTTCCTTCGTTCTGGTTTCCTCTACCAGTCGATTTGTTGTAGCTGCCTCTACATCTGTTGAAACACTTTCCTTTGCCTTTGGTTTCTTTTGTTGAATGTGCCTGCAAAGCCATATCACTCTTCGACTTGCCTGCAACACTTTCAGTCATTCTTTGTTCATTAGATTCAAGCGTCTCTTGAAGCTCTTCCTTTGTCAATTTCGACAAGTCTTTCCCCTCTTCTATAGCCACCACAACATGGTCAAACTTAGGAGCTAAAGATCTCAAGATCTTCGAAGCAACAACTCTTGTTGTTAATGTTTCTCCACATACCTTAATTTGATTCACTAGTTTTGTAACCCTAGTGAAGAAATCAGATATGCTCTCACTATCTTCCATCTGAAGCAATTCATACGCCCTCTTGTGAGTTTGTAACCTCACTTTTTCACCTTTTCTGCACCACCAAAAGACTTCTCAAGAACCTCCAAAACTTTTTTTGCAGATTTTGAATCACTCACTTTTTCAAAATTTTCTGGACTCAGACATTGATGAATTATAAAGAGTGCTTTATAACTCAACTTCTCAGATTCTGCGTGTTTCTTCTTTTCTTCTTCTGAAGCTTTTTCTCCAAGCGCTTCCACTTCATCCTTTACAAGATCCCAAAGACTTTGACACATGAATAAAACTTTCATCTGTTTGCACCAATTCTCATAGTTGTCTACTTTCAGAATTGGTAGAGTTGCTGGATAATTTGCATTCCCATAACAAACTGCTTCGACACAAGGAATTATTTTCAGCACATTTGAATATAAATGTACCGTACAAAATAATTTTAACCCGTGCGGACGCACGGGTTTTGACTAATATTTACAATGAGAAAATAAAATATATCTTATCTTTCAATAAGAGAGAGAAATACATATATATTCTCTTTGTTCCTTTTAAATTGTCATATTTTGACGTTTTACACATACTAAGAAAGTTAATTATTGTTATTATTTTTCATGTTATAGTTTTTTTTGGCTACAATACTTCCAATTTTTAATTATTTTAATATTTATTTTTTCTTTCTCTACAATAAATAATTAGAAACAATTTTGATAAAATCATAATCATTATTATTTTGAAGTTTGAAAACGATAATTAAAAAATAATAATTTTTTTAATAAAAATGACACCTAAAAAGAAACAGAAACGAAAATAATAATAATATATATGAAATAGATTCTACCATTTTGAGAAATTACAGTTTACACTGTACAATGTGATAAATACTTCAAAGTTTTGTTGGATATTGATAATATTACATTAGAAAAATTGATTGAAAATTACAAAAAATTTTAAAATAATTATTTACAAAAATGAAATGTTATTACTTAATTGAACAATTATTACCCATTAATTCATACGTTACCTTTCACACCTTTTTTTTTCTTTGAGAGAACGTTACCTGGTTTTTATTTCGGCCAACTTGTCACTGACACAACAAGTTTCTATTTCGGCCAATTTGTCAACATTAGACCAATTTCTCTCTACTATGGTTAAAGGCATCTTTGGCAGACACAAGAAGAGCATGTTATCTTACAACCTAATGAGGACAAACCAGTTTTAGATTTCCCTACCTTTTGTTTATTCTTTTGGCTTTCATTATGACAGATTAAATGCCACATTTCAACTAACTTGCACAATGTGTGACCAAACTCACGTCGCTAATTGTTTTGGTGCAAATATACATGATTTTTATCTATCTAAAGTGATTCTTTATTTACATCTATGACTGCCATAATCATAACCACTTCACTACACAACAATATAAAGCAGATTTTCACACGTGCAGAATTTCAAAAAACTATCCAGAAATCCGTAGTAAAATAATTGATTCTCAATGAACTAGTACATGCAAAGTTACCCAAGGCCTTGGAATCTTCGTTTCTGGTGTTTATTCTGAAAGTTGATAGCCCTCAAGGTTTGGAGGAGTATCGTTCAATATGTCTGGTTGGATGCTTTTATAAGATTATTTCTAAGTTGCTCGCTTCAAGACTTAAGAAAATGATTGGTAAGATAATCTCGATTAATCAAACATCGTTTATTTCGGGAAGGAAAATACTATATAGGGTTCTTGTAACTAATGAGTTGATTGACTATGCTAAGAGAGAAAAGAAGAATTATTTGCTATTTAAGGTTGATTTTTCTCAAGCATATGATTGTATAGATTGAGACATTTTGAGAAGAATGTGTAGGAACATGGGTTTTGAGGATAGGTGATTGGCGTAGCTTGAGGCTCAGGTGTTCAATAGCAGTATGTCGATTTTGGTGAATGGAAGCCCCACGGAAGAATTTTCGGTGAAAATAGGGCTTAGACAGGGGGATCCGTTATCCTCGTATTTGTTTACTATTGTGGCGGAGGGGTTAGCAGGATTAGTGCAAATGGCTGTGGAAAAAGGAGTGTTTAATCAATTTAAGCTCAGGTCAGGGGCTGGCTATGATTTGCTACGGATCAACATGTTCAAGAGTAAATTATATGGCATCATAATTGATGATCAACTTCTACAGGCGGCTTCCCAATTCATGGCTTGCAAGGTGGATTCCATTTCATTCAAGTTTCTTGGCATAAAGTTGGGGGATAATCATAGGAGAGTGGATTTCTGAAATCTGGTAATATCAATCTATAAAGCAAGATTGTCTTGTTGGAAAGGCAGATTTTTGTCTATATGGGAGGAAGAGTGACGTTGATCAATTCGGTCTTGTCCAATATACATGTTATCTATTTTTCATTCTACAATGCTCCGGTGAAAGTAATTCACAGGAAATTCTTATGGCAAGGAACAAATGAGAAATTTGGCGTTGCGTTGATAAGTTGGAGTAAAGTTTGTAGATCAAAACAATAGGGAGGGTTGTGAGTGAAGGATGTTGGTTTGTTTAACAAGGTGTTAATTAGTAAGTGGGTGTGGAGAATTTGAGCGGGTGAAAGGGCCATTTGGGTTGATATGCTGGAAATCATTGTTTACGGTTTTGAATGATATTGTCCCAATCAAGCACTAGAAGGAAAAATTATTCGGCCCTTTGACTTGAGGAGAGCGTTTACTGTGAACTCTTGTTACAAACAATTTATGCAGGGGATGTAGGTTGAAGTAATGTCACAAGAAAAGGAATTACCACTTCAAATTTTGTGGTAAACCAAGATTCTGTCAAAAGTAAAATTATTTGGTTGGAGATTGTTTAATGACAGGCTTCATACTAAGAACCAATCAGCTCGAAGGAATATCATTCATAACAATCACGATTTGGCGTGTTGCTTTTGCTCTAATCATGTTGAAGATTTGGAGCATTTGATGCTAAACTATCAAGTTACCAGGAGGACAGAGACAAAATCCAAACATGGCTTGATACAGATCTCATGGTAGGCAAAGATTGCTGCAAAAATTTCATGTTATGTATAATTGGATTTCAAGGAAAAGTGAGAAAAGATATGGTTGAGATGATTGAATTGGTTGTGTACTGGTGTATTTGGACAACAACGAATGAGGTGGTTTTTAACGAAGAAAGAGTGGATGTTGATGATTTAGTTTTTAAGATTAAATCATTCTCTTGAAGATGACTGACTCTAGGTACCAAAAGTATATTTCGTTGTAATTTCTCTGAATGGTGTAAATACCCAATTGGTTATCTAAAATAATTTAGTCGGTGTGAGTCGGTTGACTATATTTGTATTTGGCTTGGAGTACCCCTAGTACTCCTATTTGAATCAATTGCTTATAAAAAAATGAACTAATACATGCCTCATTTTCTCAAACAATAATAATATCAAGCATCAATAATGTAAATTTTCAAACCATAACAATAAAGAAAAGTATTAGGTTACTTACAAACTGAAAGTGCCTTTTCAGATAAAAGAGTCGTGCTGACGAGAGAAATTTGAGACAACGCCAATAACTCCTAAAGGAAATTGAGACAATGCTAATAACTCCTAAAAAGAAAACTGAAAGCAAATTGATCGTGTGAATATTACTTCAACATTATTCATCATGACTCAGTAGTTCAACACATCAATATCACCAGAAAAATAAAATAACTCCTAAAAAAAATAATATGACGATATGACACAACATATACAACTCAGATTACATAAGAATAAAACCATAAAAATAGACGACGCTATTAATTTTCATCGTCACCATCGTCATTGGAATCATCGACATCTTCATTTTCTTGCATCATTGGCAAAATAACCTATTCACCATTAACTTCATCATCTTGTAGGTGATCAATTGGGTCATCTTCAATTGTTGCATTAACTTGTGACTTTTGAACTTGAAAAGCAACCTCTAATGTATGCCTATCATTAACAACCCTTTTTGGCTTTGTCTTTATAGCTACCAACAAATCAACCTTATCTCTTGGGCGCCAAGTGTAACGTGAATAATAAAATTGAGTTGCAGCTTTTGGGAAAATAAAGGATCAATTTACTATATTTTATCCCTTTATGAACTTCTGCAATCTTATACTGACGATGTATTCCGATCCCATGTCTTGAAGGGTCAAACCAATTACAATAAAACAAAACCAACTTTTTTGTTGTTTGACTTGGCCATTCAAATTCTAGAATCTCTATTCATTTGAGGTTTCATCTTGTCCTATTCCACTAACACACACCCCACTTTTATATCTTGTTTTTCCTTCACCCCAATAAGTTGTGTGGAATTTGTATCCATTTGAAAAATAAATAGGCCAAGATTTCGCTAGTTTCAAAGGCCCCCTTGCCAAATCATACATGTCAGAATTTTGTCTCCTAAGTTTATGATTCATCGTCACTTAGTCAAATAAATCAATTCATACATCCTAGAGTTAAACACTTTAAAAATATGTTTACGTATTCTTGAAACCACCGCGAAAACTCAACTTCTAGTTGTTTATCAACAATATCGTCATTGAGATCCCTGGACATACTTTTCAAACTTTGGACATACATCCTACATAAGATATTGTTAAAAATTAGTGTCGTTATTAGTTGAGGTAAATATAAATATATTTATTGCTCATTACTTACTCAATAAATGGCTTAACCTCTTTGTAATTTAAGAGAACGTGTAGTTAGCCAACTGTCGTTTCACTATCCTCGAGCCACCTTTCATAGTATTTTCGTGCTCTTTGGCCATTTAAATGTTCAAAGATTGGCAAAGTTGGTTGAATATGACCTTGGTGAATTCCCTTATTTATGCCAATAATACTTGAGTATTGAGTAGGAGGCAGAAAATAATGGGAACTGAAACAGGATTCTCTTGCACCAAATATGCTTCACAAATACACCTTCCACATTTCTTTTGTTTTTGACTATTTTTTTTTTTAAATTTATTTAAAAATATTTCAAAGGGATACATCCAAGGATATTGAACTGGTCTGCCATATTAGCTTCATCAACTAAATTAATTGACAAGTGCTTCATAGACTCAAACAATACTGATGGAAATATACGCTCCATCTTACATAACAATACAGATGAAAACAAAACACATGACAATCGATTGCTGTTAGATGACAATCGATTGTTGTCAAAACAGAAACTTTTGTTTTTTGACTGCAACCGATTGTCCTAGCATGACAATCGATTGCTTGTGTACAAAAATTAAAAAAATCATTATTTTTTAAATATTTTAAGCAATTTAAAACATCCTTCTTCAATCATACATGGTATATACTCAAAATATTATTTTAATAAAGTAAATGCATGATTAAAAATAGTTTTGAGCACTAAGAGCATAAGATCAAAAATTTCATATACCTTAAGCCATAAGTCTTGAAATGTTGATCTTGATCAATGAATCTTGCTTGAGATAAATCTTCTATCTTGATCCATTCATTTTTGCATGCTAGTTTGTCTTCATCAAAACACTTGGAAAGTTTGATTTCACAGTCTCCCCCTTTTTGATGATGACAACCATTGCTTGAAGTTTGGAGTGCATCTTGGTTTTCTCTAATCAAGTTATTTAAAAACCCCCCCTAAGTCAAAGACTCCCCCTTGATCTATTGCATTAGGGTTTTGAAGATTGCTTGCTTGCTGCAATTTGGGTTAGAGAAACACAAAAGAAACTACAAAGTCTTCTCCCCCTTTGTCATTAGCAAAAAGGAATGGGAAAGAAGATAAAAATAAAAATAATTCAAAATTTTAACTATGCAATCGATTGTTGTTTTATGACAACCGATTGCACCCTTTGAAAAACTCTAACAGGAGCGAAAAACTTGTGAGAGCAACCGGTTGTCGTGGAGTGACAACCGATTGTTGTGAAAACAGAAACTAAATTTTTTTAGCAACAACCGATTGTCACTCTATGAAAACCGATTGTCATTAGTGAAAAAGTGAAAAAATACTTAATTTGGGGATTTCATGGTCATATATCAAAAAATTTAGTAATAAAAACATGGATCATGAGTTATTACCTTAAAGTTAAGATTAAGATCATAGCCATGTACCTTAATTAGATAATGTCATTTTCGTCCAAGATACCTAGCTCTCTCCGGATCTTGAAGAATGGTTCTCTTGCCAACGGTATAGTGAAGATATCTGCTAGTTGATTATGCGTATCCACGAAGTGACTTCGACATCTCCTTGAAGTACATGATCACGAAGAAAGTGATGTCGAATGTCGATATGCTTTGTTCTAGAATGCATCACAGGATTTTTTGTAATGTTGATTGCACTTGTGTTGTCGTATCGGAGTGGAATGCATCCAAGGTCGAGTCCGTAGTCACAGAGTTGTTGCTTGAGCCATAGAATTTGCGCACAGCAACTACCCGCTGCAATGTATTCTGCCTCGGCCGTACTAAGAGCCACACAAGCTTGTTTCTTACATGCCCAAGAGACTAATGCATTTCCCAAAATGTGACAAGTGCCACTTGTGCTTTTTCTATCTGTTTTACATCCTGGATAATCAGCGTCAGAATAACCAATTAAATTGCATAGATTACCTTTTGGGTACCATAGACCGACATTGGTTGTTCCTTTGAGA
Source organism: Vicia faba (assembly GCA_948472305.1). Lineage (NCBI taxonomy): Eukaryota > Viridiplantae > Streptophyta > Magnoliopsida > Fabales > Fabaceae > Vicia > Vicia faba. The sequence continues at coordinate 552,318,869 of OX451737.1, read as the reverse complement.
TATTTCATGATTCTTTTTACCGCCATAAGGTGAGATTCCTTCGGGTTTGCTTGAAATCGTGCACACAGACATACACTGAACATGATGTCAGGACGACTTGCCGTCAAGTATAACAGTGAGCCAATCATGCCTCGATATTTAGTAATATCAATTGAAATATTGGATTCATCTTGATCAACATAAGTACCAGAGCCCATTGGCATGTGCATTGATTTGCAATTATCCATATCAAACTTTTTCAAAAGTTCCTTGCAATATTTTGATTGATTGATGAAGATACCATCTTTCAGTTGCTTAATTTGCAATCCAAGGAAATAGTTCATCTTGCCCATCATAGACATCTCAAATTCTCCTTGCATCACCAATGAGAATTCTTTGATCTTCTTTATGAACAAGGTCTTATCCACTTTACCTTTCTCGAAACCTTTTTCGCATAAGAATGTACTGAGTCTGTCATACCATGCTCTAGGTGCTTGTTTTAAGCCATAAAGAGCTTTTCTCAACTTAAAGACATGTGAAGGATTCTTGAAGTCTTCAAAGCCCGGGGGTTGTTTGACATAGACTTCTTCATTGATGTAGCCATTTAAGAATGCGCTTTTGACGTCCATTTGGTAAAGCTGAAAATTCAATGAACAAGCGTAAGCAAGTAAAACACGGATAGCTTCTAACCTTGCAACTGGAGCGAAATTTTCTTCAAAGTCAATTCCCTCTTCTTGGTTGTATCCTTGGGCTACCAATCTTGCTTTGTTTCGAACAATTATACCGTTCTCATCAAGTTTGTTTTTGAACACCCATCTGGTACCTATGATGTGTTTGTCACTTGGTCTAGGAACAAGTTCCCAAACTTGATTTCTCTCGAACTGATTTAATTCTTCTTGCATAGCAATCATCCATTGGTCGTCTCCTAATGCGTCATCGACTTTGGAAGGTTCGATTTGAGAAACGAACGCCATGTTCAAGAAAGCATCTTTGAGATTCAATCTTGTTGAAACGCCTTGACTGATGTCACCGATGATTTTATCAATAGGGTGATCTCTATGGGTTCTCCATTCCTTAGGTAGATCATTGACATTTGATTCATCCGGAATTTGTTCTTCTTGTTGTTCCAATTGATTCTCATTGTTGGTCTTGGTGCCATCTTCTTGAGGAATATCTAAAATCTCATCATCATCATTTAAAACAATAGTATCCTCCTCCGAGGGGTTAGATTCATCAAATGATACGTGCATAGATTCCTCAATAGTTAAAGTTCTTTTATTGTAAATACGATAAGCTTTACTAGATAAGGAGTATCCAAGAAAAATACCTTCATCCGATTTTTCATCAAACTTACCAAGGTTGTCTTTGTCGTTGTTAAGGACAAAACATTTGCAGCCAAAGACATGAAAGAATGAAATATTTGGTTTCCTTCCTCGAAAGAGTTCATACGGAGTATTCTTCAAGATAGGTCTAATATTAACTCTATTGCTTACAAAGCATGTCGTGCTTACAGCATCCGCCCAAAAGTATTTTGGAAGGTTTGAATCACTAAGCATTGTCCTTCCAAGTTCAATAAGAGACCTATTCTTCCTTTCTACAACTGCATTCTGTTGAGGAGTCCTTGGTGCTGAGAAATTATGTGATATTCCATGTTCTTCACAGAAATCTTCAAAGGAGGAATTCTGGAATTCCCCACCATGGTCGCTTCTTATGGAGGCAATAGATAGTGACTTCTCATTTTGAATTTGCTTTGCATATTTCTTGAATGCCTTGAATGCATCATTTTTCTGCACTAAAAAGAGTGTCCAAGTATATCTAGAAAAGTCATCAACAATAACTAGAGCGTATACATTACCTCTGAAGCTTCTTGTTCTTGAAGGGCCAAACAAGTCCATATGAAGCAATTGTAGTGGCCTAGTAGTGGATACCACATTCTTGGATTTGAAAGTTGATTTTGTTTGCTTTCCCTTTTAACATGCATCGCAAAGTCTATCTTTGATGAACTTTATCTTAGGAGTCCAACAACAAGGTCATGCTTAATCAATTTGTTTAGGTGCTCCATATGAATATGAGTGATCCTCTTGTGCCATAGCCATGAGTCGTTGTTGTTTTCCATTAGACATTTAACCTTCAAAGACAAATCGTTAAGGGAAATCATAAAAATATTATTTACTCTTTTACCTTTAAGTTTAGCCTCATGTGTGACTTCATCTTCTATCAAACATTCATCTTTAGTGAACTTGATCTTGAAACCTTTGTCACATAGTTGGCTAATACTTAGAAGATTGTGCTTTAGTCCTTCGACATAAAGAACATCTTCAATTGATGTGAAAGGTGGACCACCAACTTTGCTTATTCCAAGAATCTTTCCTTTGTTGTTATCTCCATACGTCACATAACCCTTGGCCTTAAGCGTTAGATGTGAAAATTTGTCGATATCTCCCGTCATGTGCTTGGAACAACCACTATCGAGATACCATAGATTTGAAGTGGTCGTCAAGCTTACCTACAAAACAAGATTAGGTTTTGTTAGGTACCCAAGTTGCTTTGGGTCCTTCATAATTAGTTCCTTTCTTAACCCACACATAATGCCCATTTTCCATGCCAAAGTTTCTAACATAACAAGCATTAGGTGTGTGTCCTTGAATACCACAATAAAAACAAGTAGGTTCAAATTTATTTCTATATCTAGAAGGATAAGATTTCTTCTTAGAGGGTATTTTCTTTTTAGGATAGTGATGAACTATTTTTGGAGTGATTTCTTTCTCTTTGGTTGGTTGATCACTAGCCTTGACAAAGATGGTTTTGTTGGTACTTGGTTTTGAAAATTTTGAGTATCCAAGACCACTTTTGTCATTTGAGTATCTTTGTTGGCTAAGAACACCTTCTAATCCAATTTGTCCTTTTTCATATCTTTCAAGAACCCTTTTCAATTTGACAATTTGGAAAGAGAGAGATTCACACTTTGTGCATACAAAATTCTGTTTTTCATCACTAACTTTTTGCTTTTCATTTTTGAGATCTTTTTCAATAGATCCACATTTTTATTCCAACGATGAAATTTGTTTCTTTTGTGATGAGATAGTTTTGTACAAAATTTTGCATTCATTTAACAGTTCATTTATAGCACCTTGTGCATCACTATCAAAAAGAGAGAATACGTTACTAACCTCATCATCTTCGCTTTCAGAGTGGTGTGATGCCATTAACGCAAGATTGGCACTTTCGTCGCTATCGGAGTCGGATGACGAACTTAGTTCAACATCTTCGCATGCAACATATGCTTTCTTATCTTTTGATTCCTTATTGCCTTTGTAGCCACTTTTCTTTGAAAGTTTTGGACAGTCCGGTTTGACGTGACCTTGTTTACCACATTCATAGCAAGTAACTTCTTGTGTTGATAAGGATCCTTCCTTCTTCTTGAAGTGTTTCTTCTTCTTTGAGTGCGAGAAGGCTTTATCATTTTTACCAAAGAATTTTCCAAGTCTTCTAACGAGAAGCATGAAGTTTTCATCTTCATCATGATTATCTTTCTTTTCGTCTTCCTTGGAGTCAATCTTCAAGGCAATGTTCTTAGACTTCTTTTCTTGATTTTCACGCTTTTCCAATCTACCAAGTTCTGTCTCGTATTCTTGAAGTTTTCCGAACAAGGTTGCGGATGTCATAGTAGTGAGACTCTTCTTTTCTGAGATTGCTGTTACCTTTGGTTGCCATTCTCTAGTCAAGGATCTGAGCACTTTTAGGTTCAACTCATCATTGGTCAATGTTTTGCCAAGTGCCCTTAGATGATTTGTTAGATGCACAAATCTCTTTTGTAAATCAAGAATGGATTCTCCGGGTTGCATACGGAACAATTCATATTCTTGACTTAACGTATTAAGTCTCGATCTCTTTACTTCAGTTGTTCCTTCATGTGTTTCAACCAGTGTATCCCAAATTTCTTTTTCCATTGTACATGCTAAGACACGGAAGAATTCATCCATACTAAGTGCGCTTTGAAGGAGGTTTATTGCCTTTTTGTCATACAAGACCTTTTTCTTATCATCATCATCCCATGTAGTTTTAGGCTTTGATGAGCCAACGCCATTTACTACAGTTACCGAAACAAAAGGGCCATTTTGGACAACATCCCATATTTCTTCTCCTTGTGCTTCTAGATGAGCCTTTATACGGATCTTCCAGAAATCAAAATATTCACCATAGAATAGATGAGGCTTTTTACTACTGCCACCGTCTCTGAACACAAAATTGTTGTTTGCGGAAGCCATTCTGGATCTAGTAGGAACAGGTTACCTATAACCTGCTCTGATGCCAATTGTAAGTTCAGATGCGCCTAAGAGGGGGGAGGGATGAATTAGGTTCTAAAAACTTTTTCTTGTTTGTATGAATATTTTTGCACGAGTTTCTTTCCTTTCTTTTTCTGATAAGTGATGAAAGCAGTAAATGTGAAAAGTAAAGAACACAGAGATGTATCCTGGTTCCCCTCACAGTCCGAGAGTACTCTAGTCCCCTTTCAACATGAAATAGATTTTCTTATAGTTGGTAATTTGTAAAAAGACTACCAAAAAACCAAGAACAATCCTCTTGGACCAAGAACAATCCTCTTGGATTTTCACTAAGACCACAAAGAGAACAATCCTCCCTAAGTGTCTTTCTTGTTTCCAACAATCCTGAAAACAAGGATACAATAGTTTGTTTGATTTGCATAAGAGTTTGAAAGATGAAAGAGCAATGTCAATCACTTGATTGATCTTTTCTATTCAATATGAAATTTAAGATGGAATACTCTTCTAAGTGCTCAAGAATAATTTTCAGTATGCATGTGAAAATGATAAACAAAAATCTTGAGTATAGAGAGTATGATTCAAAGAATAGAAAGTAATTGTTATTTTTTGGTGATTATTGTTATTTCAAAATTCAAAACAAAAAAAATTTATAGTGTAGTAATACCTCTTCAATGAATAATAGCAATGTTTAGACCATTTTTACTGGAAAAAAGTATTTGAAAAGATACAAAGATTGCCATGAAAAGGTGTTACAAAAAGTTGCTGGAAAAATGAAATTTTTCAAAAGCTGAAGCACAGCAACTGATTGCACTAAAGCAACAATCGATTGCAGCACAACAATGTTTAAACAATTTGAAAAATATAACTATGACAACCGATTGTTATTGAGGAGCAATCGGTTGCTCATAGGCCAACGTTCAAAAAATTTGAAAACAAAACACATGGCAACCGATTGCTGCTAGATGACAATCGATTGTTGTCAAAACAGAAACTTTTGTTTTTTGACTGCAACCGATTGTCCTAGCATGACAATCGATTGCTTGTGTACAAAAATTAAAAAAATCATTATTTTTTAAATATTTTAAGCAATTTAAAACATCCTTCTTCAATCATACATGGTATATACTCAAAATATTATTTTAATAAAGTAAATGCATGATTAAAAATAGTTTTGAGCACTAAGAGCATAAGATCAAAAATTTCATATACCTTAAGCCATAAGTCTTGAAATGTTGATCTTGATCAATGAATCTTGCTTGAGATAAATCTTCTATCTTGATCCATTCATTTTTGCATGCTAGTTTGTCTTCATCAAAACACTTGGAAAGCTTGATTTCACAATGAGAAAAGAGAATTTGCAATATCTCAAAGTGAGGATATGACTTGGATTTTAAAATCAACAATGCCTCACTCAACACCAAAGTGGAAAATATCTCTCTTCACTACATATTATAGAAGTATAGTTGTTTGCATCACTACAGGGATTGACAAGAGTTTAATCTTTTGAGAAAAGTTTTAAAGTAAGAAGTCAAAGTGGAAAAATAGTTTGAAATAAGATTGATTGACTTTTAGTCTTCTCACAAAAAAATGTCAAAGTATTATTAAGTTGATTGAAGTTTATTTATGAAAAGTTTCTGAAAATGCATGGACCTAAGTCCAAGTTTATTATGAAAGTGGTTCAGGTTTAAAAACAAGAAGAGTTTTCAAAGGGAGGAAAAAGATTTTTGAAATTAAAGAAACTGGGAGGAGAAGAAGAGACTATCCTAAAGCATAGGGTAAAAGCTAGAGATAAGAACCATCTAACCAACAAGAAGTCAATACTTGACATTATGAGTCAAGATAGAATTCTCATTCTTTGGATTGAAACCAAACAAGCAAAGATACCAGACCCCTTGAGGGAACAAAACTTCAAATACAATAAGTCTTCATAGAAATTGGACAGAGTAACGGCTGTATACAGGCGAATTCTAAATTACAAACAAAGAATGTAATCACAATAATCTGTACATAAAACAAACAACCCAATGTCTTGAGGTAAATCTAAAGAGCTCTAGATAAAATATCAATTAAGGTCACAAAGTCTCCAACATAAGCCAAGGTTGCTAACCCTAAGTCCAAGAAGTCCAATAGTCTATAATGCCAAGGATAGTAACCAAATAGTCCAAGTATCATTAAAGCTTTTTTAGGGTTCATGTTGATTATTAGGTGTCTTGAAAAAGAAAAGAAAGGCTCAAGTGAGCAAAACAAAGATAACAAGGATATAAATGCTCAAGTGAGCAAAATACAAATAACATGAAATGTAATGCTTAAAGTAAATGGTACATAAAGCATACAAAATAAAAAGCATAAAGTGAAACAAATTAATAATTAGTGGTTAGTCGGATGACCATCTTGAAACTTGCATTTGGAACTCATTAGAGGATTGGTAGAACCAAAGCCTCTACACAACAAGTTGAATTTGCTTTTTGTCAAGTATATCATCTATTTGGAATCCTCACAAGGACCATTTAATGATCAAGATGTTTAAGTGATCCGCGTTGACCAAAAGTGTTGTAGATCCATTAGAGGATTGGTAGAACCAAAGCCCCCACACAATGAATCTCAAAGTTATTGGGTCAAAGGGATCAAATTAACATACTTGGGCTTGCAAACATAGGTTTGGGCCACGAATGATCATTTATTCGAATCGGGACAAAATTTAGTGCTATGTTAAGAAATCGTAAGTGAACTTATATAGAAGCCGCACCTATTTTGAGGTCGGTCAATAGCAATCTATGCACCATTTTATTTTGAGACATGATATAAAGATCATGCTCCAATAATACTTAGTGCATAAGAAAGGGATGAGATGAAGAGGGGTGAGAAAGAATACAAACCACATTTGAATTAAATTTTAATCAAACTATTATTAAAATCATTCATCCATTTTTATGGAGTTAAACTCAACACCATGGATCCAATGATGTTAACAAAGTTCATAATAAAAAATTCAACCCAAGATCAGCCAGAAAATATTCACAAAATAATATTGCATTTAATATATACATTAAAAAATGTTTTAAAATAGAAATAAAAGAGAAAAATATCAACTATGTTCAAATTAATAAAGAAATAAAAAGTAAGACCATAGAAAAATCAGAAAAAGGACTCAAATATTTTTACAAAATTTTTGGTAATTTTTTAAAGTCAGAAACTATTTTATAAAATTAAAAGAGATGAGTAAAATAAACCAAAAATGATAAAAAAATAAAAAAATCGGAAATAAAAAATAAATGAGGTCACCAATATTTGTCACAATATCATTGGATCATTCCATAATTTTTTCAGAATTTAAAAATGCATAAAAGTATTTTTAAACATTGAAAACAATTCAAATAAAATGAAAATTTATAAAAAATATCAAAACACAAAATAAATTTGTGAAAAAATAAAAATCAGAAAGAGAAATCAAAAATATTTTTCATAATTTTTTTCTAGATTTTTTGGACTAAAAATGAATTTTCTATGATTTTTTGAAATTTAAAACAATTAAAATAAAAATCAGAAAATAAAATATCAAAGCAAAAAAATATGGGCCATCTGATCAATGTCAAAACGCGTTAGTAAACAGATCAAGTGGACCTGGCGCGTTGTGCATGTTATGGACTTTAGTGAATAAAGCACTGAATCATTAATTAAATCAGATTTCAAAAAAACAAGTGACGCGCCCTCATTGGTTGGAAGATGACACGTTGTTCATCTTCAACCTCCAGCCAGCCTAAATTGCAGGTCTCTCAAACTATAAAATTAGAAGCCCAGACCTATGTCATTCGCTTCATCTCTTCAAGACGAAGACAACCACACCTTCGCGACAAATTTATATAAACTGTAGCTCAAGCAAATTGGAAGGAAAGTTTTGAAAAGGGATTTGAAATTTCATGGTCAAAATGTGTTTCCAGATGATAGAAAGTGTTGCGACTAGAACCAGGGCAATGAGAGCTTCACAATGATATCAAAATTTTGAAGAATTGATGGAGAAATCTACCTATTGAAGTTGAGTTGCAGAGCTCTGAAACTGGACTTCTATGGAGCAATATAGGGCATGATTCTTGAAGGTAATTGTATGGTTAGCTTCAGGGAATATCAAGGAAGGTGAATTGATAGAAAAATTGGATTGGAAAAGGCTTGAATACTGATTTCGAAGTTACAAAAAATTAAGTTATGGAGCAAGTTTGACAGGGTGATTCTGGCTATTCAAGCTTGAGAAAATGAATGGGATAGATCATGTATTTATAGGAGAAGCAAATGGGATCAAAAGGAAGAGTGAATGATGCATTTTGGAGGGAATTCGTGTGAACCAGATGCACGAGTGAAGTGTGATATCATTTTCACCAAAACTCATCCAATCTTTGCGTTTTGAGGTGCTAAACACTTCTGGCAAGTTTGTTAATCAAGTTTAAATCAAAAACACGCGTAAATCTTGTGATTAGAGGCCACATTATGGATTTCAAAATTCTGACTTGGTGAGAGATTCAGTTCTAAGTCACCAATTTCAAAACAATGGCATTTTCAACTCAAGGGGTCTTTGGGCATGATTCTTGATGCTTTAGAAAGACGAGGTTACAAGCTTTGCAATTGAAAAAGAATGGAATCAAATGAATGCTTGAGCTGAAAGTTGCATTGATTCAAAGTTGTGGAAAAAAGGTTGTTGTACCCTAAAATTTTCCCTCCCATATTTTTCAATACATTTCAAATAAGGTCTTCAAATTGCTCAAGGAAGTCCAAGGGTTGACCAAACAAACTCTCTCCTAAGGCAGTCTACCCCAAATTAGGGTTTCAGTTTGCATCAATATGTTTGAATCAAAAGGGTCCCAAATGCTCACCATTGTCCTAATATGTTCTCAAGATCATCCATGTCAAGTTTTAAGCCTTACAGAGAAAGTTTGCCCAGTCAACTATTCAAATGCCTGAAAATCGATTGTGCCAGGGCAAAAGTCAACTGTGTCCTACATACAGTAAAACTTCAAGATTTTTGGTCAATATCCTCATTTTGAAGTATTATTCATTATTTGATCAAGGGTTGATCATGATTCCTCAAGGATTACTCACAATTCATCAAAACTCAAAAGTTTCTAAATTAGGGTTTTGTAGGAAAAGTCAACTCAACTTTGACCAAGCATAACTTTCTCATACTTTATCAAAAATGACCCATCCAAATCTCATTTTGAAGAGGATGCAATTCCCTACAATTCATCTTCAGCTCCCAAGTTCAAAATATGCACTCACAAGAAGTTACAAATTTGGACATTATAGGTCATTTTGAAAAGTCAACAAAAACACCCTTTTTGTCAAAGCTTCATACATGAACATGGAAGACTCAATTGAGATGAGACAAAAAGGGTTGCTTATAGGACATCCTAAGATTTCTAAAAAGTCAGGGAACACATCTCTAGGGTCAAAATTGAAGGAGTTATGCATTGGTGAAGTTGATCCTTTTTGCAAAATTGCCAAAAGTCAAAAGTAGCCAAAATTGCAATTTTTGTCAAATGGGCCTAACTTTTTGTGCTTGCATTGAGTTTGTAACATGATCCACGACCCATGATCCTTCCCACTTGTCTTTATTTTATTTTTTTCATTTATTTTGATTTTCATTTCAATTAAATCAAAATAAAATCATGAAAATATCAAAACTAATCAAGGCTTGAGATTTTGTGCATGTTTAGGTCTCTTATACAGCTGGGAAAAGAATCAAATTATGCAAGGCTTGTTTGGACAGAAAAAGATTGAATTTTTCTTGTTTTGGAAAGATTTGATGCAAGGGTGAATCAATGATCAAATCTTCATATTTGCAAGGATTTGATGCAAACTTGTAACCCTAATGCACTCTATGATATATATTGAATAAATCCAAAGCAAAAGAACAAGGATTGGAGGCGTGAGAAGATGAAAGGAAACTTGCAAAAACTCAACAAAAGTGGTGAATCAAATTCCAATTTCTAGGCTTCTCCAAGCCCTTCCAAGCATATCATTCGCTTACTAGACATCTAAGGACTCTATCCCAATCATTAGCAAGTATTTTCGTGCCCAGATACGCACTGTAAGTATCCCACGAACTCCATGTTTTCTTGAAATCGAATCTCATAAATATGGCACTCTTAGCATGATTTGTTTATATATTCTGCATCCTTGAAACATTTGCAAGCTAATGATAATAATTAATTGCATTTTGGTTAATCATACAGAAAGTTGCCATGATTAGGGTTTAGGATTCGTTTTTAGGGGTTTTGCGTGCAGGAACAATTGGCCATGGAGAGTGGTACCATGATGCTCGTGAGGTTGCAATGAGTTGATTGTTACCACTGGAATTGATTTATCATGCGTGCAGTGAGTTTTGGAAGATCACAGGGTTATACCTACGCCCAAAAAACCGTAGGTAAAAGTCCTGGACTTTTGCCAACGGAGGGAGGAAGAAGAAGGGTGGCGTGGCACCCCCTGACTGGCCCATTTAAATTTCGCGTGCTAGAGAACTGATATTTTGTGTTTTTCCATATAATGCATATATGTTATTCTATGTAAAATTAACAAGGCCAGCTTAGCTGGTAAGCGTGCAGGGAGAAAAAGCCAAAGGGCCTGGGTTCGATCCCCAGGTCCCCCATATTATTTCATGATTTTGTTTCTTGCATAATCAGGCACATGTGCATACAAGGAGTCCACCATATGCCATCATCCTTCAACCATCAGATCTCCAGAATGCCAGATCCAACGCCTATCACATGAGGGTCTATCTTGGGCGTGAGTCAAGCCAATGCATGGGATCTGAAAAGTCAAACATAGGCCAGGCACATTTGGGCTTGGATTTGCAATTAACACCCCCTCCAAACATGGCCTTCCACTTGGAATTTGCTCTTGACCAAAAAAGATGGCATGAAATAGAACTCTTGAATGACATTTTAATACTTGAACAATTCAAAATCTCCAAAAATTGAGAGAGTTAAGAATTGTTGGAGTAGGCAAAAAATCATGAAATGACCTATAATTGTTTGTATCCTTAGGGCATCTTCCATCCATTTTCTCACTTTGCATATATAAGAAGGAATAAATTTCACATCCTCAAGATCATTATGGAAAAAGAGTGGGCTCAAGGTGATAAAAACTGACCAAGTTATGATTATTTGAAATCACACATGAGAAATTGGGGGTTCATTTAGAGGACTTGTAATCTTTCTTCATCATTAAGTTTCTTCCACATGAAAACTCATTGAAACTTTTGAAGTGATTTGTTAATAACCCTTTGAAGAGAAGGATGTCTTTGGAATCACTCAAAAATAACAAAAGATGAACAAGATATACTTCTTTGAAGTTTAAAACCCTAGCTCCTAGATCAAGAAAATTCTTTGAGGAACTTTGACAATTTTGAACAACCTTCTTATACCAACACTCTTGATTTGTAAATAGAAGTTGTTGAGGATGACAATGAGAACTTATAGCAACCAAAACCACTTCCATATCTTAAGAATTGAGAGAAATATGCACTTGTGACCAATGGGAACAAGACCTTGTCCAACTTCTTCCATCAACCCCTTGTACTTTTGAATCAATTTTGGTAACTTTGAAATGTGGTGAACCAAAATAAACCTTGCCATGCCATTTCTTCCAAAACAACTTCAATGGTGAGGTTTGGATTTCTCAAGCTTTATTCATTAGGGCATGGAAATAAACTCATGAATCCATGGAGCAACTTGCTAAACCTCATCGCCTTTACCTACATTATTAACAAGTAAGACAAACCAACATTGCATTTTATTAATTAGAAGTAAAATAAAGAAAAAATATTCATGATCACAAAAGAAAACAAGTCAAGGTGCTTGGGGATTCCTCAAAGAGCAAAGCTAAAGATAGGGAGAAGAACCAAAAACCCTAATGTGATCTTGTTGTGATGAATCAACATGGTAAGATGAAGGGATATTAGGGGAAAAAATTGGTGTACAACAGCTGTCCATATTTAAGTTTCTTATATCCGGAGATACGAAGGTAAAAAAATATTCGTGTCGACGCGATCGAAGATACTTAAATATAAAACAAACCCTATTTTTGGCCCTAAGATGCCATGCAATGCTTATGAATGCATATGAACATAATCAAAGAGACGCAAAACACCATTGGGGATGTAACAAAGGAAATAAAGAAACAAAAGAAAAACCCGACCAAGAAAATAAATTACTGGTGGATCAAAAGACTCGACTCATAGAGGATGGTAAAAGGTTAAAGGATACACCAACTTCTACCGAAGGCGAAACTACCAACGTTCACCGAGGATAGAAAGAGGAAAGAAATAACAACACCGATGTTTACTGACGGTGAGCTACCAACGTTTACTGAAGATAAAAGGAAAATAAATATCATAGCACCACCGCTCACTGACGATGAACTACCAACATTCACTGAAGATAGCAAAAAGATAACAATCACCAACTTTCACTGAAGGTGACCTACCAACTTTCACTGAAGGTAGAAAGAGAATATATCATAGTATCGCCGTTCACTAACGATGAACTCCCAACGTTCACCGAGGGTAGCAAAAAGATAACAATCACCAACTTTCACTGAAGGTGACCTACCAACTTTCACTGAAGGTAGAAAGATAATATATCATAGCATCGCTGTTCACTGATGATGAACTACCAACATTCACTGAGAGTAGCAAAAAGATAACAATCACCAACTTTCACTGAAGGTGACCTACCACCTTTCACTGAAGTTAGAAGGAAAAGAATATCATAGCATTGTTGTTCACTGAAGATGAACTACCAACATTCACTGAGGGTAACAAAAAGATAACAATCACCAAATTTCACTGAAGATGACCTACCAACTTTCACTGAAGGTAGAAAGAGAATATATCATAGCATCGCCGTTCACTGACGATGAACTACCAACATTCACTTAGGGTAGCAAAAAGATAATAATCACCAACTTTCACTGAAGGTGACCTACCAACTTTCACTGAAGGTAGAGAGAGATTATATCATAGCATCGCTGTTCACTGACGATGAACTACCAATGTTAACTGAGGGTAGAAAAAAGGTAACAATCACCAACTTTCACTGAAGGTGACCTACCAACTTTCACTGAAGGTAGAAAAAAGAATAACAAGTTTCTCCAAAATTCTGGCGTTTCACCTAGAACAGGTCTCAACTTCTTCTTTAAACAAGGCATTCTGCCTGGGAAAGGGTAATGTATAAGTTGTCTCAAATAAAGAGACTACCACTTACAAAGATTTCTTAACGAATTTTCTCTACAATATTGAACAACTGGCCATCCACTGGAGTAATTTGACAATGAACTGCAAACTATCTACTCATAGAGAAGGTAGTAAAAAAAAGTACGTTGACGTTTCTGGGGAAGTATAAGTTGCTCAAATAAAGAGACCTGCTATTTGCTGTTATAGGAAGGATTGTAAAATGACTCCCTGGGGAAAACAATATGGCTTCCTGGGGAAAGAGATATGACTTTCTGGGAAAATGCCACTATATTCCTGCTGAGGAGATAAAATCTTCTCGTGCAAAATAAATGCACATTCTCAAACCAAAACTCGAAGCTTGCAGAAATCCAAAGTAATAATATTGCTGGGAGACAAAGATTCAAACCAGAAATAAACTGGAAAAAAATAGTATACCAAAATACATTCTTTGAGATATAAACTCAAGAGGGAAACCAAAATCATCCAGACAAAGAGCTGTGTAGGAAGGCTAAAGCAAAAATCTTCCACGAGGGATAACTTAGTGGGGAAATTGAAAGAATATACACTTTTTGCTTATGGCTGAAACTCTATTGGGGAGAGGATAACATAGCTCTGTAAAACTGGGTAATATGTCAAGAAAATATTAACGAATGTGAATGAGCAATGATTTGCTAAATTTAACTATGTATGATATATGTATGAATGTATGAGTGTTATTATGTATATGCTGACAAAACAGACATATAATACTGGGGATAAACAAACAAAACCAACTCGAGCGCACACAACACTCAGCAAAATCACATCCAAGATGATCATCCCAAGAGAAAATAAGCACCAACTGAGGAAACAAAGTCCTACTGCATGGCTTAACTTTACTGGGGAGAAACATAAAATAGCGACAAAACAGTACAGATACAGAGATATAACATCCTTCTCCAGGCTTCACCAAGGAGCAGCACTCAGACTTCAACGGGGAAATAAATGTTTTCAAGTGTAGCACTTCTAATGGGGATTGCAAAACTGATTTCAAATAAGGCAGATGGAAACCAAATCGTCAAAACATTCACTGAGGAATTCGAGCCAACTTTAAAGGAGAAAAACATACAGACTTCACTAAGGGAGATAATGCTTCATCATCAAGACATCTACTGGGGACTTCGTGCTGACTTCATTGAGGAGGTCAACACCACATCATCGAGGGGAAACCAATATACGTTCTTCACTGGAGAAACCAAAGATACGTGTTCTTCGAGAGTAATTATTGTACCAACTTCTCTGGGGAAAAAGGACTTCTATCAAATGAGTGAAGCCTTCACTGGAGAATCTTGGATTGAGTCTTCATATCATGTAAACTCAAAAAGAAGAAAAAAAAGAAACAAGACTTGACTGGGGACACTGGAGTCACAAACCCAATACAACGAAAACAACCTGAGAAAACCTTCCCGGGGGAAACAAAACTTCTCAAAACTACTGGAGTTCGTCCATTCCTGGGATCACCACTTTTGTTTTCTTCTTGAATCACAAAATATAAAGTAAAAGTAAATTGTAAATTCTTTTTGAAAACAATTATGTTATTTAATCTTTTCGCTTTGATAATTATTATCAATAATAAATGGAGTCTTTGTAAGCTAAATAAAATAAGAAATACAAAGAATTGGGTAAAATCTCAAATTTTATTGATAGAATGGTAGTCTTTGAATGGAGAGACTCCATGGATGATTACAAAGTTCAGAAAATGGTAATATATAATGGAAAAGATACATTGAGATACAATAACCACTATCCCCTCTAACAACTTTTGAAATCCTGAGTAGCAGCTTCCGTTGAAGTATGGTGAGGATCCAAGAAGATTGTTGCTTTAATGATCAAGTCTTATCTGATGTAGTTACTTTCCAAGAAAGTCCCTAACTTTTTCCTAAGTTGCCCTTGCGGGTTTTCAACTTAGCGGGAAATTTTATTCTGTTTATGTCTCTAATTTTTGCCTAGACCGCCCTTTCGAGTTTTCAGCCTACCGAGATGCTCCTTTTTACCTAAGCCGACCTTTCGGGTTTTCAACTTAGTGAGCTATTCTTTTATTTCTTTAGGGGAAGTATTTCTTGAATGCATTAGCATTCATGGGACGTGGGAACTCCTCGCCATCCATAGTTTCAAGAATTAATGTGCAGCCAGAGAAGGCTTTCTTGACAACATACGGGCCTTCAAAATTGGGATTCCACTTGCCCCTAGAATCAGCGTTAAAATACATGATCTTCCTGAGCACGAGGTCACCTTCTCTGAATTCACGAGGTTTGAACTTATCAAAAGCTTTCTTCATCCTCTTCTGATATAACTTCCCATGACACAAAGTTGTCATTCTCTTTTCTTCGATCAAATTCAATTGGTCAAACCTGTTCTGGACCCATTCAGCCTTTGACAACTTGGTTTCCATTATCACACGCAAAGAGGGTATCTCAACCTCGATTGGGAGTACCTCTTCCATTCCATACACACGGGAGAACGAGGTTGCTCCTATTGAAGTGCGGACAAATGTCCGATATCCATGTAAAGCAAAAGGGAGCATTTCATGCCAATCTTTATAAGTAACGAACATCTTCTAGATGATCTTCTTGATATTCTTATTAGCAGCTTCAACATCCCCATTCATCTTCGGCCTGTACGAAGATGAGTTGTGATGAATAATCTTGAACTCCTCACAAAGTTCTGTCATCATCTTGTTGTTCAGATTTGAGCCATTGTCGGTGAAAATTCTGCCTGGCACACCATACCGACATATAAGATTATTCTTAATGAAACGCACAACCACCTGTTTAGTAACATTAGCATACGAAGCAACTTCCACCCATTTGGTGAAGTAATCAATCACTACCAAAATAAAACGGTGTCCATTCAAAGCTTTGGGTTCTATAATTTTGATCATGTCAATACCCCACATAGAGAAAGGCCACGGGGAAGAAATAACATTGAGAAGTGTCGGAGGCACATGAATTTTATCTGCATAAATCTGGCATTTATGACACCTCTTTGCAAATTTGTAACAGTCAGATTCCATTGTCAGCCAATAGTAACCTGCCCTTAGCATCTTTTTAGCCATCTGATGTCCATTGGCATGAGTGCCAAATGAACCTTCATGAACCTCATGCATCAACATGTCTGCTTTGTGTCTATCCATGCATCTGAGCAGGACCATGTCATAATTTCTCTTGTACAATACGTTTTCACTGAGGAAGAAACTGCCTGCCAATCTTATCAATGTCTTTTTATATTTATTCGAAGCACCAATCGGGTATTCCTGAGTCTGGAGAAAATGCTTGATATCATAATACCAAGGTTTCTCATCTTCTACCTCTTCTGTTGTTAACACATGAGCAGGCCTATCCATTCGACGAACTATAATTCGAGGTATATCATTCCAAGTATTCACTTGATACATAGAAGCCAGAGTTGCCAGAGCATCCGCCATTTAATTTTCATCTCTAGGGATGTGATGGAATTCAACTTTATTAAAGAAGGGAAACAATATTCTAGCGTAATCTCTGTAGGGGATCAAGCCGGGGTGACGCGTATCCTACTCTCCTTTAATCTGATTTATTACCAAAGTTGAATCGCCATACACATCAAAAATTTTAATTCTGAGATTGATAGCTTCCTCGAGACCCATGATGCAAGCCTCATATTCTGCCATATTATTAGTACAATCAAATGTCAACCTTGCAGTAAAAGGGATGTGTGATCCATGTGGAGTGACAATCACATCACCAATTCCTTTACCATAAGCATTCACAGCTCCATCAAATAACATACTCCAACGAGACTCAGGATCAAGAAATTCCTCAGGCAATGGTTCATCACAATCTTTCACTTTCAGAAACATCACATCCTCATCGGGGAAATCATACTTCACATACTGATAATTATCAACTGGCTGGTGAGCAAGATAATTTGCTAACACGCTATTTTTAATAGCTTTTTGAGTGTGGTATTCGATATCATATTCAGATAACAACATCTGCCAGCGGGAAATTCTCCCAGTAAGAGCAGGGTTTTCAAAAATGTACTTGATTGGATCCATTTTGGAGATCAACCAAGTAGTGTGATTCAACATATAATGCTGCAAACATTTTTCCGCCCATGCTAGAGCACAACATGTCTTCTCCAGCATGGAATACCGCGATTCAAAATCAATAAACTTTTTACTGAGATAATAAATGGCACACTCTTTCTTCCCTGTTTCATCTTGTTGTCCCAGAATACAACCCATGGAATTATCTAACACTGTCAGATACATAATCAATGGTCTTCCTTCAACATGAGGGAGCAAGGTAGGAGGTTCAAGAAGATATTCTTTAATACTTTCAAATTCCCTTTGGCAGTCATCTGTCCACACACAACCTTGATCTTTCTTTAACAACTTAAAGATTGGTTTACACGTTGTAGTCATGTGGGAAATGAATCTGGAAATATAATTCAAACACCCGAGGAACCCTATGACTTGCTTTTCAGTTCTCGGCGTTGGCATTTCTTGAATTTATTTGACTTTATCAGGGTCAACTTCAGTCCCTCTCTGGCTAAGAATGAAACCCAACAATTTTCCTAACCGAAAACTGAAGGTACATTTATTTGGATTCAAGCGGAGACGATACTTCCTCAAATGCTGAAACAACTTCAACAAATCTTCTACATGCCCTTCTTCGGTATGGGATTTAGCAATCATATCATCAATATATACCTCAATTTCCTTGTGCATCATATCATGGAATAGGGTTGTCATAGCCCTCTGGTACGTTGCACCAACGTTCTTCAACCCGAAGGGCATCACTCTAACAAAATTTTCCCCAGGGAGTGATAAACGTTGCTTTTTCCATGTCCTCAGGCGCCATCCTTATTTGATTATACCCAGAAAATCCATCCATGAACGAGAAAACTTTGAATTTTTTTGTGCTATCCACTAACATATCAATATGTGGCAATGGAAAATCATATTTTGAACTAGCTTTATTTAGATCTCTGTAATCTATGCACATGCGAACTTTTCCGTCTTTCTTCGGTACTGGGACAATATTGGCAATCCATTGAGGGTAAATTTATGTCACAAGAAAACCAACATTAATCTCCTTTAGAACTTCCTCTTTAATCTTCACTACCATATCTGGGTGAGTTCTTCTCAACTTCTGTTTGATTGGCGAACACTCTGGCTTCAGCGGCAAACGGTGTTTTACAATATCTGTATCTAGACCAGGCATATATTGATAAGACCAAGCAAAAATATCCACATACTCTTTCAACATCTCAATCAACCTTCTCTTCACATCAGGATGCAGTAATGCTCCGACCTTGAATTCCTTCGGATCTTCTTCTGAACCCAAATTGATTACTTCCAATGACTCTTTATATGGATGAATGGCATTCTCCTCATGCTCAAGAAACCGTGAGTCCTCTTCTGGAATCTCATCATAGTCTTCTTTTTCGGCCCTATACACAAGACATTCAAAGGTTGAAGAGGGTGCAGGGTCATTATATTCAACAGGTTTTTTAATTAATCTGCACATATGATTTATGATTGTTTTTAGAAACTAACACATATAACGAGTGATCATGCATATTGAATTTCAGTTATTATTTATTTTGAAAGGTTTTTTCTTCTGATTACCATTTTCCAAGAAAAAGCAAAAAATAAAACACAATTTGGGAAACAAAGACAACTTTTATTATTGATTTTAAAAGTCACAAGAAATAGATAAGCCCATACAATATTAATACTTTCACCTTGGGCAGAGTGAAACTTTTCAAAAAGATTAACAAAACAAATTACTTTGAAACATGTATGCAAGAGGGATCATCAATGGTGATCCAGTTCTGAACCCTGACTCCGTGTGTCACATAATTTGGCATTTCTGGCTCTGCTTCATCTTCCACAATGGCATTAATCCCAGAAACAGTTGGATGAAGATAACCCCCACTACGGAAGATGTCTTGATACTTGCCTGCATCAGACTTCGGCTTCATGCCCTTACCTTTATCATTCTTCATAGAGAACCCTAAGCCAACTATATTCTTGTTTACAGGTGGATCCATAATCTGTCCCCAAACTTCACTATGGCCATTACGCACAACCTGCTGCGCATCCTTAAGCGAAACCATAAAATTCTCATTTCCTCTTATGTTGTTAATAGATAAAGCTTGGAACTGGGTTCCAACAGCAGCTTCATCCGCCTCCACAATGCTAAAAGAGGACAAATGAGATATCAATAATGCATGTTCTCCATTTATAATTACCACTTTTCCTTCACGTACAAACTTCAGCTTCTGGTGTAAAGTCGAGGTGACAGCCCCTGCCTCATGTATCCATGGCCGTCCCAACAAACAGCTGTAAGCGGGTATAATATCCATGACCTGTAAAGTAATCTGAAACAAATGTGGGCCTATATGAATAGGAAACTCCACTTCACCAATAACAGATTTCCTTGATCCATCAAACACTTTCACAATAATGCCTCTTGTGCGCATGGGTGTTCCTTGATATTTCAATTTCATAAGTGTGCTCCTCGGTATAACGTTTAATGCAGATCCATTATAAATCAACACATTAGATAATGAGTCATTCTTGCAGTTCATAGAGATGTGGAGGGCCATGTTGTGATTCCTCCTTTCATCGGGAAGTTCATCATCGCAGAAACTCAAGTTATTACATGACTTAATGTTCCCCACTACACTGCTGAATTGGTCCATATACATGTCACTTTCCACGAATGCTTGGTCCAATACCCTCATCAAAATAGATATTTTTGAAGGAGTCTGCGTAACTGATCCACAATTCTGTAGTCGCTCATCTTGATTATCTTCAAAATATCATCCACATCCTTTTCTAGCGTAGCTCCACTAGATTCACCCACTGCCTTCTTGACTTTAACATCTTCAACAATTTTCTTTCCAGCGCTAACATATCCACGAACAACTGGTGCAAATACACGACCGCTGCGGGTCACTCTGCTAGTCTCAGCAATATTTCCAACATCAGGCATTGGCTGGATTCGAACTTCCACACCATCCTCTAAGATTGTAGCATTATATTTGTAGGGCACAACCTTATCTGACTTGTAGGGGACAGGACCCGACAAACTAATCACCAATGGAGTAATAGCTGGCCTGCTATGATACTCAACTTCAAAATAGGCAGGTGCACCAAAACAAGGAACAATAACATTTACCCCTTCTTCAACACAATCAGTCATTATGGAGTCATCTCTAGAAAACAAATCCTCATTTGAGGAGAAATACTCATCTGCAGAGGCATACTCATTATCCGACTCTTCTTCAGCCAAACAATCCTCAATCATATCAACTTCATGGTAATTATTCCTTTGACATATAACCTTGATGGTTCCATTGTCTAACAACAACTGAACACCTTTCCTCACAATTGAACAACCTCGGGGGTCTCGACAGCAAATTCGGAAAGATCCATACTGATGTTCCACCTGACCAGCCATGTGGTAGAAAGTAGCATGCAATTGTACAAGATCCTCATTCATATAATCTACATCAAAAATTATGAACTCTCCAAGACATCTAGAAACCATGTTTACTTCCTCTTCATACTCTTCCCTAGGTCTGATTATGTGGATGAGGCCCTCATCCATCATCTCTTGCAAATCAGCCTTTATCTTGTCACAACCCTGTATATCTATACTACAAATAGCACAACCAGCATGGTCATGTGTATAGTAGCTAAATTCAGAGGTATGCATGCATTTTCACCAAATCTCCTCTAACCAAATTAATATTAAAAATCCGGATGTCGCCTGTATAACCGACCACCATGTTCACATCATTTGCTCCTTCATGCTTGCGCATATGATTGTCTTTCACATTAGGGCCCACGTCTTTGAAAGATAGAATATCGGACTTCACCAATTTCTATACTTCAGTCTTCAAAGGATACTAGTTCTCAACATTATGCCCTAGTGCTTCCTGATGAAAAGCACATGTTTGGTCTGCTTTGTAGTATCAACGCAACGGTGATGGTACATCGGGAGGTGGTCGGGTCTGAACCAAATTCTTCTGAATTAACGCCGGTAGTAACTCTGTATAACTCATAGGGATATGGTCATAACTCTTCCTTATCTAATTATACCATTGATTCCCATGCTTGGGTGGTCTCCGATAAGTAAAGGTGGTTGGAGCTACACCAATAACTGGAGTAACTTAGGCGACTTACTGATGACGCTGATAATTTATTCTAGGAGGATTAACTCTCCTCTCTTGTATAACAGCATTTGTATCTCCTTCCTTCTTCTTGGTAAACCAGTAGAATGGCTTCTTATTATTTCCAGAACTTTCACCCTTTGTTAGACAGTTTTCTTTTATAGTCTCTTCTAAGCGGATACCCATGCCTACCATTTCAGTATAGTCACTTGGCGCACTTGCTACCATCCTCTCATAGTAGAAAGCACCCAGAGTCTTCAAGAAAATCTTAGTCATCTCCTTCTCTTCCATGGGAGGAATCACTTGGGCGGCTACCTCACGCCATCTCTGTGCATATTCTTTGAATGATTCCCTGTCTTTCTGGACCATGGCCCTGAGTTGATCACAGTCAGGAGCCATGTCCATGTTGTATATGTATTTTCTGATAAATGATTCTCCTAAGTCATTGAAAGTATGTATATTGACGCTATCCAAACTCATATACCACTTCAGTGCATCACCGATTAAACTATCCTGAAAAAAGTGAATCAACAGACGCTGATCATCAGTATGGGTAGACATTCTCCTTACATACATCACTAGATGAGCAAGAGGGTAAGTGTTGCCCTTGTACTTTTTGAATTCCGGGACCTTAAACTTTGCAGGTATCTCAACATTCGGGACCAAGCATAAATCATTCACATTCTGCCTGAACAATTCCTTTCCCTTGAGGGCCTTCATCTCCCTCTGCATCTTGTCAAACTGCTCTTGAAAATCATCTATTCTGTTAAAAATACCCAAGTCTTCACTTGGTGGAGGAAAAGGACGACACATATCATCATTAACAAATGGAACCATATTCACCGAAGGAGGTGTAGCAGGAGCAATATGCACCACAGGAGGTGCGGGAGTAACAGTAGTCTGAACAACTGGAGCTTCTTGAGGACCAAGATTGAAACTTTCAGGCACAAAGTTCTCTGGAATTCCCCATGGATAACCTTGAGGCATGCGATTCTGAACAACAGTTGGAGTAGCAGACACAGGAACAGTTGGAGCTTTAGTAGTAACCCTTGTTGGTTGATGTTGAACACTCGGTGGCTGATTCTGAGCAGCCACCAGAGATTCCATCAGAGAAATAAGATTGTACATGCCGACCTTCAAAGCAGAAACCTCCTCGCGCAGCTCGCGATTCTCTTGTTCTAAGTTGTCCATCTTCCTTCTGAAATTAGCTCGAGTGTTGTAGTGGTGAGACAGCTTACTGGACGAAGTAAAGAAGCTTGGTAAGACACCTGGATATGCATAACAAATGCAAGAAATATATGCAATATGATGCATGATATGCAATGCACATGATTTATTTTTAATATTTTAAGAGACTTAAAGATTTATAGACACATTGCAAATATCAAAGTAATAACACATTTGAGATACTGGAATTTTTTATTATAATAACTTCAAAATGGATTACAATTTTCAATGATACCAAGTACAAGATGAAAGTAAAGTATAAAACCCTAAGAAGCAAAGCTGATGGAAATTATGCAGGGAATGTTAATTTTTTCTTGGGGAAAGAGTTCATGAACCTTGGTTGTCCATTACTCCTTTCTGTTTGTGAATATTCTGCCGGAGAGAGACTCTATGCTAGAGAATAACTCTGTGGGGGAATAACTCTGTTTGCGAGAGGATATGCCTTGCTGGAAGATTTTGCCGATTCGGAGAAATAAAATCCGCCAGGGGATGAGCTTCCGTAGCTAGAGAAATAAATTTTGTTGGGGATTGAGCTTCTGTATTCAGAGAAATAAACTCTGCTCGGGAGACAACTTTATGAACCACTTACGATTATAAAATTTGACTGGGGAATATAGACGTCGACTCTCTGAGGGAACTTTGCTGGGGAAAGTAACTCCTGTTTGGGGAAACCGATGTCAAAGTTTTTGGTTGTCTCTACTCTGTGGGGAGTGTATATGTCACGGGGACGCATGCTGGGGATACGGTAATGACTTCGCATAGGACTTTTCTGCCCCTGTACCTACTGGAGAAAGTACCTGCGGAGGCTTTGTAGATAGCTTGAGTATTATCCCAACTCATGAGGTGCTTGGTAACTGTCAATCAGAATGATAAGTCTTCTACTGATGGGCAAGTGACAAGATGACGGTACATAGTCGTCTGCTTTGATCCCTAACTTTTTCCTGGACCGTCTTTTCAGATTTTCAGTCCACCGGGATACCCTGTTTTTCCCAAGCCTCCTTTTCAGGTTTTCGACTTGCCGGATGTACATAACTTTTTTTTTGTTTTTATCCCTAATTTTTGCCCGAACCCTTTTGGTTCGTCGGGATGCCCTTATTTTTGCCTAAGCCAGTCAACCTAGCGGGTCTTTGTTCATGCGTGGTATTTTCTAACTATGCCCCCGCCCTCCGGATGTAGGGAGTTGTCACTGTCCATAATGTTGTGTTGTAGTACTATCAAAAATGTTTTCTTGATGGCACATGATTCGTTACTGGAATGCGTGCGTAATGCCCCAAGTGATTCAGATGGAGATCTTCCCCTGGTTATTTGGCACCTTTAGAGAGATTTCCCCAAGTGTGTTAGACATCATGCCATTCCCCCTTGTTTATGGAAGACCTGTTATTGGAAGTGTCTTTCCCGTTGAGGTGATCCTGTCCGTTGAGAGGATGTCTGTTCATTGAATATCCATTGTGCGGATTTCTCTGCTGTTAAACAATTAGTCATATGCAAACAATGTCATTTAAAGAATGTAAAACTCATGCCTGTCTTGAAATTTTTTATTAATTTTTTGAAAATGTGTTTTGTGTAGTAAAACAAAATTTGCAAGAATTTGATATCAACTCAGGATTCGTAACAATTCCTACAGGAGTCCAGATACCTTTGTAACAGTATGCTCTCAAACTAACCCATGCTTCAACTAGGAATTTTAAGGGTTATAATGTGGCCTGGATCACGGTTTAAGAAACAAAGGATAAAGGCTCAAAATTTATTTGTACCCACCCGTTATTCATGATGTCCTTCAGTTCTATGCTCAGTTAATTGCGCATTTAGAATCCCAGTTGAGTTCTGGAGTATTGTCCTTGATGTTCCGGTGATGGTTCGGATACTGAAAGTTTATTTGAAAAAGGCTGTCATTTTGTAATCTCTTACTCTGTTGAGGATTTGTAGGACCTCTTTCTTTTCTTTTTTTTTTAAATTTTGTTATCTCTTATTTTTCCTGAACTATTCCTTTTTGTGATTACAGTCAGCGGGATGCCCCCGTTTTTTTCTTAAGTCCCTTTCATGGGTTTTGACTTAACGGGCTTTTCTTTTGCAAATTAATGACCGCCTGCTTTGATGATTATGCGGAACTATCACCGTCTTTTAATTTGGAAGGACGTCTTTGATTCCATTCATTGTGTATGAAGCGGAAGATTGTGACTGAATGCACCTCTGAATTAACTAAGAAAACTACCCTGCCCCAGGTTATGATTTAGGGTTTTAATTTGTGTGAAAAGAAAAACTCCTACTTCTTTGGCTCAAAGGGGTTGAATAGGGATTATTTTCCTTATAAATCCACTGTTTGGGATTTGAAACAATGCATGTACATTGTTAGCGGGGCCTGTTCAAAAGCATATTGTAGAGATTGTGGTATCGTTTTCATCATCCTCCCTCTAAGGTTTTGAGCTTTTAATCGAGAGTTGAATATCACAAAAAGGAAGTATAAAGCAGTTTAAGCATAATGAAAACAAATTAATCCAAGACAAACATGTGTAATGCATTAATGGAATAACAAAGTTTTGACATGACAATAATTGTTCGAATAAACAAAGAAAATATAACTTGAAAATTCAAATGAACAAAAATGCTTTCAATCCTAGCCATTTTTGGCAAGGGAGCAGTGATCACGTTGAGAGTCTCAGGAGGGTCGAATTCGATCTCCTTGGTGTCAATCATATTCTGAATCTTGTATTTCAGCACCCAACAATCGTTATTATCGTGCCCCGGGCTGCCAGAATGATAAGCACACCTTGCATCCAGATTGTAGTTAGGAGAGGAAGTCTTAGGGTTTGGATGAGGGTCTATCACCGTGATCAGATTCATCTTCAACATGTGTTGCAATGCTTGTTACAATGGCATGTTGATTTGGGTGAACTGCCTTTGAGGTCTTTCTACCCTTGGCTGATTGTTCCGTTGTTGTGGTCGTTGTGCGCGTGTCGAATTAGAGACCAACACTGCCCCCACAGATTGGTGGTAGTCTGCCTTATTATGCCCCTTCTGGCCGTGCACATCATTGGCTTCCCTCTTTCCACCAAATGACTTCTTCTCAGAATGAGAAGATGCAGCCATCAGGATCTTCCCGCTCCTGATACCATTTTCGATCCTCTCTCCTGTCAGAACCATCTCTGTAAACCCGAATGAGGAACTCCCAATTAGCAAATTGAAGAATGTTCATGTCAGAGTGCCCATGAAAATCTCTACCATTTCATGATCAGTCAGAGAGGGTTGTACTCTGCCAGCTAGGTACCTCCATTTTTGTGCATATTCCTTGAACCTTTCTTTCGAACCCATGGACATATTCTGCAGTTGCACTCGAGTTGGTGCCAGGTCAGCGTTGTATTGGTACTGCTTGTAGAAAGCAGTAGCCAAGTCTTCCCAGGTATGGATGTTGGTTCCTTCCAACTTATAGAACCAATACAGTTGAGTGCCGGCTAAAATTTCTTGGAAGAAATGGACCCATAACTTCCGGTCAGTAGTGTGAGGCTGGATCTTCCTCACATAGGATCTTAGATGAAACTTAGGGTAGGAGACCCCGTCGTACTTAGCGAATGTGAGGACCTTGAATTTTGGTGGGATGACCACTCCAGGAACCAACCCTAATTCTTTAAAGTCCAAGCCATGTACTCTTTGGATCTTCATTACGCTCAGACGATCCTCTAACTATTTGTATCTATCCTTAGCAGGAGGATACTATTCATCCTTGTAGTCAGTTTCATTATCAGAAACCTCAGGGCTAGGGTCTTCCTCCCTTGTTTCGCCTTCTTGGTTCTCCCCTTCTTTGGAAGAGGAGTTTAGATCAACTGGTTGCTTTAACGGTCCCCTAAATCTTCTGGCCAAATTCAGGACACCAACGGTCTTCTTCTTCTTCTTCTTCTTCTCTTTCAGAATAAAGGCCTTCAGATCTTCCTGCCCCTTAGCCAAGGCTACGAACATTTGCTGAAATTGGGCATTTTGTACCTGGAGATCCTTGATACTTTGTTCAGAAGACATTTCTGCTAAAATAAACAGCGAAGAAGATGACAAACCTGTTGTGAAACCTGTTTATGCAATGGTATGTATGATATATGTATGCAATGTTTTCAAGGATCTCGTGGGATAAACAAGAAATGTCAGAAGTTGAATTTTGCAGCTTTGATTAAAGAACTTTGTATCATTGAGAGTCCTTCTGCGAGAGTCAAGCTCACCATATCAAGTGGGTCATATCCCCTGACTCAAGTTATCGTGTTTTGGTCTTTTGACGACATTGGCCAGAGGAAAATAAATCCCCTTGCCCCTTGCTAGACGTCTGGTTCATCATAACCTGCATCACAGGCCCTCGAGATCATTGAAATGGTTAGTATGATATGTCATGTTATGATGCTATGATGTGTATGCTATGCATCAAGAAAAAATGCAGGGTAAGAAATCAATTTATTGGATTTATACAAACAAGGTCCTGCAAGGAATACAAACAAAGCCCTGCAATAAGTTGAAATTGTTAGGCAAAGAAAGCAAACAAGTCACACAAGTAGCCTTAGGTTTAGGCTTGCATGATTTCCATAGGTAAGTACCCTCTTGAAGTTTATTTGGTTTCAAACCTGTCTTAGAAAAGTAACCGGGTGCTAAGGATTCTCAATATCATTGATCATCCTATATCGGGCATTGTTTCAGATCAGGCAATCTTTTCTTGCGGCCGAAATATCCCGAAAGTCTAATCTCAATGAGTGTAGCATCGAGTATCAACCAATCCTCATCTTTATACCGAGGCCGAATATCTCACTACTTTCTAATGGCCAAGTTTGTTCAACTAAAATTCTAAGGTCCGTTAGTGTTTCACGACACCATGCAGCGGCCCCGTATTCTCCTTGTTTCCACACAAAGGATACGGGTACCAACCAAAGTGTCAAACCAACATATCCATCGCTTAAACCATATCGGTCTACTCCATACAATTTCCACGATCTATTGCTGTTTACTTAAAAAGTGCCCCCAGATCCGGGTGTAGGATCTTCAACCATACCCAAGCAAAAACCCTTAAAGATGAATAAGGCAAAACAAACAAGAAAGCAATTTAAAAATGACCTAGATCCTAAGGTAAACCCCACTTTATTAATTATTCCCCAACAGAGTCGTCAGTTCTGTGATACAGTGGCAGAACTAACTGTTATACTGGTTTGCATTTTTTGTTCGCAAATGTCGCGGTAAGCAAGAGTCGCCACCGACTTTTATTTCATCCAACAAAGGAAAAGGAAAAAGAACAGGAAAAAACCTTTTTCGAGATGTTTCTGAGTACGGGGGTAGATTATAGAAAGGGAAGGTGTTAGCACCCTTTCTATCCATGGTTTTCCATGGGCTCTTAGGTACTTGCTCATTTTTGAAATTGCTTTCATGTGTTTCTGTGTTTGAAAAAGTTTTGAATTTTTCCTTAGTGCGGCGTTTCATTTTATGGTAACCCTTGTATTAGTCCTCAAGGGTGTGATAAAATGTTTTTGAAAACTTTGTTTGAAAAGCTTGTTTGAAAGTGTATATGTAAAAACTATTGTTTTGACCTAGTACTTAAGATTTATCTACCTACTCAAAAAAGGCGTTCTTTTCCTCTTAGCCTTTAGACCGTGTTATCCTACTATTAATGAGTGGGTAACCCTAGTCGTTGGATGTTGAAGGGACATTCAAAGGGATAATTACGACCGCTGAAGCAATGGTTAGGAAACCTTAGTAGTTATCCTAAAGTCCAAAAGATCTTTCCGAGGCAACATTCGAATGGGTCATTTTTGATCTTTTGGGACTAGAGGGCGACCGCTAAAATTCCATATGCTTCATGACTGTTTACCGAAGGCAACCGAAGTGGGATAAACCCTAGGAGTGAACATGTGCATGTGTTTAATTTTAATTCAATTATCTTTGCAAATTTAGGATTATCTACCATTTTAATCATTATTCTTTCCATATAAGCCTATTAGTCTAAGCAGTTAATAATAGCGGAAAGTAAAGTGCGTGAATAAAAACCTAGCTATTACAAGGCTTCGGGGAGGGGTTACATAACCAAAAATGGGGGTAAATAGTAAATAAAGGCAGTAAATAAAATCCTAGTTAAAACTATTACAACCTCAAAGAAATTACAATAATTAAGAAAATAAAGTGAAAATAAATAAACGCGCGAAAGTTAAGACGAAAACAAATTAGAAGCCTAAAAAATCTAATTAATTAAAAAATATTTTTGTATTTTTTAGTTGAGAAAAATAATTGAAATTTGCAAGTTAAACCTAATTTTCTAATTAATTTTATTTAAAAAAATAATCAATGTTGAAATAATTAAAATAATTAATTTTCAAAAATTAATTTTAATTATAAAAAAAACCCTAATTCTATTCTTGTGATTTTTTTTATTGAGAAAATTAACTATTTGCAAATTAACCCTGATTTTCTAATTGATTTTAATTATGAAAAAAAAGAATTTAAATTTCCCTGATTAAATTAATCTAATTAATTAATGAAATAAAATATTTTATGAAAAAAATCTGATTTTAATGTTTTTGTGATTTTTTTGATTTAATAAAAAAAATGATTTAAAAAAATAAACACAATAAATAAACACAATAAATAAAATGAAAATAAAAAAAAACAATAAGAAAAAATGAGCCTGATGTTGTGAAGTATTTGAGGGGTGCATTGCTGAAACTTGTGATAGGCCCATCTTTGTTGGCCCAGAGCCTGCGCGAGATCCCATGGGGGTTCCCTTAGATGGTGCATGGTGGATCTTCAGTTCTGGGACGCTGGATCTGCTTGATTGTGGACCTGGTAGGCAGGATCTGTGAGTGCATAACATAGGCCTGGGTACGAGACACATGGGATCTACAAGCAAAAATTAAGAAAATAAGAAAATGCTTGGACCTGGGATCGAACCCAAGTCCCTTCTCTCACCAGTGTTGCCTTTTACCATCTGTGCTACACGACTTGTTTGTTAATATAATAAACAAATAACAATATAAAGTAAACAAGATGGCATGCCCACAAAACGTGCCAACATTCAAACTGGCCAGTAGGACGTTGCCACATCATTGTCTTCTTCCTCAGACTGTCATTTTAG
The DNA here is from genome assembly GCA_948472305.1 of Vicia faba. Lineage (NCBI taxonomy): Eukaryota > Viridiplantae > Streptophyta > Magnoliopsida > Fabales > Fabaceae > Vicia > Vicia faba. The sequence continues at coordinate 552,288,868 of OX451737.1, read as the reverse complement.
GCCTGAAGCTTTACCTACGGACAAGAGTCGTCACTAAAGACCTGCAAATCTCCAAAATTCACAACAAGCAATATAAATGTAATTTAAAACCATGGATCCACTGGGTTTGATCCCCTGAGCATGATGGTACACATGGTTAGGTCCAATTTTTCCTGTATGTAGAGTTCCCAATTTGGGACTTCAAACCCTAGCAATGGCATATCACGCATCCTGCACCTAAACACGAATTCAACTACACAGAAAGCCTCTAGGAATCCATGTAAACACAAATATGCAATCAAATTATATTAACAACACAAGAATGCACATATACGAATTTGTTAAAAGTGACAAACTGTGATGATGTTATGCGATGATTCATGGAGCTTTGATGCGTCCAAATGATGTTGTTCGCTTCAGGAGGTTCCCAAGAGTGGATTGCTGGCCTTGAAACACATTGTATCACCCTCTAAATCAGAATTCAATCACCACTTTTTTTGTCAAAAGTTGGAGTTTTTCTGGACTTGTGTAGGCAGCCTTTTGTGTGCCTTAGGGCTGGCATTCTTGTCTATATGTATGAGAATACATTAGGTCAACAAAACTGGAATAAATCTTGGAGATTGATGAGAAAGAGATTTTATTTTCAAATTGATTCTTTTCTTTCTAAACTTGGCCAAAACATGCTATTTTCATTACAATCAGCCCTTGCATGATTTATTTGATTTTCTAGCTGTTCATGGACTCATAATGTGCTCACAAAATCAAATCTTTGATTTTATTTGATTATTCTACTATTTAAATTGATTTATTTTGATTTAAATGTATAAAAAATCTAAATAAATAATAAAATAATAAAATAATAGGTGGATAAGCTCAGGGGTTGTGGGCCATCTTAGGAACAAATTTCAAACAAGAAAACATGGGCCCATTTGGAAAAAAAGTCATTTTGATCAATGTTGGCTTCATGCACATTTCCAAAAATTGGTCAACTTTAACAATACATATCTCCCTCAATTTTAACCCCAAGAAGGTGTTCTTGGACTTTTTAGAAAGATTAAGGTGTCTTCTAAACAACCTATTTTGTTTCATCTCAATTGGATCTTCCATGTTCATGTAAGAAGCTTTGACCCAAAAGGTGTTTTGTTGACTTTTTGAAATGACCTATAATGTTTGAATTTATATCTTTTCATGAGTGCATTTTTTGAACTTGAGGGTTGAAGATGAATTGTAGGGAATTGGATTGTCTTCAAAAGGAGCCTTGGATGATAAATTTCTGATAAAGTATGAGAAGGTTATGCCTGGTCAAAGTTTGGTTGACTTTTCCTATAGGAACCCTAATTTAGCAACTTTTGAGTTTTGATGAATTAGGAGCATTCCTTGAGGAATCATGATCAACCCTTGATCAAATGATGGATATCACTTCAAAATGTTGATGTTGACCAAAAATCTTGAAGTTTGACTGTATGTGGGTCACAATTGACTTTTGACCTAGTACAATTGATTTTCAGGCATTTGAGCAGTTGACTTAGCAAACTTCTTGTGCAAGGCATGAAAATTGGCATGGGTGATCTTGAAGACATATTATGGAAATGGAAATCATTTAGGACCCTTGGAACCCAAACATCTTGATGAAAATGGAAACCCTAGTTTGAGGCTCATAGTCTTAGGAGGAGGATTTGTTTGGTCAATCCTCAGGCATCCTTGGGCAAGTTGAGGACCTCTAGGATTATGTTTTGAGTAAAAATGGGAGGGCAAATTTTGGGGCGCAACAGTATGCAAACGTCAAATGGATTAATAAATGCAGATTAACGAGATTAGATTTAAATAAACTATACCAAATGGTGTAACTTATATGGTCGACTCGGGCGCGCTTCAGGCGAAGGTGAGGGATGGAATTGACTCCTGGGGACCTCAGGAGTGCAAAGATGGCACGAGATTGGATGGAGGAAGGCTGGAAATCAGTTTTGAATTTTCACAACCTTTGGACAATTTTGAGAATTTTTGAGAACTTTTTCCAAGTGACGATTTCGTGTCCTTGGCTTATGGTTGGCTTGTATATTTATAGAGGAATGGAAATGTGAATAAACATGGCAAGAATCCATGCATTGATCATGGTTTTGAAAGCAAAAATCAAGACTTTGAAGAATTGTCATATTTGATGATTTCTTGCCTTTCTTGTCATACATTGAACTTGTCCTTTTTCCTCATGCCTTGCACGAATTCTAAGGCCCAATATCAATCCAAATCATCAGCCCATGTGTCCATACCTTTTATTTATTATTTTATGCAATTTATTTTGTGTTTATTTGAATAAAAACAAAATAAATATGAATAAAATAGAGAAAAAAATAAAAGTAAGGTGAGAGTGAATTTAGGGGTCCTTGAGTAAGTCATAAACATATTTGAATCCCACAAAATAGGTCTATGAACTTAAAAATGCATTTTTGCTCAAAGTTGACTTTTTGCATTTTCACCAATTTTCGCAATTTGTAATTGACATAACTTGCTCAATTTTTACCTTTTGTATATGGTCTTGGACTTTTTGGAAAGCCCAAGATGTCCTCTACAGTATTTATGTTGACTAGTTTTGCATTTGGAGAGCTTATCTTGATGTAACTTGCCTTGACAAAAAATGTCTTTTGTTGAATTTCAAAAAGACCTGTAATGTTTGGTCAAAGATTTAGGGAATTGAATTTTATTCACAATGAGCTTTGGTTGGGGCAAAATGGATGAAGTATGTGAAAGTTATGCTTCGTCAAAGTTTAGTTGACTTTTCCTATAGAAACCCTAAATTGACAATTTTGGATTCTTGATGATTTGAGAGCATTCCTTGAGGAATCATGATCAACCCTTGATCAAATGATGGATATCACTTAAAAATGTTTATGTTAACCAAAAACCTAGAAGTTTGACTGTATATTGACCACAATTGAATTTTGACTTAATACAGTTGATTTCTAGTCATCTGAGCAATTGACTGAGCAAACTTGTAATGCAAGGCATGAAAATTGGCATGGAAATTCTTGAGGACACATCAGGGACCATGGAAACCACTTGAGGTCTTTGAAACACAAAGTTCTTTGTGAAAAATGAAACCCTGGTTGGAAATCCATTTCTTAGAAGGAGAATTTGTCTGGTCAATTCTTGATCAACCTTGAGCATTTGAGGACCTCTAGAGTGTGTTTTGAATAAAATGAGAGGGAAAATTTTGGAGTAAAACACCATGATTATAAATTAGTACCGACTCTTGAGGAGTATTAATATATCTCGGGGATCAAAGTCACTGATCATATTCCCTTTTCCCGTGTTCCAAATGAACCCGATTATGAAGACATCGCTAAGGCACTTTATTTGAGCCTGAGCAATGTGAAAGGCAACTGGAGGAAGAGAGGTACAGCCAGTGGTCTCTCTGAGGACTTTCTGATATGCAAAGCTAAAGATATGGCAATTAAGCATAGTGGGTTGAGTTCAATGCACTCTTAGATGTTTTGATTTATGGTCTAGTTATTTTTCCTGATGTTGAGAAGCTGGTAGATCTGGTAGCTATTTGCATGTTCATGAATCTGAATCCGGTACCGACTATCCTGGACAACACTTACTTTGTTATCCATTCTAGGTATGGTAAGAAAGGGGTTGTAGTGTGCTGCATTCCATTGTTGTACAAGTGGTTTATGTATCAGCTGTCGGCCAAAGGACCATTCATGGATACCTAGAGCACTCACACATGGGCCACGAATCTCATGGCTCTTACATATTTCGACATAACTTGGTATAAGCATCGACTTGATAGTACTGCAGTTATTAATAGTTGTGGAGGCTTCTCCAATGTCCCTCATGGGGACATATGGGATAATTAACTATAACCTGATTCTTTACCTACGCCAGCTATGGTACGCTATGAGGAGTCCTCCTAAAAGCAGCGAAAGCAGTGAATCCGTGTTTTTCAAGAAAGGGGAAGATCCTGAGATGCTAAAAAGAGTAGTGATTGCTTGGACCAAAATATCCAGAAAAGGTAAAGATTTCTTTGGGTAGAAGGAGCTGAAAGCCTATGGACCTTATGTTGAGTGGGTCGAAGAGAGGGCGAGAAAACTTTGGTTACCATTTACAAAAGAAGACCCCTTGTACCTGCAGCCTGATAATTTGCAGCATGATATTCCCAGAGAATGCTTCTACCAAGAGCAAAGCGATAATCAACATATTCACATTGACCTGGAAGCCAAAGAGAGGGAGCTTTATTTTCTAAGGGAAGATAAGAAATATTTATCACGCAAACTCAAAGAATCTGAGAAAGGTGGTACTTCTAAGAGATTCGGAAATGAAGACAACTATATTGCGATTGAAGACCACAAAAGAGTTGTTTCCGTTATTGAGAAGAAGTACAAGCAGAGTTGTCAAGATGGTGACATACTCCGGACATCCAAGGATGAAGCGGAAAAGCATTCTGAAGCCAAAATCAAAGATTTAGAGAAGCAGCTCTGAGACAAAGATTCTCAGCTTAAAGTAGAAGTCCACCGGAGACTCATAGTAGAGGCCCATCTCAAAGGGCGTGGTACTCAGTTGTCGCAGGCCAACGAAGAAATCACCAGGCTCAAAGGACAAATATGAATTTGATGTTGCAAAACTATGCAAAATTTGTTATTCGTCTGTTATTTCATGTTGTTGTGAAAAACCACCGCCAGGCTTGTTGGTCGGGGTTTTATTTTTATTTGTTATATTTTGACCGATCATCTTGTATAAACTCAGTTGACTCAATTATTTATGAATGAAAGCGGTTATTATTATTTTTTTGCTCTTGCAAATATTTTTGTTTATCTTTTATCATGTTGTTTGATATTTTTGGTATATGACAAAATTCCCGGGCACCCTGGAAATGATAAAACATTTCATGCATATCCATTTATCCATGCACATTACATCATGACAGGTTCTCTCAGGACGATATTCTTATCTCATTTATGCTTTTATTTAGCAGATATTTCAAATCCAGTCTCTCACTGTTATTTTACTAGAAGCAACTTTCCACGTCAGATAGAACTCGTACAAGCAGAGCTTGAATAAGTCAGGGCCCGAATGGCTACCCAAATTACTCAGTTCATGGACACCATCACCAACATGAACCGCAATCAACAAGAGTTCCGAGCTCTTGTGGAGAGGTCTCGCATTAAAGTGGGACATCCGGAAGTTGAAGGATTCTCAGTGGCACAACCGCGTCCCCAGTCGGTTGTGAACTTGAATGTTAATGGCCATTGTTGTACCCCAAAATTTTCTCTCTCATTTTACTCAAGTCATGCCCATTGAGGCCCTTAAATTGCTTAAGGATGACTAAGAATTGACCAGACAAATTCTCCTCCTAAGGAAGTGAACCTCTAACTAGGGTTTCAATTTTCATTAAGATGTGTGATCTCCATTGGCATCAAATGTTTTCCATGGTCCTAATATGTCTTCAAGATTATCCATGACAAATTTCATGCTTTGCACTACAAGTTTGCCCAGTTAACTGCTCAAATGCTTAAAAATCAACTGTACTAGGTCAAAAGTCAACTATGGCCCATATACAGTCAAACTTCAAGATTTTTTGTCAACATCAATATTTTGAAGTGATATCCATCATTTGATCAAGGGTTGATCATGATTTCTCAAGAAATGCTCCTAATTTATCAAAAGTCAAAAATTGCTAATTAGGGTTTCTATAGGAAAAGTCAACTGAACTTTGACCAGCCATAAATTTCTCATACTTTATCAGAAATTTTTCCACCAAGGCTCATTTTTAAGAGAACCTAATTCCCTATAACTTCTCTTCAGCCTTAAAGTTCAAGAAATGCATCAATTGAAGGATACAAGCTCATACATTATGGGTCCTTTCAAAAGGTCAACAAAAACACCTTTTGGGTCAAACCTCCTTACATGAACATGGAAGATCCAATTGAGATGAAACCAAAAGGGTTGTTTAGAGGACCTAATCTCTCTAAAAATTCTTGGAACACCCTCATAGGGTTAAAATTGAGAGAAATATGCATTGCTAAAGTTGACCAATTTTTGGAAAAGTGCATGAAGCCAATATTGATCAAACTTGGACTTTTACTAAATGGGCCTATCCTTTTATGATCCAAAATTCTTTCTAATTTGGTCCAAGACCTCTAAACCCATCCATGCCCTATTTGGTCATTTATGTTATTTATCTTCATTTTTAGTCATTTAAAATTCAATTTAAATTAAATAAATGATTAAAAAATATATAAAGATTGCATGGGATTGGTTTCCAATTAAATATTAAATATATATTCAGTTTATAATAAGGAAATCTCGTGGAAAGAAGCAAGAGATATGATTTGGTCCAAAAAAAGAAAATATTCACATAATTGGAAATCAAATGTTTTTCCATGAAAACCATTTATGTCTCTCCTTAATGCTTACCCTAATTTGATTTACTACTTAAGCACAAACATCCCAGCCTAATAGGATACACACAGATAGCCTAAAAGAAGACACACAAAATTGGAAAAAATCCACCAAAGTTGTCAAAACTGAAACACGGTTTGTAGGGACTTTCAACTCAAACTAGCAATCATACGTTAATCCTGAAGTTACCAAAGACCAGATCTAATCGTTCTCAAAGCTTGCAACGTCCCAGATCATCAGATCTTGATCTCACTGTTTGGTAAAATTTCCTTGATCTCAAACTCCAAAAATACTTGATTTAAATCCATACTGATCATATATTTATGTGTTGCTGCTAATATTTATCCGTGTTTGAACATATTACATGAGAAGTTAGGGCCCAGAATCACGCCATGCCATGGTTGATCGTCGTTAGGGTTTCAAGCTCGAACCTAATTATGCATGAGGATTTAGCAACTTTAGAGACCATAATCATGATCAGGGGACTTTTTTAAGGCATGCTGCATTGTTTGTTTTTTTGTTTTGTTTGATTTTTCAGGTGACCCCATCGGAGAAGATGATGGAAACCATCGGCTCTGGTGGTTGGACTTGTCGACCCCAAGTCAAACAACTGGCGTGGCTGCTAGCCATCATCCCATTGGCTGGATTCAAATGGATGCTCTCTCTCTCTGCGTGTGGTTGGATCATTTGAAACGCATTGGGCCCACTGAAGGGCACGCGTTGACAACTCATCATTTGTCTTATTTTCATATTATAATGTTTTGTTTTATTTATACGTACGAATGAACATAATGGTTTAGTGGTGAGAACGTAGGGTGTTAAGGCATTACAAGGTGCAAGGGTAGGGGTTCGATCCCTGCCTATTGAATTTTGCATTTTCCTATTGTTTCTTGCAGGATCCAGTACTTTGCCTCCTAGTGCGCACCTCATACATCCCTAGATCCCAGCCATTGGATCTTAGTGGATCTATATCCAGCGCTCCTGGAGTGCTTCCTCAGGATGGACCTCTAGAGAATCAGCAGCATGTGATCAGGCAGGTGTTGGGCCAACACGTCTGGGCCTAGCAATTTTCAGCGCCATACCCCCCCCCCCCCCCGTTGCTTTTGACAACTAATCCACATCTTTTATTTTCTATTTTCGTTTTTTGTTTTTAGTTATTATTTATTTTGTTTGCAAAAATCATTTGTTTTCTTATTAATAAAAATAAAAAATAAATAAATAAATAGACTTAGGTTTTTTTTTCCAAAATTATTTTAATTAATTAACTAATTATTTTTATTTTATTTTATCAACTTAAAATCAATTAGACTTAGGTTCATTTTAATTTAAATATTTTCTTAAACAAAAAAAAGAAAAATATTAGAATTAGTTTTAATCACCCTTAAATATTTATTTACTTTATTAAATTTAGAGTTAATTTAGTTTAAGTATTTTTCTTAAAATAAACAAAACAAAAACCAAAAAGATTTTCATTCTCAGGATTTTTAGACGTAATATTTATTTCGCGCGTGTTATTTTTATTCTCGCATTTTATATAAATTATATAATTGTTTCCCGGTTTGTAATAGCTTTAATTAGGGTTTAAATTTCCGCATTTAATTATGTAGCTGCCCCAAGGCCTTGTAATAGCTTAGAAATTTTATTTTCTGCAATTTACTTATTGCACCCTACTAAACTGCTTAGATGCATGGCTAATAGGATTGTATGGAAAGATAATGATTAATTGAACATAGTATAACTTAATTCAAAGATAATATATCTGAATCAAGCACAATTTCACACGCACCTCTAGGGTACCCACTTTGGTTGCCTTCGGAAAGATAATGGTCATGTCCCTCGAACATAGGGTTGCCCTTAGCAAAGACCCTCGGTTAAAGTCATCATAAAGATCATAGTCCCTCAATGTCCCTCGGGTTGCCTATGAGAAATGATCTTGTCCCTCGATGTTGCCTACGCATATATGATGACAGTCCCTTTGAATTGCTAAGGTATCCCTACATGTTGCCTTCAATGACCATAACGACGACCCTACACTTGTCCCTCAAACATCTAAATATAGGGCTACCTACTCACTAATAGTAGGATAGAACTATCTAAAGGTTAGGAGGAAAAGAACGACATTTTCGAGTATAAGTAGATAAGTTCTTAGATGCTTTCTCAAAACAACTTTTTGCACCTACACAATAACATTTCAAAACACTTTAAAAAACATTCGCCTTGTCAACACTCTTGAGGACTGATACAAGAGTTATCACAAAGAGAATCACCGCACTAAGGCATTTTCAAAACACATAAAGCACAAGAAATTTTCAAAACATGAGCTAAGCATCTAAGAGCCCATAGATAACTATGGATGGAAAGGGTGCTAACACCTTCCCTTTCCATAATCTACCCTCTTACTCAGAAAACTCTCGAAAAGGTCTTTTTCTGTTCTTTACACCCTTTCCTTTGTTGGATAAAAGAAAAGTCGGTGGCGAATCTTGTTTACCGCAACATTTGCAAACACAAACACAAAACTAGTATAACAGTCGGTTCTGCCACCGTATCACAGAACTGGAGACTCTGCTATGGAAAAGAAAAAGTGGGGTTAACTTAGAGTTTTGGTTCATCATTTTACTGCTTTTTTTTGTGCTTTGTATGCTTTAACTTTGGAGGGTATGTTTGGGTTACTATAGATCCCACACCCGGATCTGGGATACCTTGTAGGTAAGTAGAAATAGATCGTGGAAATTATACGGGGTATACCGACACGATTGAAGCGATAGCTATATTGATATGACACTTTGGTTGGTATCGGTAGCCCTTGATTTAATCAAGGATAATACGGGGCCGCTGCGTGGTGTCATGAAACATCAATTGACCTTAGAACCTTTAACTGACCAACTTGGCCATTAGGAAGTAGTGAGATAGCCGTCTTTGGTGTAGTCTTAATTCGGTTAATACTCGATACTACACTCATTGAGATTTGACTCCCGAGTTTTGTTTGGTGGCAAGTCAGTTGTCTATCGGAACGAAACTTGTAGGAAATATCAGTGATATTGAGATCCCTTAGAACCCGGTTACTATTTCTAGGGCAGGTTGAGCCAACTAAACTTCAAGAGGGTACTTACCTTGAAACCCATGCAAGCTTTAAACCTAAGGTCTTTATGTGATTTGCTTGTGTTGGTTATATTTGTGTTTTTCTTATCATAATCAAGATTATCATAGCATCATAACATGGCATATCATACTAACCATTTCAAGGATTTTTGGGGCATATCTCTGTCTTGTTTTGTAGGACATGGCATCCACTTGCAGTAATACTATCCAAGTCAACCTCGTAAGGGTACCTCTTCAACTCAAGGAATTAGCATCAAGAATTCCTGAAAGCTCTTCATTCACTGGAAGACATGGTCGACTTCTCAACTTGGTCACCTCAAACCCTGATGAAGAAATGTTAAAGGTGCTTTTTCAGTTCTTCGAACCTTTACATCACTACTTCACCTTTCCTGATTACCAGTTAGTGCCTACTATGAAGGAGTTTTCTCAGTTATTGGGGATGCCCATTCTTGATCAGTTACCCTTCAATGGTATGGAAAGAGACCCAAAACCTGGGGAAATTGCTCAAGCTCTGTCTTTACAGCGGTCAGATGTCGTGGCAAATTGGGAAATAAGAAGAGGCGTCAAAGGGTTTCTAGCTAAGTTTCTATTTGAGAAGGCTCATAATTTTTGGGATATCCTGGATTTATAAGCTTTTGAAGAAGTGTAGGCCCTTCTCCTCTATGGGATGGTACTATTTCCTAATTTGGACCAACTCATAGATGTGAATATGGTCAAGGTTTTTCTGTCCTACAATCCGGTGCCTACTTTACTTGGAGACATTCTACACTTTCTGCATACTCGCACTATAAAGAGAAGAGGGACTCTTTTGTGTTGCACTCCTCTGTTGGCTAGGTGGTTTATTTCGCACCTACCTCAATCTGTTGTGAAGAATGAGCAGGGCATGAGATGGTCTAATACGTTGATGTCCCTCACACACTTGGATATTCATTGGTGTCCTCGGTCCTTGGAGAATGTTACCATCATCGATCGCTATGGGGAATTCCCTAATGTCCCTCTCCTAGGCATTATGGGAGGAATTGCTTATAATTCTTGTTTGGCATTACGGCTCTTTGGGTATGCTAGGAGAGATGGTCCTCATAATGTATTGGTTCAAGGAATTGTGTTCAACTATGAGAATGATGTTCAAGGTTACCGTCAGAATTTCATACGAGTTAGGGCATGGTAAACAAAGTGGATAGCAATACACTGGGGCATAAGAACTCCATCCCTTTGGAGCCTTATCTTAAGTGGGTGCGAGCACGCGCTAAAAATCTCATGATGCCTTATCCCGCCGTTCTACCCATCATTATGGAACCCGTTGCAAATACAAATGTACCTCATACTATTCTCCATCCTGACATGCTAACTACTCTCGAGGAACTGTAGAGATCTTGGATTCAGCTCAAAGAGGAACGAGACACCTTTGAGACCCAGTTCTACGCCAGAGAGAAGAAGGTTTGAGAGCTCACCAGCCTACTTCATGAATAGAAAAGTTTAAATGCCTATATTGCTCGAAAGAGGATGCGCCCGTGGGGAGCTTGAGTCCTTTTCTGCTTTGAGAGTTTATTTTTGCTTGTTTACTCCTGTTGTAAGCCCAAGAGGAATCTTTGTAACCGTTGAAACTTCTTAATGCAATTAACTTTTGTTCTCTTTCTATTTAGGAAAATTTAGGTCTTAGAAATCCTTGAAAACATGGCATACGCATATCATACATATCATTGCATAAACAGGTTTCAAGACAGGTTTCTTATTCTTTTTGCCGTTTATTTCAGCAAAAGAAATGGCTCTCGAACAAACAGTGAAGGACCTTCAAACTCAAAATGCTCAGTTTCAACAAATGATCATTGGTATGGCCAAGGGGAAAGAAGAGCTGAAAGCCATGATCGTCAAAGAAAAGACCAAGAAGCCAAAGAAACCAGCAGGTGTAGTGGATTTGGGAAGAAGGATCAGAGGACCAGTGCGGCGAGCTTCAGAACTAGCAACCTCGTTAAAAGAAGGAGACACTCAGGAAGAGGATACAAGAGAGGAAGACCTCATGTCGAAGGGATCTAATAATGAATCTAATTATAATGAGGAGTAATATCCTCCTGTTGATGATAAATACAAACAGCTGGAGGATCGTCTAAATGCAATGAAAATCTAGAGGGTACCTGGGCTGGATTTTGAGGAGCTGGGTTTGGTTTCTGGGGTTGTCATCCCGCATAAGTTTAAGGTTCCGGTGTTTGCTAAGTATGATGGGGTCTCATGTCCCAAGATGCATCTCAAATCTTATGTGAGGAAGATTCAGCCCCACACCACTGACAGGGATTTGTGGATCCACTTCTTCCAAGATAGTCTATCTGGGAGCTAGAGTGGTTCTATCAGCTGGAGGGAACCAATATTCGTAACTGGGAAGACCTGGCTACTTCTTTCTATAAGTAGTACCAATATAATGCTGACCTTTCTCTGACCCGTACACAACTTCAAATCATGTCCATGGGTTCTAGTGAGTGATTTAAATACTATGCCCAGATGTGTAGAGACTTAGTAGAAAGATTCCAGCCTCCTCTATCTGATAGAGAGTTTGTGGACATGTTTTTGGGTACTCTATCTGGTCTGTTTTTCAACCATATGATTGGAAGCTCCTCAGCTGGTTTTACTGATATGATCTTAACTTGAGAAAGAGTGGAAGCTGGGATTAAGAGCGACAAGATTCAAAAGGATACCTCTTTAAGTGTAGGAAAGAGACCTTTCGTAGGAAAGAAAGAGGTCAGTTCTGCTTACAGTCAAAGAAATATGGGCAGAACCGAACACCGTCCAACGGTAGGGGCTGTAATGATATCCAATCCTGCAGTTACTCAATAGCGGAACAATCATCCCAGAGCAGAAAGGCCTATGAGATAGTTTACCTAGATCAATATGACATTGTCTCAAGTTTTACCACACTTACTGAAATCCAATCTTGTAACTTTGAGGGAAGCTCCCAAAAATCCCAACATTGCATCTCCTCACTATAATCCAAAGGCTCGGTGTGCCTACCATTCTGAAAGTCCAGGCCATGATACAAACGACTGCTGGGCTTTGAAGAACAAGGTGCAGGATCTGATTGAGGCAAAGCAGATTGAATTCAATGCTCTAGAGACTCCTAATGTTATAACCGCCCCCATGCCCAAGCACAACCATGGTGTTAATGTTGTTGATGATGATATGTTTGTTGCTTCTGTTGATGAGCTCATTACTCCTCTCATGATTGTTAAAAATAATTTGTTACAAGCCGGTTTATTTCCGGGCTATGGTGAAAGTTGCCACTTATGTTTATCTCTACCAACTAGTTGCCATTTGTTGAAAGAAGGTGTCCAGCGACTGATAGATGATAAATAATTTTATTTGAGAAGACTCAAGTCACAAGTGTTTCATGTAAAGACGTTTCTATTATAACCATTTCCGCTAATCCTCCCAGGGTCTCCACCAAAAGACCCGTTAGGATTACATCTGTTCCAAAGTTTGCTCCTCTGATCATCACCATGCCAGGGCCAATACCATATTCCTCGGATAAAGATGTTCCCTGGAATTATGGAGCCGACGTCTATTACCATGGCGTCAAGCAAGACCTATTGGCTGCTGAAGACAAAGTTACTGAAGGTACTAATCCTGACGTCAATAATATCGTTGGGACCATTAAAATAACAAGAAGCGGAAGAGTTTTCTCTCCTGAGATCTCTCCTCCTAAAACTGTTACTACTCCTGTGATCATTCCTGTTGTTGCTCCTGCTAATACTCCCATTACTGTTCATGTGATTATCCCTGCTGCTACTCATGTCGGTATTCCTATGACAACTCCTGCTGTTAGCCCTGCTGCCACCCCTGTCACCGAGTCGGTCGAGACCCGGGGCAAAGAAATATTGGTTGAGCCTGTCCAGACGAAGGCGCATCCAGAAGCTATCCCTGAAGTTTCTAAGAAGGAAATGGAAGAAATATTAAAAATAATTAAAAAAAAGTGACTACAATGTGGTTGAACAACTGGGGCAGACTCCTTCCAAGATCTCAATGCCGGCCCTACTGTTGTGTTCCGAAGCCCATGCAAAGGCTTTGGTAAAATTCCTCAAGACAACTCATGTGCCACAAGAAACCTTCGATGATCAATTCGAAGATTGTGTGGCTAGTTTGACCACTGATAACGGATTGGGTTTTTCTGATACTGATTTGACACCCAAAGGAAGAAAACACAATATTGCGCTGCATGTCTCCATAGAATGCAGGGGCACTACTTCAGCCCATGTTCTAGTGGATACCGGTTCATCACTGAATGTTCTTCCCAAGAAGGCTCTTGATAGATTAGATTGTGGAGGTTTGAATTTGAAGCCCAGTAACATTGTGGTGAGGGCTTTCGATGGTTCGAAAAGAATGGTACACGGGGAGGTGGACATCCCTATCAAAGTTGGTTCCCAAACCTTTGACTCCACCTTCTACGTGATGGATATCCGACCATCTTATTCATGTTTGTTGGGATGCCCTTGGATCCATGGGGCTGGAGCTGTTACTTCCACTCTGCATCAGATGTTGAAGTACTCAGTGAAGGGAAATATTGTCACATTACGTGGAGAGGAGGAGTACATGGTAAGCCACCTGAACTCTTATAGGTATGTCGAAATGGACGGCGACTTTATCGAGACCCCTTGTCAGAACTTTGAGGAGGTGCCTCAGACCATGGATGCAACTGAGATTGTTACCACTGTGCCGAAGATCACCAGACCTCCATTGAAGATGGCTTCTCTCAAGGACACCAAAGCAGTAATTGAAGAAGGTGGGTGTACCATTTGAAGCCATCTCCCTGACATTCCATACAAATCTGATAAATTTGGTTTGGGTTTTACTTCAGGAGCTCAAAGGGCTGTTTGTCGTGCTCGTGCTGGAGGATCTCCCCTACGCATCAGCAATCATGGGATCAACGCTTTAGAAGACAATGATGGTGACTGTGACATGGACAACTGGATCTTCTCTACTACCAACGTTGGACCTAGTAATTAGACGGCTAAAGACTGTGTTCCGATTACTTTTATTCAAGAGTAATTGTCTTTCTTGTTTTCGGATATGTAATAAATAAACAATATAAACTCTATGGCCTTATGTCTTACTCGAGGCACAATGGTTTATTTGCGAGGGTTATCATTTTCAATCTCATATGTCATTAATAAAGCATTGGACGTTTTTGCATACAAATTTTGCACTCTCTGTATTTCTTTTCCGCTTTTTACTTTATCAATACAACTATGCTCTTACACACACTCACGTATCAAACTACAGATCCACATTTACTCTAGATCCCATTGATAACGGTTCTGCTATTTCCAATTATGAATTTGAAAATACGATCAACCAAGCCAAGGACGAAGGTGAGAAAGATTGTGAAGTACCAAGAGAACTTGGCAAACTATTACAACAGGAAGAAAGGGCATTACAACCCCATGAAGAGCTAGTAGAAACAATGAACTTGGGTACTGAAGAGGACAAGAAAGAAGTCAAGATAGATGCCGATCTGGAGCATAGTGTCAAGGAGCGTTAAATACAAATGTTACATGATTATGTGTAGATCTTTGCCTAGTCATACAAAGACATTCCAGTACTTGACACTGATATTGTGGTTCATCGCCTACCGACAAAAGAGGACTTCCCTCCAGTAAAACAGAAGGTTCGTCGTATGCGCCCTGAAATGTTAAAGAAGATCAAAGTCGAAGTTATGAAGCAGTTCAACACTGGGTTCTTATCCGTCACATCCTATCCACAATGGGTTGCTAATGTAGTACCCGTACCTAAGAAGGACGGTAAGGTACATATGTGTGTGGCTTTCTGCTTCCCCACATTGAAGTTCTGGTTGATAACACTGCACAACATAAGGTATTCTCCTTCATGGATGGCTTCTCAGCGTATAATCAGATTAAAATGGCACATGAGGACATGGAGAAGACAACCTTCGTCAAACAGTGGGGCACTTTCTGCTACAAGGTTATGCCCTTTGGGTTGAAGAATGCTGGGGAAACCTATCAATGCGCCATGGTAGCTCTGTTTCATGACATGATACATCACGAGGTAGAGGTCTATGTAGATAATATGATAGCCAGGTCTCAGACCGAAGAAGAGCACCTTGATCACCTACATAAGCTATTTGAAAGGCTGAAGAAGTACAAATTGAGGTTGAACCCGAATAAGTGCACCTTTGGAGTAAGATCTGGTAAACTCTTAGGCTTCGTTGTCAGCGACAAGGGTATTCAAGTAGACCCTGAAAAGGTTAAAGCTATACGAGAAATGCCAACTCCTCGCACTGAGAAGGAGGTCATATGATTCTTGGGACGCCTAAACTACATTGCTAGGTTCATTTCTCATCTGACCGCTACTTGTGAGCCAATCATCAAGCTACTGAAGAAAGATCAAGCAATGAAGTGGAATGACTAATGCCAGAATTCCTTTGGAAAATTCAAGGAATATCTTCAAGAGCCTCCAATTTTAATGCCGCCAGTTGAAGGAAGACCTTTGATCATGTACTTAACGGTATTAGAGAACTCAATGGGGTGTGTGTTGGGGCAGCATGATGAGTCTGGTCGAAAAGAGCATGCAATATACTACCTTATAAAAAATTTTACCGACTGTGAAGCAAGATACTCACTACTCGAGAAAACTTGATGCGCTTTGGCATGGGATGCTCGCCGACTAAGATAGTATATGTTGACTCACACTACCTTGTTGATCTCTAAAATGGATCCTATCAAGTTCATCTTCGAGAAGCTCGATCTTACCAGAAGAATAGCAAGATGGAAAATGATCCTGACCGAATACGACATTCAATACACAACCCAGAAAGAAATCAAGGGAAGTGTACTTGCTGATCATTTGGCTCATCAGGCTGTGGACGATTATCAATCCATGAATTTTGAGTTCCCGGACGAGAACATCCTGTTAGTAATTGATTGTGAAGAACCTGGACCGGATGAAGGACCCGAGAAAGGATCCCGATGGACTATGGTTTTTGACGGAGCTTCCAACGCACTTGGCAATGGCATCGGTGCCATGATCATCTCTCCTGAAGGCTTTCATACTCCATTCACTGCCCGATTATGTTTCAATTGTACCAACAATATGGCTGAGTATGAAGCATGTATAATGGGTCTCAAAGCTGCAATTGATTTAAGGATCAAGTTCTTAAGTGTGTTCGGAGACTCGGCTTTGGTAATCATCCACACCAAAGGAGAATGGGACACGAAGCATC
Organism: Vicia faba; assembly: GCA_948472305.1. Taxonomy (NCBI): domain Eukaryota; kingdom Viridiplantae; phylum Streptophyta; class Magnoliopsida; order Fabales; family Fabaceae; genus Vicia; species Vicia faba. The sequence continues at coordinate 552,272,169 of OX451737.1, read as the reverse complement.
CTAATCTCACCCCGTACAAAGAGCATGTGTTGAAATTAATCCCATACTTTGAAGAAATTGCTTTTGAGCATTTTCCATGAGAGGAAAATCAATTAGCGGACACGCTAGCCACTATGTCATCCATGTTCAAGGTCATGTGGGATAATGAGGCTCCTCAGATCACTATTGAGAAAACAGATGAACCAACATACTGTCACGAGATTGATACTGAAGAGGTAGTGGAGAAACCTTGGTTCCATGAAGTCAAAAGATATCTCCAAGCACGAGAGTATCCTGAAGAAGCTTCAGTGAATGATAAGAAATTCCTAAGAAGATTCCCTTCCAAATTCTTTCTCAGTAATGGAATCCTCTACAAGCACAACCACGATTTTACTTTGCCGCGGTGTGTAGACAAGAATGAAGCAGAAACGATTATGGCTGATTTACATGAAGGTACCTTTGGCACCCATTCTAGTGGACACACTATGACTAAAAAGATCCTACAGGAGGGATACTATTGGTCCACTATGGAAGGAGATTGTTATCAACATTCGCGGACTTGTCACAAGTTCCAGATTTATGCTGATAAGGTGCACATACCTCCAGTTCCTCTAAACGTCTTGACTGCTCCTTGGCTGTTTGCAATGTAGGGCATCGACATGATTGGAGAAATCATACCTATCTCTTCCAATGAGCATTTCTTCATCCTTGTTTCCATTGATTACTTCACGAAGTGGGTTGAGGCTGCCTCTTTTGCTACTGTTACCAAGAATGTTATGGCGCGGTTCATCAAACATAACCTTATTTGTCGGTATGGTATCCCCAAGAGAATCATTATAGATAATGGTACAAATCTCAACAACACTATGATCACTGAATTCTGTAAGCAATTCAAGATCCAACATCATAACTCTTCTCCTTACCGACCGAAGATGAATGGCGTTGTAGAGGCTGCTAATAAGAACATTAAGAAGATCATCCAGAAGATGATGGTGACATATAAAGACTGGCATGAGATGTTAATATTTTCTCTTCAGGGTTACCGCACCATAGTACACACATCAACAGGGGAAACTCCTTTCTCTTTGGTATACGGTATGGAAGTTATCCTACCTATTGAGGTCCAAATTCCTTCTTTGAGAATCATGAAGGATGCAGGGATGAATGAAGATGAATGGGTTTGGACTCGACTTGACCAACTGAACCTGATTAGTGAGAAAAGGCTTGCGGTTGTCAGTCATGGTCAGATATACCAGAAGCGTATGATTAAGGCTTTTAACAATAAGGTCAGACGTCAGGTATATCAAGTCGGGGATCTAGTAATCAAGCACATCATACTGCCACAAGGTGACCTCAGGGGAAAATGGACTCTCACATACGAAGGGACATTTGTGATCAAGAACATATTTTCTGGTGGAGCCATGATCTTAACCACTATGGACGGTGACGACCTTCCTCACCCTGTGAATGTGGACACAGTTAAAATATACTACGCATGAATAAAGACCCTTTAGGTTGACTGGCCTAGGCAAAAATAAGGGCATCCCGGTGAACCAAAAGGGTTCGGGAAAAAATTAGGGATAAATACAAAAAATCTGTACACCCAGAAAGTCGAAAACCTAAAAAGGCGGCTTGGGAAAAAAAGGGTATCCCGGTGGACTGAAAACCCGAAAGGGCGGTCCAGGAAAAGTTAGGGATTTAAAGCGTATAACTATGTCCCGTTGGATCACCTTGTAACCAGACTTCAGTATTAACTATCAAGCTCAAACGACACCAATTAATCCAGTCAGCTTCAAACAAGTAGCAAAGTGATAAGACCCTCAAGGACATAAGGGAAATAGCAGAATTGAAACTCGATAGGATTATTACACATAACTGTTTTCTCTTTATACTATAGTTTCCACTTTTACGGCGGCATTCTCTTACTAGAATGTAAGTTTCTTTTTGTTCAAAAACTCCAGTTATAGGCAAACTTCAAAATCAATACAAATCATTTCTTTGAAAGTACAAAACTATTTGTTTTCAATTTTTCTGTTTTGTTTTGCAAAAACATCCAGTGATTATTTTTTACATATGCATTTGAATATGATTACTATTTACAAATACTTGCATAAAAAACAGAAAGATAGTTGCTAATGACTTTAAGAAACGGGTAAATGCCTAAAAAAGCCATCTATAGCCCCCGCAGTTACTTTCTCTATCAGGTACAGAGGAAGAGACGTCTTGATGCAAAGTCACTGTTATACCCTCAGCACACATCCTAGTTGTGCCTATATCCTCGCAGAGTGAAAACAACCGAAGTTTTGACCTCTTCTGCCCCAACAGAGTTTTTATAATCTCAAACAGTTTATAAATACTCATCCCCATTATAGTTTATTTTTCTAGGTGCAGAAGTTCATCTCTCAATGGAGTTTATTTCTCTACACTTGGTAAAATCTTCCAACATAACATCTTCTCCCCAGCGGAGCATTCTCAATTAGAAGTCAAAGATCCTCGGCAGAGTATCCTCAAACAGAAAGAGGAAATCCCCGGAAAATCATCTCCATTCATCATCCCCAGCGGAAATGAAAGAACCACTTTCCTCATCTACCAAAAAACAGTCTGGGATTCAGCTTCCTAGTACTCTCCAACAGCAGTCAGGGAATTATTTTCCTAGACTAGGAAATGTCGCAACAGCATTCTATGTTCATACGTCATGGCATACGGATACATGTTGCATATAACATAATCTCATTTATTTTGAGATCATTACACAATTCATTTCATACATCATGACATTGCATACAACTAATTCTTTACCTTTTAAAGAAAGATCAATCAACAAACATCATTAACTACTTATATGGCCTGACAGTCTTCTCAAAGGCTACGTCTCACTAAGGGCTATTTCAGCATTTTCCTCAGAAAGATAATCCAATACCTCTACTGGTTCAATTTTAAATCGACCAATGATTTATTTTGATTCTTTTTCAGTAGACACTTTATCTGGTTCAGTTAAATCGACCCTAATATTTCTCTGATTCTATTCTAGTTAAAGATAATTCAAGACCTCTGCTGGTTAAGTTTTAAATCGACCAATGATTTATTTTGATTCTTTTCTGGTAGACACTTTCTCTGGTTTAGTTAAATCAACCCTAAGATTTCTCTGATTCTATTCCAATTAAAGATAATTCAAGACCTCAGCTGGTTCAGTTTTAAATCGACTAATGATTTATTCTGATTCTTTTTCGGTAGACACTTTCTCTGGTTCAGTTAAATCGACCCTAAGATTTCACTGATTCTATTCCAGTTAAAGATAATTCAAGACCTCTGCGGGTTCAGTTTTAAATCGACCAATGATTTATTCTGATTCTTTTTTGGCAGACATTTTCTCTAGTTCAGTTAAATCGACCCTAAGATTTCTATGATTCTATTCCAGTTAAAGATAATTCAATACCTCTGCTGGTTCAGTTTTAAATCGACCAATTATTTATTCTGATTCTTTTCCAGTAGACACTTTCTCTTGTTTAGTTAAATCGACCCTAAGATTTTATGATTCTTATCCAGTTAAAGATACTGCAAAACCTAGATACGACTAGATAACAGTTCAATATCTATAATTACTATGAAGCCTGGAACCGACTAGATAGAAGTTAATTTCATATTCCCCAGTAGGTCGTGTGAAGCCTGGAATACGACCAGATAGCAGTCAGCCTTATTGTCCTCAGCAAGTCGTTGTGAAGCCTGTATTCTGACCAGATAACAGCTCACTTTCGTATCTTCAGTCAAAATTCCTCAGACTCTATTTCCTGAAACAGAGACCAACATTCCTCAGTGGATTCCTCCTCAATGACAGGAACATGAATCCCCACAAAGGAATCTCTCATGGAATCAACATGTTCTCTAGATGGCATCTTTAAGCCCATCTCCGATGACTATTCGTCACTTTCTTTGGATGGCATCTTTAAGACCATCTCCGACAGTCTTATGTCACCATTTCCAAATGGCATTTGCAAGCCCATTCTCGATATTATCAACCAACAATGTTACTTCAGGCGAGTACAAATTTCTGGGCACTCTAGTGTTCAATCATCTTCCACCTTCAGATCACAAAAGGCAGACAAGCCAATCTAAATCTTCAGGTTTAAAAAGATTAAAAGGGGAAGATGTTGTACCCCAAAATTTTCCCTCTCATTTTACTCAAGTCATGCCCATCGAGGCCCTCAAATTGCTTAAGGATGACTAAGAATTGACCAGACAAATTCTCCTCCTAAGGAAGTGAACCTCTAACTAGGGTTTCAATTTTCATTAAGATGTGGGATCTCCAATGGTATCAAATGTTTTCCATGGTCCTAATATGTCTTCAAGATTGTCCATGACAAATTTCATGCTTTGCACTACAAGTTTGCTCAGTCAACTGCTCAAATGCTTGAAAATCAACTGTACTAGGTCAAAAGTCAACTATGGCCCATATACAGTCAAACTTCAAGATTTTTTGTCAACATCAACATTTTGAAGTGATATATATCATTTGATCAAGGGTTGGTCATGATTCCTCAAGAAATGCTCCTAATTTATCAAAAGTCAAAAATTGCTAATTAGGGTTTCTATAGGAAAAGTCAACTGAACTTTGACCAGCCATAAATTTCTCATACTTTATCAAAAATTTTTCCATCAAGGCTCATTTTTAAGAGAACCTAATTCCCTACAACTTCTCTTCATCCCTAAAGTTCAAGAAATGCATCAATTGAAGGATACAAGCTCAGACATTATGGGTCCTTTCAAAAGGTCAACAAAAACACCTTTTGGGTCAAAGCTCCTTACATGAACATGGAAGATCCAATTGAGATGAAATAAAAAGGGTTGTTTAGAGGACACCCTAAGATCACTAAAAAGTCCAGGAACACCGTCATAGAATTAAAATTGAGAGAAATGTGCATTTCTAAAGTTGACCAATTTTTGGAAAAGTGCATGAAGCCAATATTGATCAAACTTGGATTTTTTCTAAATGGGCCTGTCATTTTATGATCCAAACTTGTTTCTAACTTGTTCCACGACCTCTAAACCCATCAATGCCATATTTGGTCATTTATTTTATTTATCTTGATTTTTAGTCATTTAAAATTCAATTTAAATTAAATAAATGATTAAAAATATATAAAGATTGCATGGGATTGGTTTCCAATTAAAAATGAATATATATTCAGTTTATAACAAGGAAATCTCGTGGAAAGAGGTAAGAGATATGATTTGGTCCAAAAAAAAGCAAATATTCACATAATTGGAAATCAAATATTTTTCCATGAAAACCATTGATGTCTCTCCTTAATGCTTACCCTAATTTGATTTACTACTTAACACAAACATCCCAACCTAATAGGATACGCACAAATAGCCTGAAAGAAGCCACACTAAATTGGCAAAAATCCACCAAAGTGGTCAAAACTGAAACACGATTTGTAGAGACTTTCAACTCAAACTAGCAATCATACGTTACTCCTGAAGTTCCCAGAGACCATATCCAATCGTTCTCAACGCTTGCAACATCCCAGATCATCAGATCTTAATCTCACTGTTTGGTAAAATTTCCTTGATCTCAAACTCCCAAAATACTTGATTTAAATCCATACTGATCATATATATGTGTTGCTGCTAATATTTATACGTGTTTGAACGTATTACATGAGAAGCTAGGGCCCAGAATCACGCCATGCCATGGTTGACCTTCGTTAGGGTTTCAAGCTCGAACCTAATGATGCATGAGGATTTAGCAACTTTAGAGACCATAATCATGATCAGGGGACTTTTTTAAGGCATGCTGCATTATTTGTTTTTCGTTTTGTTTGATTTTTCAGGTGACCCCACCAGAGAAGACGGTGGAAACCACCGGCTCCAATGGTTGGACTGGTCGGCCCTGAGTCAAACAGCTAGCGTAGCTTCTAGCCATCATCCCATTGGCTAGATTCAAATGGATGCTCTCTCTCTCTCCGCGTGTGATTGGATCATTTGAAACGCAGGGGGCTCATTGAAGGGTGCGCATTGACAACTCAGAATTTGTCTTATTTTCATATTATAATGTTTTGTTTTATTTATCTGTATGAATGAAAAGAGTGGTTCAATGGTGAGAACGAAGGATGTTAATTCATTACTAGGTGCAAGGGCAGGGGTTAGATCCCTGCCTCTTGCATTTTGCATTTTCCTATTATTTCTTGCAGGATCCAGTACTTTGCCTCCTAGCGTGCACCTCATATATCCCCAGATCCCAACCATTGGATTTTAGTGGATCTACATCCAGCGCTCCTGGAGTGCTTCCCTAGGATGGACCTCCAGAGAATCAACAGCATGTGATTAGGCAGGTGTTAGGCCAACACATCTAGGCCTAGCAACTTTCAGCGCCATACCCCCAGTTGCTTTTCCCGGTTTGTAATAGCTTTAATCAGGGTTTAAATTTCAGCATTTAATTATGTAGCTGCCCCAAGGCATTGTAATAGCTTAGGAATTTTATTTTCTGCAATCTACTTACTGCACCCTACTAAACTGCTTAGATGTATGGCTAATAGGATTTTATGGAAAGATAATGATTAATTGAACATAGCATAACTTAATTCAAAGATAATATATTTGAATCAAGCACAATTTCACACTCGCACCTCTAGGGTACCCACTTTGGTTGCCTTCGAAAAGACAATGGTCAGGTCCCTCGAACGTAGGGATACCCTTAGCAAAGACCCTCGGTTAATGTCATCATAAAGATTATAGTCCCTCAATGTCCATCAGGTTTCCTATGAGAAATGATCTTGTCCCTCGATGTTGCCTATGAATATATGATGACGGTCCCTTTAAATTGCTAAGGTATCCCTACATGTTGCCTTTAATGACTATAGCGATGACCCTACGCTTGTCCCTCAAACATCCAAAGATAGGGATACCTACTCACTAATAGTAGGATAACATTATCTAAAGATTAGGAGGAACAAAACGACCTTTTCGAGTATAAGTAGATAAGTCCTTAGATGCTTGCTCAAAACAACTTTTTGCACCTACACAAAAACATTTCAAAACACTTTCAAAAACATTCTCCTTGTCAACACTCTTGTGGACTGATACAAGAGTTATCATAAAGCGAATCGCCACACTAAGGAATTTTCAAAACTATTTTCAAAATACACAAAGGACAAGAAATTTTAAAAACATGAGCTAAGTATCTAAGATCTCATAGATAACTACGGATGGAAAGGGTGCTAACACCTTCCCTTTCCATATTCTACCCCGCTTACTCAGAAAACTCTCGAAAAGGTATTTTTCTGTTCTTTTCACCCTTTCCTTTGTTGGATAAAAGAAAAGTCGGTGGCGACTCTTGCTTACCGCAACATTTGCAAACACAAACCAGTATAATAGTCGTTTCTGCCACCGTATCATAGCTATGCTCGTGACCAGGGCGTAAAGCTCAATCAGGGGCATTTTCCGCCAATTCCTCCACCAAAATCTCTTTGACGGTAATCCTCATGGACATGGTCCAGATATGGGTTTGCATGATGACATGTTGTCTGTTCATGGTAGTGAGTCTAATTCTTTGGTGATGATCCGAAGTTTTGTCAGCTCGAAGAGAGTTTGAAGGTTGTTGAAGGAGTAAAGATGTATGGTCTGGATATCAATGATTTGAGTTTGGTGTCAGGGGTAAGGGTTCCCCTAAAATTTAAGGTTTTGGTTTTCGACAAGTATATTGGTGTCACTTGTCCCAAAACACATGTCAAATCCTACTACAGGAAGATGTCCGTATACTCGGAAGATGAGAGGTTGTTGATGCATTTCTTCCAAGACAACCTATCTGGGGCGCCTTTGGAATAATATATGTAGTTGGAAAGTTCTCACATCAGGCGCTGGAGAGATTTGGTGGAAGCTTTCCTTGAAAAATATCAATTCAATGTTGATCTGGCGCCACATAGGACTCAATTATAGAGTTTGACACAAAAGTCCGGTGAAAGTTTCAAAGAATATGCTCAGAAGTGGCGTGAACTTGCCGCTAGGGTTTAGCCACCCATGATGGAGAAGGAGATGATTGACCTTTTCACCAATATTCTTCAAGACCATTACTATGTATCTTGTAGTTTGTCTTCTAGCTTTGCCGAGATGGTAACTGTTGGTGAGCGTATAGAAAGTGGATTGAAGTCTGAGAAGATTCAGTCTGTTAATACTAGTGCTTCTACTAGTAGTGGAGGAAAGAAAGTATTCGGCAGTTATCCTAAGAAGAAGGAAGGGGAGACCAATGCTGCATATAGCCTAAGGGACCAGAGGAAAGAGGAACAACATGTTAATGTTGTAATCATCTCTGCTGCTCAACCAGCACTTCAGCAACAGCGTCAGGGTCAACATCAAAGGCAGTAGAATATCCCCAATCAACCGAGAAAGTTTGATCTCGTGCCTATGCCTTATTCTGAAATACTGCAATGCCTTCTCGATAACAATTTGGTTGAGAAAAGGACTATGCCTATTTATACCGGGAAACTCCCTCACAATTATGATGCTAATGCTAGATGCGAATTCCACTTTGGAGGAGTGGGGAAAATAGTGGAAAATTGTTTGGTATTGAAGCATAAAGTTCAAGATTTTCTAGATACAAAGGCTATTCAGTTCGATCCACTGCCATGGCCTAATATTATCCAGAATATGATGTCCCCTAATGCTAGGGAAAGTGTCGGTGTTATCTCTGAATTTGAGGATGTTGATTTGGTTTTGGATGTGAATAGGGTGGTTACTCCTTTATCCTTTCACAAAGAACAGATGTTCAAGAGAGGTGTTTATCCAGGATGCAAATCTGACTATTTTGATTGTATGTTTCAACCCAAGGGTTGTGCCAAGTTTAAAGCGGGTGTAATACCCCAAATTTGTCCTACCCTCTTACTTTTACCTGGCTTACGTATCTCTCATTTTACTCATATACGTAATTCCCATTAGGTCATTTAACAACGCCATTCATTCATTAATCAATAATTTGGCATGGGATCAGAGATCTTGAAGGATTAGGGTTTTACAGTGGTTAACGCATTAATATCCAATAAAGGTCGATTCCTTTTGCAGAGGAATTAAGGTTGTGATCTGTGGTAATTGAGATTTCTTTCTCCTTAAGCTACAAAGCTATTATTTCCATATCAATAGCAGGTCGCAGGGTTTTCCTCTTTAGAGCTATGAATCTAGGGTTTATATCCTATTTTACTCGGGTTTGTCAACATTTTTACTGGATGTTTGATGGATAGAAAAACATGATAAAAGGATGGTGTTATGGATTCATTGTGATCAAGGCATTATTGTCCTCTCAATTGCTTATTTCTTGTAGAGAAATATAATATGGATTTGAGATCGAGGTTAGGAGTTTTGATAAGAAGGCAAGTTGATTTAGGTTTTTGTTTGTTAAGAATTAAAGTCAATTTGGATTCATTGAAACTACTAATTATGCTCAAGATTAATATTAACTCAAGGTTTCAATTTCTTGATTTGGCAATGGTTGATTCAAGATAAAGTTAGAAGATTCATTCATGTGGTTCTCTTGGTGTATAAGTTACGAATTTGCAAAGAATTACAAGTCATAATATCATTCAAGGTTATTCGTTTAGTTTGGTTCATCAAAACTCATCAAGATCCAAGGGTTCACGTTCATTCAATGATATGATCTTTACAAGTTCTAAAACATCACGCATGATTTGTCAAAGGGTTATCCAACTTCATTCTCGTTCATTCAAGGTCATAACCATGCGATTTTCAAGCTATGTTATTGGAGCATTACAAGAGAAAATTACAAAGACAATAGAAAAGAACGATTCATTTACATGGAAAATCTATCCAAAACACATCCATACTGCTATAAATGTTATGAAATATTCCAAGTTTTATTACGTCATCAACTTCATGATATATGCCATGCTTTAATCAATCCTCAATGCTCCATAACCAACCTCCACCTTCAATCTTCTTCACGTTGCTCAAATTCTGAGATCTACATGTACCAACATTTCATGCCCTTCATGTTTCAAACCTTCGTCATAGTCCAAATAATCGGCCGTGTATATTTCAGAAAAATTTAGAAATTAAACAAAGCATCTAGCAGAATTCCAAAATTTACAAATTCCTAATCAACTTCTCAGCAAAAATAATAGTTTTCTAACCAACTACCTAGTTCACAAATCAAAACAGAACTTCATAATAAAACACCCTAATCATAATCTCCAAATATAACCCCTAACTGCCTTAAAAAGAAATTCCAGCCAAGAGAAAAAACATAATTTCTTAACCGAAACAGAACTTCACCCAACCATTTTCCAAACTCCCCTGTAACCGAATCTCAGCATAACAAAAAACTAACCTGCATAAGAAAAACCAACGCAGAGTGAATATCATGCCTTCAGTTATGCTCAACCGAATACATAACCGGTCATGCTAAGCTTGCATCATCAAGTACACCCTGCAGCCAATTACATCACCATGATTGTGCATCCCAAAATCTCATGCTGCCCTGATATAAAGCCTGCATCAAAATTAACATACATTGGCTCCCCAAAAATAGAAAATTAGAGCAGGGTGAGCAGAGCAATGTAACAGAAAACTAGTAGGACTATCCAAAACCAAAAACATAAAACAAATTCCAACCAACTTTGTAACCTCCTAACCTCCTATAACTAACTCACCAACTGTCAAAAGATTTTTCTAATTCCCTAACCACCTAACTAATTTCTAACTAACTGTTTCATAATAACAAACCTGCAGAATTCCAACTTCTAAAACAGAATTTACTAACATCTTATACCAGAATTACAAAACTAACTAATTCAGCTCCTAACCCCTAAGTGTTTTCTCTAACAGAATTTCTACCTCCCTAACTCATACTAATAACTAACGGACAAAAAAAATTGATTTTTAACTGTTTCTAATCATCTCAAAATTCTAACCAACTTCTAACAGAACTTCATAACTAACATTTAACCAACTTTCTACACAACTAACAAGCTTCATAGATTCACAACAGAAGAGATAACAGATAACAGAAAGAGAGACTCACCATAATCGATTCATTAAAAAAACCTCTGAAGAATCACCACAATTTCTCTATGCTTTGTTTCTCATCTTTGAACCTTCCTTATCTTCTCTGCAACATTCTCTATGAACTTCAACCTCTAATTCAAATTCATCCTTCCTTTCAATATGCACTCCTTCTTCAACCTTCAATTATCCATGACTGCTTCACAATCACCTTCACCGCTTCTTAAACTTCCATCTCCAATCTCCAGGACCAATCATCATCCGTGTTCTTCAATAATCGTCATCTTTCAGTTTCTGCATCTTCATCAACATCACAATTCAGAATCAACAACATCAGTATAACACTCAACATCACCAATATTACTGTTGCTACATTGAAACCCAACCAAATGGAAAATGAGGGAGAGGTTTCAGAATCAGAAGCAGAATCATTATTACCTTTCGGAATCGATTATGATGGATCCACAGCGAGGAATATGAGATGATATAATGAGGCGATAAACTTGAAATCAAGAGCGTGCCAGACACGAAGACGTACGATATTGGTGGTGAGCGAATCGGAAATCTAAAGCAGAATGCAATTGATGATGAACGAAGATGGAAACGGTCTCGTGTGATATGAGACGGTGTTGAGGCTTAGGGAACGAAGTCGAGCCCACGACTAAGACGAAGACAGAGGAAGGTTAAGAACACAGAAGTCGCGCCTATGGGAATAACAGTAATCCGGATCAAAGAAGGAGATGAGCAGAACGAAGGCAGAGGGAATCACCGTTGATAGAGGTATCGCGCCGCCGTCGGAAGGACGAAGAAGTCGAGTAGTCCCAATAGTTTCTAACCCTATTCCCATTTCAATTTCACTATTCTCATTTTATTTTTATTTTTTGTTTTTAATAATTCTGAATATAAATAAGTAAATAAAAGTAATTCTAAAAAAAAATTTAATAAAAAAATGCGGAAATATGAAGGATCTAGATTATGAAGTTTGTAGAAGGCCTCACACGCTGGGCCTTCCATTCACACCCCTGGCATGGTCTTCATACCTCTTGGTTTCTTCTTTATTTTCATTTTGTTGTTATAATTTTGAGTAATTAATTTTGATAATTTCTTTCATGATTTTTGGCTGAAGTTTTATGTTGATAATAGTATATTAGTCTCTGACTTAGATATAATTTTCATGATTTTTATGATTAGTTTTAGGATTTAATTGATTAAATGTGGGAAATGGTTATAATTGGGGTGTTCTTGTCGATTCCTTATTCTTGATTTAATTTTATTGGCATGATGAATGTTATAATGGCAAAATTTGATCCTTAGATGCCGAATTAAATTATTGATAGAAATATCATAAAACTTGATAAAAAGAGAATCAAGTGAAGAATTTAAGAGGTTTCAAAGCTAGCTAAGAGCGTAATTTTCATCAAGGTATTTGAGGAAGATTGTTAGTAGAGTTTTCCTATTGCTTCCATGATTTCAAAGAGGCAACAGACCTTCTCCATTCGGTATCGTCATTACCCTATTTTACTCCTCATTTTGCACTCTATTGCATTTCGTTATCGCTTTTCTAGATATCATGTGAAGTAGGAAATAAAGAGCGTGTGCTCGAAGTTGCTGTTTAAAGACCTGTAGCAGGCATTCCACACTTCATTTGCTATATGTGTTGTGCTTGTGTTTGTTTACTTTCTTATTGATCGATGAGTCACTCAATTTAGCAATTGAGATCACGACTTCGCTCTCAGTGCATCATCCCTATAGGATTTTATTGCTTTCCTTTATTTCTTGTCGATCGATGAGTCACTCAATTTAGAAATTGAGATCACGACTTCGCTCTCATTGCATGATCCCTATAGGCTAGTTTTGTTAGACTTTATTTGGAATGCTAACCTAGGCAGGACCTCTTTAGGTGTGCTCTCTTGAGCTTATTAACTTGCTTGCTTTATCCTTGTACATACCATGTTCCCTTAGGATGCGCTTGCTCCGTTCGAACGCAAGTTAAACCTTAGGATGTAAACCATGCATGCTACCATTAGGTATATGTTTCCCTTTCATTCATCCTTGACGTAGGGCTACCATTGTATGATAACACCAGGTTAGAAATAGGCTAGTCTCCCTTAGACTCTTTTCTTCCCCTTTTCGCATCCTTGCATTAAAACAAAAACTCATTTTTTAGCAAATAAAAAACATGCTAATCTCACTTAAACCCTTTTTCAAGGTAATAAAACCCAAATCAATTCAAATCTTTTGTACGCTCGAGCACCTTTCTCTAAAACCCTTTTCAGGTAAGGACATGATTAATTTACTTCTATGCCAACGCATAAGTCTCCAAAGGTCGAGCTGCGGCAGAAGGCGGGATTAACATCGTCCATTAAAAAATATAAACAAACAAAAACATATGAGCCCAAGCGAGCACTACTTTATTTTCCCTACATTTTTTTCCTCATTTATTTTACATGCATTCTCCTCTCAGTAGTATAGTAAACAGTAAGCATAGATTAAACACACCCATAAGATAGATAACAAGAGTGGACACCATAGATTACTACGGGCACGTGGGATGCTAATACCTTCCCCTCGCGTAACAGACTCCCTTGCCCGATCTCTCGGTCGCAATACCGTGACTTCTCCCTTCTCAGGTTTTCTCGATGTTTACCTTTCCCTACAAGTGGGATAAAATACGTTCGATAGCGACTTCATTGTTTGATGATTTTCAGCCGGTTGTTTCAGTTGGCGACTTCACTGGGGATTAGGTCGACCAAATGCTGGTCCATCATGGAGTCGCTCCTAGCTCTTGCTTTCATTTCTTTGGGTGTTTATTTTTATGCTTTCAGTTTATTCACTCATTTTGTATATACTTGAGCATATGTATGCATTGCATTTTACTGTCTTCCATATATTACTATTGTACTGGATCTGCTTCTTATTGGGTGGGTGTTACTATTGAGGTAAAAGGCCCAATACCTAGGTCAGAGTTATATACCATAGGAACCCTAGGAATAGAGTGGAACATGAACGACTAGTTGACTTAGGTCTCACTACCGCCGCTATGTCGTCCACGCTCAGGTGAGGTACAAATGAGAGGTTATCGTTTTAACATAGGTGACACGGCGATAGTTTTTCAGGAGTACCCTCGATTCTGAGTTACCATTTCCTTACCTTGACCTAGTCTTCACCCGTGAGTGGGGAGGGAATCATTATTACAGGTACAGTTGGTGACTATGTTCAGACGGTTACTCATGTTCAGATGATTGCTCATATTCATATGGTGACTATGCTCAGATGGTGATTATTGGTTCTAATGGTTATGTTCTGTATTTCTGTTGGTGACTTATTCAGATGCTATATTCTGTTGGTAACTGTATGGTTCTCAGATTTATTTTCTGAGTTCCTGACTTGTGTACCTGGATATTTATTCGATCCTTCGATCTTGGTATTCCCAGCATATTCAGAAAATTCTCAACAGTATCCAATGTTCTAGAAGCCTTGACCACGTACAATAGGAGATCTACATGGTACTTGGTTCTTACATGTGCGGAAGCTATGCCGGACCTTTGATCTGATGATACTCATATGGTTCAAAACAGTGCAACAATCATATTCAGAAATGATGGAACCTTGATCCCATTTGATCCCATTCCTTTGCATACATAACAGGGTTAACCACATGCTTAACATACATGTTCTGTTATTTCGAGGGAATCACGTTTGCAAGTCTTGTGATAAACTCTTCCATCCCTTACTTGCGCAAAATCAAAATCAAAGCACGTAAGTTCCTTGGAAATGACAGAACATGACTTGGCATTCATTCATGCACCCCATGCATATTCATGCATTCATAATAGGTACTCGAAGATTGGAGATTCTTACTCAGACCACGTGTTCTCCTAAAAGGTTCAACTTGATTTTTATTGTCACATGTTCAAAGATCAGTTATGGAATAACTCCGAGTGGTACATGCAAGCTTTGGCCCGTGGTCAGAAATTTCTTCGAACATGAAGATAATTGATTGAATACTCAGATGAGCCAGGTCATGAATGCTCTGATAATGATGTCAACAATCTTGCACTTATTACTGCAGCAGGTCCCCTCTTCCCCTCACCTTTTGGGAATCGCTTTCAACCATGGAGTGCTACATAATCTTGAGTTCTTGGAGCATCTTGTCGGTAGATGGTTCACATTTACTGTGGGATCTTATATCAATGCTTCATTCTTGTTGATACCAACGTCAGACATGGTTACTACGCTGGAGCATCCGACTATTCATTCAGGGGCATTCTCCATAACTTTGTGTTCCCTAATTTGTTCAAACAACAGCCAGTCTTTGTTCCCCTAGTGAATTCATGGGGCAAAGCTTCTAAGCAAAGACAGAAAATGCCTGATGAGCATGCTGATACAAGACCAATGCATTACATCCTATTAGTTTCAACTATGATCTTTGGGGTCCTCCTCCCACAAACATCTCTTCTGATTGCGATACGCATGCTAGATGTATCCCCTATTCTGGGGCACCCGGTTTCGATATTGAAAATTGCGAAAGGGTTTGAGGTATAAAGGCCAGCACCTGTCTGGCGTCTGTTCCAAAAGTCCAATTCTTATTTGTCCAATTTCCATGATCTTTCTCACGAGTTGGATGTCTCTGTTGTTATGATAGAAGACAAACTGTATTATTTCTATATGGTGTAATACGCTTGGTGATGCAGTTTGTACCGATTCGCTTGGTAAAGAATTCATTCGTTCTCCTGAAATAATCCTCTATGCATATTATATTGGGGCACCTAGCCATTCGATTGGAGGTATGTCATCAAGAGACAGAGTCCAAGATAAGATCAATTCAAAAATTGTCATGCTCACATCAGATCTAAAGGGAAATCCTCCCTCCCATACAAGCATGAAGACTACAAAAAGTCGTCAGAATCAAGAAATCCATACGAAGTCAAGTCTCCTCAATAATGGCAACCATTGGTTCTCTTTGGTTCATTTTCATTTGCAATCTTGCTTGTTTGTTTAAACATTTCCTGTATATAGAAACTTGTCT
Source organism: Vicia faba (assembly GCA_948472305.1). Taxonomy (NCBI): domain Eukaryota; kingdom Viridiplantae; phylum Streptophyta; class Magnoliopsida; order Fabales; family Fabaceae; genus Vicia; species Vicia faba. Next base: position 552,256,151 of record OX451737.1, on the reverse strand, counting down.
ATTTTTGAATGAAAATCTTAATGCAATAATTATGCATGTCTTGAAGTGTTCTTTTGTTTTTATTCATTCATTCGTTATCACTCTTTAAATGTTTTTCTTGCATATTGATGCCAAAATTCCTAGTCTTGTGCTTAGGTAAAGATTGGAAGGAGGATGAAGATAATCTAAAAATGCAAAAATCTCTGGTTGGTACGCTTTTGAGTAAGACCCTGCTGATGATGTACATGCCTTGTTTCAATTCCTAAACACCAGAGATATAAGGGAGATATACCCTCGTTAACCCCTCTGAGCCTTCAAAGTAGGAATTTCTTTTCTGTTTAGAAAAAACCCTCATTTTAACCCTGGGGTGGGTAGTGTTCAGTTGATCTGATCAAGCATTCAGAACTCATCAAGAGTGTTCATCCAAGGATACAACAATGGTTATCCATCAAAAGGTTGAGGAAAGCAAAAACCACAATGTTTAACCCTCATCTATCAACAACGTGCATCTATTGACTATATCCCAATAGGTATCTTTCGCACATCAGGAGGTCAACAAATGACGATACTATAATGGCTATCCATCATCTACTAAAGACTCAGGCAGTCACGATCACTTCCAACAAATCAAAACAATGCAAAGATCAATGACTTGTTCAAAGTGGAAATACGAATAAGAAAGAAACAAAAATCCCCGCTAAGGCGAAACTTGAAAACAAGTCGCTTAGGAAAAAGTTGGGGCATCCCGCTAGACTTCCAAATCAAAATTCAAAAGAATTTGTCCAGGAAAAAATTAGGGAAAGCAAGAAAGAAATTGAAAAAGCCTAAAAGGCGAGAAAATGATTACTAATGAAAATCCTCATCAAAGAACAAAGTCGTCTGATGAGACACCAAAAGTAAGAGGTGAAGCGACTTTCATGTCCAAGAAACCTTAGTGGCTCCTCAACCATCACAAACTCTTATCGAGAGATGAATGCTTGTATCAGGTCAACTGAACATAGGAATGGAGAACATCATGGAGAATGGGTGGGCACCAAATACTTTTTAGCCTTAAATCCTTTTTTCTAAAACCGTGAACCAGGCCACGTTACAACCCATAAAAGTCCTAATTGAAGCATGGGTCAATTTGAAAGCGTGCTACAACGAGATAGCGTTTAACTGACTCCTAAGAGGTATGTTTGAATATCTTTGTTGGCATCATGTGCTTGCATTATCTTTCATAAAAAAGAATTTTCAAATGTTTCTCTCTAGCTAGTGGCTTGTACACAACAAAGTTGTGACGTCATTTCATTCAAAGTTTTTCAAACTTCAAGACTTACATATGTGTTGCATTAGATTTATCACTCTCATAATAAACATTCTTCTGCATACAAAACAACTGATCGACATCAAGTAAGTTTACACAATGAACAATCGGTAAAGAGCTCAATCTTGTAAGAGAAGAGAGGCTCGAATACCCTGTTGAAGCAAGAGTCAGCTGCCACAAGAGAAATCACTTATCCGGGGGCATGATAAGCTTTTGTCAAGAGACAACATCTTGGTGCTTCACAGTCTGAGTACCATTCAGGGATGAAGTTAGCAGAGTCCGCCAATATGGGGCAAGTAAGTAGAGAGTCGATCTCTCCAAGCTAAGCCAAGTCTGGGGCATCCCCTAAAAGCTGTCAATCAGAGGCTATCACGTCAATAAATCTCCTCAAGCTCAACCAATCAGAGGTTATCACGTCGATAAAAACCCTCAAGCTTAACCAATCAGAGGCTATCACATCAATAAATCTACTCAAGCTCGATCAATCAGGGGCTATCACATTGATAAATCTATTCAGAATTCATTCAACCTGGGGCAATTACGTCGAGATTAGGAAAATCTCTCCATGAAAGTTGTAATAAAAGTAGTTTATTTCGTGACTTAAGACATTGGGGCAGGCCACTTCATATCATATTGTGGCACGAATCTTCTAGTCTTCTATTCAACATAGATCTTCTCAGAGATTCTCTAGACAGGGGCACTCCTCATCAGTACTTTCAAAGTTGCTCAAGCCAGTTATGTTGCACGAGACCACTACGACCAGCTAAAAGCGTCATAACGGTCACCCTGGCCTAGCCAGCGCATAAAGCCGCCTTCATCTGACACATAATACTTCAAAACTGATTCCCCAAGTGAATTCAGAAAGTTAGGAATTGTCGTTTGGCTCGGCACGCGCAAGTGCACCCCCAATGGAGCTAATCGAGAACTTCCCCAATGGAGCTAAACCAGGACATTCGCAGAGCTAAACCGGGGCATTAGTAGGTTTCCATGCCCATCTCTTATCCCTAAGTGATTCAAGAGATAATTCCCCAGTGTGCATAAACTTGGGGCATGTATTCGGAGAGATTCACATGATGTTCAATATCCATTCTTCGGCACATTCAGTTCCATCATGCTCTCAAAGGTTCAGGATATATGGAAGTCTGTCCATATTATCTCCTCCCCAACAGTACGATTCAGAATTCAGCGGCTTATCTGAAGACTCGCTTCGACAACAACTCAGTCTCCAGCAGAGTCATCAATAATATTCGGTATCATGGGCTCCCCAATGCAAATTCTTATCAGTATCCCCAATGAACTTTGGCACTGCAGACTTCCAGTGCCAATATGTATTGGTATCTCCAGTGATGAGCAATGGTTCCTAGCAAGCTTTCGCTTATCCCCATGAAGTTTATTTATTCGCATTGCATATAGTTATCATTACATAACATTGCATCCTAAAAAGCATGTACCTGATCCATCAGAATGGATCTTTGCGGCAAAAGAAATTCAAGCATGCATACGAAGCATAAGCCAGATCAGGTATCTTACACAAAAGACCTGAATCATTCATGGACAAAAATACGTCCCTGCAAGAGGATATCATGCCCAAAATCCCCAGTCGATGACCTTCACCTTTTCAATGCCCAGCAAAATCAATACACTTTGACATTCCAGACCCAGTTTTCTTCTGGTAGCCAACTCTTGTTTGACAAATAATTCAAATTCCTAAATACTCGTCTGTATCTTCTTTCAATACTCGTCCGTATTGATTCAAACACTCGTTTGTGTTTAACCTTTTGATACTCGTCTGTATCTCCTTTCAATACTCGTATGTATTGATTCAAAAACTCGTCCGTGTTTAACCTTTTGATACTCGCCTGTATCTTCTTTCAATACTCGTCCGTATTGATTCAAACACTCGTCCGTGTTTAACCTTTTGATACTCGTCCGTATCTCCTTTCAATACTCGTCCGTATTGATTCAAACACTCGTCCGTGTTTAACCTTTTGATACTCATTCGTATCTTCTTTCAATACTCATCCGTATTGATTCAAACACTCGTCCATGTTTAACCTTTAGATACTCGTCCGTATCTCCTTTCAATACTCGTCCGTATTGATTCAAACACTCGTTTGTGTTTAACCTTTTGGTACTCGCCTGTATCTTCTTTCAATACTCGTCCGTATTGATTCAAACACACGTCCGTGTTTAACCTTTTGATACTTGTATGTATCTTCTTTCAATACTCGCCCGTATTGATTCATACACTCGTCCGTGTTTAACCTTTCTTGATACTCGTCCATATCGATTCAAACACTCGCCCGTGTTGTACTTTCCTTGTATTGGCATGACGCTACGTTACAAGTCTGATCTCTTGCTTGTATTGGCATGACGCTATGTTACAAGTCCAATCCTTTCCTTGTATTGGAATCATGCTACGTTACAAGTCTTCTCTGCCCTTGTGTTTGTATCATACTACCTCCCTTTTAATCGTCGTATCCTAATCGATGTATTCCTGTTAGCCGTTGTGTCCTGATCGATGTCTTCCTCTTTGTTATCGTTCCGTGACCAATACCTCCACCTTCTTAGAACCTGAGATCGCCTCTTGGCTAGGTTCTTCCCAATACCATCACCGTTGAACCTGAGATTGCCTCTTGGCTAGGTTCTTCCCATAGATCACCGTCGAACCTGAGATTTCCTCTTGGCTAGGTTCTTTCCTTAGATCATCGTCGAACCTGAGATCGCTCGTAGGCTAGGTTCTTCCCATAGATCATCGTCGAACCTGAGATCGCCTCTTGGCTAGGTTATTCCTTAGATCATCATCGAACCTGAGATCGCCTCTTTGATAGGTTCTTCTCTCAAATCATCGTCGAACCTGAGATCGCCTCTTGGCTAGGTTCTTTCCATATATCTTGTCTTAGAACCTGAGGTCGCCCTTAGGCTAGGTTCTCTGTCAAATCACTCTCATGTTTAACCTTAGGATCGTAGGTCGCCCGTATACCTTGTCCGCTGTCTTTTCATACCAACCATTTGTCTTGTATTGGCATCACTCCATGTTACAAGTCCAATCTCCATCTCTTCATTGAAAATACAAAAGAATTCTTTCCCCCAACAGATATCAAAATAAATAAAAAAGAAACACTTACACTTTCTCCCAGAACAAATATTTGGCATTGGTATTTAATCATCTTCTATCTCGAACTTCCGAAAGGTACGCGCCAATCGTACTTTCAAGTATAAGACAATTAAATAGGGGCAGCTGTAATACCCCAAATTTGTTCTACCCTCTTACTTTTACCTGGCTTACGCATCTCGCATTTTACTCATATACATAATTCCCATTAGGTCATTTAACAACGCCATTCATTCATTAATCAATAATTTGGCATCTGATCATAGATCTTGAAGGATTAGGGTTTTACAGTGGTTAAGGCGTTCATATCCAATAAAGGTCGATTCCTTTTGCAGAGGCATTAAGGTTGTGATCTGTGGTTATTGAGATTTCTTTCTCCTTAAGCTACAAAGCTATTATTTCCATATCAACAGCAGGTCGCAGGGTTTTCCTTTTTAGAGCTATGAATATATGGTTTATATCCTATTTTACTCGGGTTTGTCAACATTTTTACTGGATGTTTGATGGATAGAAAAACATGATAAAAGTAGGGTGTTGTGGATTCATTGTGATCAAGGCATTATTGTCCTCTCAATTGCTTATTACTTGTAGAGATATATAATATGGATTTGAGATCGAGGTTAGGAGTTTTGATAAGAAGGCAAGTTGATTTAGGTTTTTGTTTGTTAAGAATTAAAGTCAATTTGGATTCATTGAAACTACTAATTATGCTCAAGATTAATATTAACTCAAGGTCTCAATTTCGTGATTTGGCAATGGTTGATTCAAGATAAAGTTAGAAGATTCGTTCATGTGGTTCTCTTGGTGTACAAGTTACAAATTTGCAAAGAATTACAAGTCCTAACATCATTCAAGGTTATTCTTTTAGTTTGGTTCATCAAAACTCATCAAGATACAAGGGTTCATGTTCATTCAATGATATGATCTTTACAAGTTCTAAAACATCACGCATGATTTGTCAAAGGGTTATCCAACTTCATTCTCGTTCATTCAAGGTCATAACCATGCAATTTACAAGCTATGTTATTGGAGCATTACAAGAGAAAATTACAAAGACAATAGAAAAGAACGATTCATTTACATGGAAAATCTATCTAAAACACATCCATACTGCTACAAATGTTATGAAAGATTTCAAGTTTCATGCCGTCATCAACTTCATGATATATGCCATGCTTTAATCAATCCTCAATGCTCCATAACCAACCTCCACCTTCAATCTTCTTCAAATTGCTCAAATTCTGAGATCTACATTTACCAACATTTCATTCCCTTCATGTTTCAAACCTTCGTCATAGTCCAAATAATCAACCCTGCATATTTCAGAAAAAATTAGAAATTAAACAAAGCATCTAGCAGAATTCCAAATTTTACAAATTCGTAATCAACTTCTCAGAAAAAATAACAGTTTTCTAACCAACTACCTAGTTCACAAATCAAAACAGAACTTCATAACAAAACACCCTAACCAGAATCTCCAAATATAACCCCTAACTGCCTTAAAAAGAAATTGCAGCCAAGAGAAAAAACAGAATTTCTTAACCAAAATAGAACTTCACCCAACCATTTTCCAAACTCCCCTGTAACCGAATCCCAACTTAACAAAATACTATCCTGCATAAGAAAAACCAACACAGAGTGAATGTCATGCCTCCAGTTCTTCTCAACCGAATACATAACTGGTCATGCTAAGCTTGCATCATCAAGTATAACCTGCAGCCAATTACATCACCATGAATGTGCATCCGGAAACCTCATGCTGCCCTGATATATAGCCTGCATCAAAATTAACATATATTGGCTCCCAAAAAACAAAAAATCAGAGCTGGGTGAGCAGAGCAATGTAACAGAAAACCAGCAGGACTATCCAAAACCAAAAACATAAAACAAATTCCAACCAACTTTCTAACCTCCTAACCGCCTATAACTAACTCACCAACTGTCAACGGATTTTGCTAATTCCCTAACCACCTAACTAATTTCCAACTAACTATTTCATAACAACCAACCTGCAGAGTTCCAACTTCCAAACAGAATTTACTAACAGCTTATACCAGAATTACAAAACTAACTAATTCAGTTCCTAACCCCTAAGCGTTTTCTCTAACAAAATTTCTACCTCCCTAACTCATACTAACAACTAACGAAAAACAAAAATTGATTTTTAACAGTTTCTAACTATCTCAAACCTCTAACCAACTTCTAACAGAACTTCATAACTAACCTTTAAACAACTTTCTACACAACTAACAAACTTCATAGATTCACAACAGAAGAGATAACAGTTCACAGAAAGAGAGACTCACCACAATCGATTCATTAAAAAAAACCTCTGAAGAATCACCACAATTTCTCTATGCTTTCTTTCTCATCTTTGAACCTTCCTTATCTTCTCTACAACATTCTCTCTGAACTTGAACCCCTAATTCACCTTCATCCTTCCTTTCAATATGCACTCCTTCTTCAACATTCAATTCTCCATGACTGCTTCACAATCACCTTCACTGCTTCTTGAACTTCCATCTCCAATCTCCAGGACCAATCATCATCCGTGTTCTTCAGCAATCATCATATTTCAGTTTCTTCATCTTCATCAACATCACAATTCAGAATCAACAACATCAACATAACACTCATCATCACCAATATTACTGTTGCTACATTGAAACACAACCAAATGGAAAATGAGGGAGATGTTTCGGAATCAGAAGCAGAATCACTATTACCTTTCGGAATCAAGTCTGATGGATCCACAGCGAGGAAGATGAGATGATATGATGAGGCGATAAACTTGAAATCAAGAGCGTGCCAGACACGAAGACGTACGATGTTGGGAGTGAGCGAATCGGAAATCTAAAGAAGAATGCGATTGATGATGAATGAAGATGGAAACGGTCTTGTGTGATGTGAGCCGATACTGAGGCTTAGGGAACGAAGTCGAGCCCACGACTAAGACGAAGACAAAGGAAGGTTAAGAACACCGAAGTCGTGCCATTGGGAATAACAGTAATCTGGATCAAAGAAGGAGACGAGTGGAACGAAGGCAGAGGGAATCGCTGTTGATAGAAGTATCGCGCCGCCGTTGGAAGGACGAAGAAGTCGAGTAGTCCCAATAGTTTCTAACCCTATTCCCATTTCAACTTCACTATTCTCATTTTATTTTTATTTTTTGTTTTTAATAGTTCTGAATATAAATAAGTAAATAAAAGTAACGCTGGAAAGTTTTTGAATAAAAAATGCTGAAATATGAAGGATCTGGATTATTAAGTTTGTAGCGGGCCTCACACGTTGGGCCTTCCATTCACACCCCTGGCATGGTCTTCATACCTCCTGGTTTCTTCTTTATTTTCATTTTGTTGTTATAATTTTGAGTAATTAATTTTGATAATTTCTTTCATGATTTTTGGCTGAAGTTTTGGTTTGATAATAGTATATTAGTCTCTGACTTAGATATAATTTTTCATGATTTTTATGATTATTTTTAGGATTTAATTGATTAAATGTGGGAAATGGTTATAATTGGGGTGTTCTTGTCGATTTCTTATTCTTGATTCAATTTTCTTGGCATGATGAATGTTATAATGGCAAAATCTGATCCTTAGATGTCGAATTAAATTATTGATAAAAATCTCATAAAACTTGATAAAAAGAGACTCAGGTGAAGAATTTAAGAGGTTTCAAAGCTAGCTAAGAGCGTAATTTTCATCAAGGGATTTGAGGAAGATTGCTAGTAGAGTTTTCCTATTGCTTGCATGATTTCGAAGAGGCAACAGACATTCTCCGTTCAATATCGTCACAACCCTATTTTACTCCTCATTTCGCACTCTATTGCATTTCGTTATCGCTTTTCTAGATAGCATGTGAAGTAGGAAATAAAGAGCATGCACTCGAAGTCGTTGTTTAAAGACCTGTAGCAGGCATTCTGCGCTTCATTTGCTATATGTGTTGTGCTTGTGTTTGTTTACTTTCTTGTTGATCGATGAGTCACTCAATTTAGCAATTGAGATCACGACTTCGCTCCCAGTGCATGCTCCTTATATGATTTTATCGCTTTCCTTTATTTCTTGCAAATCAATGAGTCACTCAATTTAGAAATTGAGATCACGACTTCTCTCTCATTGCATGCTCCCTATAAGATAGTTTTGTTAGACTTTCTTTGGCATGCTAACCTAGGCAGGACCTCTTTAGGTGTGCTCTCTTGAGCTTATTAACTTGCTTGCTTTATCCTTGTACATACCATGTTCCCTTAGGATGCGCTTGCTCCGTTCGAACGCAAGTTAAACCTTAGGATGTAAACCATGCATGCTACCATTAGGTAGACGTTTCCCTTTCATTCATCCTTGACGTAGGGCTACCATTGTATGATAACACCAGGTTAGAAATAGGCTAGTCTCCCTTAGACTCTTTTCTTCCCCTTTTCGCATCCTTGCATTAAAACAAAAACTCATTTTTTAGCAAATAAAAAACATGCTAATCTCACTTAAACCCTTTTTCAAGGTAATAAAACCCAAATCAATTCAAATCTTTTGTACGCTCGAGCACCTTTCTCTAAAACCCTTTTCAGGTAAGGACATGATTAATTTACTTCTATGCCAATGCATAAGTCTCCAAAGGTCGAGCTGCGGCAGAAGGCGGGATTAACATTGTCCATTAAAAAATATAAACAAACAAAAACATATGAGCCAAACTACGGTAGCTCTGATTCCTCAAAATGATACGTAGGCATTGGGGTAGGGCCCAAGCGAGCACTACTTTATTTTCCATACATTTTTTTCCTCATTTCTTTTACATGCATTCTCCTTTCAGTAGTATAGTAAACAGAAAGCATAGATTAAACACACCCATAAGATAGACAACAAGAGTGGACACCATAGATTACTACGGGCACGTGGGATGCTTATACCTTCCCCTCGCGTAACAGACTCCCTTACCCGATCTCTCGGTCGCAATACCGTGACTTCTCCCTTCTCAGGTTTTCTCGATGTTTACCTTTCCCTACATGTTGGATAAAATACGTTCGATAGCGACTTCATTGTTTGATGATTTTCAGCCGGTTGTTTCAGTTGGCGACTTCACTAGGGATTAGGTCGACCAAATGCTGGTCCATCATGGAGTCGCTCCTAGCTCTTGCTTTCATTTCTTTGGGTGTTTATTTTTATGCTTTCAGTTTATTCACTCATTTTGTATATACTTGAGCATATGTATGCATTGCATTTTACTGTCTTCCATATATTACTATTGTACTGGATCTGCTTCTTATTGGGTGGGTGTTACTATTGAGGTAAAAGGCCCAATACCTAGGTCAGAGTTATATACCATAGGAACCCTAGGAATAGAGTGGAACATGAACGACTAGTTGACTTAGGTCTCACTACCGCCGCTATGTCGTCCACGCTCAGGTGAGGTACAAATGAGGGGTTATCGTTTTAACATAGGTGACACGACGATAGTTTTTCAGGAGTACCCTCGATTCTGAGTTACCATTTCCTTACCTTGACCTAGTCTTCACCCGTGAGTGGGGAGGGAATCATTATTATAGGTACAGTTGGTGACTATGTTCAGACGGTTAATCATGTTCAGATGATTGCTCATATTCAGATGGTGACTATGCTCAGATGGTGACTATTGGTTCTAATGGTTATGTTCTGTATTTCTGCTGGTGACTTATTCAGATGCTATATTCTATTGGTAACTGTATGGTTCTCAGATTTATTTTCTGAGTTCCTGACTTGTGTACCTGGATATTTATTCGATCCTTCGATCTTGGTATTCCCAGCATATTCAGAAAATTCTCAACAGTATCCAATGTTCTAGAAGCCTTGACCACGTACAATAGGAGATCTACATGGTACTTGGTTCTTACATGTGCGGAAGCTATGCCGGACCTTTGATCTGATGATACTCATATGGTTCAAAACAGTGCAACAATCATATTCAGAAATGATGGAACCTTGATCCCATTTGATCCCATTCCTTTGCATACATAACAGGGTTAACCACATGCTTAACATACATGTTCTGTTATTTCGAGGGAATCACGTTTGCAAGTCTTGTGATAAACTATTCCATCCCTTACTTGCGCAAAATTAAAATCAAAGCACGTAAGTTCCTTGGAAATGACAGAACATGACTTGGCATTCATTCATGCACCCCATGCATATTCATGCATTCATAATAGGTACTCAAAGATTGGAGATTCTTACTCAGACCACGTGTTCTCCTAAAAGGTTCAACTTGATTTTTACTGTCACATGCTCAAAGATCAGTTATGGAATAACTCCAAGTGGTACATGCAAGCTTTGGCCCGTGGTCAGAAATTTCTTCGAACAGGAAGATAATTGATTGAATACTCAGATGAGCCAGGTCATGAAAGCTCTGATAATGATGTCAACAATCTTGCACTTATTACTGCAGCAGGTCCCCTCTTCCCCTCACCTTTTGGGAATCACTTTCAACCATGGAGTGCTATATAATCTTGAGTTCTTGGAGCATCTTGTCGGTAGATGGTTCACATTTACTGTGGGATCTTATATCAATGCTTCATTATTGTTGATACCAACGTCAGACATGGTTACTACGCTGGAGCATCCGACTATTCATTCAGGGGCATTCTCCATAACTTTGTGTTCCCTAATTTGTTCAAACAACAGCCAGTCTTTGTTCCCCTAGTGAATTCATGGGGCAAAGCTTCTAAGCAAAGACAGAAAATGCCTGATGAGCATGCTGATACAAGACCAATGCATTACATCCTATTAGTTTCAACTATGATCTTTGGGGTCCTCCTCCCACAAACATCTCTTCTGATTGCGATACGCATGCTAGATGTATCCCCTATTCTGGGGCACCCGGTTTCGATATTGAAAACTACGAAAGGGTTTGAGGTATAAAGGCCAGCACCTGTCTGGCGTCTGTTCCAAAAGTCCAATTCTTATTTGTCCAATTGCCATGATCTTTCTCACGAGTTGGATGTCTCTGTTGTTATGATAGAAGACAAAATGTATTATTTCTATATGGTGTAATACGCTTGGTGATGCAGTTTGTACCGATTCGCTTGGTAAAGAATTCATTCGTTCTCCTGAAATAATCCTCTATGCATATTATATTGGGGCACCTAGCCATTCGATTGGAGGTATGTCATCCAGAGACAGAGTCCAAGATAAGATCAATTCAAAAATTGTCATGCTCACATCAGATCTAAAGGGAAATCCTCCCTCCCATACAAGCATGAAGACTACAGAAAGTCGTCAGAATCAAGAAATCCATACGAAGTCAAGTCTCCTCAATAATGGCAACCATTGGTTCTCTTTGGTTCATTTTCATTTGCATTCTTGCTTGTTTGTTTAAACATTTCCTGTATATAGAAACTTGTCTATTTTTGAATGAAAATCTTAATGAAATAATTATGAATGTCTTGAAGTGTTCTTTTGTTTTTATTCATTCATTCGCTATCACTCTTTAAATGTTTTTCTTGCATATTGATGCCAAAATTCCTAGTCTTATGCTTAGGTAAAGATTGGAAGGAGGATGAAGATAATCTAAAAATGCAAAAATCTCTGGTTGGTACGCTTTTGAGTAAGACCCTGCTGATGATGTACATGCCTTGTTTCAATTCCTAAACACCGGAGATATAAGGGAGATATACCCTTGTTAACCACTCTGAGCCTTCAAAGTAGGAATTTCTTTTCTGTTTAGAAAAAACCCTCATTTTAACCCTGGGGCGGGTAGTGTTCAGTTGATCTGATCAAGCATTCAGAACTCATCAAGAGTGTTCATCCAAGGATACAACAATGGTTATCCATCAAAAGGTTGAGGAAAGCCAAAACCACAATGTTTAAACCTCATCTATCAACAACGTGCGTCTATTGACTATATCCCAATAGGTATCTTTCGCACATCAGGAGGTCAACAAATGACGATACTATAATGGCTATCCATCATCTACTAAAGACTCAGGCAGTCACGATCACTTCCAACAAATCAAAACAATGCAAAGATCAATGACTTGTTCAAAGTGGAAATACGAATAAGAAAGAAACAAAAATCGCCGCTAATTCGAAACTTGAAAACAAGTCGCTTAGGAAAAAGTTGGGGCATCCCGCTAGACTTCCAAATCAAAATTCAAAAGAATTTGTCCAGGAAAAAATTAGGGAAAGCAAGAAAGAAATTGAAAAAGCCTAAAAGGCGAGAAAATGATTACTAATGAAAATCCTCATCAAAGAACAAAGTCGTCTGATGAGACACCAAAAGTAAGAGGTGAAGCGACTTTCATGTCCAAGAAACCTTAGTGGCTCCTCAACCATCACAAACTCTTATCGAGAGATGAATGCTTGTATCAGGTCAACTGAACATAGGAATGGAGAACATCATGGAGAATGGGTGGGAACCAAATAATTTTTAGCCTTAAATCCTTTTTTCTAAAACCGTGAACCAGGCCACGTTACAACCCATAAAAGTCCTAATTGAAGCATGGGTCAATTTGAAAGCGTGCTACAATGAGATAGTGTTTAACTGACTCCTAAGAGGTATGTTTGAATATCTTTGTTGGCATCATGTGCTTGCATTATCTTTCATAAAAAATAATTTGCAAATGTTTCTCTCTAGCTAGTGGCTCGTACACAACAAAGTTGTGACGTCATTTCATTCAAAGTTTTTCAAACTTCAAGACTTACATATGTGTTGCATTAGAGTTATCACTCTCATAATAAACATTCTTCTGCATACAAAACAACTGGTCGACATAAAGTAAGTTTACACAATGAACAATCGGTAAAGAGCTCAATCTTGTCAGAGAAGAGAGGCTCGAATACCCTGTTGAAGCAAGAGTCAGCTGCCACAAGAGAAATCACTTATCCGGGGGCATGTTAAGCTTTTGTCAAGAGACAACATCTTGGTGCTTCACAGTCTGAGTACCATTCAGGGATGAAGTTAGCAGAGTCCGCCAATCTGGGGCAAGTAAGTAGAGAGTCGATCTCTCCAAGCTAAGCCAAGTCTGGGGCATCCCCTCAAAACTGTCAATCAGAGGCTATCACGTCAATAAATCTCCTCAAGCTCAACCAATCAGAGGTTATCACGTCGATAAAAACCCTCAAGCTTAACCAATCAGAGGCTATCACATCGATAAATCTACTCAAGCTCGATCAATCAGGGGCTATCACATTGATAAATCTATTCAGAATTCATTCAACCTGGGGCAGTTACGTCGAGATTAGGAAAATATCTCCATGAAAGTTGTAATCAAAGTAGTTTATTTCGTGACTCAAGACATTGGGGCAGGCCACTTCATATCATATTGTGGCACAAATCTTCTAGTCTTCTATTCAACATAGATCTTCTCAGAGATTCTCTAGACAGGGGCATTCCTCATCCGTACTTTCAAAGTTGCTCAAGCCAATTATGTTGCACGAGACCACTACGACCAGCTAAAAGCGTCATAACGGTCACCCTGGCCTAGCCAGCGCATAAAGCCGCCTTCATCTGACACATAAAACTTCAAAACTGATTCCCCAAGTGAATTCAGAAAGTTAGGAATTGTCGTTTGGCTCGGCACGCGCAAGTGCACCCCCAATGGAGCTAATCGAGAACTTCCCCAATGGAGATAAACCGGGACATTCGCAGAGCTAAACCGGGGCATTAGTAGGTGTCCATGCCCATCTCTTATCCCTAAGTGATTCAAGACATAATACCCCAGTGTGCATAAACTTGGGGCATGTATTCGGAGAGATTCACATGATGTTCAATATCCATTCTTCGGCACATTCAGTTCCATCATGCTCTCAAAGGTTCAGGATATATGGAAGTCTGTCCAGATTATCTCCTCCCCAACAGTACGATTCAGAATTCAGCGGCTTATCTGAAGACTCGCTTCGTCAGCAACTCAGTCTCCAGCAGAGTCATCAATAATATTCGGTATCATGGGCTCCCCAATGCAAATTCTTATCAGTATCCCCAGCGAACTTTGGCACTGCAGACTTCCAGTGCCAATATGTATTGGTATCTCCAGTGATGAGCAATGGTTCCCAGCAAGCTTTCGCTTATCCCCATGAAGTTTATTTATTCGCATTGCATATAGTTATCATTACATAACATTGCATCCTAAAAAGCGCGTACCTGATCCATCAGAATGGATCTTTGCGGCAAAAGAAATTCAAGCATGCATACGAAGCATAAGCCAGATCAGGTATCTTACACAAAAGACCTGAATCATTCATGGACAAAAATACGTCCCTGCAAGAGGATATCATGCCCAAAATCTCCAGTCGATAACCTTCACCTTTTCAATGCCCAGCAAAATCAATACACTTTGACATTCCAGACCCAGTTTTCTTCTGGTAGCCAACTCTTGTTTGACAAATAATTCAAATTCCTAAATACTCGTCTGTATCTTCTTTCAATACTCGTCCGTATTGATTCAAACACTCGTTTGTGTTTAACCTTTTGATACTCGTCTGTATCTCCTTTCAATACTCATATGTATTGATTCAAAAACTCGTCCGTGTTTAACCTTTTGATACTCGCCTGTATCTTCTTTCAATACTCGTCCGTATTGATTCAAACACTCGTCCGTGTTTAACCTTTTGATACTCGTCCGTATCTCCTTTCAATACTCGTCCGTATTGATTCAAACACTCGTCCGTGTTTAACCTTTTGATACTCATTCGTATCTTCTTTCAATACTCGTCCGTATTGATTCAAACACTCGTCCCTGTTTAACCTTTTGATACTCGTCAGTATCTCCTTTCAATACTCGTCCGTATTGATTCAAACACTCGTCTGTGTTTAACCTTTTGGTACTCGCCTGTATCTTCTTTCAATACTCGTCCGTATTGATTCAAACACTCGTCCGTGTTTAACCTTTTGATACTTGTATGTATCTTCTTTCAATACTCGCCCGTATTGATTCAAACACTCGTCCGTGTTTAACCTTTCTTGATACTCGTCCATATCGATTCAAACACTCGCCCGTGTTGTACTTTCCTTGTATTGGCATGACGCTACGTTACAAGTCTGATCTCTTGCTTGTATTGGCATGACACTATGTTACAAGTCCAATCCTTTCCTTGTATTGGAATCATGCTGTGTTACAAGTCTTCTCTGCCCTTGTGTTTGTATCATACTACCTCCCTTTTAATCGTCGTGTCCTAATCGATGTATTCCTGTTAGCCGTTATGTCCTGATCGATGTCTTCCTCTTTGTTATCGTTCCGTGACCAATACCTCCACCTTCTTAGAACCTGAGATCGCCTCTTGGCTAGGTTCTTCCCAATACCATCACCGTTGAACCTGAGATTGCCTCTGGGCTAGGTTCTTCCCATAGATCACCGTCGAACCTGAGATTTCCTCTTGGCTAGGTTCTTTCCTTAGATCATCGTCGAACCTGAGATCGCTCGTAGGCTAGGTTCTTCCCATAGATCATCGTCGAACCTGAGATCGCCTCTTGGCTAGGTTCTTCCTTAGATCATCATCGAACCTGAGATCGCCTCTTGGATAGGTTCTTCTCTCAAATCATCGTCGAACCTGAGATCGCCTTTTGGCTAGGTTCTTTCCATATATCTTGTCTTAGAACCTGAGGTCACCCTTAGGCTAGGTTCTCTGTCAAATCACTCTCATGTTTAACCTTAGGATCGTAGGTCGCCCGTAGACCTTGTCCGCTGTCTTTTCATACCAACCATTTGTCTTGTATTGGCATCACTCCATGTTACAAGTCCAATCTCCATCTCTTCATTGAAAAAACAAAAGAATTCTTTCCCCCAACAGATATCAAAATAAATAAAAAAGAAACACTTACACTTTCTCCCAGAACAAATATTTGGCATTGGTATTTAATCATCTTCTATCTCGAACTTCCGAAAGGTACGCGCCAATCGTACTTTCAAGTATAAGACGATTAAATAGGGGCAGCTGTAATACCCCAAATTTGTCCTACCCTCTTACTTTTACCTGGCTTACGCATCTCGCATTTTACTCATATACATAATTCCCATTATGTCATTTAACAACGCCATTCATTCATTAATCAATAATTTGACATCTGATCATAGATCTTGAAGGATTAGGGTTTTACAGTGGTTAAGGCGTTCATATCCAATAAAGGTCGATTCCTTTTGCAGAGGCATTAAGGTTGTGATCTGTGGTTATTGAGATTTCTTTCTCCTTAAGATACAAAGCTATTATTTCCATATCAATAGCAGGTCGCAGGGTTTTCCTCTTTAGAGCTATGAATATATGGTTTATATCCTATTTTACTCGGGTTTGTCAACATTTTTACTGGATGTTTGATGGATAGAAAAACATGATAAAAGGAGGGTGTTGTGGATTCATTGTGATCAAGGAATTATTGTCCTCTCAATTGCTTATTACTTGTAGAGCAATATAATATGGATTTGAGATCGAGGTTAGGAGTTTTGATAAGAAGGCAAGTTGATTTAGGTTTTTGTTTGTTAAGAATTAAAGTCAATTTGGATTCATTGAAACTACTAATTATGCTCAAGATTAATATTAACTCAAGGTCTCAATTTTTTGATTTGGCAATGGTTGATTCAAGATAAAGTTAGAAGATTCGTTCATGTGGTTCTCTTGGTGTACAAGTTACAAATTTGCAAAGAATTACAAGTCATAACATCATTCAAGGTTATTCTTTTAGTTTGGTTCATCAAAACTCATCAAGATCCAAGGGTTCACGTTCATTCAATGATATGATCTTTACAAGTTCTAAAACATCACGCATGATTTGTTAAAGGGTTATCCAACTTTATTCTCGTTCATTCAAGGTCATAACCATGCGATTTACAAGCTATGTTATTGGAGCATTACAAGAGAAAATTACAAAGACAATAGAAAAGAACGATTCATTTACATGGAAAATCTATCTAAAACACATCCATACTGCTACAAATGTTATGAAAGATTTCAAGTTTCATGCTGTCATCAACTTCATGATATATGCCATGCTTTAATCAATCCTCAATGCTCCATAACCAACCTCCACCTTCAATCTTCTTCAAATTGCTCAAATTCTGAGATCTACATTTACCAATATTTCATTCCCTTCATGTTTCAAACCTTCGTCATAGTCCAAATAATCAGCCCTGCATATTTCAGAAAAAATTAGAAATTAAACAAAGCATCTAGCAGAATTCCAAATTTTACAAATTCGTAATCAACTTCTCAGAAAAAATAACAGTTTTCTAACCAACTACCTAGTTCACAAATCAAAACAGAACTTCATAACAAAACACCCTAACCAGAATCTCCAAATATAACCCCTAACTGCCTTAAAAAGAAATTGCAGCCAAGAGAAAAAACAGAATTTCTTAACCAAAATAGAACTTCACCCAACCATTTTCCAAACTCCCCTGTAATCGAATCCCAACTTAACAAAATACTATCCTGCATAAGAAAAACCAACGCAGAGTGAATGTCATGCCTCCAGTTCTTCTCAACCGAATACATAACTGGTCATGCTAAGCTTGCATCATCAAGTATAACCTGCATCCAATTACATCACCATGAATGTGCATCCGGAAACCTCATGCTGCCCTGATATATAGCCTGCATCAAAATTAACATATATTGGCTCCCAAAAAACAAAAAATCAGAGCTGGGTGAGCAGAGCAATGTAACAGAAAACCAACGGGACTATCCAAAACCAAAAACAGAAAACAAATTCCAACCAACTTTCTAACCTCCTAACCGCCTATAACTAACTCACCAACTGTCAACGGATTTTGCTAATTCCCTAACCACCTAACTAATTTCCAAATAACTATTTCATAACAACCAACCTGCAGAGTTCCAACTTCCAAAACAGAATTTACTAACAGCTTATACCAGAATTACAAAACTAACTAATTCAGTTCCTAACCCCTAAGCGTTTTCTCTAACAGAATTTCTACCTCCCTAACTCATACTAACAACTAACGAAAAACAAAAATTGATTTTTAACAGTTTCTAACCATCTCAAACCTCTAACCAACTTCTAACAGAACTTCATAACTAACCTTTAAACAACTTTCTACACAACTAACAAACTTCATAGATTCACAACAGAAGAGATAACAGTTCACAGAAAGAGAGACTCACCACAATCGATTCATAAAAAAAAACCTCTGAAGAATCACCACAATTTCTCTATGCTTTCTTTCTCATCTTTGAACCTTCCTTATCTTCTCTACAACATTCTCTCTGAACTTGAACCCCTAATTCACCTTCATCCTTCCTTTCAATATGCACTCCTTCTTCAACATTCAATTCTCCATGACTGCTTCACAATCACCTTCACTGCTTCTTGAACTTCCATCTCCAATCTCCAGGACCAATCATCATCCGTGTTCTTCAGCAATCATCATATTTCAGTTTCTGCATTTTCATCAACATCACAATTCAGAATCAACAACATCAGCATAACACTCATCATCACCAATATTACTGTTGCTACATTGAAACACAACCAAATGGAAAATGAGGGAGATGTTTCGGAATCAGAAGCAGAATCACTATTACCTTTCGGAATCAAGTCTGATGGATCCACAGCAAGGAAGATGAGATGATATGATGAGGCGATAAACTTGAAATCAAGAGCGTGCCAGACACGAAGACGTACAATGTCGGTAGTGAGCGAATCGGAAATCTAAAGAAGAATGCGATTGATGATGAACGATGATGGAAACGGTCTTCTGTGATGTGAGCCGATACTGAGGCTTAGGGAACGAAGTCAAGCCCACGACTAAGACGAAGACAAAGGAAGGTTAAGAACACCGAAGTCGTGCCATTGGGAATAACAGTAATCTGGATCAAAGAAGGAGACGAGTGGAACAAAGGCAGAGGGAATCGCCGTTGATAGAAGTATCGCGCCGCCGTTGGAAGGACGAAGAAGTCGAGTAGTACCAATAGTTTCTAACCCTATTCCCATTTCAATTTCACTATTCTCATTTTATTTTTATTTTTTGTTTTTAATAGTTCTGAATATAAATAAGTAAATAAAAGTAACGCTGGAAAGTTTTTGAATAAAAAATGCTGAAATATGAAGGATCTGGATTATTAAGTTTGTAGCGGGCCTCACACGTTGGGCCTTCCATTCACACCCCTGGCATGGTCTTCATACCTCCTGGTTTCTTCTTTATTTTCATTTTGTTGTTATAATTTTGAGTAATTAATTTTGATAATTTCTTTCATGATTTTTGGCTGAAGTTTTGTGTTGATAATAGTATATTAGTCTCTGACTTAGATATAATTTTTCATGATTTTTATGATTATTTTTAGGATTTAATTGATTAAATGTGGGAAATGGTTATAATTGGGGTGTTCTTGTCGATTTCTTATTCTTGATTCAATTTTCTTGGCATGATGAATGTTATAATGGAAAAATCTGATCCTTAGATGTCGAATTAAATTATTGATAAAAATCTCATAAAACTTGATAAAAAGAGACTCAGGTGAAGAATTTAAGAGGTTTCAAAGCTAGCTAAGAGCGTAATTTTCATCAAGGGATTTGAGGAAGATTGCTAGTAGAGTTTTCCTATTGCTTGCATGATTTCGAAGAGGGAACAGACATTCTCCGTTCAGTATCGTCACAACCCTATTTTACTCCTCATTTCGCACTCTATTGCATTTCATTATCGCTTTTCTAAATAGCATGTGAAGTAGGAAATAAAGAGCATGCACTCGAAGTCGTTGTTTAAAGACCTGTAGCAGGCATTCTGCGCTTCATTTGCTATATGTGTTGTGCTTGTGTTTGTTTACTTTCTTGTTGATCGATGAGTCACTCAATTTAGCAATTGAGATCACGACTTCGCTCTCAGTGCATGCTCCCTATATGATTTTATCGCTTTCCTTTATTTCTTGCAAATCGATGAGTCACTCAATTTAGAAATTGAGATCACGACTTCTCTCTCATTGCATGCTCCCTATAAGATAGTTTTGTTAGACTTTCTTTGGCATGCTAACCTAGGCAGGACCTCTTTAGGTGTGCTCTCTTGAGCTTATTAACTTGCTTGCTTTATCCTTGTACATACCATGTTCCCTTAGGATGCGCTTGCTCCGTTTGAACGCAAGTTAGACCTTAGGATGTAAACCATGCATGCTAACATTAGGTAGACGTTTTCGGTTCATTCATCCTTGACGTAGGGCTACCATTGTATGATAACACCAGGTTAGAAATAGGCTAGTCTCCCTTAGACTCTTTTCTTCCCCTTTTTGCATCCTTGCATTAAAACAAAAACTAATTTTTTAGCAAATAAAAAACATGCTAATCTCACTTAAACCCTTTTTCAAGGTAATAAAACACAAATCAATTCAAATCTTTTGTGCGCTCGAGCACCTTTCTCTAAAACCATTTTCAGGTAAGGACATGATTAATTTACTTCTGTGCCAACACATAAGTCTCCAAAGGTCGAGCTGCGGAAGAAGGCGGGATTAACATTGTCCATTAAAAAATATAAACAAACAAAAACATATGAGCCGAACTACAGTAGCTCTGATTCCTCAAAAGGATACGTAGGCATTAGGGTAGGTCCCAAGCAAGCACAACTTTATTTTCCCTACATTTGTTTCTCATTTCTTTTACATGCATTCTCCTTTCAGTAGTATAGTAAACAGTAAGCATAGATTAAACACACCCATAAGATAGACAACAAGAGTGGATACCGTAGATTACTATGGGCGCGTGGGGTGCTAATACCTTCCCCTCGCATAACAGACTCCCTTACCCGATCTCTCGGTTGCAAGACCGTTACTTCTCCCTTCTCAGGTTTTCTCGATGTTTACCTTTCCCTACATGTCGGATAAAAGAAGTTCGATGGCGACTTCATTGTTTGATGATTTTCAGCCGGTTGTTTCAGCGGGTATTCAGAAATTGATTAATGAAGGAGAGATTTTCTTTGATAAGATTATCAAAGGGAGTAAAAGCACAGAGGATATTTATGTGATTTCTATCTCATACTCCTAATAATTTGTATTCTCTTACCAAACCGATACCTCTTCTAATCATTACACCTAGTCTTATCCCTTACGCAAGTGATAAGGCTGTAGGGTGGCACTATGAAGGAGATGTGTATTGTCAAGGAGTAAAGCAGGAGAGTGGTCCTTCAGAAGAGAAATTCTTGGGGCAAGATCAGTAAGATGTAAATAACATTGTTGATACCAGAAGGGTAACAAGAAGTGGGAGAGTAATCTCACCATAAAATGTGCAGGATAAGGAAGATGCCTTAGCCAGAGCTAAAGGTAAGCAACAAGTGGTGATCGATGCCTCGATCCAAGACTTGGATGCTGATATGACAAAGGATATTGAAGAGACTATGAGGTATATACAGAAGAGTGATTACTGGGTCATTGATCAGCTTGGTCAGACACCATCCAAGATCTCTATCTTATCTCTACTTCGTGATTCTGAAGCACATAGGAATGCGCTAATGAGATTATTGAATATGATGTTCATTCCACAAGAGATCTCAATCAACCAGTTTGAAAATGTGTGTGCGAGTATAACTGCTGGCAATGGTCTTGGTTTTACGGATTTCAATCTTTCCCTGGAAGGAAGAAATCACAACAAAGCATTGCATATTTCGATGGAATGGAAGGTGACTACTCTATATCGTGTCTTGGTTGATACCGATTCCTCTCTGAATGTTATCCCAAAAACTGCTTTGATGAAGATTGAGTACTCTGGGCTCAAGTTGCATCCGAGTGATCTGGTGGTCAAGGCATTTGATGGATCAAGACGTACAGTGTTTGGAGAGGTGGATCTTCCTGTCAAGATCGATCCTTAGATCTTCACCTCTAATTTTTTTCGTAATGGATATTCAACCCGCTTATTTTTGTTTTCTAGGTCGTCTGTTGATTCACAACACTGGGGCAGTGACGTCCACTCTCCATCAGAAAATCAAATGTCCAATTAATGGAAAAACCATAAGTGTGTGTAGTGAAGAGGAATATATGGTGATTCACCTGTCGTCTTTCTGGTATGTTGAAATAGAAGGTGAGGTGCATGAGACACCTTTTCAGAGCTTCCAAATTGTTCAAATTATCAAGACTCCCTGTTCCAAGGAGAGGAAGAAGCCAGAAACATCCATATCATCTTTGAAAGATGCTCAAGCTATGATTGAAGCAGGAAGCCCCGAAGGCTAGGGAAGTTTAGTGGAGGTTATCCCAAAGTTTAACAAGTTTGGTTTAGGATTCAAACCCGGTGATCAAGGTGTGGCTCCCCGAGTTCCAAGTTTATTGACTCCCATAAGGTTTGCCAATGATGTTATCGCCAAGAATGGACAGGTCAATGTTATTGAAGA
The DNA here is from genome assembly GCA_948472305.1 of Vicia faba. Lineage (NCBI taxonomy): Eukaryota > Viridiplantae > Streptophyta > Magnoliopsida > Fabales > Fabaceae > Vicia > Vicia faba. Next base: position 552,233,474 of record OX451737.1, on the reverse strand, counting down.
TATCGACAGTGATTGTGATATTGATTTCTGGATTCGACCGAGTGTGCCAGGGGTTGATCTTAATGACTGGACTTCTGAGGATGCTATTCCAGTTACAGTTGTCAAAGAGTAATTTTATTTTCTTATCATGCAATAATGCATGCGCTATGCCCAAGGCGTCAGTGAATCATATGTAGGGTCCCCATATTTTAATTTGCAATCTTTGTCATGAAATAAAGGACGTCTTTTCGCATTCAAATATTTTGTTCTCTGTCTTTCCTTTTATATTTCGAAAACATATATAAAATGGAAATGCTTTTGTTTTTTATTTTTACCATCCTGTGTCTAAAAGAAAAATAAAATCGATCATGCAGATTTAATCCCACTGTCTTAACGGATCCCTTCGATAATGATTCTACTATCACTCATTATGATTTCGATAATATGATCAACCAAGTTGAAGAAGAAGACCAGGAAGATTGTGAACTTCCTGAAGAGTTAGCCGATTGTTAAAGCAAGAGGAAAGGGCCATTCTGCCACATGAAGAGCCAATTGAGGTGGTAAACTTGGGAAATCAAGATACCAAGAGAGAGGTCAAGACAGGGGCTGCGTTAGAAGATATTGTAAAGCAAAGATTGATTGGTATGCTCCGAGAGTATTCAGACATATTTTCCTGGTCTTACAAAGATATGCCTGGATTAGATACTGATATTGTGATACAAAAGTTTCCTTTGAAGGAAGAATGCCCTCCGGTGAAACAAAAGCTTCAAAGAACTCATCTTGAGATGTCTAAGAAGATTAAGGAGGAAGTGCATAAACAACTTGATGCAGGGTTTCTGAATGTGATCTCCTATCCGTCTTGGATTGCAAATATTGTGTCGATGCCTAAGAAGGATGGCAAGGTCAGAATGTGTTTTGATTATTGGGATTTGAAAAGAGTAAGTCCTAAAGATGATTTCCCGCTTCCATATATTGATGTTCTAGTTGGTAATACAGCTCATTCCAAAGTCTTTTCGTTCATGGATGGTTTCTATGGTTACAATTAAATTAAGCTGGCACCAGAGGACATGGCAAAGACTATGTTCATTACCCCGTGGGGAACTTTCTGTTATAAGATGATGCCTTTTGGTTTGAAGAATGCAGGGGTAACTTATCAACTTGCAATGGTGACTCTTTTCCATGAAATGATTCATAAATAGATCGAGGTGTATTTCGATAACATGATCGTGAAATCTCAAACAGAAAAAAGCATCTTGTTCATCTTCAACAAATTGTTTGAAAGACTGAGGAAATCTAGGTTGAGGTTGAATCCCAACAAGTGCACCTTCGGGGTGAGATCTGGAAAATTGCTAGGCTTTGTTGTAAGTGAAAGAGGCACCATGGTTGATCCCACCAAAGTGAAAGCAATACAAGAAATTCATGAACCAAGAACTAAAAAAGAAGTTTGTGGCTTTCTCGAGAGATTGAACTACATTTCTAGATTTATCTCTCATCTTACGGCCACGTGCAATCCTATTTTCAAACTATTGAGTAAAGATCAAATGGTCAGGTGGAATGACAATTACCAGGTGGCATTTGATAAAATAAAATAGTATCTGCAGGAACCTCTGATCCTCATGCCTCATGTGGAGGGGAAGCCTTTAATAATGTATCTGACGGTGCTCGAGAGTTCCATGGGTTGCATTCCCGGTCAGCATGATGAGACCGGAAAGAAACAGCAAGCAATTTATTACCTGAGCAAGAAGTTTACTTAATGTGAGTCAAGGTACACATTGCTCAAGAAAAATTGTTGTGCATTGGCTCGGGATGCTAAGCTCCTGAGACAATATATGTTGACGCACACCACCTACTTGATATCCAAAATAGATCCTATCAAGTACGTTTTTTAGAAGCCAACTCTTACAGGCCGAGTGGCTAGGTGGCAGATGACTTTGACGGAATACAATATCCAGTACACTACTCAAAAATCCATCAAGGGTAGTGTGTTGGTTGATTATCTTGCTCATCAACCCATGGATGATTATCAACCGATGAAATTTAAATTTCCAGATGAGGACATCATGTATATCAGGGATTGCAACATTCCTGACCCAGACAAAGAACCCGATCCAGGTTCGTAATGGAGGCATGTGTTCGATGAATGCTCAAATGCATTCATAAATGGTGTCGGAGCCGTTATTACTTCTCCTGCAGGTTTTCATATCCCGTTCAACGCCAGAATTTGTTTTGACTATACCAACAACATGGAGGAATACGAAGCTTGTATCTACAGTAGTGAAGCTGCAATTTTGCATCTACAATATTGAAGATGCAATTGTTTTGTGAATCAAGCGCTTGAAAGTTTTCAGGGATTCTAATCTCGTTATCAGTCAGGTTAACGAAGATTGGGAAAATCGTCACCAAAATTTGGTCCCGTATCGATAACATGTAATTAAGTTGATTCATTACTTTGAGGAGATTACGCTCGAGCACATCTCTAGAGAAGAGAACAATTTGGCCGATGCTTTAGCCCCTTTGGCATCCATGTTCAAGGTCAAGTGCGCTAATGAAGCATCCTTCATCATGATTAGAAGGTTGGAAGAGTCGGCATTCTGTTATGAAGCCGAGGTGGATTCAGATGGAAATCCATGGTTCCACGATATCAAGAGGTATCTTGAAACTCAGGAGTATCCGGAAGAGGCATCATTCACTGACAAGTAGTTCTTGAGAAGACTTTCTCCCAAGTTCTTCCTCACCGATGGCGTGTTGTATAGAAGGAACCAGGGTTGTTTATTATTGAGATGTGTTGATAAGAATGAAGCGTAAAAAACCATTGAAGAAATGCACGAAGGTTCCTTCGGGACGCATTCCATTGGACACACTATAGCTAAGAAGATCTTCGAGCTTGCTACTATTGGTCCACCATGGAAAGTGATTGTTACAACCACGCCAGAATTTTCTAAAAGTGTCAGGTGTATCTTGACAAAGTGAATGTACTTCCAGTACCGTTGAATATCTTGACTTCTCCCTGTCCGTTTGCAATGTGGGTCATCGACATGATCAGAAATATCGAGCCGACTGCCTCCAATGTTTTGCTAAATGTCTTAACATTTAAAGCAAAACTGTTTTGAATGATGTCAAAGCAGATTTCTTGACATCTGCCTTCTGATTTCTTGTGCACCATAATTCAGGATTTGTGACTCAAAGGCTGCGAAAAATATAGAGGACATTTTTCTATTTGAATTATCTTTATGGATTATATCTTGGTCTATTTTCATGGAAATATTCAAAAGATTTGAATATTTGTTTTTCAGCCCAAGCCAACTGTTGTGCATATATAACGATCCACTTCCTTATTCAGACCACTGCAACTTTTGAAGAAGAATACTTTCTTTCTGTTTTAGAAGTCTAAGTGTTTTAATTGTCAAACACTCTAGTATTGATTTAGTACTTGTGCTGTTATTTGGGTTGTTAATTGTGTATCATTCATAAGCTTTTAAGTATTGAATGATTGAAGTCTTTTAAACTTATTATTTTTGTTGTTTCTTCACTGTAAGTGATTGAATGGATTTGAGGAGGGCCTCATACCTAGGTGAGTCTTAGGTAGAAGTATATCACGGGTAGTGATTAAGTGATTAGATCGTAAACTGGTTTTTTACTAAGGGTCTATGAATTGATACTATTTAGTGGACTTGTCCCTGACTTGGTAGCCCCCAGAGTAGGTTTTGTTGTACACTAAATTGGGTTAACAATCCCTTATGTTTAATTTACTGCATTTATTATTGTTGCACTTTACTTTGTTCCTCAGATATTTGTTCCGTGACATCTCATTCGACATCACATATCTGATACCCGAATTTCAATTGGTATCAGAGCATGCATCCTACTCTTTATCTAGGTGAGATCTTAGGAAGATACTTTCTGGTACTATGGACAAGGAAGGAGGATTTGTGAACAGACCACCCATTCTGGATGGAAGTAATTATGACTACTGGAAACCACGTATGGTTGCCTTTTTAAAGTCTTTGGACAGCAGGGCTTGGAAAGCTGTTTTAAAAGAATGGAAACACCCTGTCAATTTGGGAGAAAATGGAAAACCTACTTTTGAGTTAAAACCAGAAGAAGATTGGTCTAAAGAAGAAGATGAAATTGCTCTGGGAAATTCTAAAGCCTTGAATTCTATATTCAATGGAATTTACAAGAACATTTTCAGATTAGTGAACACATGTCAAGTAGCTAAGGATGCATGGGGAATTCTTCAATCTACTCATGAAGGGACATCCAAAGTTAAGATGTGAAGACTTTAGTTCCTCACCACAAATTTGAGGATTTGATAATGAAGGATGATGAAAGTATTAATGACTTTGTTGTACCCCAAAATTTTCCCTCTCATTTCATCAACATTTCTCATCACAAGACTCTTGGAACTCAAGATCAAGCTAGGGTTGCTCTGCTCAAGACACCTCCTTGCACTGTTGACCTAAATTAGGGTTTGAGTTTGCACAGGGATGTTTTGACCTACAATTCCCAAGGTGACTTTCATACTTCATGTTGAACTCACAAGTTTTTCCATACCAAGTTCCAAGCCTTGATTCAAATTTTTGCCCAGTCAATTGGACAGTTGACCTAGAAATCAGCTGTATTGGGGAAAAAGTCAACTGTGGCCAATTGACAGTCAAACCTCATGAATTTTGACCCACATCAACATTATGAACTCATATGAACCATTTGATCAAGTTTGGATCATAATTCCACAAGAAATTTGATCAGATCACCAAAAGGGCAAAATGGTCATTTTTAGGGTTTTGACTGCACAAGGGCAATTTTTGACTGTTTGACCTAGCCAATGGAAAATTAAGCTCAACCATGGACACAAGAACTCAATGAAATTGTATTGACCCATTCAACAAGTTCAAAAGATCTCAAATGCATAGGATTGACAGATGAATTTTTTAGTCAACTGATCAAAATTTGACTGTATACTAAAAAGTCAAACTTTGACTTTTTGGTCAAAATCAAATGCCAAGATTCATTTTTCATCAAGACATATCTAATTATGAAAATTGTTCATCAAGAAACCCAAAAATGCAAATTAGGATTTAAAATGGAAAAATTTCATAACTTAGGCAGGATTTTGACCCATCTTCTTGGCCATTTTTCACATAGTTCCACTTGGAGTTTCAAGTTACATTTCAAAGATGGATTATAGTACATGTTGCAAACTTTCCAAATTGTCCAAGAACTCCTCAAACACATTTGTGGTTAGGGATAATCGAATGCTTGAAGTTGACAAAAACTCACTTTGTAACCATGGCCAATACATGTTCATACCAAATTGCAAATCTGACCAAGCTAGCTTTGTGCACAATTATAGGCCTCTAAACTAATTTGTACTCAACAATTAAATGCAAATCCATTGGTCTAAGGTTTTGTTTTGTACATTAGAGGATTGTACACAAGTTTAATCCCTAAATGGTAAAAGGTATATTGTCATTTTTGCAAAAGGCTGCTTTATGTCAAACCACTAATCCTTGAGCCTTGAACAAGATCTTATGCTGTCAAACAAATCCACTAATTAGAGGGGCCAAGAGGGTAGTATACATGGTGATAAGAAGGCCTGTACAAGCCTGTAACCTCACTTGCACTTTCTTGCTTCATAACCAAGCAATTTTTCAAAAACAAGAGAACATACACATCTGATAAAACCAACTCAAGCAAAGTTGTCAAACAAGTTTATCATACCCTAGCCAGCCAGAAGCACGAGCTCTTCACCACTTAAACCTCCTCTTACTCAAAACCTCCATTTTCTTGCAAAACAGGGCCAGTTCTGCATTTTGCAAGCCACCATCAAATCCCCTCGTGCGTTTTGTTCAAAACTACTTCAAACACATTCCAATCAACTCACCTGAACTATTCCAGACCTCCATTGCCAATTGTAACTCCATCAACACACATTGCCATTTTTGTTTGGAAGCTTTGCAGGTTGAGTTCTGTAGCACGATTCAGGCCACTTCAAAACAAACCAAGCATTGGGAAAGGTTCAGTGGACATCATGCAAGCTCAAAAGAACCTCAAACACCATTGGAAGTTGCTGCATTGTCCAACTCGAAGTCAACTGAAACAGGTATTTCATGAACTTCTATCTCTCTATTTAGGAATAGTTAGACTTAGGTTTGTGAATGAAAGATGTTGTATTCATAGCCCTGAAACCATACATGTGCTTAGTTTTCATTTATATTAATCGTGCTAGGAGAATTTCATCCATGAACTTTCTGAAAGAACTAGGTTAGAAATTAGGGCCAGAGAAATTCTCTCTGGTCTTTGAGAGTTAGCTTAAGTTTTTTATATGGTTAGATTCGTTGTTTGATGCTCTACAAGTTTCATGTTTTGAGTTTTGTCAAAGGATCACAAATACAGGAGATACAGGACTGTATGGAAAACGCGTGTTTTTCAAACATCTGGAGGTTTTAGATGAAGTCTGGGCTGGGCCTGGATTTCTTTGCTTTTGACACCTCCCAATTCACTCTCAGCACCCCCTGGCCCATTTCTTTGTGTTTTTATTATTTTGCATTTTTATTTCATTTCTGACTTTGATATTTTATTTTCTAATATAAAAAATACTTAAAAAATGTTTTCATAAATTTTTATGTTTATTTGGTATTTATTTTAATTATTTCTAGCATTAATACATTAAATACTTTATATTTATTTTGTTTAAATTTAAAAATAATGTAAAAAAATACTTTATTTTTATTTATTATTTTTGTTCACATTTGAAAATATTTTCTTGAAATATATACATTTTTGTAAATAATTTATTTTTATTTTTTCACATTTTTAATATATATATATATATATATATATATATATATATATATATATATATATATATATATATATATATATATATATATATATATATATATATATATATATATATATATATATATATATATATATATATATATATATATATATATATATATATATATATATATATATATATATATATATATATATATATATATATATATATATATATATATATATATATATATATATATATATATATATATATATATATATATATATATATATATATATATATATATATATATATATATATATATATATATATATATATATATATATATATATATATATATATATATATATATATACTATGTTTATTAAATAATTAGAATAAAAAACACAAAAATAAATACATTTTTATTTTTATTATTATTCTATACTAAAAACATTTTTTTATGATATATTCTCATTTTTATATATATTAATATATTTTGTATATAAATAATTCAATTTTTGTTTTCTTTAAAGAAAATTAGGGCAAACCCTAAAAATAATTAAAATTAATTATTTATTTACATTTCTTTCCTTTGAGAAATATTTTATATACATAAAAAACCTTTTTGCATAACACATTTTATCTAATATTTATTTATTGTATATTGTACATTTAAATATTATGCCTTGCAAATTCAATTTGGATGTAATAGTAATTAGGGTTTTATATTTCTTGCAAAATAATCCCTTATTCAAATTTGTACCCCCCTCCCTATATCATGTTGTAATAGTGTAGAATTTAAATTCTCGCACCTTTAAATGCTTTCAATTATGCCATGATTAGACTTAGGGTTTGTATGCAAAATCAAATCAATAAATAGTTTGACCTAATCAAAGACAAATGCAGGAAAAAACAAACACAATGCACACTTGCATCCCTAGGGTTACAATCCACTTGTTGCCTTCAAAAATGGGCCATGGTATGCATGTCAAGTACTTTGGCAAAACAAAAACAAAACAAAAGATCATAGTCCCTCGATGACGCTATCTGAGTTGCCTAAACCAAAATAATCAAGTCCCTCAAGAAAATTGCCAAAAATACTTGACACTATTGCTATCATGGTCTATATGATGACCCGCGCCTGTCCCGTTTAACATCCTAACACAAGGTTGTTCACCAAATACAATGGTGAAGCGACACTTTTAAAAGGGTTAAAAACATAAGAAAGGTCTTTGAGTAAAAATAGGGTAGACAACTCTTAGTTACTTGATCAAAGCTTGCAAAAACATCCTTGCTATCTTCAAAACACACTTCACTACACAATTTCAAAACCCTACTTTCAAACATTGAAAACTTTTCAAAAGACAAAAACACCTTTGTATACATTCGAACAAGAATCATTACAAAGGTTGCCACAACGATGGCCTCTTTTCAAAACATCTTTCAAAATCACACACAAAGCACCATTTCAAACAATTGAAGAACACCATTTCAAACAATTGAAAAGCAAAGAAAGTGATCTAAGCAAGTAACTAAGAGCCCATGGATAACCATGGATAGAAAGGGTGCTAATATCTTCCCTTTCTATAATCTACTCCCCGAACCCAAGAAAACATCTCAAAGGTCTTTCCTGTGCTTTTTGACCTTTCCTTAGGATAAAATAAAAAGTCGGTGGCGACTCTTGCTAAACAGAAACATTTGCGAAAACAAACACAAAATCCCAAGTCAGTTCTCCATCCGTATCACAGAACTGGCGACTCTGCTGAGGAAAACGTTAAAAGTGGAGTAACCTTAGGGCTTAGATCACCCTTTGCATGATTATATTGTTTGCTTTGATTGCTTTACATTTGGTTCTCTTATTTGGGCTTGAAATCCTCTACCCGGATTTGGGAAACATTCATAGGTAAATAGCAATACATTGTGGAAACTGTGCGGGGTATACCGACATGGTTGAAGCAATAGTTATATTAGTGCGACATATTTGTGAGTACCGGTAGCCTCTGAGTCAATCAAAGAGAATACGGGGCCGTTGAGTGATGTCATGAAGCACTAATGAACTCTTAGAACCTTACTTGACCATCTTGGCCTTTTATTAGGGGTAGTGAGATGACCGGCTTTGGTGCAGTCCGAAGTTGGTAGATACTCGATACTACACTCATTGAGGGTTGTTTTCTTGGAATATTTTGGTCGCTAGTTAAGTGGCTAAACCAAAACAATGAACATGTAAAACATTCCAGTGATATTGAGCTCCTTAGAACCCGATTACTATTTATAGGACAGGTTTAAGCCAACTAAACTCAAGAGGGTATTTACCTATGAAACCTCATGCAAGCCTGAAACTAGGGTTTTTGTGTGATTTGCTTGTACATGTGTTTGTGCATACATCATGAACATCATAAAGCATCATATGCATCCACTAACCATTTCAAGGGTTTGGATCTTCATCTTTGTTCTTGTTTTGTAGGTCATGGAATCTCTTCGCAGGAAAACAATTCAAGTCAACCTTGTGAGAATCCCTCCTCAACTCAAAGAGCTCACTTCCAGGATTCCAGAGAATTCTCTCTTCAGTGAAAGACATGGTAGACTTATCAGCTTGGTCAACTCCAACATTGAAGAAGACATGGTCAAAGTTCTCTTCCAGTTCTTTGACCCTCTACATCACTGTTTCACATTCCCTAATTACCAACTAGTTCCCACTTTGGAGGAATTTTCTCAACTCCTGAGAATTCCTATTCTTCATCAACTACCCTACAACGGTACGGAAAAAGAACCAAAGCCTGAAGATGTTGCTCAAGCATTACACTTGCAACCATCTGACATCAAGGGACATTGGGAAACCAGAAGTGGTGTCAAGGGTTTCTTGGCAATGTTTCGATTTGAGAAGGCACAAGACTGATGGAATTCTCTTGACCTACAAGCCTTTGAAGAGATTGTGGCACTCCTTATCTATGGATTGGTCTTGTTCCCAAACCCTGATCAACTTATAGATGTGAATGCTGTCAAGATTTTCATATTCAGGAATCCTATACCTACATTGCTTGGGGACATCCTACACTCATTTTACACACGAACAATGAGGAAAAGAGGTGTTCTCATGTGCTGTACTCCTCTTCTAGCAAGGTGGTTTATTTCTCACCTTCCCCAATCAGTTTTGAAGAATGAGTAGGGTTTAAGGTGGTCGCAATGATTGATGACTCTTACACATTCTGATGTACATTGGTGTTCTTGGTCCAGAGAAAATGTCATCATTATTGATCGTTGTGGGGAATTCCCTAATGTCCCACTACTTGAAATTAGGGGAGGCATTACCTACAACCCCTGTTTAGCTCTAAGACAGTTTGGATATGCTCGGAGGGATGACCCTCATGACATGTTGATTCCTGACCTAGTTTTTGACTTCGACAACGATGCGCAAGGACTTCGACAAAGATTCATCAGAGCTTGGAGGATGCCTAACAAGGTGGATAGTAAGACACTAGGGCACAAGAATTTCATCCCCCTTGAGCCTTATCTTAAGTGGGTACGAACCCGCACTCAGAATCTTATGATTCCATACCCTCACATTCTCCCCTTGATCAAAGAGCCTGTTATGGAAGGAGAGGTTCCATACACCATCCTACATCCTGACATGCCAACATCATGGGAAGAAATGCAAAAGAGTTGGATCCAACTCAAGGAAGAACGAAATACTTTTGAAGCCAGCTTCTATGCCAGTGAGAAGAAGGTTTTGGAGCTTATCCGTCGACTTCATAAGGAGGAAACTCTCAACACTTACATTGCACCAAAGAGGATGTACAATGTCTTTTTACATTAAGAATTTTGTAATATTTTACCCATGGGGCACTTATGTACTAACCATTTCTTCTTAATATGACGTGTGTTCCTTTTTGTTTGCAACAAATTTAAATTTCTGAATCCTTGAATGCATTACATGAATAACATATTATTCATCATATGCATAAACAGGTCTTCACACCAGGTTTCCTTATCTTTCTGCTGTTTATTTCAGCAAGATGGATTTGGAGCAGATGGTTAAGGATCTGCAAGCACATAATTCTCAATTCCAGCAACTCCTCATGACCTTAACAAAGGGTCAAGAGGACCTCAAAGCACTGTTGGAGAAGAATAAATAGAAAAAGAAGAAGAGGCCCGGAGTAGCCACTTTTGGAAGAAGGTTTGAAAGCAACGCTAGAAAAGTTCTTGAGTTCCCCTCAACGTCTGATGAAGGGGCTGGTAAAGGAAAAGGGGCTGCGGTACCGTCTGAATCTGAAGTTGAAGAGGAGGAAGAGGAAGAAGACGAAGATTACTCTGAACAATAATATCCCCCGGCGGATGATAAATATAAAAATCTTGAGGATAGATTGGCAGCCATGGAGTTGCAGAGGGTACCTGGTTTAGATTTTGAAGAACTAGGGTTGGTCGCTGGGATCGTCATCCCTCCCAAATTCAAAGTACCGACATTTGCTAAGTATGACGGCCTGTCCTGCGAAAAGATGCATCTGAGATCGTATGTCAGAAAGATCCAACCCCACTCATCTGATAAAGACCTCTGGGTACACTTTTTCCAAGACAGTTTGTCAGGCACACAATTGGACTGGTTCTATCAACTCGAGAGATCAGAGGTTCACAATTGGGAAGACTTAGCTGCTGCTTTTTACCGTCAATACCAATACAATGCTGATTTGGCGCCCACTCGTACTCAGCTATAAAGTATGGGGATGGCTTCCAACGAAGGATTTAAAGAGTATGCCCAGAAGTGGCGTGATCTGGATGGAAGGGTGCAGCCACCATTATCGGACATAGAATTAGTTGACATGTTTCTGGGGACCCTGTCTGGCCCTTTCTTCAATCATTTAATTGGGAGTTCTTCCGCGGGATTTACCGAACTAATTTTAACCGGCAAAAGGGTTAAGGCTGGTATTAAAAGTGGTAAGATTCAGAAAGATGCTTCCGCGTCCACTGCTGTTAAGAAGACCTTCCCAGCTAAAAAGGAAGCTTCTGCTGTTTATTCTCAGAAAAGTCAGGGAAGAACCGAGCGTCGACCAACTGTAGGGGATGTGATGATTCAAAACTCTTCAAATGATCAACCTCGCGGCAATCAGTCAAGACCTAATCAACAACGGGTAGAAAGGCCACAACGGAAGTTCATCCGAATCAACATGACGCCAGCTCAAGTACTCCCTCACTTGCTAAAGTTGAATCTTACCAGTTTGAAGGAAGCGCCAAAGAACCCTAATACCTCCTCTCCATACTACCACTCCAATGCCAAGTGCGCCTACCACTCTGACAGTGTTGGGCATGATACGAATAATTGTTGGGCGCTTAAGAACAAAATCCAAGATCTGATTGACGCCAAAGAAGTAGAATTTGATGCTCCTGAGAAGCCCAATGTGATTTCTGCTCCGATGCCCAAGCACGGTCATAATGTTCATGCCGTTATGGAAGACCTTCATGTTACCGATGTTGCTGACCTTTTGACTCTGTTACTAGTGATTAAAGAGAATTTGATGAGAGTCGGGATCTTCCCTGGTTGTGGAAAAGACTGCTACTTTTATTTGAACATACAAGCTGACTGCCCAATATTGAAATCAGGTGTCCAACACCAGATGGATACCCAAGAGATACTCTTCCAAAAAACCCCTGTTGATACCTTCACTCCTGTTACTCCTGCTACCTTTGCTACTTCAACCAACGATATTGCAATTATAACCATTTCCGACAATCCTCCCAAGGCTTGCAAAAGGCCTATCTGGATTACGCCCGACCCTAAATCTGTACCATTAAAAATCACCATGCCGGGACCTGTCCTGTACCAATCTAGCAAGACGATACCATGGAACTATGGAGGAGAAATCTTCTATCATGGTATCAAACAGATTGAAATAGTCCAAGAGATTTCTGAAGAAGAAAACCCTGATATAGGGAACATTGCGGGTACAAGTAAGATAACCCGCAGTGACCGGATCTTTTCTCCGAAGATTGCTCCCCCCCCCGAGCAGTTTTCGGACCCTCAAAAGCTTCTGCACCTGTTAAGTCATCTGTGCGAGACCCGATAATTGAAGAATTGGATACTCCTGAAGTAAGATCATCTGCTGATAATACTGATAAGGGTAAAGGGATACTAGAAGTGCCTGTCAGGACGAAGGCTCATGCTGTGGTTATCCCTGAAACCACCCAGAAAGAAATGGATGAAATCTTGAAAATAATCAGAAAGAGCGACTACGACGTTGTGGAACAGCTAGGGCAGACACCTTCTAAAATTTCAATTATGGCTCTTCTACTCTGTTTTGAGGCCCATGCTAAGGCCCTGATAAAATTTCTAAAGACGGCACAAGTGCCCCAAGAAACTTCGGCTGACCAGTTTCAGGAGTGTGTGGCCAGTCTTACTGCTGATAATGGCCTTGGCTTTTCCGATGCTGACTTGACTCCCAAAGGAAGGAAACACAACGACACGCTACATGTTTCAGTAGAATGCAGGGGAACCACCCTCGCCCATGTCTTAGTTTATACCGGTTCTTCCTTGAATGTGTTGACGAAGAAAGCTTTAGACCGTTTGGATTGCGAAGGATTGACCCTCAAACCTAGTAACATCGTTGTTAGGGCCTTTGATGGGTCCAAAAGAATGGTTCATAGAGAGGTTGACATTACTATCAAAGTAGGCACAAAAGTTTTCAACTCCACCTTTTATGTGATGGACATCCGTCCGTCGTATTCGTGTTTGTTAGGAAGACCGTGGATCCATTATGCCGGGGCAGTTACCTCCTCTTTGCACCAAATGCTGAAATATCCTGTTAAGGGTAAGATTATAACAGAGCATGGAGAGGAAGAGTACATGATAAGTCATCTCAATTCCTTCCGCTATGTGGAATTGGATGGCGAGTTCATCGAAACGCCTTTCCAAGATTTTGAGGAAGTTTCTCCTGAGGTAGCAGTTGCGAAGACAATGGTTGAGGTACCTATCGTTCCCAAGCATGTGCCTAGGATGGAATCTCTCAAGGACGCAGAGGCGGTGATCAAAGAAGGGAAGAGTACAGTATGGGGGCAATTGCCTAATTTTCCCCATAAGACGGACAAATTTGGACTAGGGTTTACAGTTGCAGGACAAAAAGCTATGCGTCGCTCCAAGACTGGAAAAACACCTGTAAGGATCACTCACCATGAAGTTATTGCCGTTGAAGATGAAGATGAAGAGAACAACTTCGAAGATTGGATCTTTCCAACCGTCGAAGGGGGTCTAAGCAACTGGGAAGCAAAGGATTTTATTCCCATCACCTTTATCAACCAGTAATTTTATCTTTGAACAATTTCTTATTTCGGTCTGTAATAACTAAAACAATTCGCACACTATTTTCACCTCGTGCCTTGCCCGGGGCATGTAGGTCTATTTGTAAGGGCTTGATTTTCTTCATTATCATATGCCATGTTTTAATGAATCATTATACGTCTTCATCTTTAAACTGTTGTGTTCATTTTATTTCCTTTTGCATTTTTGTTTTGTTTAAGGATGGATATCCCTTACACACACCCACACTCACAAATGCAGGTACCCATCCACTCCGGATTCCATGGGTAACTATTCTGCTTCAGCCTTCGATAACTCTGAAGATTTGGTCAATCATGCTAAGTACAAAGTTGACGAAGACTGTGAAGTGCCGGGAGAGTTAGCCTGACTTTTGCAACAAGAAGAGAGGGCTATTCTTCCTCATGAGGAGTTGCTAGAAACCATCAACTTGGGAACAAAGGAAGACAGGAAAGAAGTAAAAGTGGGTGCCAACCTGGAACCAAATGTCAAGGAGCGCTTAGTGCAATTGTTGAACGAGTATGTTGAAATCTTCGCTTGGTCTTATGAAGACATGCCAGGGTTGGACACAGATATCGTGGTTCACCATCTCCCTACAAGAGAATACTGTCCACCGATCAAGCAAAAGGCCCGCCGAATGAGGCCTGACATGTCTGAAAAGATTAAGGCTGAGGTAATGAAGCAATTCAATGTTGGCTTTATGGCTGTTACTTCCTATTAGCAATGGGTTGCTAACATTGTGCCCGTGCCTAAGAAGGACGGCAAAGTCAGAATGTGTGTGGACTATCGGGATTTAAACAGGGCTAGCCCTAAAGACAATTTTCCATTGCCACACATCGACATCTTGGTTGACAACACAACTCAACATAAGGTTTTTTCCTTCATGGATGGATTCTCGGGATACAACCAGATCAAAATGGCCCCCGAGGACATGGATAAAACTACTTTTGTCACGCAATGGGGTACCTTCTGCTACAAAGTGATGCTGTTCGGACTGAAGAACGCAGGGGCAACCTATCAACGCGCCATGGTAGCTTTGTTCCATGATATGATACATCATGAGATCGAAGTTTACGTAGACGACATGATAGCTCGATCACAGACGGAAGAAGAACACCTTGATCATTTGCAGAAGCTGTTTTCCACGTTGAAGGAGTATAAGCTCAGATTAAACCCAAGCAAGTTCACTTTTGGAGTTAGATCTGGTAAACTTCTGGGATTTATTGTCAGCAACAAAGGCATTGAGGTTGATCCAGCTAAAGTAAAGGCTATACAAGAAATGCCGGCCCCCACACTGAAAAGGAGGTTAGAGGATTCTTGGGACGCTTAAACTATATCGTGAGGTTCATCTCTCACCTGACATCTACCTGTGAGCCAATTTTCAAACTGTTGAAGAAAGATCAGGTAGTTGAACGGAACAATGATTGTCAAGTTGCTTTTGATAAGATCAAGGAGTATTTACTATAACCTCCTATCTTGATGCCACCCGTCGAAGGAAGGCCGTTAATCATGTATCTGACTGTTTTGGATAACTCAATGGGGTGCGTGCTGGGCCAACATGACGAGTCTGGCCGAAAAGAGCATGCCATTTATTACCTTAGCAAAAAGTTTACCGACTGTGAGACTCACTACTCACTGCTCGAGAAAACTTTCTGCGCTTTGGTATGGGCTGCTCGCCGGCTAAGGCAGTATATGTTGACTCATACCACTTTGCTGATTTCCAAGATGGATCCGATCAAGTATATCTTCGAGAAGCCTGCTTTATCTGGAAGAATCTCTAGATGGCAGATGATCCTGACTGAGTATGACATCCAATATACTAACCAAAAATATATAAAGGGGAGTGTACTAGCTGACCATCTAGCTCATCAAGCCGTCGAAGATTACCAATCTATGAGATTCGACTTCCCTGACGAGGACATCATGACATTAGACAACATTGAAGGTAGCGGACCGTATGACGGACCTGAACAAGGATCCCGATGGACCCTGTACTTTGATGGTGCTTCAAATGCACTTGGCAAAGGTATCAGTGCGGTACTCATTTCTCCGAAAGGCTGCCATACACCCTTCACTGCCCGACTTTGCTTCAGCTGTACCAACAACATGGCTGAATATGAAGCTTGCATATTTGGTCTCAAGGCTGCTATAGACTTGGGAATCAAATCTTTGGTCGTATTTGGGGACTCGGATTTGGTTATCAGTCAAGTCAAAGGAGAGTGGGACACCAAACATCCTAATCTTATCCCATACAAAGAACATGGCTTGATGTTGTTGCCTCATTTCGAGCAGATTACCTTCGAGCATTTCCCGCGAGAAGAAAATCAGTTAGCATATGCTCTGGCTACAATCTCTTCCATGTTTAAACTCAACTGGGATAACGAGGCTCCCCAAATTACCATCAAGCGAATGGACGAACCTGCACACTGTCATGAGATTAATACCGAAGAAGTAGTGGAACAACCCTGGTTTCATGAAATCAAAAGGTATCTCCAGACTAGAGAATACCCTGAAGGAGCTTCCGTCAATGAAAAAAAGTTCTTAAGGAGATTTGCTGCCAAGTTCTTCCTAAGCAATGGCATCCTTTATAAGCGCAGCCATGATTGTGTTCTACTTCGTTGTGTGGACAAGGTTGAGGCAGAGTTGATCATGACCGAGATACATAGTGGCACATTTGGCACCCACTTGAGCGGACATACGATGGCTAAGAAGATTCTAAGGGCAGGCTACTACTGGTCTACCATGGAAGCTGATTGTCATCGACATTCCCGTACTTGCCACAAATGCCAAGTGTACGCTGATAAGGTACATATTCCTCCTGTTCCTCTCAACATTATGACAGCTCCTTGGTCGTTCGCAATGTGGGGCATTGACATGATTGGAGAGATCGAGCCTACGACATCTAATGGACATCGCTTCATTTTGGTGGCTATTGATTACTTCACCAAATGGGTCGAAGCAGCTTCCTTTGCCTCTGTCACAAAGAATGTGGTTGCCCACTTCATCAAGCAAAACCTCATATGCCGGTATGGTATCCCCGACAGGATCATCACAGACAATGGTACAAATTTGAACAACACTATGATCACCGCTCTATGCGAGCAGTTCAAGATTTATCATCATAATTCATCTCCCTATCGACCGAAGATGAACGGTGTTGTTGAAGCCGCGAACAAAAATATCAAGAAGATCATTCAAAAAATGACAGTCACCTACAAGGACTAGCATGAGATGTTACCGTTTGCTCTGCATGGATATCGTACCACGACACGTACTTCAACTGGGGCAACCCCCTTTTCTTTGGTATATGGCATGGAAGTTGTTCTACCTATGGAAGTTCATATTCCTTCCTTGAGGATTATGAAGGATGCCAGTTTGAGTGAATACGATTGGATTCGGACCCGGCTTGATCAACTTAACTTGATCGACGAGAAGCGACTTACTTCTATTTGTCATGGTCAGACGTATCAAAAACCGATGGTCAAGGCCTTCAACAAGAAAGTCAGACGTCAAGTGTATCAAGTCGGAGATCTTGTTATCAAGCGGATCATCTTACCGCAAAGTGATCCCAGGGGAAAATGGACTCCTACTTACGAAGGATCATTTGTGATCAAGAGCATCTTTTCTGGTGGGGCAATGATTCTGACCACCATGGACGACGACGACTTTCCGCACCATGCAAACGCAGACATAGTCAAAAGATACTACGCATAAATGACCCGACAAGTTGAAAACCCGAAAGAGCGACTTGGGCAAAAAAGGGCATCCCGGTGAATCGAAAACCCGAAAGGGCGGTTCAAGCAAAAATTAGGGATAAAAAAAAATCAGTACACCCGGCAAGTTGAAAACCCGAAAGGGCGACTTGGGCAAAAAAGGGTTTCCTGGTGGATCGAAAACCCGAAAGGGCGGTCCAGGCAAAAGTTAAGGAATTAAAGCGTATGACTATGTCTCGTCGGATCACTTTAAATCTCTTCACCAACAAGCTCCAAGCTTCTGATCAATCCAGTCATCTGCGGACGAAGCAACGAATGGACAAATACTCATAGTTGTGAAGGCTATAACAGAATGGGAACCCCATGGAATGGTTACACATAGCCATCTTTCTTTTTGTAAAAAATTTTTCTCAATTTTTATGGCAAGATTCTCTTACTAGGATGTCTGTCTCCTTTGTACAAAGATACTTACAAAAATTAATACAAAGATACTTCAAAGTGCAAAAATTTGCTTGCCTTCTTTTTTACACTTATGTTTTCTTTGAAAACGTCCAATGTTTCGTTAAATAGGCATATGCATTTGAATATAATCACTGCTTAAAAATAAAACGAAATTGAGAAAGGATAATTACTGATAGGTTGAAGGTGTAGGAAGATATCTTTGTGCCATTCTAGAAGAAATCCCCTGCAATACTTTGTTCAGATCCTCAACAAAGCTAAAACCTCGGAGTACATGTCCCCAGCGGATTTAAGCTTCAAGATCCCCAGCGGAGCCAGTGCATTCTAAACCTGATTCCCCAGCTGAATTGAGCTTCAAAGTTCCCATCAGATTTCAAACGCCCGATACCCAGTGGAGCTTGAAAACCCTTAAAAAACCTATCACCCAGCAGGGCCAGAGTATTCTAAACCTTCTTCCCCGGCGAAGTCAAATTTCCAACTATCAACCCCCGGCGGGAACTGTTCAACTTCCCCCAACTTCCCCAGTAGTTTGGCATACAACCCAAAACTCTTGATTTCACCGGCCGAATAAACATTCTCCCCACGAAGTTACTCCCAGTAGATCGAAGTTTCTCAATCCTGCCTCTCCAAGCAGAAACCTCCCAGGTTTTAATTCCCCAGTAGAGATTTTTAGAGATTTTCCTTATGTCCCAGGAAAGTCATGAAGGATTCTCATTCCCCGCGGAAGTTATCAGAACCCTTATAAATCCCCACAAGTTACTAAGAATTTTCAATCCCCAGCATTGGTCCCAGGATTTCTCATTTCTCAAACGATCAGAGATTCTTTAACCCCCAAGCAGTCAGCAAGAGTTCCTCATCTTCAACAAAGATTTTTGAGTCCTCAGCATCGGTCAGGATTTTCAATCCCCAGCAGCAGTCAAGAATTTAGTCTCTTCAGTAAGACAACTACTCAGCTTACATGCATAACCATTACATTCATATATCATAAACATTGATGAAACACAGTTCATTGCATCATACATATCATGCAACATAACTTTGTGTTTTAGATAACATTTTACCCTTTTTCAGGATAATATTAAAAGGCTATCATTAACAATTATCCTGATACAATATGGATACACCCCAGACACGGCGGTCATTCTATTACTCATTCAGAACTCTAAGTCAAAATACAGTATGGATACACCCCAGATACGCGGTCATTCTACTACTCATTCAGACTTCAGCAATCCGATACAGACTAGATACGTTCCAGACACGACAACCTTTCTATCTCTCATTCAGATTCAACTACAGGTTTAGATACGCTCCAAACACGGATGCCATTCTGTCCCTTACACCAGCAGTTTGATTCTCCCCAGTGCAATCGCCACGGAAGTCATTCTGTCACCTATTCAGATCCCAGTTACAGTCCCAGATACACTCCAGACACGGAAGTCATTTTGCTACTCATACAGATCTCAGCTTCATATACAGTCCAGATACGCTCCAGACACGGTTTCCATTCTGTCACTCATTCAGAAGTTATCCCTAGCACACAGTTGCTCCATACACAGATGTTTCTCTGTTACTCATTCACAATACAGATACACTCCAGACACGGCAGTCATTCTGATATTCATTCAAAGTTCAAATACAATTATAGCTCAGATACACTCCAGACACGGACGCCATTCTTTTGCTCATACAGACTCAGTCTCCAGATACGGTTCAAATGCATTCAAGACACGTATACCATTTTGACGCTCATTCTTCTGACCTACAACATTGAAATTCAACAAACACTCTTGGATGGCATCTTTAAGCCCATCTCCAGCAAGATTCTACCATCTCCAAATGTCATCTTTAAGCCCATTCCCTCAATGATATTTTGACGAGTGCAAATTTACGGGCACTCTAGTGTCCAATCCTCTTTTACCTTCGAGTCGCGAAAGGCAAACTTGCCAATCTAACTCTTCAGGTTCAAGAAGATTGAACAGGGGCAATTGTTGTACCCCAAAATTTTCCCTCACATTTCATCAACATTTCTCATCACAAGACTCTTGGAACTCAAGATCAAGCTAGGGTTGCTCTGCTCAAGACACCTCCTTGCACTGTTGACCTAAATTAGGGTTAGAGTTTGCACAGGGATGTTTTGACCTACAATTCCCAAGGTTACTTTCATACTTCATGTTGAACTCACAAGTTTGTCCATACCAAGTTTCAAGCCTTGATTCAAATTTTTGCCCAATCAATTGGACAGTTGACCTAGAAATCAGCTGTATTGGGGAAAAAGTCAACTGTGGCCAATTGACAGTCAAACCTCATGAATTTTGACCCACATCAACATTATGAACTCATATGAACCATTTGATCAAGTTTGGATCATGATTCCACAAGAAATTTGATCAGATCACCAAAAGGGCAAAATGGTCATTTTTAGGGTTTTGACTGCACAAGGGCAATTTTTGACTGTTTGAGCTAGACAATGGCAAATTAAGCTCAACCACGGACACAAAAACTCAATGACATTGTCTTGACCCATTCAACAAGTTAAAAAGATCTCAAATGCATAGGATTGATAGATGAATTTTTCAGTCAACTGATCAAAATTTGATTGTATACTGAAAAGTCAAACTTTGACTTTTTGGTCAAAATCAAATGCCAAGATTCATTTTTCATCAAGACATATCAAATTATGAAACTTGTTCATCAAGAAACCCAAAAATGCAAATTAGGGTTTAAAATGGAAAAATTTCACAACTTAGAAATTTTCTAAGTTATGAAATTTTCTTATTTTTTCCTAACTTTGTCCCATTTTTTCACCAAGATGCAAATGGATTCAAGCAAAACTTATAACATGAAAGTTGTAGTCTATCACAAATTCTACAACTTTGTTTCACAAAGTTTACTCAAAAGAAGCTTGGATCTCAAGTTATGATTTTTGGAATAAGGGTACCTAAAACTTTTAACTTAGAGAAATTTTGCCCTAGTTTAGGCAGGATTTTGACCCATCTTCTTGGCCATTTTTCACATAGTTCCACTTGGAGTTTCAAGTTACATTTCAAATATGGATTATAGTACATGTTGAAAACTTTCCAAATTGTCCAAGAACTCCTTAAACACCTTTGTGGTTAGGGAGAATCGAATGCTTGAAGTTGGCAAAAACTCACTTTGTAACCATGGCCAATACATGTTCATACCAAATTGCAAATCTGACCAAACTAGCTTTGTGCACAATTACAGGCCTCTAAACCAATTTGTACTCAACAATTAAATGCAAATCCATTGGTCTAAGGTTTTGTTTTGGACATTAGAGGATTGTACACAAGTTTAATCCCTAAATGGTAAAAGGTATATTGCCATTTTTGCAAAAGGCTGCTTTATGTCAAACCACTAATACTTGAGCCTTGAACAAGATCTTATGCTGTAATACAAATCCACTAATTAGAGGGGCCAAGAGGGTAGTATGCATGGTGATAAGATGTCCTGTACAAGCCTGTAACCTCACTTCCACTTTCTTGCTTCATAACCAAGCAATTTGTCAAAAACAAGAGAACACAACAGCTGATAAAACCAACTCAAGCAAAGTTGTCAAACAAGTTTATCATACCCTAGCCAGCCAGAAGCACGAGCTCTTCACCACTTAAACCTCCTCTTACTAAAAACCTCCATTTTCTTGCAAAACAGGGCCAGTTCTGCATTTTGCAAGCCACCATCAAATCCCCGCATTTTGTTCAAAACTACTTCAAACACATTCCAATCAACTCACCTGAACTATTCCATACCTCCATTGCCAACTGTAACTCCATTAACACACATTGCCATTTTTGTTTGGAAGCTTTGCAGGTTGAGTTCTGTAGCACGATTCAGGCCACTTCAAAACAAACCAAGCATTGGGAAAGGTTCAGTGGACATCAGGCAAGCTCAAAAGAACCTCAAACACCATTGGAAGTTGCTGCATTGTCCAGCTCGAAGTCAACTGAAACAGGTATTTCATGAACTTCTATCTCTCTATTTAGGAATAGTTAGACTTAGGTTTGTGAATGAAAGATGTTGTATTCATAGCCCTGAAACCATACATGTGCTTAGTTTTAATTTATATTAATCGTGCTAGGAGAATTTCATCCATGAACTTTCTGAAAAAACTAGGTTAGAAATTAGGGCCAGAGAAATTCTCTCTGGTCTTTGAGAGTTAGCTTAAGTTTTTTATATGGTTAGATTCGTTGTTTGATGCTCTACAAGTTTCATGTTTTGAGTTTTGTCAAAGGATCACAAATACAGGAGATACAGGACTGTATGGAAAACGCGCGTTTTTCAAACATCTGGAGGTTTTAGAGGAAGTCTGGGCTGGGCCTGGATTTCTTTGCTTTTGACACCTCCCAATTCACTCTCAACACCCCCTGGCCCATTTCTTTGTGTTTTTATTATTTTGCATTTTTATTTCATTTCTGACTTTGATATTTTATTTTCTAATATAAAAAATACTTAAAAAATATTTTCATAAATTTTTATGTTTATTTGGTATTTATTTTAATTATTTCTAGCATTAATACATTAAATACTTTATATTTATTTTGTTTAAATTTAAAAATAATGTAAAAAAAATACTTTATTTTTATTTATTATTTTTGTTCACATTTGAAAATATTTTCTTGAAATATATACATTTTTTTAAATAATTTATTTTTATTTTTTCACATATTTAATATATTTAATATATTTACTATGTTTATTAAATAATTAGAATAAAAAACACAAAAATAAATACATTTTTATTTTTATTATTATTCTATACTAAAAAATTTTTTTTTTATGATATATTCTCATTTTTATATATATTAATATATTTTGTATATAAATGATTCAATTTTTGTTTTCTTTAAAGAAAATTAGGGCAAACCCTAAAAATAATTAAAATTAATTATTTATTTACATTTCTTTCCTTTGAAAAATATTTTACATACATAAAAAACCTTTTTGCATAACACATTTTATCTCATATATATTTATTGTATATTGTACATTTAAATATTATACCTTGCAAATTCAATTTGGATGTAATAGTAATTAGGGTTTTATATTTCTTGCAAAATAATCCCTTATTCAAATTTGTACCCCCTCTCTATATCATGTTGTAATAGTGTAGAATTTAAATTCTCGCACCTTTAAATGCTTTCAATTATGTCATGATTAGACTTAGGGTTTGTATGCAAAATCAAATCAACAAATAGTTTTACCTAATCAAAGACAAATGCATGAAAAAACAAACACAATGCACACTTGCACCCCTAGGGTTACAATCCACTTGTTGCCTTCAAAAATGGGCCATGGTATGCATGTCAAGTACTTTGGCAAAACAAAAACAAAACAAAAGATCATAGTCCCTCGATGATGCTATCTGAGTTGCCTAAACCAAAATGATTAAGTCCCTCAAGAAAATTGCCAAAAATACTTGACACTATTGCTATCATGGTCTATACAATGACCCGCGCCTGTCCCGTTTAACATCCTAACACAAGGTTGTTCACCAAATACAATGGTGAAGCGACACTGTTAAAAGGGTTAAAAACATAAGAAAGGTCTTTGAGTAAAAATAGGGTAGACAACTCTTAGTTACTTGATCAAAGCTTGCAAAAATATCCTTGCTATCTTCAAAACACACTTCACTACACAATTTCAAAACCCTACTTTCAAACATTGAAAACTTTTCAAAAGACAAAAACACCTTTGTATACATTCGAACAAGAATCATTACAAAGGTTGCCACAATGATGGCCTCTTTTCAAAACATCTTTCAAAATCACACACAAAGCACCATTTCAAACAATTGAAGAACACCATTTCAAACAATTGAAAAGCAAAGCAAGTGATCTAAGCAAGTAACTAAGAGCCCATGGATAACCATGGATAGAAAGGGTGCTAATACCTTCCCTTTCTATAATATACTCCCCGAACCCAAGAAAACACCTCAAAGGTCTTTCCTGTGCTTTTTGACCTTTCCTTAGGATAAAATAAAAAGTCGGTGGCGACTCTTGCTAATCTGAAACATTTGCAAAAACAAACGCAAAATACCAAGTCAGTTCTCCCACCGTATCAAAGACTTACATATGAACATTCTTTAAATTGCTAATCCATTCAGTGCTTTAGGAGAGAAAATACCTGAAGACAAATTGGGTAGGAAGATGCTCAAGTCTCTTCCCAAGAGTTTTGATATGAAAGTTGTTGCTATAGAAGAAGCTCAAGACATTGACAAAATGAAAGTGGATGAACTTGTTGGATCCCTTATGACATTTGAATTAAGCATCAATGAAAGATATGGAAAGAAGAACAAAAGCATAGCCTTTGTATCAAATACTGAAGATAAAGAGGAAGATTGTGATCTAGATACATATGGAGGAATGTCAAATGCCTTAGCTATGCTTGGGAGACAGTTTAACAAAGTGATAAAAATAATGGATAGGAACCAAAGATCAAATGTCAAGAACATCTCATCTGACATCCATAAGTCAAATGAGTTTTGAAGAAAAAGGGCTGAAGAAAAATCCACTCAAGGGAAGGGAGTACAATGTCATGAATGTGAAGGCTTTGGTCACATTAGAGCTGAATGTCCTACATATCTTAAGAAACAAAAGAAGAATTTGTATGTTACTTGGCCTGAAGAGGACTCAGAGAGTAATCTTGAAGAATCTTCCAAGTATGTTAAAGCATTGACAGAGAAATATGTATCTGATGAAGAGTCTTGTGATAGGGGACTAACCTTTGATGAGTTAGCTGCTTCATACAAAGAATTATGTCTCAGAAGTTCAGAAGTGTTCGTTGAAGGGGAGAGACAAAAAGTCCTCATGACTCATCTGAAGGCAGAAAGAGAAGAGCATTTAAAAAATGTTTCTAAACTAGAAAGTGAAGTGACCTCCTTGAATTCAAACCTTGATAGAATGGTCAAATCTCTCAAAATGTTGAATAATGGGTCTGACACTTTAGATGAAATTCTTTAAGCAGGAAGAGTGACAGGAGACAAGAGTGGTCTAGGGTTTAATGAGAAAAAGGAACCAAATTCTAAATAACCTTCAGTAGATTCCACTCATGCCAAGTATAAACCAAGGATGTCGAATCAAATGTCTAAACATCATGGCAAGAAAGGACATCATGGCAAGAAAAGGTTTAAACACACCAAGGAGAATCCCCAGCCCTGGAGATGTCATCACTATGGAAGGCTTGGTCATATAAGGCCCTTCTATTTCAAGTTGTATGGGTATCCTAAGACTACTCCTCCTCCCAAAACTGATAAGATTCCACAAAATAGCAAAAAGAAGAAACAGAGGATTCCCAAGTCTAATGTTGATAGATTCATAGCTCACACCTCCCTCAGTATCAACCAAAGATGACTGGTATTTTAACAATGGTCGTTCTAGACACGCGACAGATGTCAAGAATCTGTTGTTGGATGTCAAATCTCATTCCACCAGTTATGCAACTTTTGGTGATTGAGCAAAAGGTGAAATCAAAGGTGTTGGCTAGCTTGATTGTCCAGGAGTCCCTAAGCTTGATGATGTGTTACTTGTTAAAGGGTTAACAACTAACCTCATAAGTATAAGCCAATTTTGTGATCAAGGATTCAAAGTTAACTTCACCAAGGAAGGATGTCTTGTGTGCAATCAAAAGAATAAAGTTATTATGAAAGGAATCAGATCTAAAGACAACTGTTATCTATGGGTTCCTCAAGAGTTGAACTTCTCCTCAACATGTGTTTTAGCCAAAGAGAATGAAGTTAAACTATGGCATCAAAAATTAGGGCACTTGCATCTGAAAGGTATGAAAAGAATTATATCTGAAGAAGCAGTGAGAGGGATTCCTAAGCTCAAGATAGAAGAAGGAATGGTGTGTGGTGACTTCCAGATTAGAAAGCAGACTAAGATGTCACATCAAAAGATCCAACATATTACTACATAAAAAGTTTTGGAACTTCTTCACATGGACTTGGTGGAAATAAGTATGCCTATGTTGTTGTAGATGAATTTTCTAGATACACATGGATAAGTTTTATTAGAGAAAAATCAGAAAATTTTGAAGTGTTTAAAGATCTTTGTCAAAATATTCAAAGGGAAAAAGATAGTCATGCTATCAAAATTAGAAGTGATCATGGAAAGGAATTTGAGAATAACAACTTTGCTGACTTTTCCTCTTCTGAAGGAATCATCCATGAATTCTCTTCTCCCATTACTCCTGAACAAAATGGGATTGTGTTACTAGTCCTCCCCTATCTAGTTGTTACACGTTTTCCTTGTTTTTGTTAGCTTCTCTCTAGCATAATGTTATGGTTGGTAGATACCAGTCGTACCAAGGTCAAGTTCGCAACTTGTCACCTGATTTTTGAGTGCAACGTTCTGTCATTCATTTTGCATTGGTTGAGTCTAGTCTTTACTAGGTTCTATCGAGTCAGATAAATATTTGTCCTGTTTCATCTCTGTGATTCCTTGGATAGGGTCAATCGTTACTGCTTCTTCTGGGTTCGAGATCATAAGGTGTTCACCTTGTTTCATGGATCCAATTGTTATTGGTATCCTAAGGAGTATTCATCAAGGTCTAGTCGTTACTACTTCCTTTTTAAACAGGAGTTCTTACTCTTAGTTTTGGTTTGTGATCTGATTGTGATAAATTCTTGAATTATTCCTAAGGACGAGTCGTTACTCGTACCTTCACTCAGTCCCTCAGCGTTGTTGTTAGCGTGCCAATGGGTTTTGGTTCAGAAAGGCATTGTTCCAGTTTGATCGAGACCAGTTTTTACTGGTATTTTGTGAAGTCTAGTTGTTACTAGCATCCTTTGATTCTTACCTTTTCAGAATGCAACATTTTGGCATTCTCTAAATTCTAGTTGTTATTAGCATCTTTTGGTCTTTACCATCTTTATCTTAGAATGCAGTGTTCTGGTATTCTGCAAAGTCTAGTCATTACTAACATTTTGGACCAAGTTCCACGGTCTTTGATGCTTATTTCCCATCTACGAACTTTTTTTATTATTAGTCCAGGGCCAAGAGGCCATCGAAGTTATACTCGTGATGATACGTCGTCTCCATTCAGAGTGAAAATTTTTGAGTTCATTTTTGTATTCAATCTCCTTCCACCCTACCGCTTGAAAGGTTGTTGTTACCAATCTCGCTTTATGTTTAAGAAGTTTGAATAGGGGAAACTGTTGTATCCCTAAATTTGCCCTCTTATTTGTAAACAAAATAGCTTATACTTCATCATTATATACATCATTTGCATTGCATTAACCCAGTGACATAGGATCAAGGGTTTTGGCTGGATGAGTGTGTACTGCTCAAGAGAAGGAAATTTATCTTCAAGGGTTGAACATCTAAAGTCTCACCAACATGAGCATTATTTCAAGTCACAAGATATATGAGTCTGAGAGTTCTTCAAGATACCTCAGTTGGATTAGGGTTTTGAGTTATGGTCAACCATCAACTCAATGTTCCTATTTATATGTTCCATGAGCTATGGTGGCATAAAGTCAAAAGAAAAAGGTGAATTAGGAATAACTTGTCAAAGAAGTTATTTGGAGATTTGAATTTTTGCTTAAGTGTTCATAGTACTGGATTTGAATTGGTTATAACTTTCTCAATAATTATTGGAAATGTGTAAACTTTATATGGCTGGAAAGAGGAGGGAAAGTTCTTCAACTTTGTCCTTGACACATCAAGTCCAAAAAGTGATTATTTTTGGAGTTATTGAGCTTATAACTTTATGGACACTTAGTAACTTTTAAGAGATGTTCCAAAATGTTACAAGCTTCATGGCTATTTTAAGGGTCTTATTTAGACTCAAATAAAAAAATCTCTGAACATAAAAGTTTAAGATCAGAATCTCCTCTCCAATTTTAATTCGAGAATCATTTCATTTGGTGTCTTGTGTAGAAAGTTATGATGTTTACATTTTGAGGGCTTGAAGGGAAAAATTATGCCAAGATTTGCCCAGCCAGACTAGCATTTTATCAAACAGGTGGCATGCACACGTTCATGCTGGTTTTTCTTTTGAATTTAGTTCTCATTTTGAAAAATGTTGAACATAAAAGTTGGAGTGTGTTGTGTACTCTTCAGTTTTGGTTTAAATTTAGTTTCATTTCATGCATTGTGGAGAGAGGTGTTAAAGTTCAAAGTAGGGAGATTGAAGTGGCCAAGACGCAGGGTGTCACATGCAAGGCCTGCCCATCCAGGCCTGTAATTTTTTCTAACAGTTGTAGGGCACGTATTTATGGCAAATTTTCTCCATGATTAAATCCATATTTGGATTGGGAATAAAGTATAAGCTTGTTCTATCATTCACCCTCTTTCCAACGGTATCAAGTTCGCCTCATTTGGTTGGTTATTGAAGAAGTTAGAGGTTCACAAAGTAATGAAGACAAATGAATAATTTGACATTTGGTTTCTAGAATCTCAAAGGTGGTTCATTAGTTATGATAGCATGACTTCAGGGTCATTTTTTATGAGGTTGTAGACTTTATTTAAAGTGATGTTCAACATGAAACTTGTTCATCGATCATTAATCTTCAACTTCGGTCTTGGTAACTGTTGTACCCCAAAATTTTCCCTCCCATATTTCTCAACACATGGTAAGTGAGGTCCCTAAATTGCTCAAGGAAGTTCAAGAGTTGACCAGACAAACTCTCTCCTAAGGCAGTCTACCTCAAATTAGGGTTTCTATTTTCATCAAGATGTGTGAACCACAAAGGACTCAAATGCTAACCATTGTCCTAATATATCCTCAAGATCATCCATGTCAAGTTTCAAGCCTTGCAGAGGAAGTTTGCTTAGTCAATTGCTCAAATGCCTGAAAATCAACTGTGTTAGATCAAAAGTCAATTGTGGCCCATATACAGTCAAACTTCAATATTTTTGGTCAACATCCTCATTTTGAAGTATTATCCATCATTTGATCAAGGGTTGATCATGATTCCTCAAGGATTGCTCACAATTCATCAAAACCCAAAAATTGCTAAATTAGGGTTTTCCAGGAAAAGTCAACTGAATTTTGACCAAGCATAATGTGATACGGTGGGAGAACTGACTTGAGGTTTGTGTTTGTTTTCGCAAATGTTTCGGTTTAGCAAGAGTCGCCACCGACTTTTTGTTTATCCTAAGGAAAGGTTAAAAAGCACAACAAAAACCTTTGAGATGTTTTCTTGGGTTCGGGGAGTAGATTATAGAAAGGGAAGGTATTAGCACCATTTCTATCCATGGTTATCCATGGGATCTTAGTTACTTGCTTAGATCACTTGCCTTGCATTTTCAATTGTTTGAAATGGTGCTTTCAATTGTTTGAAATGGTGCTTTGTGTGTGTTTTGAAAGATATTTTGAAAAAGATGCCTTTGTCTTGGCAACCCTTGTAACAATTCTTTACTCGAATGTTTTACAAAAGGTGTTCGTCTTTTTGAAAAGATGTTTCAAGGTTTTGAAAGTTGTTTTTGAAATTTGTGTAGTGATGTGTGTTTTTGAAAAAGGCAAGGATTTGTTTTGTAAGTTTGATCAAGTAACTAAGAGTTGTCTACCCCTAAATTTACTCAAAGATTTTTCCTATATTTTAACCCTTTTAACAGTATTTTTCCACCATTGTATTTGGTGGACAATCTTGTGTTAGGATGTTAACGGGACGGGCGCGGGTCATCGTTTAGACCATGAATGCAATGGTGCCAAGTGTCTTTGGCAACTTTTCCTTTAAGGGACTTGATCATTTTTAGGCAACTTGAGAAAGCGTCTTCGAGGGACTATGATCATTAGATTTGTTTTTGTTTGGCCAAAGACACTCAACATGCAAGCATGGCCCATTTTTGAAGGCAACAAGTGGAGTAACCCTAAGGGTGCAAGTGTGATTGGTGTTGTCCATTTTCATGCTTTTTGTCTTTGAATTAGGTCAAGCTATTTGTTATTTGATTTTTGCATACAAACCCTAGGTCTACCATGGCATAATTGGAAAGCTTTTAAATGCGGAAAATTAAAATCCTAAATTATTACAACATAATTGTGGGGATGGGGGTACAAATGTTTGAATGGGGGATATTTAGCAAGAAATTTAAATCTAAACTATTACATCCATATTGAATAGACAAATAATAAATTGTACAATATTTAAACAAATATAAATGCAAAATGTATTATGCACAAAAAATGAGATTTTTTATGTATGTAAAAGTTTTCATGTTTGAAATATAAACAAAATAGAAAAAGATCAATTTGGGGTATTTTTTGTGGTTTTAGGAGATGTTCCAAATTTTTAATAAATAGTAATTATTTATTAATTATATACAATATTTATGTATTTATTTATACAAAAAATAAATAAAAGAGAAGCATATTGTAAAAAAGTATTTTTTGATGTCAAATATTAATAAAAATAAAAATGTATTATTTTCATATTTTTGTCTTAAATATTTAATAAAATATGTATAAGTATTTATATTATATTAAATATACTAAATATATACAAAAATGAAATACTAATTATTTACAAAAAAAAGTATATTTTTTAGAAAATGTTTCCAAAATGTAAATAAAAAATAATAACTGAAAAAAATATATTTTGTATTATTTTCTAGGGTTTTGAATAAAAGTATATATATATATTTATTTACATGTATAAATTAAATAAAACAAATAAATGTCAAATAAATACAAAAATGGGTGAAAAAATATTTTTAATATTTTTTTATATTTGAGCAAAAAATAATAAGTCAGAATCAAAAAAGAAAAAAATCAAAAAAGATTAAAAAATCACACAATGGGCCAAGGGGGGTGCAAAAATGAGAAAAGAGGTGCAAAAAGAAAAACAACTCAGGCCCAACCCAAGTGGCTTGTCTTCAACCTCCAGCTTCTGTTTGAAACAAGAAAACGCGCGTTCCTTGCTCATCCTGCTAACTTCTGATTCTTTGATTTTTAACAAAAACTTACAACATCAATAATGTAGAGCATCAAGTCACGATTGCAAATATATAAAAAATTTGTCCTAACTCTCAGAAACTAGAGAGAATTTCTCCTCCCCCAATTTCTGACCTAACTTTTCTTCCATGTTTAAGTTCAAAATTCTCACAGCACACACAATATAAATGAAAAGTAACTACATGGATGGCTTCAGGGCTATGAGTAGAACATGCTTTCTTCACAAACTTAAGCCTAACTATGCCTGGATAGAGAGATAGAAGTTCAAAATTTTACCTGTTCAGCTTAAGTCTTGTGCAACAATGGAGGTACCTTCAATGGAGTTTGAGGATTTGTACAGCTTGCCTGAAGTCCAAGGATGCTCCTCCAACCTCTAGCTTGCTTTGAAACTAACTGAATCGAGCTATGGAAGTCAACCTGCACAGCTGAAAAGTGAAAATGGCAACCTTGGTTATGGATGTTACAGTTCAAGTTCAATGCTTGGAATAACTTCAATGGATGGTAGGGAATGTGTTTGAAGAGGTTTTAGCCAAAACGCACGACATGAATGGACTGTGGGATTCAAGTTGCAGCCTATGCCTTGTTTTGCCACAAAACTGTGATTTTATGTATGAGGAGGGATCAAGGGTATTTTGGTCGTGCTTTAGGTCAGTTAGGGAGTATGAAATGTGTTTACAAAGTTTGTTTTTGTTGGTCTTTGCAGGAATGTGAGTTATGGTTCAATATGCAAGTTTTTTTCTAAGATAAGCAAAGATAGTCAAGTTGGGTTATAGGCCAATGCAGATCCCTCAAGCATGCTGCATTTTCTCTTCTTGATCAGTGGGATTTGTCCACAAACTTGTGCCTCAAAGAACTTCTTGTACTTCCAAGATATGGACTTTGACATAAAGCATTGCTTTTCCAAAATGGCAAACTTGCTTTTTCCATTTAAAGGTTAATTCTTTGTGTAATGACTATATGAACAAAATAATGCTAGAACACAATGGATTGGCATTTAATTATTGAGTGTGAATGGGATTAGAGGCCTGTAATCTAGCTTGAACCATGCTGAGTTTGAAAATGCAAAGTGTATGAACATGCCTTGGTCAAGAACAAAAGTGGATTTTGCCTAACTTTGGAAATTCGATTCTCCCTAACCACAAGGGTGTTTGAGAAGTTCTTGGACAATTTGGAAAGCTTGGAATGTGTACTACAATCCATCTTTGTAATGCAAGTTTAAATTCCAAGTTGAAGCATGTGAAAAGTGGCCATGAAGTTGGGCAAAAATCGTGCCTAAAATAGGTCAAAAAATTTCTAAGTTAAGAATGTTTTGCACCCCTATTCCAAAAATCATAACTTGAGTTACAAGCTTATTTTGAAAAAACTTTGTGAATCAAAGTTGTATATTTTGCAATGCACTACAACTTTCATGTTTTGAGTTTTGCTTGAATCCATTTACATCTTGATGAAAAAATGGGACAAAGTTAGGAAAAAATTAGGAAATTTCATAACTTAGAAAATTTCTAAGTTATGAAATTTCTTCATTTTAAACCCTAATTTGCAATTTTGGGTTTCTTGATGAACAAGTTTCATAATTTGACATGTATTGATGAAAAATGAATCTTGGCACTTGATTTTGACCAAAAAGTCAAATTTTGACTTTTCAGTATACAGTCAAATTTGATCAGTTGACTGGAAAATTCATTTGTCAATCTTATGCATTTGAGATCTTTTGAACTTGTTGAATGGATCAAGACAATTCCATTGAGTCCTTGAGTCCATATGTGAGCTTGATTTTCCATTGGTTAGGTCAAACAGTCAAAAATTGCCTTTGTGCAGTCAAAACCCTAAAAATGACCATTTTGCCCTTTTGGTGATCTGATCAAATTTCTTGTGGAATTGTGATCCAAACTTGACCAAATGGTTCATATGAGTTCAATATGTTGATGTGGGTCAAAAATCATGAGGTTTGACTGTCAATTGGCCACAGTTGACTTTTTCCCCAATACAGCTGACTTCTAGGTCAACTGTCCAATTGACTGGGCAAAGATTGGAATCAAGGCTTGAAACTTGGTATGGATAAACTTGTGAGTCCAACATGAAGCATGAAAGTTACTTTGGGCATTTTAGGTCAAAACATCTTTGTGCAAACTCAAACCCTAATTTTGGGTCATGAGTGCAAGGAGGGGTCTTAAGCAGAGCAAACCCTAACTTGATCTTGAGCTCCAAGAGTCTTGTGATGAGAAAATGCTGATGAAATGAGAGGGAAAATTTTGGGGTACAACAGTTTCCCCTGTTCAATCTTCTTGAACCTGAAGAGTTAGATTGGCAAGTTTTCCTTTCGCGTCTCGAAGGTAAAAGGAGATTGGACACTAGAGTGCCTTTAAATTTGCACTCGTCCAAACAATGGTTGCGGGAATGGGCTTAAAGATGACATTTGGAGATGGGCTTAAAGATGCCACCTGGAGAGTGACAGAATCTTGTCAGGGGATGGGCTTAAAGATGCCATCTGGAAATTGTTGAACTGTATGCTGTTGGTGATTGAGCATCAGAAAAGTATCCATGTTTGGAACATCTCTGAACTGGGGATCTGAATAAGCAATAGATTGACATCCATGTTGGGAAGCATCCGTGGACTTTTTTCAGTGGTCTTGGATCTG
Organism: Vicia faba; assembly: GCA_948472305.1. NCBI lineage: Eukaryota > Viridiplantae > Streptophyta > Magnoliopsida > Fabales > Fabaceae > Vicia > Vicia faba. The sequence goes on along the minus strand of OX451737.1, from coordinate 552,199,682 downwards.
AACAAGCGATAGGTTAACATCCGTATCTGGAGAAACTGTAAACTGTTTTCAGAAATTGAAGAGTCTGAACAAGCGATAGATTAACATCCGTGTTTGGAGAATCCGTAAACTGTTTTCAGAAGTCTGAGAATAATCTGAACAAGCGATAGGTTAACATCCGTTACTGGAGAACCCGTGAACTATTTTCAGAAATCTTGAAGTTGAATAAGCAATAGAGCAACATCCATTGTTGGGAAGCGTCCGTAAACTGTTTTCAAAAGTTGAGAAGAATCTGAACAAGCGATAGGTTAACATCCGTTACTGGAGAACCCGTGAACTGTTTTCAGAAATCTTGAAGTTGAATAAGCAATAGAGCAGCATCCGTTGTTAGGAAGCATCCGTAAACAGTTTTCAAAAGTTGAGAAGAATCTGAACAAGCGATAGGTTAACATCCGTTACTGGAGAACCCGTGAACTGTTTTCAGAAATCTTGAAGTTGAATAAGCAATAGAGCAGCATCCGTTGTTGGGAAGCGTCTGTAAACTGTTTTCAAAAGTTGAGAAGAATATGAACAAGCGATAGGTTAACATCCGTTATTGGAGAACCCGTGAACTGTTTTCAGAAATCTTGAAGTGGAGGGGGAACCGGTGTAGGGTTTCCTGATGATGAGTCCGTGTAAAACTGCATCTGAATTGTTAATGATAGCCTTTATTCTTATCCTGAAAGGAAAAAATGTTAGCTAAACACAAAATTATATTGCATGAAATGTATGATGCAATGTATATTCTATCAATGTTTATGAATTGAATGTAATGAATGTGCATGTAAGCTGATGAGCTGTCTTGCTGAGGATAGATGAATCCTGGATGGCTGGAGATAAAAGAATCTTGACTTCCGCCGGGGGAAGTAAATCCTTGACTGCTGCAGGGGAATGCAAGAACTTTGATTGCTGAAAATGAGACATCTTTGTTGACTACTATTGGGGAATCAGGAGCTTGGGTCGTATGCCAATATACTGGGGATTCCTGCCTTGAGGAGATCTTCATTGGGGTTTATTTGAATATCCTGTGAAGAATCTAGAATGAGAGTCTAAGATCTTCAATTGTTTGGGGATCTTAGGACCACTGCTGGGGATTGAAACTCCTTGGTGACTTGCAGGGCTAGAGAATTCTGATGATCTCTGCTGGGGAGTCCAGAACCTGGGAGGCTCATGCTGGAGGAGTAAGACTGAGAATCTACAATCTGATGGGAAGTACCTCTGTGGAGAGAAGGTTCACTAGTCTGGTTCCGCTGGGGATTTGATAGTTGAAAGTCTTAGCTCCGCCAGGGATAGGATTTTCAGATTCTTAAGGCTCCACTGGGGATACTGAAACTTAACTCTGTGGGGGATTTGAGTTTCGGAGGGCTATTGGGCTGGGGAAATCAGTTTTGAGAAAGCTTTTCTGCTGAGGATCCTGAAGTTTAACTCTGTTTGGGGAATTAAGTTCTGGATTTTGACCTTGCCGAGGCATTTGGAGTTTAAATCTGCGGGGAATTTCTTCTGAAAGGGTATCGAGATGTCTATCTGTACCCTTAAACTATCTGTAATCATCTCTTCTTGGTTTGTAAGGGAAATGATTATATTCAAATGCATATGCCTATTTAACAAAACATTGGACGTTTCTCAAATAAAACATAAGTGCAAAAGAGAAAAAGGAAGACAAAGCAAATTTCTGTATTTGGAAAAGTATTTGTATTAACTTTTTATGAGTATCTCTGTACAAAGGAGCAAGACACCCTAGTAAGAGGATGCTGTCGTAAAGAATTTGAAAATTTATACAAAAGAAAGATGGCTATGTGCAACAATTCTATGGGATCCCATTCTGTCATAGCCTTCACAACTCTAAATATCTTGTCCATTCAAATGCTTCGTCCGCCGATGACTGGATTGATCAGAAGCTTGGAGCTGGTTGATGAAGAGATTGTTCTTAAAGTGATCCGACGAGACATAGTCATACGCTTTAATTCCCTAACTTTTTCCTGGATCTCCCTTTCGGGTTTTCAATCCACCGGGAAACCCTTTTTTTCCCAAGTCGCCCTTTCGGATTTTCGACTTGCCGGGTGTACAAATTTTTTTGTTTTATCCCTAATTTTTGCCTGAACCGCCCTTTCGGGTTTTCGGTTCACCGGGATGCCCATTTTTTCCCAAGTCTCCCTTTTGGGTTTTCGACTTGTCGGGTGACTTTATATGTAGTATCTTTTGACTATGTCTGCGTTCGCAGGGTGCGGCAAGTCGTCGCCGTCCATGGTGGTCAAAATCATTGCACCACCAGAAAATATGCTCTTGATCACAAATGGTCCTTCGTAAGTAGGAGTCCATTTGCCCCTGGGATCACTTTGCGGCAAGATAGTCCGCTTGATTACGAGATCTCCGACTTGATATACTTGACATCTGACTTTATTGTTGAAAGCCTTGATCATCTGTTTTTGATACATTTGACCATGGCAAACAGCAGCGAGTCGCTTCTCGTCGATCAAGTTGAGTTGATCAAGTCGGGTCTGAATCCAATCGTCTTCGTTCAAACCAGCGTCCTTCATAATCCTTAAAGAAGGAATCTGAACTTCCATGGGTAGGAAGGCTTCCATGCCATATACTAAAGAAAATGGGGGTTGCCCCTGTTGAAGTTTGTGCAGTGGTACGGTATCCATGCAGAGCAAACGGTAGCATCTCATGCCAGTCCTTGTAGGTAACTGTCATTTTCTGAATGATCTTCTTAATATTTTTGTTTGCAGCTTCAACAGCACCGTTCATCTTCGGCCGATAGGGAGATGAATTGTGATGATAAATCTTGAACTGTTCGCATAGAGCGATGATCATAGTATTATTCAGATTTGTACCGTTGTCTGTAATGATTCTGTCGGGGACACCATACCGGCATATGAGGTTTTGCTTGATGAAGCGGGCAACCACATTCTTTGTAACAGAGGCGAAGGAAGCTGCTTCGACCCATTTGGTAAAGTAGTCAATAGCAACTAGGATGAAGCGATGTCCGTTGGATGCCGTGGGCTTGATCTCTCCAATCATGTCAATGCCCCACATTGCGAATGGCCAAGGAGCCGTCAGAACGTTGAGAGGAACAAGAGGAATATGAATCTTGTCAGCGTAGACCTGACATTTGTGGCAAGTACGGGAATGCTGATGGCAATCTGCTTCCATGGTAGACCAGTAATAGCCTGCCCTTAGAATCTTCTTAGCCATCGTATGCCCGCTCAAGTGGGTGCCAAATGTACCACTGTGTATCTCGGTCATGATTAGCTCTGCTTCAGCTTTGTCTACACATCGGAGTAAAACACAATCATAGTTGTGTTTGTAGAGGATGTCGTTGCTCAGGAAGAACTTGGCAGCAAATTTCCTTAGGAACTTCTTGTCATTTACAGACGCTCCTTCGGGATATTCTCTAGTCTGGAGATACCTTTTGTTTTCGTGAAACCAAGGTTGTTCCACTACTTCTTCGGTATTAATCTCATGACAATGCGCAGGTTCATCCATTCGCTCGATGGTGATTTGGGGAGCCTCGTTATCCCAGTTGAGTTTAAACATGGAAGACATTATGGCAAGAGCATCTGCAAGCTAATTCTCTTCTCACGGGAAATGCTCGAAGTTGATTTGCTCGAAATGAGGCAACAATGTCCGGACATGTTCTTTGTATGGGATAAGATTAGGATGTTTGGTATCCCACTCTCCTTTGATTTGACTGATTACCAAAACCGAGTCCCCAAATACGATCAAAGATTTAATCCCCAGGTCAATAGCAGCCTTGAGACCAAAAATGCAAGCTTCATATTCAGCCATGTTGTTGGTACAACTGAAGCAAAGTCGGGCCATGAAAGGCGTGTGATAACCTTCCGGGGAAATGATTACCGCACCGATACCGTTTCCAAGTGCATTTGAAGCACCATCAAAGTACAGGGTCCATCGGGATCCTTTTTCGTGTCCGTCATACGGTCTGTTACCTTCGATGTTGTCCAAATTCATGATGTCCTCGTCCGGGAAGTCGAATCTCATGGACTGATAATCTTCGATAGCTTGATGAGCTAGAAGGTCAGCTAGTACACTCCCCTTTATAGCTTTTTGGGTAGTGTACTGGATGTCATACTCTGTTAGAATCATTTGCCATCTAGCTATTCTTCCAGATAAAGCTGGCTTCTCGAAGATATACTTGATAGGATCCATTTTGGAAATCAACAAAGTGGTATGAGTCAACATATACTGCCTTAGTCGGCGAGCAGCCCATACCAAAGCGCAACAAGTTTTATCGAGCAGTGAGTAGTGAGTCTCACAGTCGGTAAACTTTTTGCTAAGGTAATAAATAGCATGCTCTTTTCGACCAAACTCGTCATGCTGGCCCAAAACACACCTCATTGAGTTATCCAAGACGGTCAGATACATGATCAACGGTCTTCCTTCGACGGGTGGCATCAAAATAGGAGGTTCTAGCAAATACTCCTTGATCTTATCAAAAGAAGCTTGGCAATCGTCGTTCCATTCGACTACCTGATCTTTCTTCAATAGTTTGAAAATTGGCTCACAGGTAGACGTCAGATGAGAGATGAATCTGGCAATATAGTTCAAGCTCCCCAAGAACCCTCTAACCTCCTTTTCAGTACGGGGAGCAGGCATTTCTTGTATTGCTTTCACTTTTGCTGGATCGACCTCAATGCCCTTGTTGCTAACAATAAATCCTAGAAGTTTACCAGACCTAACTCCAAAAGTACACTTACTTGGATTCAGCCTGAGTTTGTACTCTTTCAACCTGGCAAATAGCTTTTGCAGATGCTCAAGGTGTTCCTCCTCTGTTTGTGATCGAGCTATCATATCGTCTACATAAACTTCGATCTCATGATGTATCATATCATGAAACAAAGCTACCATGGCGCGTTGATAAGTTGCCCCTGCGTTCTTCAGTCCGAACGGCATCACCTTGTAGCAGAAGGTTCCCCACTGTGTAACAAAGGTTGTTTTCTCCATGTCCTCGGGGGCCATTTTGATCTGGTTGTAGCCCGAGAATCCATCCATGAAGGAAAACACCTTGTGCTGAGCTGTGTTGTCAATCAAAATGTCGATATGCGGTAGCGGAAAATCATCTTTAGGGCTAGCCCTGTTCAAATCCCGGTAGTCCACACACATCCTGACCTTGCCGTCTTTTTTCGGTACTGGCACAATGTTAGCAACCCATTGTGGATAGGATGTAACAGCCAGAAAGCCAGTGTTAAATTGCTTCATTACTTCTGCTTTAATCTTCTCAGACATGTCGGGTCTCATTCGGCGAACGTTTTGCTTGATCGGTGGACAATCCTCTCTTGTAGGGAGACGGTGAACCACGATATCTGTGTCTAAACCCGGCATGTCTTCATAAGACCAGGCGAAGATTTCAACGTATTCATTTAACAGCTGTACCAAACGCTCCTTGACACTTGGTTCCAGATTGGCACCCACTTGTACTTCTTTCCTGTCTTCCTCTGTTCCTAAGTTGACTGTTTCCAACAAATCTTCATGAGGCAAGATGGCCCTTTCTTCTTGTTGTAGAAGCCTGGCTAGCTCTCCTGGTACTTCACAATCTTCGTCATCTTCGCACTCAGCCTGATTGACCAAATCTTCAGAGTTAATGAAGGACATAGCAGAATAGTCACCCATAGAATCCAGAGTGGATGGGTACCTGCATTTGTGAGTGTGTGTGTGTGTAAGGGATAACCATCCTTAAACAAACAAAAATGCAAAAGGAAAGAAAATGAACACAACAGTTTTATAAATGAAAAATGTCCAATGAATCATTAAACATGGCATATGGATATGAAGAGAATCAAAAACCTTACAAACGGACCTACATACCCCGGGCAAGGCATGAGGTGAAAAAGTAGTGTGCAGATTGTTTAAAAGTAATTATTACAGACCAACAGGAAATGTTCGAAAGATAAGTTACTGTTTAATGAAAGTAATGGGGACGAAGTCTTTCGCCTCCCAGTTGTGTAGTCCCCCTTTGATGGTTGGGAAGATCCAGTCTTCAATGTTACACTCTTCGTCTTCGTCTTCCAAGGCATTGATTCCATGAGGAGAAATCTTGATGGGTGTTCTTTCAATTTTTGAGCGACGCATAGCTTTTTGCCCCACAACGGTGAATCCCAACCCAAACTTGTCTGTTTTGTGGGGAATGTCAGGCAATTGTCCCCATGTTGAGCTTTTTCCCTCCTTCATTGCAGCCTTTGCGTCTTTCAGAGATGCCATCCTGGCCACCTGCTTGGGTTCCTCAGTTACTGCCTTTGCTACAACAACCTCGGGAGCAATTTCCTCGAAGTGTTGGAACGGTGTCTCAATGAACTCGCCCTCCACTTCCACATACCGAAAGGAGTTCAGGTGACTGATCATATATTCTTCTTCACCGTCTACAGTTATAATCTTTCCTTTGACAAGGTATTTCAGCATCTGATGTAGGGAGGAAGTGACCGCGCCAGCATTATGTATCCATGGTCTCCCTAGCAAGCAAGAGTATGACGGACGAATGTCCATCACACAGAAAGTTGAGTGGAATACTTCAGTTCCTACCTTGATAGAGATGTCTACCTCCCCATGTACCATTCTGTTTGACCCGTCAAAGGCCCTGACAATGATATTACTTGGTTTCAGCTCCAAACCCTCGCAATCCAATCGATCCAGAGCTTTCTTAGGCAGCACGTTCAGAGAAGAACCAGTGTCGACCAAAACATGGGCAAGAGTAGTTCCTCGGCATTCAACTGACACATGCAATGCGTCATTGTGCTTTCTTCCTTTCGGAGTCAGGTTAGCATCAGAGAAACCTAGGCCGTTGTCTGCGGTAAGGCTGGCTACACAATCCTGGAATTGATCGGCCGAGGTTTCCTGGGGAACATGGGCTGTCTTCAGAAATATTATCAATGCCTTGGCATGAGCCTCCGAACAAAGCAGCAATGCTAACATGGAGATCTTCGAGGGGGTTTGCCCCAGTTGCTCTACCACATCATAATCACTCTTCTTAATAATTTTCAGAATCTCCTCCATTTCTTTCTTAGAGGTTTCGGGGATAACCAATGGCTGAGCCCTCGTCCTAATGAGCTCATCTTGGATCCCTTTCCCCTTATCAGCAGAAGTAGGAGGGACAACCACAGGAGTAACAGCTTCTTCAATTAACGGAGTTCTTGCAGAAAGTTTTATCGGTGCAGGAGTAACTTTGGAAGCAACTGAGGGTCCAAAGATTGCCTTTGGAGGGGCAATCTCTGGAGAAAATATTCTCCCACTTCGGGTAATCTTGCTCGTACCGGCAATGTTTCCAATGTCGGCGTCTTCTTTGTCAGAGCTCTCTTCAGTTATCTCAACTTGTTTAACACCATGGTAGTAGATTTCTCCACCATAATTCCATGGTATTGATTTGTCAGAAATGTAGGGGATAGGCCCAGACATGGTTATTTTCAGAGGGACAAACTTCGTAGCGGATGTAATCTTAACAGGCTTTTTAGGGACCTTGGAACGATTGGTGGAAATGGTGATTATTGAAACATCTTTGATAGGAGTTGGAGTAGCAGGAATCTTTTCGAAAAGAATTTGTTGGATGTCCATTAGGCCTTAGATGCCTATCTTCAGCAATGGACATTCGATTGGTAAGGAGGAACAACAGTAGAAGTCTTCTTTACATCCTGGGAAAATCCCAGCCTTCAACAGATTTAACTTGATTGTCAACAGTGGGGTCCTCAGATCATCAACAGCAGAAACATACAAATCTTCTTCAATAGCATGGACATTGCGACCATGCTTCAGCATTGGAGCGGATATCACGTTCGGCTTCTCCGGAGCATCGAACTCAACCTCTTTTGCATCTATCAAGTCTTGAATTTTATGCTTAAGCGCCCAACAATCGTTGGTATCATGCCCGATGCTGTCAGAATGATAGGCGCATTTAGCATTAGGATGATAATGTGGGGAAGATGTGTTCACATTTTTTGGTGCCTCTTTGATAGTGGTGAGATTTAGCTTCAACAAATGGGGAAGAACTTGTGCAGGCGTCATATTGATGCGGGTGAACTGTCGTTGTGGCCGTTCTACCCGTTGCTGGTTTGGTCTGGACTGATTGTTACGAGGCTGATCATTTGACGAATTTTGGATCATCACGGCCCCTACAGTCGGTCGGCGCTCAGTTCTTCCTGTCCCCTTCTGAGAGTACACAACAACTGCCTCCTTCTTGGCTGGAAATGACTTTTTAACAGTTGTAGATGCAAAGGCATCCCTTTGAATCTTCCCATTCTTAATACCAGCTTCCACCCGTTCGCCAGTCAGAATCAATTCAGTAAACCCTGCGGAAGAGCTCCCGATCAAATGGTTGAAGAACGGGCCAGATAGGGTCCCCAAGAACATATCAACTAGTTCCCTATCAGAAAGAGGTGGCTGCACTCTTCCGGCCAAGTCGCGCCATTTTTGGGCGTATTCCTTGAATCCCTCATTTGAGGCCATTCCCATACTTTGTAGTTGAGTACGGGTTGGCGTCAAGTCAGCGTTATATTGATACTGGCGATAAAAGGCAGCTGCCAAGTCTTCCCAGTTATGCACTTCTGACCTCTCAAGCTGGTAAAACCAGTCTAGTTGTGTACCGGACAAGCTATCCTGAAAGAAGTGTACCCAAAGATTTATGTCGGATGTATGAGGTTGGATTCTTCTGACATATGACCTCAAGTGCATCTTCGGGCAAGACAACCCATCATATTTTGTAAAAACTGGCACCTTAAACTTTGGAGGGATCACAATCCCAGAAATCAATCCCAATTCTTCAAAATCTAACCCAGGAATCCTTTGCAGCTCCATAGCCGCCAGTCTATCCTCCAGGTTTTTGTATTTGTCGTCCGCTGGCGGGTATTGTTGCTCTGAGTAGTCTTCATCTTCCTCAACCTCTTCCTCTTCAGCCTCAGACTCAGAAGGTAGTGCGGCTCCTTTTCCCTTACTGGTTTCCTCCTCAGATGCAGAGGGAAATTCAAGAACTCTTCTAGCTTCATTCTCAAACCTTCTCCCCAGTGTAGCTACCCCAACTCTCTTCTTCTTCTTTTTCACCTTTTCTTGCTCTTTGTTCCCAAGCAGTGTTTTTAGATCCTCCTGACCCTTTGCCAAGGTCATTAGGAGCTGTTGAAACTGTGAGTTTTGTGACTGCAGATCTTTGACCGTCTGTTCGAGATCCATCTTACTGAAATAAATACCAGAAAGATAAGGAAACCTGGTGTGGAGACCTGCTTATGCATATGATGAATGATATGTTTATTCATGCAATGCATTCAAGGATTTAGAAGTTCAAAATTGTTGCAAACAAAAAGAACACACGTCATATTAATAAGAAGAAATTTTGTCAGTACATAAATGCCCCATGGGCCAAATATTACAAAAACTTCTTAAGGTAAAAAGACGTTGCGCATCCTCTTTGGTGCGATGTAAGTGTTGAGGGTCTCCTCCTCATGAAGTCGGTGGGTAAGCTCCAAAACCTTCTTCTCACTGGCATAGAAGCTGGCTTCAAAAGTATTTCGTTCCTCCTTGAGTTGGATCCAACTCTTTTGCATCTCCTCCCATGATGTTGGCATGTCAGGATGTAGGATGGTGTATGAAACCTCTCCTTCCTTAACGGGCTCTTTAATCAAAGGGAGAATATGAGGGTAAGGCATCATAAGACTCTGGGCTCGGGTTCGTACCCATTTGAGATAAGGCTCAAGAGGGATGGAGTTCTTGTGCCCCAGTGTCTTACTATCTACCTTGTTAGGCATCCTCCAAGCTCTGATGAATCTTTGGCAAAGTCCTTGCGCATTGTTGTCGAAGTCAAAAACTAGGTCAGGAATCAACATGTCATGAGGGCCATCCCTCCGTGCATATCCAAATTGTCTCAAAGCTAGACAAGGGTTGTAGGTAATGCCTCCCCTAATGCCAAGTAATGGAACATTAGGAAACTCTCCATAACGATCGACGATGATGACATTTTCTCTGGACCGAGAACACCAATGTACATCAGAGTGTGTTCGGGTCATCAACCGTTGTGACCACCTTAAGCCTTGGTCATTCTTCAAAACAGATTGTGGAAGGTGCAAAATAAACCACCTTGCAAGGAGAGGAGTACGGCACATGAGGACACCTCTCTTCCTCATTGTTCGTGTGTAAAATGAGTGGAGGATGTCCCTAAGCAATGTAGGTATGGGATTCCTGTATAGGAAAATCTTGACAGCATTGACATCTATAAGTTGGTCAGGATTTGGGAACAAGACCAACCCATAAATGAGGAGTGCCACAATCTCTTTAAAGGCTTGTAGATCCAAGGAATTCCAACACTCTCGTGCCTTCTCAAACAAGAATTTTGCCAAGAAGCCTTTGACACCACTTCTAGTCTCCCAATGCCCCTTGATGTCAGATGGTTGCAAGTGTAGTGCTTGAGCAACATCTTCAGGCTTTGGTTATTTTTCCGTACCGTTGTAGTGTAGTTGATTAAGAATAGGAATTCTCAGGAGTTGAGAAAATTCCTCCAAAGTGGGCACCAATTGATAGTCGGGGAATGTGAAACAGTGGTGAAGGGGGTCAAAGAATTGGAACAACACTTTCACCATGTCCTCTTCAATATTGGTGTTGACTAGGCTGAGCAGTCTACCATGTCTTTCACTGAAGGGAGAGCTTTCTGTAATTCTGGATGTAAGCTCCTTGAGTTGAGGAGGGATTCTCACAAGGTTGACTTGGATAGTTTTCCTGCGAAGAATTTCCATGACCTACAAAACAAGAACAAAGATGAAGATCCAAACCCTTGAAATAGTTAGTGGATGCATATGATGCTTTATGATGTTCATGATGTATGCACCAACATATGTACAAGCAAGTCACACAAAACCCTAGTTTCAGGCTTGCATGAGGTTTCATAGGTAAGTACCCTCTTGAGTGAAGTTGGCTTAAAAACCTGTCCTATAAATAGTAACCGGGTTCTAAGGAGCTCAATATCATTGGATTGTTTTCCATGTTCATTGTTTTGGTTTAGCCACTTAACTAGCGACCGAAATATTCCAAGAAAACAACCCTCAATGAGTGTAGTATCGAGTATCTACCAACTTCGGACTACACCAAAGCCGGTCATCTCACTACCCCTAATAAAAGGCCAAGATGGTCAAGTAAGGTTCTAGGTCATTAATGCTTAGTGACATCACTCAGCGGCCCCGTACTCTCCTTGATTGAACTCAAGGGTTACCGGTACTCACAAATATGTCGCACTAATATAGCTATTGCTTCAACCGTGTCGGTATACCCCGCACAGTTTTCACAATGTATTGCTATCTATGAATGTTTCCCAAATCCGGGTGTAGGATTTCAAGCCCAAACAAGAGAACCAAAATGTAAAGCAATCAAAGCAAACAATTAGTCATGCAAAAGGGTGATCTAAGCCCTAAGGTTACTCCACTTTTAATTTTTTCCCCAGCAGAGTCGCCAGTTCTGTGATACAGTGGGAGAACTGACTTGAAGTTTGCGTTTATTTTCGCAAATGTTTCGGTTTAACAAGAGTCGCCACCGACTTTTTGTTTATCCTAAGGAAAGGTTAAAAAGCACAGCAAAAACCTTTGAGATGTTTTCTTGGGTTCGGGGAGTAGATTATAGAAAGGGAAGGTATTAGCACCCTTTCTATCCATGGTTATCCATGGGCTCTTAGTTACTTGCTTAGATCACTTGCCTTGCATTTTCAATTGTTTGAAAGGGTGCTTTCAATTGTTTGAAATGGTGCTTTGTGTGTGTTTTGAAAGATATTTTGAAAAAGATGCCTTTGTCTTGGCAACCCTTGTAACAATTCTTTACTCGAATGTTTTACAAAAGATGTTCGTCTTTTTGAAAAGATGTTTCAAGGTTTTGAAAGTTGTTTTTGAAAGTTGTGTAATGATGTGTGTTTTTGAAAAAGGCAAGGATTTGTTTTGTAAGTTTGATCAAGTAACTAAGAGTTGTCTACCCCTAAATTTACTCAAAGATTTTTCCTATGTTTTAACCCTTTTAACAGTATTTTTCCACCATTGTATTTGGTGGACAATCTTGTGTTAGGATGTTAACGGGACGGGCGCGGGTCATCGTTTAGACCATGAATGCAATGGTGCCAAGTGTCTTTGGCAACTTTTCCTTTAAGGGACTTGATCATTTTTAGGCAACTTGAGAAAGCGTCATCGAGGGACTATGATCATTAGATTTGTTTTTGTTTGGCCAAAGACACTCAACATGCAAGCATGACCCATTTTTGAAGGCAACAAGTGGAGTAACCCTAAGGGTGCAAGTGTGATTGGTGTTGTCCATTTTCATGCTTTTTGTCTTTGAATTAGGTCAAGCTATTTGTTATTTGATTTTTGCATACAAACCCTAGGTCTACCATGGCATAATTGGAAAGCTTTTAAATGCGGAAAATTAAAATCCTAAATTATTACAACATAATTGTGGGGATGGGGGTACAAATGTTTGAATGGGGGATATTTAGCAAGAAATTTAAATCTAAACTATTACAGCCATATTGAATAGACAAATAATAAATTGTACAATATTTAAACAAATATAAATGCAAAATGTATTATGCACAAAAAATGAGATTTTTTATGTATGTAAAAGTTTTCATGTTTGAAATATAAACAAAATAGAAAAAGATCAATTTGGGGTATTTTTTGTGGTTTTAGGGCAAAACCCTAATTTTTAATAAATAGTAATTATTTATTAATTATATACAATATTTATGTATTTATTTATATAAAAAATAAATAAAAGAGAAGCATATTGTAAAAAATTATTTTTTGATGTCAAATATTAATAAAAATAAAAATGTATTATTTTCATATTTTTGTCATAAATATTTAATAAAATATGTATAAGTATTTATATTATATTAAATATACTAAATATATACAAAAATGAAATACTAATTATTTACAAAAAAAAAGTATATTTTTTAGAAAATGTTTCCAAAATGTAAATAAAAAATAATAACTGAAAAAAATATATTTTGTATTATTTTCTAGGGTTTTGAATAAAAGTATATATACATTTATTTACATGTATAAACTAAATAAAACAAATAAATGTCAAATAAATACAAAAATGGGTGAAAAAATATTTTTAATATTTTTTTATATTTGAGCAAAAAATAATAAGTCAGAATCAAAAAAGAAAAAAATCAAAAATGATTAAAAAATCACACAATGGGCCAAGGGGGTTCAAAAATGAGAAAAGAGGTGCAAAAAGAAAAACAACTCAGGCCCAGCCCAAGTGGCTTGTCTTCAACCTCCAGCTTCTGTTTGAAACAAGAAAACGCGCGTTCCTTGCTCATCCTGCTAACTTCTGATTCTTTGATTTTTAACAAAAACTTACAACATCAATAATGTAGAGCATCAAGTCACGATTTCAAATATATAAAAAAGTTGTTCTAACTCTCAGAAACGAGAGAGAATTTCTCCTCCCCCAATTTATGACCTAACTTTTCTTCCATGTTTAAGTTCAAAATTCTCACAGCACACACAATATAAATGAAAAGTAACTACACGGATGGCTTCAGGGCTATGAGTAAAACATGCTTTCTTCACAAACTTAAGCCTAACTATGCCTCGATAGAGAGATAGAAGTTCAAAATTTTACCTGTTCAGCTTGAGTCGTGTGCAGCAATGGAGGTACCTTCAATGGAGTTTGTGGATTTGTACAGCTTGCCTGAAGTCCAAGGATGCTCCTCCAACCTCTAGCTTGCTTTGAAACTAACTGAATCGAGCTATGGAAGTCAACCTGCACAGCTGAAAAGTGAAAATGGCAACCTTGGTTATGGATGCTACAGTTCAAGTTCAATGCTTGGAATAGCTTCAATGGATGGTAGGGAATGTGTTTGAAGAGGTTTTAGCCAAAACGCACGACAGGAATGAACTGTGGGATTCAAGTTGCAGCCTATGCCCTATTTTGCCACAAAACTGTGATTTTCTGTATGAGGAAGGATCAAGGATATTTTGGTCGTGCTTTAGGTCAGTTAGGGAGTATGAAATGTGTTTACAAAGTTTGTTTTTGTTGGTCTTTGCAGGAATGTGAGTTATGGTTCAATATGCAAGTTTTTTTCCTAAGATAAGCAAAGATAGTCAAGTTGGGTTATAGGCCAATGCAGGTCCCTAAAGCATGCTGCATTTTCTCTTCTTGATTAGTGGGATTTGTCCACAAACTTGTGCCTCAAAGATCTGCTTGTACTTCCAAGATTGGACTTTGACATAAAGCATTGCTTTTCCAAAATGGCAAACTTGCTTTTTCCATTTAAAGGTTAATTCTTTGTGTAATGACTATATATGAACAAAATAATGCTAGAACACAATGGATTGGCATTTAATTATTGAGTGTGAATGGGATTAGAGGCCTGTAATCTAGCTTGAACCATGCTGAGTTTGAAAATGCAAAGTGTATGAACATGCCTTGGTCAAGAACAAAAGTGGATTTTGCCCAACTTTGCAAATTCGATTCTCCCTAACCACAAGGGTGTTTGAGAAGTTCTTGGACAATTTGGAAAGCTTGGAATGTGTAATACAATCCATCTTTGTAATGCATGTTGAAATTCCAAGTGGAAGCATGTGAAAAGTGGCCATGAAGTTGAGAAAAAATCCTGCCTAAAATAGGTCAAAAAATTTCTAAGTTAAGAATGTTTTGCACCCTTATTCCAAAAATCATAACTTGAGTTACAAGCTTCTTTTGAAAAAACTTTGTGAATCAAAGTTGTAGATTTTGAAATGGACTACAACTTTCATGTTTTTAGTTTTTCTTGAATCCATTTACATCTTGATGAAAAAATTGGACAAAGTTAGGAAAAAATTAGGAAATTTTATAACTTAGAAAATTTCTAAGTTATGAAATTTCTTCATTTTAAACCCTAATTTGCAATTTTGTGTTTCTTGATGAACAAGTTTCATAATTTGACATGTCTTGATGAAAAATGAATCTTGGCACTTGATTTTGACCAAAAAGTCAAAGTTTGACTTTTCAGTATACAGTCAAATTTGATCAGTTAACTGGAAAATTCATCTGTCAATCTTGTCATTTGAGATCTTTTGAACTTGTTGAATGGATCAAGACAATTCCATTGAGTCCTTGAGTCCATATTTGAGCTTGATTTGCCATTGGTTAGGTCAAAAAGTCAAAAATTTCCTTTGTGCAGTCAAAACCCTAAAAATGACCATTTTGCCCTTTTGGTGATCTGATCAAATTTCTTGTGGAATTGTGATCCAAACTTGACCAAATGGTTCATATGAGTTCAATATGTTGATGTGGGTAAAAAATCATGAGGTTTGACTGTCAATTGGCCACTGTTGACTTTTTCCCCAATACAGCTGACTTATTGGTCAACTGTCCAACTGACTGGGCAAAGATTGGAATCAAGGCTTGAAACTTGGTATGGATAAACTTGTGAGTCCAACATGAAGCATGAAAGTAACTTTGGGAATGTTAGGTCAAAACATCTTTGTACAAACTCAAACCCTAATTTAGGGTCATCAGTGCAAGGAGGGGTCTTGAGCAGAGCAAACCCTAACTTGATCTTGAGCTCCAAGAGTCTTGTGATGAGAAAATGCTGATGAAATGAGAGAGCAAATTTTGGGGTACAACACATAAAATTCTCATACTTTATCATAAATGACCCATCCAAAGCTCATTTTGAAGAGGATGCAATTCCCTATAATTCATCTTCAGCTCCCAAGTTCAGAATATGCACTCACAAAAAGATATGAATTTTAACATTATAGGTCATTTTGGAAAGTCAACAAAAACGCCTTTTGGGTCAAAGCTTTATACATGAACATGGAAGAATAAATTAAGATGAGACCAAAAGGGTTGCTTAGAGGACATCCTAAGATTTCTAAAAAGTCCAAGAACACCTCTCTAGCGTCAAAATTGAGAGAGTTATGCATTGGCCAAGTTGACCATTTTTGCAAAATTGCCAAAAGTCAAATGTGCTCAAATTTGCATTTTTTTTCTAAATGGGCCCAACTTTTTAAGATTGCACCTCAATTATAATGTGGTCCACGACTCAAATACTTATCCACCGATTATTTTCTTTATTTTTCAATTTATTTTGATTTTTCTTTAATTAAAAAGTGAATTAAATCAAATAAATGATGAAAACTATCAAAGATATGATTTGATTTGTGTTTTTGACAGGTTAGCAATGAAGATATGCTGAGCTTGCAAGATCAATTCGAATCAATGGCAATTGGTACAAAAAGAGCATGATTAGGCCAAATTCAGAAAGATATCATATGGCTAAAGAATCAAATTAAATATCATAAAAGCTTAAAGATTGGATCTGTTTTGCAACCCTAATTCATTGAGGGATATATAATGAACAAAAACAAAGCAAGAAAAGGGGGTTAGAGGTCGTGCATAGCCAAGAACAAAACTGAAAAATTCAAGAAAAAACTGGGAATCGGTTTTCAATCTACAAGGAGTTTCAAATCATTTCAAGAGCACCAATCCCTTCCCAGACATCCCAGGAAGCTATTCCAATCACTCACAGGTGTTGAAAAGCCTAGAATCATGCTCTATGCCTCCCACAATTTGCCCAAAAATTTGATTTTGATTTCACTAATTCACGTATCTTTAGCACTTTTGATTGTTATACTCATGTTTATCATCTTGTTTGCAAGCTAATCATTCCATTTAATTTCATTTTTGATGCCTATACGTGATATTGCCATGGTTAGGGTTTTGTGTTCTTGTTTAGGGGTTTTCAATGCAGGCAAAATTGGGTGTTGATTCTGGTACCATGATACTCGTGAGGATGAGACAAGTTGATTGGTACCAGCCATTGTCATTTATCTTATTCGTATGAAGTTTTGGAGATGAGCATGGTTATACCTACAGTGAATGTCTGTAGGTAAAGGTCTTGTTGGCTAAAGCGACAGAGAGAGGAAGAAGACGCTGGCGTGTCATGCAGCCACTCGTCCATTTGAATTTTCGCGCATTTTTGAAATTAATATTTGTTTTCTTATATTATGCTTTGTTCTCATTCTAATTACAACTAAGCATCACAGCTCAGCTGGAAGCGTAGTATGGGGAGAGAGCATAAGGACCTGGGTTCGATCCCCAGGTCCCAATATTTGTTTCATGTAATTTTGCTTCATATGATCAGGTGTGTTGCCTATCAGGATGTCCACCATATGCCATCAATATCTGGCAATCAATCACATCTCCAGCCAAGATCCAACGTGCCAACATTGGAGGATCACCATACAATTCAAGTCAACATACACACCAGATCAGGCAAAGTCAAACAGGCTTGGATTTGTTTGGGCCCAAAAATCAGTTCTACACCCCCCATAATTGCTAGCAATCAGGCCCATCTCTAACTTTTTTTTTATTTATTTCTTTTCTTTAATTCTTTTTAATTTTTCTTTTAATCATTTTAATTAACAAATTAATTGTTTTTTCATAAAAAAATCATAAAATCCAAGAATTCACAAAAAAAATATAGAATTAGTTTTTTTTATTATCAAATTTAATTTAATTTAGTTTAACTTAGGGAAATTTTAATTTATTTTCACAAATAAAAATCAAATAGAAATTAGGCTAAATTCTTGATTTTTTTTTCTCAAATAAATAAAATACAAAAATAGGTTTTTAGATTGAATTAGTTTATTTTTTTTAATTTAAAATTAATTAGAACTTAGGATTTTCTTTTTAATTTAATTGTTTCATTATTTTCTTAAATAACAAAAACATCTTTTTTTTTTCAATCGCGAATAGGTTTAATCAAGGGTCAAAACCCTAGTCGTCTCGAATTTAATTCTTCGCGCGCTTATTATTTATTTTGACCATATTTTTGTAACTGTTCATGGTTTGTAATAGTTTAATTTAGGGTTTTATTTACTGTTTAAATTCCCGGGTTTTTGGCTATGTAATTAATCCCCCACCCGGAAGCCTTGTAATAGCATAGATTTATTTTCTCGCATTTTTAACTCCTGCAAATATTTAACTGTTTAGATGTATGCTAATAGGATTGTATGGCAAGAATGCATGAAAAATTAATATAGTTAGAAAACCCTAATGTGCAAAGATTAAATAACTGAAAACAAATCATTCGCACATATCACTCTTAGAGTATACTCTCACTTCGGTTTCCTTCGGTAAACGATCATTAAGCATAGGGTGTCTTAGTGGTTGCCCTTATGTATAAAAAGATCAAATGTCCCGTTCGAATGTTGCCTCAAAAATGTTGCCTCTGAAATGTTGCCTCTGAAATGTTGCCTCAGAGATATTGCCTCGAATATGATCTTGAGACTCTAGGGTTATTACTAAGATGTCCTAATATTACTTTAGTGATCGTACATCCCTTTCGAATTGACCCTTACAAACTCCAACAACGGTGCTACCTATTTCTCAATAGTAGGATAGCGCTGTCTAAAGGAAACAAGAATAGAGACAATCTTTTATTTGAGTAAGTAGATGCTAGTAGGTACTTGCTCAAATCAAAACTTTTCACACTTACACTTTTTCAAACAAACTTTCAAAATAACTTTGTCACACTCTTGAGGACTGATACAAGAGTTATCACGAAGTAAAACATTTTCAAAACAAAGCACACATACAAGCAATTTAAAAAGATGAGAAAGTACCTAAGAGCCCATGGAAAACCATGGATGGAAAGGGTGCTAACACCTTCCCTTTCTATAATCTACCCCCCGTACTCAAAATATCTCGAAAAAGGATTTTTTCTGTACTTTTTTCCTTTCCAATTGGATGAAATAAAAGTCGGTGGAGACTCTTGCTTACCGCGAAATTTTGCAAATAAAAAACGCAAAACGCAAACCAATATTAAACAGTCGGTGTGATACGGTGGGAGAACTGACTTGAGGTTTCGCGTTTGTGTTCGCAAATGTTTCGGTTTAGCAAGAGTCGCCACCGACTTTTTATTTTATCCTAAGGAAAGGTCCAAAAGCACAGGAAAGACCTTTGAAATGTTTTCTTGGGTTCGGGGAGTAGATTATGAAAAGGGAAGGTGCAAGCACCCTTTTAATCCATGGTTATCCATGCACTCTTAGTTACTTGTTTAGATCACTTGCTCTTGCTTTTCAATTGTTTGAAATGGTGCTTTGTGTATGGTTTTGAAAGATGTTTTGAAAAGAGGCCATCGTTGTGGCAACCTTTGTAATGATTCTTGTTTGAATGTATACAAAGGTGTTTTTGTCTTTTGAAAAGATGTTTCAATATTTTGAAAGTTTGAAAGTTTGTTTTTGGGAAATGTTTTGAAATTATGTTGTGAGGTGTGTTTGAAAATAGCAAGGGTGTTTTGCAAGCTTTTGATCAAGTAACTAAGAGTTATTTACCCTATTTTACTCAAAGATCTTTACTAATGTTTTCAACCCTTTTGACAGTGTTATTTCACCATTGCATTTGGTGAACAACCTTGTGTTAGGATGTTAAACGGGACAGGCGCGGGTCATCGTATAGACCATGATAGCAATTGTGTTAAGTATTTTTGGAAAATTTTTGAGGGACTTGATCATTTTGTTTAGGCAACCAAGATAGCATCATCGAGGGACTATGATCTTTTGTTTTGTTTTTGTTTTGCCAAAGTACCCAACATGCATAACATGGCTCATTTTTAAGGCAACAAGTGGATTGTAACCCTAGGGGTGCAAGTGTGCATTGTGTTTGATTTTCATGCATTTTTGTCTTTGATTAGGTCAAGCTACTTGTTGATTTGGATTTTTGCATACAAACCCTAATTCTCTAATCATGGCATAATTGAAAGCGTAAAGTGCGAGAATTTAAAAGTCTAAGCTATTACAACATGATTATGGGGATCGGGGTACAATCTTTGAATGGGGGGTATTTGACAAGAAATATAAACCCTAGTTTACTATTACATCCAAATTGAATTCAAATGCATAAATAATAAATGGATAATATTTAAATAAACAAAATAAATAAATATATCAAATAGTATGAATTATGCAAAAAAAGGTTTTTATTTATTTATGCATGTAAAAATATTTAATGTAAAAAATAAAGAAGTAAATAAAAAGATTAATTTTATTTGATTAAGGGTAAAACCCTAATTTTCTTTAAGAAAGTAAGTATATTAATTATTTTATTTATATACAATAAAAATAAAATATTATATGTAAAAAAGTAAAAAAAGGTATTTATTAAGTATATTTAATAAAAAAAATAAAAGTGTAATATTTTATATTTTTCATTCTAAAATATCTAATAAATATATGTATATTAATCATATTAACTATGTACAATATAAAATAAAATATGTACAAAATAAAGTATATTTAGAAAAATATTTTTAATGTGAATAAAAATAAAGAACAAAAATAAATGTATGATTTATATATTATTTCTAAGTTTTAATAAATAAAATAAAAGTATTTAAATTGTTTTCTATGCTAGAAAAATAAAAATAAAATGCAAAATAAATGTGAAAAAATTATGAAAATATTTTTGCGTATTTTTTTATATTTGGGAATAAATAAATAAAGTCAGAAATGCAAATAAAAATTCAAAAATATAAAATTATAAGAAAATGGGCCAGGGGATGCAAAAAGAAAAAGGGGAGGTGCCAATAGTGAGCCAGGCCAGGCCCAGCCCACCACTTCATCTTCAACCTTCAGCTTTTGAAAAAATGCGCGCGTGCCCTGTACAAACTTGGACATCCTGCATACGAGCTTTATTGCAAAAAAACATAACACCAAACTTGTAGAGAATTTCAAGACGATTCCAACCATATAAAAAACTAATCCTAACTCTCAAAGACCAGAGAGAATTTCTCTGGCCCTAAAATCTGACCTAGTTTTTTCAGTATGTTCATGGATGAAATTCTCTTAGCATGCTTAATATAAATGAAAACTGAGAATATGTACAGCTTCATTGCAATGAACACTACATTTTTTATTCACAAACCTAAGGCTAAATGTTCCTAAATAGAGAGATAGGAAGTTGGGAAAAACCTGTTTCATCTGACTTCGTGTAGGGCAATGTAGAGCTTTTCAACAAGGCTTGAGATGTCTGGGAGCTTGCTTGGACTTCACTTGACCTTCTCCAATAGCTAGATTGCCTTGAATGTTCTTGAATCAGCCTATAGAACTCAACCTGCACAAGCTCAAAATGAAAATGGCAAACTTTGTAAATGGAGTTACAATTGGTGTTTGAGGTTTGAGATAGATTGAGTGAGTTGGATGGAAGGTGTTTGAAGCAACTTGGGGAAAAACGCACGAGCCAAATGAGCTGTAGAACTCAAGTTGCAGATTTTGCCATGTTTTGCCAAGGGAATGTGATTTCTAGCTATGGGGTGTTTAGAGGCTCTAGCAATCGTGTTTCTGGCTCAAAGGGGTGTGTGAAAGATGTTCAAACTGCTTGCATAAGTTTTTCTTTGCTGGTTTTCAAGTTCTAAGGTTTTTGACAAGTTTCTTGTTTTTGAAGTAAAATGTGGAAGTGATTGGAATAGGCCTGTACAAGCTATCCTTATGCTTGCATCTCTTTCCCTTGGTCCCTCCAACTTGTGGATTTGATTAGCTGCAAAAGATTTGGATCAATGCTCAAGAAATCAGTTTTGACATAAAGCATGATTTAAGCAAAAATGGAAATTTTCCTTTTTCTACTTAGGGCTTAATTTTGTGTACAATGTCCTAATGACCAAAACAATAGCTTAGACCAATGGTTTTGCATTAAATTATTGAGTATGAAGTGGTTTAGAGGCCTGTAAACTAGTGTAAGGCATGCTGACTTGAAATTGCAACTTGTATGAACATGAATATGCCATGGATGAAAAGTGAGTTTTTTCCAACTTCAAGCCTTTGATTCTCCCTAACCACAAATGTGTTTGAGGAGTTCTTTGACATTTTGGAAAGCTTGAAACATGCTCTACAATCCATATTTGAAATGCAACTTGAGATTCCAAGTGTAAATATGTGAAAAATGGCCAAGAAGATGGTCAAAATCCTGCCTAAACTAGGGCAAAATTTCACTAAGTTAAAAGTTTTAGGGACCCTTGTTCCAAAAATCATAACTTAAGATCCATGCTTCTTTTGAGAAAACTTTATGAATCAAATTTGTAGAATTTATGGAGGACTACAACTTTCATGTTGGAGGTTTTGTATGAATCCAAATGCATCATGGTGAAAATGTTGGGCAAAGTTAGGAAAAATTAAGAAAATTTCATAACTTAGAAAAATTCTAAGTTATGAAAATTTTCAACTTTAAACCCTAATTTGCAATTTTGGGTTTCTTGATAAACAAGTTTCATATTTTGACACATCTTGATGAAAAATGACCCTTGGCACTTGGTTTTGACCAAAAAGTCAAAGTTTGACTTTTCAATGTACAATCAAATTTTGATCAGTTGACTGGAAAATTCATCTGTCAATCCAATGCAATTGAGATCTTTTGAACTTGTTGAATAGGTCAAGATGATTCCATTGAGTCCTTGAGTCCATGGTTGAGCCTAATTTGCCATTGGCTAGGTCAAAAAGTCAGAAATTGCGTTTGTACAGTCAAAACCCTAAAAATGACCAGTTTGCCCTTTTGGTGATCTGATTAAATTTCTTGTGGATTTGTGGTCCAAACTTGATCAAATGATTCATATGAGGTCATAATGTTGATGTGGGTCAAAATTCATGAGGTTTGGCTGTAAATTGGCCATAGTTGACTTTTTCCCCAATATAGCTGATTTTTAGGTCAACTGTCCAATTGATTGGGCAAAAATTTGATTCAAGGCTTGAAACTTGGTATGGACAAACTTATGAGTCCAACATGAAGTAAGAAAGTCATTTTGGGCATTGTAGGTCAAAAAATCCTTGTGCAAACTCAAACCCTAATTTAGGTTATCAATGCAAGGAGATGTCTTGAGCAAAGCAAACCCTAGCTTGATCTTGAGTTCAAAGAGCCTTGTGATGAGAAATATTGATAAAATGAGAGGGAAAATTTTGTGGTACAACAGTTTCCCCTGTTCAATCTTCTTGAACCTGAAGAGTTAGATTGGAAAGTTTGTCTTTCGTGACTCGAAGGTAAAAGAGGATTGGACACTAGAGTGCCCGTAAATTTGCACTCATCAAAATATTGCTGAGGGAATGGGCTTAAAGATGCCATTTGGAGATGATAGAGTCTTGTTGGATATGGGCTTAGAGATGCCATCCAAAACTTGTTTGTTTAAAATCAGGAGAATGAACATCAGAATGGTATCCGTGTCTGGAACGTATCTGAGTTGTATCTGGAGATTTGATTAGTATGAACAAAGGAATGACATCTGTGTCTGGAGCGTATCCAAGATGTAACTGTATTTGATTTTTGAACGAATATCAGAATGACTGCCGTTTCTGGAGTGTATCTGTATTGTATCCGAAATCTTAAGTCTGAATAAGCGACAAAGAAACATCCGTGTCTGGGATATCTCTGGGCTGGGGAATAGGTTTGAATGAGTGACAGAATGGCAACCATGTCTGGTGCGTATCTGGACTGTATCTGAAATTGAGACCTGTATGAGTAGCAGAATAACTTCCGTGTCTGGAGTGTATCTGAACTGTAATTGGGATCTGGACAAGTGACGGAATGACCTCCGTGTCTGGAGTGTATCTGAACTTGAATTTGATGGTTGAATATGAATGAGAGATAGAAAGGCTGCCGTGTCTGGAGCGTATCTAGTCTGTATCTGATTGCTGAAGTCTGAATGAGTAATAGAATGACCGTTGTGTCTGGGGTGTGTCCATAATGTATCTTGACTTGAAATTCTGAATGAGTAATAGAATGACCGCCGTGTCTGGGGTGTATCCATACCGTATCTGTTTCTTTGAATATTTGTTAAAGATAGCTTTTTAATCTTATCCTGAAAGGGTAAAATGTTAGCTAAAACACAAAGTTATGTAGCATGCCATGTATGATGCAATAAAATGTGTTCTATAAACGTTCATGATATATGAATGTAATGTATGCGCATGTGAGCTGATTAGTTGTCTTGCTGAGGAAAATAAATCCTTGATAGCTAAAGATAATGAAATCTTTGACTGCTGCCGGGGAAAGTAAAACCTTGATCGATGTTGGGGATTCCAAAGATCTTTGATTGCTGAAGATGAGAAATCCTTGCTGACTACTGTTGGGGATAGAAAATCCTTGGCAACCTGCGGGGATTATCAAAGACTTTGACAACTTCTTGTGGGGATGTGAGAATCCTTCATGACCTTCTGGGGAAAACAAGGATGACCCTGACGATCTCTACTGGGGGAATTAAAATTTGGGAAGCTCCAACTGAAGAAATGAGAACAAGAAATCTTCGTTCTGCTAGGAAATAACTCTGTGGGGAGAATGCTTATCCCGCCGAGGAAATCAGGAGCTTGGGTTGTATGCCAATCTATTGGGGATTCCTGTTTTGCGGAGAACTCCGCTGGGGAATCGGAGGAAGTTGGATAGTATTCCACCTGGGTTTAAGATTTGAAGTTTTGGACTCTGCTGGGGAAGAAAGTTTAGAGTATTCAGGCTCTGTTGGGGATTGGGAGTTTAGAAACTTAACTCTGATGGGGATGTATATTCCCAGGTTTTAGCTCTGTTGAGGATCTGAATGACATACTGTAGGGAACTTCTTCCGGAATAGCCTAAAGACGTTTTCCTGTACTTTCGACCTATCAGTAATTATCCTTTCTTATTTTGTTTTATTTGTAAGTAGTGATTATATTCAAATGCATATGCTCATTTAACAAACCATTGGACGTTTTCAAATAAATCATAAGTGTAAAAAGAAAGGAAAGGCAAGCAAATTTTTGCACTTTGAAGTATCTTTGTATTAACTTTTGTGAGTATTTTTGTACATAGGAGACAGACATCCTAGTAAGAGAATGTTGTCGAAAAAATTGAGAAAAATTTTATACAAAGAAAGATGGCTATGTGTGACAATTCCATGGGGTTCCCATTCTACTATAGCCTTCACAACTCTGAATATCTTGTCCCTTCGTTGCTTCGTCCGCGGATGATTGGATTGATCAGAAGATTGGAGTTTGGTTGTGAAGAGATTGTCCTTAAAGTGATTCGACGAGACATAGTCATACGCTTTAATTCCCTAACTTTTGCCTGGACCGCCCTTTCGAGTTTTTGATCCACCGGGAAACCCTTTTTTGCCCAAGTCTCCCTTTCGGGTTTTCAACTTGCCGGGTGTACAGATTTTTTTTATTTATCCCTAATTTTTGCCTGAATCGCCCTTTCGGGTTTTTGATTCACCGGGGTGCCCATTTTTGCCCAAGTCTCCCTTTCGGGTTTTCAACTTATCAGGTCGTTTATGCATAATATCTTTTGACTATGTCTGTGTTCGCATGGTGCGGCAGGTCATCACCGTCCATGGTGGCAGAATCATTGCCCCACCAGAAAAGATGTTCTTGATATTTTTGTTCGCGGCTTCAACAACACCGTTCATCTTTGGTCGATAGGGAGATGTATTGTGATGTTAAATCTTGAACTGCCCGCACAGAGCAGTGATCACCGTGTTGTTCAAATTTGTACAGTTGTCCGTGATGATCCTGTCGGGGATACCATACCGGCATATGAGGTTCTTCTTAATGAAGCGGGAAACCACATTCTTTGTAACGGAGGCGAAGGAAGCTGCTTCGACCCACTTAGTAAAGTAATCAATAGCCACCAAGATGAAGAGATGTCCATTGGATATCGTAGGCTTGATCTCTCCAATCATGTCGATTCCCCACATCACGAATGGCCAAGGGGCTTTTAGAACATTGAGAGGAACTGGAGGAATATGTACCTTGTCAGCGTAGACTTGGCATTTATGACAAGTTCGAGAATATTGATGACAGTCAGCTTCCATGGTAGACCAGTAGTAGCCTGCCCTTAGAATTTTCTTAGCCATCGTATGTTCGCTCAAGTGGGTGCCAAATGTGCCGCTATGTATTTCAGTCATGATCAACTCAGCTTCAACCTTGTCCACACAACGAAGTAGAACATAATCATGGCTGCGCTTATATAAGATACCATTGCTCAGGAAGAACTTGGCAGCAAATCTCCTTAAGAACTTTTTGTCATTGACTGAAGCTCCTTCAGGATATTCTCGAGTCTGGAGATACCTTTTGATTTCATGAAACCAGGGTTGTTCCACTACTTCTTCGGTATTAATCTCATGACAGTGTCCAGGTTCGTCCATTCGTTCGATGGTGATTTGGGGAGCCTCATTATCCCAATTAAGTTTAAACATGGAAGACATTGTAGCCAGAGCATCCGCTAGCTGATTTTCTTCTCGCGGGAAGTGCTCAAAGGTAATCTGCTCGAAATGAGGCAACAATGTCAAGACATGTTCTTTGTATGGGATAAGATTAGGATGTTTAGTGTCCCACTCTCCTCTAATTTGACTGATAACCAAAGTTGAGTCCCCAAACACAATCAGAGATTTGATTCCCAAGTCAATAACATCCTTGAGACCAAAGATACAAGCTTCATACTCGGCCATGTTGTTGGTACAGCTGAAGCAGAGTCTAGCAGTGAAAGGTGTATGGCAACCTTCTAGAGAGATAAGTACCGTGCCGATACCGTTTCCAAGTGAATTTGAAGCACCATCAAAGTATAGGGTCCATCGGGATCCTTGTTCAGGTCTGTCATACAGTCCATTACCTTCAATGTTGTCCAATGTCATAATGTCCTCGTCAGGAAAGTCGAACCTCATAGATTGGTAATCTTCGACGACTTAATGAGCTAGATGGTCAGCCAGTACACTCCCCTTTATATCTTTTTGGGTTGTGTGGTGTATATCATACTCTGTCAGGATCATTTGCCATCTAGCGATTCTTCCGGATAAAGCAGGCTTCTCGAAGATGTACTTAATCAGGTCCATTTTAGAAATCAGCAAAGTGGTATGTGTCAACATATACTGCCTTAGCCGGCGAGCAGCCCATACCAAAGCGCAACAAGTTTTCTCGAGCAGTGAGTAGCGAGTCTCACAGTCGGTAAATTTTTTGCTAAGGTAATAAATGGCATGCTCTTTTCGGCCAAACTCGTCATGTTGGCCCATTACGCACCCCATTGAATTATCCAAAATAGTCAGATACATGATTAAAGGTCTTCCTTCGACGGGTGGCATCAAGATAGGAGGTTCCAGTAAATACTCCTTGATCTTATCAAAAACAACTTGACAATCATTGTTCCATTCAACCACCTGATCTTTCTTCAACAGCTTGAAGATTGGCTCACAGGTAGATATTAGGTGAGAGATGAACCTTGCAATGTAGTTTAAGCGTCCCAAGAAACCTCTGACCTCCTTTTCAGTGCGGGGGGAAGGCATTTCTTGTGTTGCTTTGACTTTAGCAGGATCAACCTCGATGCCTTTGTTACTGACGATGAATCCCAGAAGTTTACCGGACCTGACTCTGAAAGTGCACTTGCTAGGGTTCAGTCTGAGCTTATATTCCTTTAATCTGACAAACAGCTTTTGCAGATGGTCGAGGTGTTCTTCTTCCATCTGTGAACGGGCTATCATGTCTTCTACGTAGACTTCAATCTCATGATGTATCATGTCATGAAACAAAGCTACCATGGCTCGCTGATAGGTTGCCCCGACATTCTTCAGTCGAATGGCATCACTTTATAGCAGAAGGTACCCCGATGCGTAACAAAAGTAGTCTTCTCTATGTCTTCGGGGGCCATTTTGATCTGGTTGTATCCCGAGAATCCATCCATGAAGGAAAATACCTTGTGTTGAGCTGTGTTGTCAACCAAGATGTCAATGTGTGGTAGTGGAAAATCATCTTTAGGGCTAGCCTATTTAAATCTCTGTAGTCCACACACATTCTGACTTCGTCTTCCTTCTTAGGCACGGGCACAATATTAGAAACCCATTGTGGATAGGAAGTAACAGCCAGAAAGCCAGCATTGAACTGCTTCATCACTTCAGCTTTGATCTTTTTGGACATGTCGGGCCTCATTCAGCGAAATTTTTGTTTGATTGGTGGACAGTCTTCTCTTGTAGGGAGACGGTGAACCACAATATATGTATCCAGTCCTGACATATCTTCATAGGACCAGGCGAAGATCTCAACAAACTCATTCAACAGCTGAACTAAGCGCTCTTTGACACTTGGCTCCAAGTTGGCACCCACTTTAACCTCTTTTCTGTCTTCCTCTTTTCCCAAATTGATAGTCTCTAACAACTCTTCATGGGGTAGAATAGCCCTTTCTTCTTGTTGCAAAAGTCTAGCTAACTCTCCAGGCACTTCACAGTCTTCATCATCTTCGTACTCGGCATGATTGACCAAATCTTCAGAGTCATTGAAGGCCAAAGCAGAATAGTCACCCATGGAATCCGGAGTGGATGGGTACCTGCATTTTGTGAGTGTGGGTGTGTGTAAGGGATAGCCATCCTTAAACAAAATAAAATGTAAAAGGAAAGAAAATGAAAACATAAAAGTTTATAGATGAAAACGTCCATGATTCATTAAAAATGGCATATGAAAATGAAGAATCAAAACCCTTACAAATGGACCTATATGCCCCGGGTAAGGCACAAGGCAAAAGAGTGTACGAATTGTTTAATTATTACAGACCAAACAGGAAATGTTCAAAGATAAATTACTGATTGATGAAAGTAATGGGAACGAAGTCTTTCACCTCCCAATTGTTCATCCCCCCTTCAACGGTTGGAAAGATCCAATCCTTAAAGATGCCTTCTTCATCATCATCTTCTAAGGCATGAACTCCATGGTGAGTGATTTTTAAGGGTGGTCCTCCAGCCCGGAAGCGACACACAGCTTTCTGGCCAGCAGCAGTGAAACCCAATCCGAACTTGTCCGTCTTGTGAGGAAAATCTGGCAGTTGCCCCCATATTGTACTTCCTCCTTCCTTGACTACAGCCTCCGTATCTTTAAGGGATGACATCCGGGATACAGACTTGGTAATGATAGGCACATCAATCATTGTCTTTGCTACTGCGACTTCAGGAGAAACCTCTTCAAAGTGTTGGAAAGGTGTTTCTATGAATTCGCCATCTAACTCCACATAGCGGAAAGAGTTAAGGTGACTTATCATACACTCTTCCTCACCATGAACCGTTATAATCTTACCCTGGAGTGGATATTTTAGCATTTGGTGTAGAGAAGAGGTGACTTCCCCAGCGTTGTGGATCCATGGCCTTCCAAACAAGCATGAATATGAAGGACGGATGTCTATCACATAAAAAGTAGAGTTGGAAATTTCTGTACCCACTTTGATTGGAATGTCTACTTCTCCGTGAAACATCCGCTTAGAACCGTCGAAGGCTCTAACAATGATGTTACTGGGCTTTAGGGTCAAAACTTCACAGTCCAATCTGTCCAACGCCTTTTTTGGTAGAACATTTAAAGATGAACTGGTATCAACCAGAACATGAGCAAGTGTGGTCCCTCTGTGTTCTACCGAGACATGCAGCGCATCATTATGCTTTCTTCCCTTAGACATCAAATCAGTATCAGAAAAGCCAAGACCATTATCGGCTGTAAGGTTAGCCACACACTCTTGAAAATGGTCCGCAGAAGTTTCTTGAGGCACGTGTGCCGTCTTCAGAAATTTGATCAAGGATTTTGCATGAGCCTCGGAGCAGAGTAAGAGAGCCAGCATGGAGATTTTTGAAGGGGTTTTCCCTAGCTGCTCTACGACATCATAGTCGCTCTTCTTAATTATCTTTAAGATTTCTTCCATCTCTTTTTGGGTGGTCTCGGGGACAACCAAAGTCTGAGCCTTCGTCCTGACAGGCGGTTCTTGGATCCCCTTACCTTTATCAGTGGTGACAACAGAGGGTTCAAATTCGGGAATAAAAATTTCTTCGATTACTGGACTTTGCACAGATGGCTTGACAGGCACAGAAGCTCTTGAGGGTCCGAAGACTTCCCGTGGAGGAGCAATCTCCGGAGAGAAGATTCTTCCGCTACGAGTTATCTTGCTTGTCCCTGCAATATTCCCTATATCAGGGGTTTCATCATCGGAATTCTCTTCGGCTGATTCGATCTTCTTGACACCATGGTAGAATATCTCTCCTCCATAGTTCCATGGTATCGTCTTGTTGGACTTATATGGGATAGGCCCCAGCATGGTAATTTTCAGTGGCACAAACTTAGGATCAGGCGTAATCTTAACAGGCCTTTTGCAGGTCTTGGGAAGATTATCGGAGATGGTGATTATAGCAATGTCATTGATTGAAGTAACAAGGCTAACAGGAGTAACATAAGTGATAGTAGCAACAAGAGTCTTCTGAAAGAGGATCTCTTGGGTATCCATCAGGCGTTGGATGCCTGATTGCAACAGTGGGCAATCGGATTGCAGGGTTGAACAGAGGTAACAACCTTTTTCACAGCCTAGGAATATCCCGGCTTTCAAAAAATTCACTTTAATCATTGACAACAGAGTCAATAGGTCATCAACAGCGGTAACATGAAGATCTTCCATAACGGCATGAACATTATGACCATGCTTTGGCATAGGAGCAGATATCACATTTGGTTTTTCGGGAGCATCAAATTCTACCTCCTTGGCGTCTATCAAATCTTGGATCTTGTTTTTAAGAGCCCAACGGTTGTTGGTATCATGCCCTACACTGTCAGAGTGGTATGCACATTTTACATTGGAATGATAATAAGGAGAAGAGGTATTTGGGTTTTTCGGCGCTTCTTTCAAGTTAGTAAGATTCAGCTTTAACAAATGAGGGAGGACCTGAGCCGGTGTCATGTTGATTTGAGTGAATTGCCGTTGTGGCCTTTCTACCCTTTGTTGATTAGCTCTTGGTTGATTGCTGCGAGGTTGATCGACTGAGGAGTTTTGGATCATCACAGCCCCCACCATTGGTCGGCGCTCTATTCTCCCTTAATTTCTCTGGGTATGAATAGCAGAAACTTCCTTCTTGGCTGGGAAGGTCTTCTTAATAGCAGTGGAAGCGGAAGCATCCTTCTGAATTTTACCACTCTTAATGCCAGCTTTGACCCTTTCACCGGTCATAATTAATTCGGTGAACCCTGCAGATGAGCTCCCGATCAAGTGATTGAAGAATGGACCTGACAGAGTCCCTAAAAACATGTCAACCAGCTCTCTATCCGACAAAGGTGGATGCACCCTTCCAGCCAAATCCCACCACTTTTGGGCATACTCCTTAAATCCCTCATTATAGCCCATACTCATTCTCTGTAGTTGAGTACGAGTAGGCGCTAAATCTGCGTTGTATTAGTATTGTCGGTAGAAAGCAGCAGCTAAATCTTCCTAGTTATGAACATCAAATCTCTCAAGTTGATAGAACCAGTCCAATTGCGTACCCGACAAACTATCTTGAAAAAAGTGGACCCATAGATCCTTATCGGAAGAGTGAGGTTGGATCTTTCTGACGTAGGATCTCAGATGTATCTTCGGACAGGACAAACCGTCGTATTTAGCAAATGTAGGTACTTTGAACTTAGGAGGAATGACGATCCCAACAACCAACTGTGATCGGTGGATTTAGAACTGACTGTTTTTAGCTGGATCGCGTATGTCGCGGTAAGCAAGAGTCGCCACCGTCTTTTATTTTCTCCAACATGGACAGGACAAAAGCACAGCAAAATTCCTTATGAGAACGTTTCTCGGTTCGGGAGGTAGATTTATAGAAAGGGAAGGTGTTAGCACCCTTTCTATCCATGGTTATCCATGGGCTCTTAGATACTTGCTCTTATGTTTTCAAAATGTTTGCTTTTCAAGTGTTTGTGGGTTTGAAAAAGTTTCATTGAAAGGTTTCTGAATAACTCTTGTATCTGTCCTCAAGAGTGTTTGAAAAATTTGTTTTGAAAGCTTTTTGAAATTGTCGGTGTGAAAAGATTTTTGTTTTGTTTTTTTAGAAGAGAGCAAGTATCCATGAGTCGTCTACCTACCCTAAGGAATTAGGCTGCGTAGAAGTCCTTAAGGTAGTTCCATCCCACCATTGAGAGGTAGGTAGCACCACCGTTGGAGGTGTTCGGGTCAATTCGATTGTAGGGACAGTGTGGTCACCGAAGCAACGGTAGGACACCTTAGAAGCTACCCTTATGTCCTAGATCCTTTTTTAATCCGAGGCAACCATTTCGAGGCAACTGTTTCGAGGCAACTGGATCATGGACATAAGAGCGACCGCTAAAACGTCATATACTTGACGACCACGTTTCGGAGGCAACGAGTGAGGCGTACCCTAGAAGTGGTGTGTGTATTTGTGTGTTGTTTTCATGTTAACAGTTATCTTTGATCATGGCATTGTGAGCTACGCGTTGTTTTTAATTAACATACATTCTTTCATGCAATTTAGAATTTAGGAGTGCGGAAAATTAAAAGACGGAAAGATAAAAGCTACGCTATTACAAGGCGCGGGTCTATACATCGCCAAAATACAAAGACCCGTTTTTGATAAAAATGCGGAAAGTAAAAAAAACAGTAAACCTAATTACTATTACATTCCTTGAACAGTTACATAATAATCAATAAGAATAACGCGCGAAAAGAAATAAATGGGAACATCCGAGTGTTTTGACCCTTTGCTTAAAATTAAATTGAATTAGAGCCTAATTAATTATTTAAAGAAAAAAAAGGAAGTATTTTTTATGTTTTTTGTATTTAATGAAAATAAGAAAAAGAATTAAAAGGAAACCCTAAATCTAGATTATTTTAATTATTAAAGAAAATGTCAAAGTTGACCTAATTTAAACTAATCAGTTAATTTACATATTTATGTACAAAAATTAATGATAATTAATAATAATGATAAATAATGATGATTAATAATTAATTTAAGAAAAAGATAAAAATGTCAAAAAAACTAATTCTACGTATTTTATTTGTTAAGAAAAGTATTAGAATTTTAACTTAAATTAAACTAGATTAGTTATTAGAATTTATTTACAAAAAAATGTTAGTGGTGAAATTAATAATAATTAAATATATTTTACAATTTGATTTTCTGTTTTTATTATGGAAAAAATTATTTTAGTGAGTTAATAATAATTATTGAAAAAAGGAATTAAAAGAATTAGAAAAGAAAAGAAAATAAATTTATATAAACCAAGGGGGGTGTCAGGCCCATGTGGAGGTTTTTTGGAAGTAATTCAGGCCCATTAAGACAAAGCTCGTTTGACTTTCCATGATTGTGTGCACATTGGTTGACTGGGGTACACCCTGGATTTCATTCTGAGGCCACTGGATTGGACCTTGAAGCCACTTGGAAGGCTAGCGCATGAGCATGTATGGTGGAACGTTTGATGGAAGCTGCATTAGAATACAATAAAACAAAAAATATCAATTATATGGGGGGACCTGGGAATCGAACCCAGGTCCCTATACCTGCCAGCCACGTTCCCAACCAACTGAGCCACTAAGCGCGTTTGTTAACATGATGGACAACAAATATAATATATGAAAAATTCCAATTATGTTGGGATAGTGAAAAAACGCGCTAAAGTTTGAATACCCCAATAGCGCTTGGACAACTATTGTCTTCTTCGTATTTTTTACCTGCAACATGAACAAGATAGCGGGGGTTTTAAACCCCCACTAAGTGCAATAGTGAAAAATAGTGAACAGCTCTGTGAGTCACATAAATTGGGCGCGAGGTTGCCATTCAAACCGTATTGAGCTCCTGAATTCAACTGTATAGGTCTCAGGGCCGGATTTTTCCTCTACAAGAAAGCCCTATTTTGAAAACTCAAAAACCCTAAATGTCGTTCATGGTGGATTTTGATACAAACAGTTTTAGCACAATTAAACCATATCAAAAGTTTCAGGAAGGCGTCAGCAACATAAATCAATAATCAAAACATAATAATGATGCATAGAAATTAGAATTCGATTATGGAAATATTTATGAAAACCGTGACTCTGTTCTACCGTTTCCTTGGGTGTGAAAGCTTGTTCTTGATGGTAATCGCTTCCTGGGGACTTAGGCAACGTATTGGAATCCTTTTTAGGCGTGGAAAGGCACTGCAAGTATGATTTCAGTTTTCAAGTTTCTCTTTAAAATTTGCAAATTGGTTGTATGGTTTTTGGCAGCCTTCACGTGTATCTATGAGTAGGGTTTCACTCAGCATATGTATGTGAAGCAAATTAGGTCAAGAATAAGCCCATGAATCCATGAATTAATGACTTGAATATTTGATTTTCAATTATGTATTTTCCAATCTTTTTCCATGAAAACTTTGCCAATTATGGAAGATCTTGTCCCCTTGAGTGATGCACGAAATCTTTAGCATATATGGAGTGTATTTGCTGCACAAAAAGATTTAAAAAAGCATATCTTTGAATTTTCTTATAATTAAAACCAATTAAATGAATTAATATAAATATAAATCCAATTAATTAATTAAAAATAAGAAAATAAATTATTTTGAGCTCAATGGGTCGTGCATAGGCTTTGGGTAATGATTCAAGAAAGAATTTGAGGCCCATTAGCAAATTTGAAGTGTTTAAGGCAAAGTTGACTTTTGAAAGTTCCCAAAAATGTCCCAACTTCTCCAATGCATATCTTGCTCAATTTTGAAGCTATGATCATGTTTTTGGACATTTTGGAAAGGTATTGAAGTCTTCTAACCAATGCCTTTGGTCCCATGTCATTTTTATTTACCAATCTCAAGTTATGGTCTTTGACTTAAAGTGCCTTTTTGTTGACTTTTGAAAATGACCTATAATGTTGAAATTGATAACTTTTTGTGAGAGCATTTCTTGGACTTGGAGTGTGAAGATGAGTTGTAGGAAATGTCATACCCTTCAAAATGAGCATTGGATGGGATTTTTCTGATGAACCATGAAGAAGTTATGCCTTGGTTAATTTTCAGTTGACTTTTCAACTGTCCAAAAATAGAAACTTTTGCATCTTGAGACTTTTTGAGCCATGCTTGTGAAATCATGATCAAGAATTGATCAAATGATGATTGTGGCTTCAAAATAAGATGTTGACCAAAAATTTAGAATTTTGACTGTCAAATGACCATTTTGCCCCTACAGTTGACTGTGAAGCATTTAGGGCTTTTGACTGTGCAACTTGACCTTGTGAGCTTTGAAACTTGACATGTAGGTGCTTGACAATGTTTATAGGCATATGGGACTTGATTGGACCCTTGAAAACCTCAACTTCTTTGCAAGAACCAAAACCCTAATTTTGACTGTGTTAGGAGGCAATTGGACTGTGCAACCTTTGAGAGATTTTGAACCATTTAGAGATGGACCTTGAAAAATCTTGAAGAATATGGGAGGGAAAATTTTGGGGTACAACAGTTGCCCCTGTTCAATCTTCTTAGACCCGAGGATGTAGATTGGCTGGCGTGCCTTTCGTAATCCGGAGGTGGAAGATGATTAAACACTAGAGTGCCCAGAAATTTGCACTCACATAGTAGAATGTTAGCGGTGTGATGTAGGGAATGGGCTTATAGATGCCATTTGGAGGAATGATGGATAGGAGGATGGGCTTATAGATGCCATCTGGAAGTATGACAGAACCTTGTCGGGAATGGGCTTATGGATGCCATTTGGAGACGATAATGGTAGTTGTGGAGATGGGCTTATAGATGCCATCTGGGTGTCGATCGTGTAAGAGATTCCTTAACGAGAACTTGCGTACCTGAGAAAGAAAAATAATTACCTGGCCTGTTACAGGAGTTGATCTTCAAACTCTTCATGTAGATATGCCCTGGCTGGATACAGGTATCGAATCTTCAATCAGTTACTCACAGATGTGCCCTGGCTAGATACAGGAATCGGATCTTCAAACTCTTCAGACGTGCCCTGTCAGGATACAGGAATCGAGTCTGGAATTAGTTGTCAACAGATACACCCTGGCAAGATACAGGAATCGGATCTTCAAACTCTTCAGACGTGCTCTAGCAGGATACAGGAATCGAGTCCGGAAAATAGTCGTCAACAGATACACCCTGGCAAGATACAGGAATCGGATCTTCAAACTCTTCAGACGTGCCCTGGCAGGACACAGGAATCGAGTCTGGGATTAGTCGTCAACAGATACACCCTGGCAAGATACAGGAATCATATCTTCAAACTCTTCAGACGTGCCCTGGCAGGATACAGGAATCGAGTCCGGAAAATAGTCGTCAACAGATACACCCTGGCAAGATACAGGAATCAGATCTTCAAACTCTTCAGACGTGCGCTGGCAGGATACATGAATCGAGTCTGGAATTAGTCATCAATAGATACACCCTGGCAAGATACATGAATCGGATCTTCAAACTCTTCAGACGTGCCCTGGCAGGATACAGGAATCGAGTCTGGAATTAGTCGTCAATAGATACACCCTAGCAGGATACAGGAATCGGATCTTCAAACTCTTCAGACGTGCCCTGGCAGGATACAGGAATCGAATCTGGAATTAGTCGTCAACAGATACACCCTGGCAAGATACAGGAATCGGATCTTTAAACTCTTCAGACGTGCCCTGGCAGGATACAGGAATCGAGTCTGGAATTATTCGTCAACAGATACACCCTGGCAAGATACAGGAATCGGATCTTCAAACTCTTCAGACGTGCCCTGGCAAGATACAGGAATCGAGTCCAGAAAATAGTCGTCAACAGATACACCCTAGAAAGATACAGGAATCAGATCTTCAAACTCTTCAGACGTACCATGACAGGATACAGGAATCGAGTCTGGAAATAATCGCTCACAGATGTGCCTTGGCTAGCTACATGTATCGAATCTGGAATTGCGACAGTTGATAGTAATCATCTTTGTATTGATCTTGGTCCTAAAAAGACAAAACGTTAGTTGTATGCAATGTCATGATGTATGACATGCGTGATGTTCTCGGAATAAATGAGATTGTATGCTCATGATGCGTATGTGCATGCTATAATGTATGAAGATGTGATGTTTATGGTTGTATTTTCGTCTAGGAAAATAAATCCTTAACGAATGTCGGGAGATTGAATCCTGGGCTGATGTGGAAGAGTAGCGTTCTTTGTTTCTGCTGGGGATGATGGTTGCAAGAATAAACCCGTAGGAGAAGATGACTCTGTTGAGGAATAAACTTGGCGAATAGATTACTCTGCGGGGAATGCTCTGTGGGGAGAGAGGCACTTTGCTGAGATGTTGATGATAACTCCGCTGGGGATACCATTGTTGAGCTCTGTTGGAAGATGAACTCCGTTGGGGAATAGGAAGAACTTCGCCTGGGATGATCTTTCTGTGACAACTAGCTGAGGATAACCCAGTTATATCCTGGTGAGGAAATAGCCTTTGAATAAAGCCGGGGAGCGCGTTCATACTCTGCAGGTGATAAGCTTCCAGAATCTACTGGGGATAAGCTTCCTGAATCTACTGGGGAGATTGATTGAACTCTCCTGGGGAGATCTTTTCAG
The DNA here is from genome assembly GCA_948472305.1 of Vicia faba. NCBI lineage: Eukaryota > Viridiplantae > Streptophyta > Magnoliopsida > Fabales > Fabaceae > Vicia > Vicia faba. The sequence continues at coordinate 552,162,372 of OX451737.1, read as the reverse complement.
ATTGGACTGGGGAAGTGGCTCCACTGGATGTTCTGTATTCCGCCAGGGAACAATCTTAGATCAAGACTGCCGGGGATGCTTGCTAGGAATGTTTGTGTACTCTGTTGGGGAATGTTGAGATCTGCTGGGGATAATCCACCTTCCTTAAGGCTGGCAATATGCTAACTCTGCTTGGGAAGAGTGTCGCTGACTTGCTGGAGACACGGTGCCTTGTTAGGGTTGATGGGAGACCCACTGCTTGGGAGAGAATTGTTGAATCTTGTCTTACTCGACGGGGAGTGAAGGTATCTGGGTTACATTTTTCAACCGAACTTACCTTGGTACCTTGGTGGACAGAGCAATTAGATTGCTTAGACAACTCATTATCCTGTTTCTGATGTTACCTGTAATTAATCCTTTGTTTCGCATGCAAATATTTATGAGTTAGCAATTAGTGTCAAATGTATATATCACAAATGAACATTGGACGTTCTTTACAAAACAAAACAGAAAAAAGGAAAAAACAATTGGCAATTGGTCTGAAAAGTGAATTTGTATTGATTTTTTGAATTTTCTTGTAAATAGGCGCTTATGTACAAGAGGCTGACGTCCTAGTAAGTGAACGCCGCCGAACAACAGAGTTTATACCATTTGTGAAAAGGAAAACAAAACATCTATGTGAAATGAATAATCCCACTGGGTTCCAACTCTGCTATCGTCTTTATATCTTCGAGCGTCTCATCACTTGGCTGCTCAGTTGAAGATGAAGATGATTGATCGATGCCGTCTGAACCTGATGTTGATACCGAATTCTGGATACAAGGTGATCCAACGAGACATAGTATTACACTTTAATCCCTAACTTTTGCCTGGACTGCCCTTTTCGGGTTTTCAGTCCACCGGGATACCCATTTTTGCCCAAGCCACCTTTTCAGGTTTTCGACTTGCCGGGTGTACAGATTTTTTCATTTCATCCCTTATTTTTGCCCGAACCCTTTTGGTTCGCCTGGAAGCCCTTATTTTTGCCTAGGTATGTCAACCTAGCGGGTCTTTTATCATGCGTAGTATCTTTTTACTATGTCTGCATTGGCGGGGTGAGGAAGGTCGTCACCATCCATGGTGGTTAGAATCATGGCTCCTCCTGAGAACACATGTTTAACCACAAATGGCCCTTCGTATGTAGGGGTCCATTTACCCCTGGGATCACTTTGAGGAAGAATGATGCGCTTGATTACCAGGTCCCCAACTTGATACTCTTGTGGTCTGACTTTCTTGTTAAATGCCCTGATCATCCGTTTTTGATACGTTTGACCATGACAAATAGCAGTGAGTATCTTTTTGTCGATTAGGTTTAACTGATCAAGTCGAGTCTGGATCCAGTCATCTTCGCTCAAACCTGCATCCTTCATTATCCGGAGAGAGGGTATCTGAACTTCAATCGGCAAGACTGCCTCCATGCCATAGACCAAGGAAAAAGGAGTTGCCCCGGTTAACGTTCTTGCTGAGGTACGGTACCCATGAAGAGCAAACGGTAACATCTCGTGCCAATCTTTATAGGTCACTGTCATCTTCTGCATAATCTTTTTGATATTCTTATTCGCTGCTTCTACAGCCCCATTCATCTTCGGCCGGTAAGGAGAAGAGTTGTGGTGCTGTATCTTGAACTGCTCGCAGAGCTCAGTGATCATCTTGTTATTAAGATTGGTACCATTGTCCGTAATGATCCTTTCCAGGACGCTGTATCGACAGATCAGATGGTGTCGAATGAACCGTGCCACGACATTCTTGGTTATTGTAGCGTAGGAAGCTGCTTCAACCCACTTTGTGAAGTAATCGATCGCCACCAGGATGAAGCGATGCTCGTTGGACGTCGTAGGTTTAATCTCGCCGATCATATCAATGCCCCACATTGCAAAGGGCCAAGGTGCTGTCAAGATGTTCAGAGGTACTGGAGGAACGTGCACCTTATCCGCATAGATCTGGCACTTATGACATGTCCGAGAATGTTGGTAACAGTCGGCTTCCATTGTGGACCAGAAATATCCTGCCCGAAGGATTTTCTTTGCCATGGTATGTCCACTGGAATGTGTTCTGAAAGTACCTTCATGTAGCTCTGCCATGATCCTTTTTGCTTCAGTCTTATCCACACAACGCAGTAAGGTCGAATCATGGTTTCTCTTGTACAGAATGCCATTGCCGAGGAAGAACTTTGCAGCGAACCTTCTCAGAAACTTCTTGTCATTGATGGATGCACCTTCAGGGTATTCTTGAGCTTCCAAATACCTCTTCACTTCATGATACCAGGGTTTTTCAGTTACTTCTCAGCCTCAAGATCACAATAATATGCAGGTTCGTCCAGCTTCCAGATAATGATCCGGGGATCCTCATTGTCCCACTTGACTTTGAACATAGAAGACATCGTATCCAGTGCGCCCGCCAACTGATTCTCCTCTCTTGGGAAGTGTTCAAAAGTTATCTCTGTGAAATGGGGGATCAACGTCAACACACACTCTTTGTAAGGAATGAGATTTGGGTGTTTCGTATCCCACTCGCCTTTGATCTGATTGATTACGAGAGCGGAATCTCCGAAGACACTCAGAAACTTGATCCTTAAGTCAATTGCAGCTTGAAGACCCATGATACACGCCTCATACTCCGCCATGTTGTTGGTGCAGTTGAAACATAGTCGGGCAGTGGGTGGAGTATGAATGCCTTTTGGGGATATGATCACAGCGCCGATACCATTACCCAAAGCGTTGGAGGCTCCATCAGAGTGCATAGACCACCGGGATCCTTCCTCAGGTCCTTCATCCGGTCCAGGTACTTCACAATCAGTCACTACCATGATGTTCTCGTCGGGAAATTCAAAGTTCATTGACTGGTAGTCATCCACTGCCTGGTGTGCCAAATGGTCTGCCAATACACTTCCCTTGATTGCTTTCTGAGTCGTGTACTGGATGTCGTATTCTGTCAAGATCATCTTCCATCTTGCTATTCTTCTGGACAGAGCAGGCTTTTCAAATATGTACTTGATCGGATCCATTTTTGAAATCAACAGAGTAGTGTGAGTCAACATATACTGTCTCAGCCGGCGAGCAGCCCATACCAAAGCGCAGCAAGTTTTCTCGAGCAGTGAGTATCGGGTCTCACAGTCGGTAAACTTTTTGCTAAGGTAATAAATGGCGTGCTCTTTTCGGCCAGACTCGTCATGCTGCCCCAGCACACACTCCATTGAGCTGTCAAGTACCGTCAAGTATAGTATTAGAGGTCTCCCTTCAACCGGTGGCATAAGAATGGGTGGTTCTTGGAGATACTCTTTGATTCTGTCGAAATCGGCCTGACATTCATCGTTCCAACGTACTACCTGATCTTTCTTCAGCAGCTTGAAGATTGGTTCACAGGTAGCAGTTAGGTGCGAGATGAATCGGGCAATGTAATTCAAACGTCCTAGGAAGCCTCTGACTTCCTTCTCTGTCTTCGGAGCTGGCATCTCTTGTATGGCTTTCACCTTGGTAGGGTCCACTTGAATACCTTTGTCGCTCACGACGAAACCTAGCAACTTTCCAGATCTTACCCCGAAGGTGCACTTGTTCGGGTTCAACCTCAGCTTGTACAACTTCAGACGGTCAAACAGGTTTTGCAGATGGTCAAGGTGTTCCTCCTCAGTTTGAGACCTTGCAATCATATCATCGACGTATACTTCAATCTCATGATGGATCATGTCATGAAATAAAGTAACCATGGCACGTTGGTAAGTTGCCCCAGCATTTTTCAGTCCAAAAGGCATGACCTTGTAGCAGAAGGTGCCCCACTGAGTAACAAAGGTAGTCTTCTCCATGTCTTCAGGAGCCATTTTGATCTGATTATAACCTGAAAAGCCGTCCATGAAGGAGAACACCTTGTGCTGAGCAGTATTGTCAACCAGAACGTCGATGTGAGGTAGAGGGAAATCATCCTTGGGGCTCGCCCTGTTCAAATCCCTGTAATCAACACACATTCGGACCTTACCATCTTTCTTTGGCACTGGAACCACATTGGCAACCCACTGAGGGTAAGAAGTCACTGCTAGAAACCCGGCATCAAATTGCTTCATAACCTCAGCTTTGATCTTCTCGGACATCTCTGGACGCATACGGCGGACCTTCTGTTTAACCAGAGGGCATTCTTCCTTGGTAGGCAAGTGATGGACCACAATGTCGGTATCCAACCCAGGCATGTCTTCGTAAGACCAGGCAAAGATTTCCATATAATCATGCAACATCTGAATCAACCGCTGTTTTACGTTGAGCTCTAGATTGGCACCAATCTTAACTTCCTTTCTATCTGTCTCAATACCCAGATTTACCATTTCCACTGGCTCTTCATGCGGCTGAATGGCCCTCTCTTCCTGGAGCAATAGTCTTGCAAGCTCACCAGGCACTTCACAATCATCTTCACCTTCGTCTTCGGCTAAATTGATCAGATTTTCGAAGTCATAACTGGCAGTAGCAGAGTCGTTACCAGTGAGATCCAGAGTGGATTGGAACCTGTATAAGTGAGTGTGTGTAAATATAGTTGTTTTGCAATATATAAAGAAAGAAAGAAAGAAAGGGAGCACAAGATTTGAGATGCGAAAAATGTCCAATGTTTTTATTCATGATATATGGAAATGACAAGTAATAAGCCCTCACAAATGAAGCCACGGTGCCCCGGCTAAGACACCGGGCCATAAAGTTTCAATTTATTGTTCATTACAAATTTAAAAACAAAGGAATTCATTACTGAGTAACAAAAGTAACAGGTATGTAGTCTTTTGCAGTCCAATTGTTCAGTCCACCGTCGGTCGTCGGGTAGATCCAACTATCAAACTTTGATTCCTCCGCATCGCCTTCAATAGCATTCACTCCCGGGTTGGTGATGAACACGGGGGGTCTTCCGATCTTTGCTTTGCGTACATCCCTCTGAGCCTCTGCAGTAAAACCCAGCCCAAACTTGTCAGTCTTAGGAGTAAAATCAGGGAGCCTGCCCCAGTTTGCACATTCACCTTTTTCAATCACAGCCCGGGCGTCCTTCAAGGAGGCCATCTTCAAAGGAAAGTCTTCTTCAATCACTGTTTCTGTTGACGCCAATGTTGGAGGCACCTCTTCAAAATGTTGAAAGGGGGTTTCAATAAACTCCCCGTCCATCTCTATATACCGGAACGAGTTCAGATGACTAACCATGTATTCTTCCTCCCCCTGTACTGTAACAATCTTTCCTATGACAGGGTATTTAAGCTTCTGGTGTAGAGTGGATGTTACAGCCCCAGCCTTGTGAATCCAAGGTCGACCCAGCAAACAGGAATAAGATGGACAAATGTCCATCACATAGAACGTTGAATCAAAGACTTAGGAACCAACCCGGATCGGAATATCTACTTCACCATGTACCATCCTCTTCGACCCGTCAAAGGCTCGGACAATGATATTACTAGGCTTCAACTCCAAACCCTCATAATCCAACCTGTCCAAGGCCTTCTTGGGCAATACATTCAGTGAAGAACCGGTGTCTACCAACACGTGTGCAAGAGTAGTGCCCCTGCATTCAATGGAGACATGCAGGGAATCATTGTGGTTTTTCCCCTTAGCGGTCAGATCAGCATCAGAGAAACCCAACCCGTTGTCAGCGGTCAAGTTGGCCATGCAATCAGTAAATTGATCAGCCGACGTTTCTTGTGGCACGTGAGCCGTCTTCAGAAATGAAATCAGGGCCTTGGCGTGGGCCTCTTAGCACAACAGCAGTGATAGCATAGAGATCTTAGAGGGGGTATTCCCCAGCTGTTCAACGACGTTGAAGTCACTCTTCTTGATGATCTTAAGGATTTCCTCCATCTCTTGCTGTGATGCTTCAACATTAACAGTCTTCGGTGCCTCCATCTGGGCAGGCACATCAGCAATTCCTTTACCCCGAGTGTCAGATGACTCGGCAGCAGGGGTAGAAACTTGATCAGAAGGGGAAACAGGCGCACTTGTAGGCGTGATTGTGATACGGTGGGAGAACTGACTATGAGTTTTGCGTTTGTATTCGCACTTGTTCAGTTGAGCAAGAGTCGCCACCGACTTTTTATTTTATCCTAAAGGAAAGGTTAAAAAAGCACAGCAAAAACCTTTTGAGATATTTCGTGGGTCCGGGGGGTAGATTATGAAAAGGGAAGGTATTAGCACCCTTTTCATCCATGGTTATCCATGGGCTCTTAGTTACTTGGTTTTTTAGATCACTTGCCTTGATTTTCGATTGCTTGAAAATGGTGTGTATGTGGGTGTGTTTTGAAAATGTTTTGGAAGAAGACGCCTTGTCTTAGGCTACCCTTGTAACAATTCTTTACTCGAATGTTTTACAAGGGTGTGTATCTTTTCGAAAAGATGTTTCAAAATGTTTTTGAGAGTTTGTTTTGAAAGTGTTTGTGGAGTGTGGTTTTTGAAAAGAAGGCAAGTGTTTTTGCAAGTTGATCTCAAGTAACTAAGAGTTTTGTCTACCCTATTATACTCAAAGGTTTTCTCTATGTTTTCAACCCTTTTGAACAATTTTGTTCCACCATTGAATTTGGCGGACAATCTTGCGTTTAGGAGGTTTGTTCGGGACGGGCGCGGGTCATCGTATGGACCATGAATGCAATGATGCCAAGTGTCTTTGGCAATTTTATTTGAAGGGACTATGATCATTCCATTTAGGCAACATTTGAAAGCGTCATCGAGGGACTTATGATCATTTGAATTTGTTTTGCCAAAGATACTCGACGTGCAGACATGGCCCATTTTGGAAGGCAACATGTGGGATTACCCTAAAGGGTGCAAGTGTGATTGTGTATTGATTTCATGTATTTGTCTTGTATTAGGTTATCTAGCGTTTGATTTTATGTACATGCAAACCCTAGGTCTAACCATGGTATAATTCGAAAGCGGTAAATTGTGAAAATATAAAATCTACGCTATTACAAAAATAAGTATCCGGGAGTGGGGGTACAAATTTACGAATGGGGATGAGACTTAGGAACGTAGTGTCCAATAGATTACAACCAAATTGAATTTGCGATCAAATGTAAATGTAACGAATATCAATATATAAGATAAGCAAATTTGTATATGAGCAATGTAAATGGATTGTATAAGTGTACGTGTATACGTGTACGCGTGTATGTAATTATTTACAGGTGCGACAATGTGAATTAATGCGTATTATTTAAGTATTATTTAACCTAAATGAAAAAACTAAATGTTTATTTAATCTAATTAATAATCTTGTACTTTCTTTAATATATACAAAAAAAGAATGTTTTAATTAAATGTTTTAAATTCTAATTAAATTATGTATAAAAAATGTATCTTTATTTATTATGTACAAAATTTCTAAGAAAGGAAAATGTATTTATTTTAAAAGAATTTATGTTCAAAGAGAATATTTTAATTAAAAGAAAAAGGTGTTTTCAATTTTAATTATATTGTGTAAAAAAAAGATATATTTCATTTATTATGTATAAATATAATATCTTTTAAAAAAAAGAGAAGTATTTATCTTTAAAAAAAAATTAATATTCTATGTATAAAAAAAAAAATAAAATGTAAGTTTAATTATAGAGAAAAAAAAATACTATTTTTACAAGTTTCTATATAAATTTAATTATGCTATAAAAATATTGTTAGTGTAAAAATGCTATGTTTTGTTAATTTATTAATCAAAATAATATGTTTTTTTTAAAAAATTAAATGAAAGGGTTTGAAACAAAAATCAGAAATGGGCTCAAGGGTGGGGTTATGGCCCAAGCAGAAGAGAAATGGGGGGTGTGAGTTGGAAACGTGAAAAGGCTTTGTGTTTTGTGAAACGGGTTAGGCCCATTTGCCCTAAACAAGTTTTAGGGTTTGAAGGTTTTGTGTTCAGTTGAAACGCGTTAAGGTTTTGAGACAGAGGCGCCGTTGTTAGCTTCGTTCGTCTTCTCCGTTCGTTTCCTTCATCTCTCCAACCCAGGGCCACTGATTCCCTCCAACCTTCGACTACCGGGCGCCACTTCCGTCCTCATCTCTTCACAGTTGTTCAATTAAGACGGCAAGAAAGGTAACAAGATTTTGAACACTCTAAGGTTCTCCTTAATTAATGTCTTTGCATATCATGATTCCTTGATTATTGAATCTCAATTTGTGTTTTATTATTGTTTCTGTGAGCGAAAAAAGGAAGAGAAGGGGTTTATACCTTAGGCTTTTGGGAGATGGAGATGAGGCGGACCGGAGGCGCTGAGGATGGCCGGTGGGTGGAGGTTCAATGATGATGGACTTGAAACCCTGGTTTGCGTATTCTTTGTCTTTTGCCCTTTTATTTGGTGATGATGATGAACTGAGCCTTTTTGATATTCACTTCCTCTTTGTTGTCTTGATGCCTTCGAGTTGCCTTTGAATATGTTTTCCTCTCTTCTTCTGGTTCTTTGGCTTACTTTCTGAATTGATTGCCTTTGAATGCTTGTTGCCTTCTTTTACTCGCCTCTGAGTTGCCTTTTAGAATACTTGTTTGTATGCTGAGATTGATGATTTTTTACGCCCATGAAGAAGCCTTTTCTGAGGCTCTTGTGTTGCCCATTCTTCACTTCTTTCTCTCTCGATTCTGTTGCCTTATTGAGTTGCCTGTTTACTTCTTCCTTGCCCCATGATGAGCCTAGGGTTCTGAGGGCCCTGAAGGTTTGATGCTTTTGGTTTTATGATGGTTTTTTTATAGTTTTTCAGCTTGTGTTGGCTTTTGGATAGTTTGTTCTATCTTGCTTGACAAGTTCAGCAGGCTTTTGATATTTTCTCTAAACAAAACAGGTTTTTGGTCTTTCCTTTTAGACTGGAGGTTTATGCAGTTTCGTCCCTTTTTTCTGTATTGGTTTGCCTATTTTCTTTTATCCATTGTGTTCAGTTTTTGTTTTATATTATCTTTCTTCCTGCCTAAAGCCTACACCTGCTTTCTTTGCTCTCTTTTTCTTCTATCTCAGTACAGTTTGCATTAAAATAATATTATGCTTTGTACTTTTCTTTTCTGAAAGAGCCACTTTGTTGGGAAATGATGAAAAATGAAATGGTTTGCTTGCATATCAATTTTCCTCTGCATATTTGTCCCTTCTTCCAGATTTTGTGCTTTTGACATCTTTCCAAATCTTTTGAATAGCTTTGTGACAGTAACTTGTACTTTGACAATTTTTGGATGGTTTGAAAGTTGTGATTCAGTTTGGACTTTCTGTTTGTATTGAACTATGCAGTTTGACAATTTTTGAATTGTGCAATTTGACTTTTGTGCATTCATTTTTAGCAAATAAAAAATCGTCCCTCTTTGTGAACCGGGAGAAATCCCGTGATTTGTAGAGAGGGTTAACTGATCCCAATCAGTGGCTCTTAATGATGAATTTTATATCTGTCTCTTTATTTATTTATCTGCTATTTGACTTTTCCTCCATTTCTTTTGCAGATGAATAATTGGATGGAGAGGGGTATTAAATGAAGAATGAAGAATTGGAGACTTAGAAAAAATAGGATAGTTTCATTTTTTTATTTAAATTTAAATTAATGTAAAATCATTGTTGTAAATAAATTGTAAACAATAATTGTACGAATAATTTAAAAATAAATAAAAGTTTTTATTATCCAATTAATTCTATTTCCTCCTTTTTCAATTATTTACTTATTATTTATAGTTCTTTAAATTAAAATAACTGAAAATTAAATTCCAGATATTTAATCTTTAGAATAATAAATAATCAACTAAACATTGATTCCACGTTGATCAAAATAATGAACTTGGCACTTCCATCATCCAAAGCAAAGCACAGTCAAACGCAATAACTGATCTGACGCATTCCCTTCTTACTGATTTCTTACCAAACACTAAATCCAAACTGAATGTATCCTTTGACTGGTTCAAACAAACAAATGTGAATTCAAACCAAATGCCTTCTTTTACTGATTAAATCAAACAATGCGTATTCAAACCAAATCCCGGAACAACTTGGAAAGCACCAAAGAATTAAATCTTTCTGAAGAACCGCGCACGAAAACCCTAATTCCTGATTAAATGCCAAAGAACGTTCGCCTGATCAAAGTTGAGCCAAAGTCAACCAAAACCCTAAGCCAACTGTGTGAAAAATTCCAGAGCCCTGAAAATCAATGAAACCCTAATTGTGTCCTGACTGACGAGAAAAGTCTGTTTGACCGATTCTTGAGCCAGTTTGAAAAATCAAGAAACGCCTGAAGCTGCGATTTCTTGTGGAAAAATGCGAGGGCAAGTTTTGGGGTACAACAGTTGCCCCTGTTCAATTTTCTTGAACCTGAAGAGTTATATTGGCAAGTTTACCTTTCGCGACTTGAAGGTAAAAGAAGATTGGACACTGAAGTACCCAGAAAATTTGCACTCGGCGATGTGATGGTAGAGGTGAATGGGCTTAAAGATGCCATTTGGTGACGGCTGACAAGAGGATGGGCTTAAAGATGCCATCTGATGCGATAGGATCTTGTCGGGGGATGGGCTTAGAGATGCCATCTGGCGACGGCTGACAGGAGGATGGGCTTAAAGATGCCATCTGGTAATGTTGAACTGTATGTCAATGGTGAGTGGACGAGTATCAGAAGGACACCCATGTTTTGGAACATCTCTGAACCGGGGGTCCGAGCAAGCAATAGATTGACATCCGGTGTTGGGAAGAATCCGTAAGCTATTTTTCAGGAGTTGAGATTGAATAAGCAATAGAGCCACATCCGTTGTTGGGAAGCGTCCGTAAACTGTTTTCAAAATTTGTCATTTGAACAAGTGATAGATTAACATCCGTTGTTGGGAAGAATCCATAAACTGTTTTCAGAAGTCTTGAGAAGAATCTGAAAAAGTGATAGGTTAACATCCGTTACTGGAGAACCTGTGAACTGTTTTCAGAAGTCTTGAAGAGGAAGAGGAACCGGTGTAGGGCTTCCTGATGATGTGCTCGTATACAACTGCATTTGGGTGGATCGGGAATAAATATCAGAATGTCGCCGTGTCCGGGTCACATCTGAATTATTTCTGGATGAATCTTGGGAGATGATCTTTGTCTGTCGACTGATCTTACCTGAAAAGGCAAAGGGTTAGTTGCATGCAATGTTATGATGTATGATGCAATGTATGTGACATCAATGTTTATGACATGATTGTGATGAATGCGCATGTAAGCTGATGAGCTATCTTGCTGAGGATAAATGAATCCTGGATGGCTGAAGACAAAAGCATCTTGACTGCTGCTGGGAAGAATAATTCCTGGTTATTGCTGGGGAATAAGGAACTTGGGTCGTATACCAATCTCCTGGGGAATTCTTGATGACTTCTACTGGGGAGTTCCAATCTAACAGACTCATGCTGGGGAGGTAAGACTGAGAATCTTCAGTTTGGAGAGAAGTATCTCTGTGGGGAGAGGGTTCACTAGTCTGGCTCCGTTGGGGATTAATAGTTTGAAGTTTTAGCTTTGCTGGGGATAATGAGACTTGACTCTGAGGGAAGTTAGCCTCTGGAAGATTTATGGCTGGGGATTGCGAGAGTCTTCTGATTGCTGCAGGTGGAATCTGAACAAGCGATAGATTGACATCCGTTACTGGAGAATTCGTAAACTGTTTTCAGAACGTTGAGAAGTGTATGAATAAGCGATAGATTAACATCCGTTACTGGAGAACCCGTGAACTGTTTTCAGAAGTTTGAGAAGTTGAATAAGCAATAGAGCAGCCTCCGTTGTTGGGAAGCGTCCGTAAACTGTTTTCAAAGGTTGCATCTGAACAAGTTGGTAGATTAACATCCGTTGTTGGGAAGAATCCGTAAACTGTTTTCAGAAGTCTTGAAAAGAATCTGAACAAGTGATAGGTTAACATCCGTTACTGGAGAACCCGTGAACTGTTTTCAGAAGTCTTGAAGTTGAATAAGCAATAGAGCAGCATCCGTTGTTGGAAAGCGTCCGTAAACTGTTTTCAAAAATTGCATCTGAACAAGCTGATAGATTAACATCCGTTGTTGGGAAGAATCCATAAACTGTTTTCAGAAGTCTTGAGAAGAATCTAAACAAGTGATAGGTTAACATCCGTTACTTGGAGAACCCGTGAACTGTTTTCAGAAATCTTGAAGAGGAACCGGTGTAGGGCTTCCTGATGATGCGTCTGTGTAAAACTATATCTTCCAACAGGTGATGAAGGAATTGCTGAACACTTTTGACATTTGAATGCCCCAAGTGATGGTGACGGAGACTTGCCCCAGGTTCACTGAACTTTTGAGAGATTTGTTGAAACCTTGACTGGACTGCCCCAGGTTAATTGGATGGTGACATGCCATGCCCTTTGCTGATAGGAGATTTGTAATGGAAGTGTTATCCTCTTGAAGTGATTTTTACTTACTGAGAGAGTTTTCGTTCCTCCGAACATTCGCTGTATGAATTTCTTCGCTGTCAAACAAAAAGCCAAATGCAGACAGTGATATTCAAGCAATGCAAAGTTTATGTTTGTCTCGAAGTTTTGAAAAATGCGTTTTTAGCAGAAAACTTTTCATAAGACAAGTCAACACAAGATTTAGAGTAAAGCCCTACAGGAGTCAGGATACCTATTGTAACAGTATGCTTTCGAACTAACCCATGCTTCAATTAGGACTTTTGAAGGGTTGTAGCGTGGCTTGGTTCACGGTTTAAGAAACAAAGGATAAAGGCTCAAAGTATATTTGTACCCACCCGCTATTCGTGATGTTCTTCATACCTAAGCTCAGTTAATTGCGTCATACTCTATTTTGAGTTTGGAACGACTTTCGGGCGATGGTTCACCAGTTGAATTTGGGGAGACAGTCATCATCTCCTTTTCTTTTTCAACATTTTTCATGTTGTTGAGGATTTTGTAATGAGCTCACTATTTTGATTTTGATTTGTTATCCCTATCTTTTGCCTGACTGTTACCGTTTTCCGGGATTACCGTCAGCGGGATGCCCCAGCTTTCTTAAGCCTCCTTTATAGGTTTTGGCTTGGTGGGCTTTTCTCTTTTGAGAGATTGACTGTCTATGTGATAGGGAACCACCCTTGTCTTTTGATCCCAAAGGAATGCTTTCTTTTTTGACGTCGTTTGTTGTATTATGAACTGAGAATTTGCGACTTCAATGCGCATTTTCTTTTGAATTAACTGAGATACTACCCTGCCCCAGGTTTATATCAAAGGTTTTGATTGTTTAGAACAGAAAACTCCTACTTCTTTGGCTCGAAGGGGTTGACTAGGGATTAACTTCCTTATAACTCCAGTGTTTGGGAATTGAAAGAAATGCCTGTACATCATCAGCAAGGTCTGTTCAAAAGCATACTGTATGAGATTATGGTATTGTTTCGTCATCCTCCCTCTAAAGGCTTGCAGCTTTTTATCAAGAGTCAAATATCATAAAGAAAAGCATAAGAGTAGTGAAACGAATGGATGAATTCAAGACAAACATATGCAATGCATTAATGAAAACAGAGTTTAACAACAACAGATAATTGTTTGACAGCAAAGGAAATTACAACTTTGAAAATTAAAAAAGAAGCAAAAGTCTTTCAGCTTGAGCTTTGTCATTTCAGGTGGAGAACCCTTTAACGGAAGATTTTCATCTCGCCGTCTGGCATGAATTCCAGCACCCCAATGTCGATCAGATCTTGAATCTTGTTCTTCAAGGCCCAACAGTCGTTGGTGTCGTGTCCCGGGTTGTAGGAGTGGTAAACACAAAATGCGTCGGGACGATAGTTAGGAGAGGAGGTTTTGAGCTTTTGAGGAGGATCCTTTAAGGTAAGCAGGTTGACCTCCAACAGACGCTTTAGTATGAAGAATGATGGTATTTCAGTCTCTGTGAATTGTCTTCCCGACGTTTCTTGCTTACGCCGATTACCCCATTGACGCTGGCGAGGTTGTTGATGGGCTTGTAACCCTGAAGCAAGCAAAGGAGCTTTCCCCTTGTCTTCTTGAGTGGATGGAGGCTGAGCGGTGACTTGCTCTTCAACCTCAGATGTTTGCCCCAATTGGTTACTTGGAAGCAGTTGGCGGACAAGAACTCTGAGTTCCTCTTGTCTTTGAGATAGGTCTTGGATGAGAGCCATCTGGCCCACCAACTGTCCCATCACTTAGGTCCTCAAGGTTGTCAGATCAAACTGCAGCTCCGCAAGCTGACCACTCCTGGCATTGTTGGAATTCTCCAAGCCCTTTGTGAGGAGAGCTTTCATTTCTTCTTGCCCCAGAGACAAGTTCAGGAACATCTCCTGCAGCTGAGCAGTCTGGTCTTGGATGTCTTTGACAGACCTTTCTAGAGCCATCTCTTACTGAAATAAACAGCAGGAGAGTAAGGAAACCTGAAAAAGGAAAGACTGTCAAAATTCAATGCATGATATGTGGATGCATGCTTTCAAGGATCCCTTGGGGTAAACACAAGAAAATGTTAGAGGTTGAACTTTGATCTTTGATTGGAGAACTTTGCACTGGTGGATGTCTTTCCGCTAGAATCAAGCTCACCATGTCGAGTGGGTCATAGCCACTGATTCAAGTTGTTGTACTTGAACTTTGGTTGGCATTGGTTAGAGGAGAAACCTCTTGCCCCATTGGTGGACGTCTGGTTCAACGTAACCCTGCATCAAAAGAACCCTCGAGATCCTTGAAATGGTTATTGAAAATGCTATGGTATGATGTCATGATGTTATGTACATGTATGCAAAAAGGCAAGTGAGTGTATATACAGACAAACATATTCACACAAAGCAAACAATTCCTTAGGTTTAGGCTTGCATGAGGTTTAGGTAAGTACCCTCTTGAAGTTAGTTGGCTCATCCTGTCCTAAAATAGAAACCGGGTTCTAAGGAGCTCAATATCATTGGATTGTTTTCTGTGTTCATTGTTTTGGTTTAGCCACTTACTGGCGACCAAAATATTCCAAGAAAATAACCCTCAAATGAGTGTAGTATCGAGTATCTACCAACTTCGGACTGCACCAAAGTCGGTCATCTCACTACCCCTAAAAAGGCTAAGATGGTCAATTAAGGTTCTAAGAGTTCGTTAGTGCTTCACGATATCACTCAGCGGCCCCGTACTCTCCTTGATTGAACTCAAGGGTTACCGGTACTCACAAATATGTCACACTAACATAGCTTACTGCTTCAACCATGTCGATATACCCCGCACAGTTCCCTCGCAGTTTTTTTGCTATTTACCTAAAAAGGTGCCCCAAATCCGGGTGTAGGATTTACAACAAACCCAAACAAGAACCCAAAAGATAAAGCAATCAAGCCAATCAAAGCAAGAAAGTAAAGGTGATCTAAACCCTAAGGTAACCCCACTTTTAAGTTTATCCCCAGCAGAGTCGCCAGTTCTGTGATACGGTGGGAGAACTGACTATGAGTTTTGCGTTTGTATTCGCACTTGTTCGGTTGAGCAAGAGTCGCCACCGACTTTTTATTTTATCCTAAAGGAAAGGTTAAAAAAGAACAGCAAAAACCTTTTGAGATATTTCGTGGGTCCGGGGGGTAGATTATGAAAAGGGAAGGTATTAGCACTCTTTTCATCCATGGTTATCCATGGGCTCTTAGTTACTTGGTTTTTTAGATTACTTGCCTTGATTTTTGATTGCTTGAAAATGGTGTGTATGTGGGTGTGTTTTGAAAATGTTTTGGAAGAAGACGCCTTGTCTTAGGCTACCCTTGTAACAATTCTTTACTCGAATGTTTTACAAGGGTGTGTATCTTTTCGAAAAGATGTTTCAAAATGTTTTTGAGAGTTTGTTTTGAAAGTGTTTGTGGAGTGTGGTTTTTGAAAAGAAGGCAAGTGTTTTTGCAAGTTGATCTCAAGTAACTAAGAGTTTTGTCTACCCTATTATACTCAAAGGTTTTCTCTATGTTTTCAACCGTTTTGAACAATTTTGTTCCACCATTGAATTTGGCGGACAATCTTGCGTTTAGGAGGTTTGCTCGGGACGGGCGCGGGTCATCGTATGGACCATGAATGCAATGATGCCAAGTGTCTTTGGCAATTTGCTTTGAAGGGACTATGATCATTCCATTTAGGCAACATTCGAAAGCGTCATCGAGGGACTTATGATCATTTGAATTTGTTTTGCCAAAGATACTCGACGTGCAAACATGGCCCATTTTGGAAGGCAACATGTGGGATTACCCTAGAGGGTGCAAGTGTGATTGTGTATTGATTTCATGTATTTGTCTTGTATTAGGTTATCTAGCGTTTGATTTTATGTACATGCAAACCCTAGGTCTAACCATGGTATAATTCGAAAGCGGTAAATTGCGAAAATATAAAATCTACGCTATTACAAAAATAAGTATCCGGGAGTGGGGGTACAAATTTACGAATGGGGATGAGACTTAGGAACATAGTGTCCAATAGATTACAACCAAATTGAATTTGCGATCAAATGTAAATGTAACGAATATCAATATATAAGATAAGCAAATTTGTATATGAGCAATGTAAATGTATTGTATAAGTGTACGTGTATACGTGTACGCGTGTATGTAATTATTTACAGGTGCGACAATGTGAATTAATGCGTATTATTTAAGTATTATTTAACCTAAATGAAAAAATTAAATGTTTATTTAATCTAATTAATAATCTTGTACTTTCTTTAATATATACAAAAAAAGAATGTTTTAATTAAATGTTTTAAATTCTAATTAAATTATGTATAAAAATGTATCTTTATTTATTATGTACAAAATTTCTAAGAAAAGAAAATGTATTTATTTTAAAAGAATTTATGTTCAAAGAGAATATTTTAATTAAAAGAAAAAGGTGTTTTCAATTTTAATTATATTGTATAAAAAAAGATATATTTCATTTATTATGTATAAATATAATATCTTTTAAAAAAAAGAGAAGTATTTATCTTTAAAAAAAATTAATATTCTATGTATAAAAAATAAAAGAAAATGTAAGTTTAATTATAGAGAAAAAAAATACTATTTTTACAAGTTTCTATATAAATTTAATTATGCTATAAAAATATTGTTAGTGTAAAAATGCTATGTTTTGTTAATTTATTAATCAAAATAATATGTTTTTTTTAAAAAATTAAATGAAAGGGTTTGAAACAAAAATCAGAAATGGGCTCAAGGGTGGGGTTATGGCCCAAGCAGAAGAGAAATGAGGGGTGTGAGTTGGAAACGTGAAAAGGCTTTGTGTTTTGTGAAACGGGTTAGGCCCATTTGCCCTAAACAAGTTTTAGGGTTTGAAGGTTTTATGTTCAGTTGAAACGCGTTAAGGTTTTGAGACAGAGGCGCCGTTGCTAGCTTCGTTCGTCTTCTCCGTTCGTTTCCTTCATCTCTCCAACCCAGGGCCACTGATTCCCTCCAACCTTCGACTACCGGGCGCCACTTCCGTCCTCATCTCTTCACAGTTGTTCAATTAAGACGGCAAGAAAGGTAACAAGCTTTTGAACACTCTAAGGTTCTCCTTAATTAATGTCTTTGCATATCATGATTCTTGATTATTGAATCTCAATTTGTGTTTTATTATTGTTTCTGTGAGCGAAAAAAGGAAGAGAAGGGGTTTATACCTTAGGCTTTTGGGATATGGAGATGAGGCGGACCAGAGGCGCTGAGGATGGCCGGTGGGTGGAGGTTCGATGATGATGGACTTGAAACCCTGGTTTGCGTATTCTTTGTCTTTTTCCCTTTTATTTGGTGATGATGATGAACTGAGCCTTTTTTATATTCACTTCCTCTTTGTTGTCTTGATGCCTTCGAGTTGCCTTTGAATATGTTTTCCTCTCTTCTTCTGGTTCTTTGGCTTACTTTCTGAATTGATTGCCTTTGAATGCTTGTTGCCTTCTTTTACTCGCCTTTGAGTTGCCTTTTGGAATACTTGTTTGTATGCTGAGATTGATTATTTTTTACGCCCATGAAGAAGCCTTTTCTGAGGCTCTTGTGTTGCCCATTCTTCACTTCTTTCTCTCTCGATTCTGTTGCCTTATTGAGTTGCCTGTTTACTTCTTCCTTTCCCCATGATGAGCCTAGGGTTCTGAGGGCCCTGAAGGTTTGATGCTTTTGGTTTTATGATGGTTTTTTATAGTTTTTCAGCTTGTGTTGGCTTTTGGATAGTTTGTTCTATCTTGCTTGACAAGTTCAGCAGGCTTTTGATATTTTCTCTAAACAAAACAGGTTTTTGGTCTTTCCTTTTAGACTGGAGGTTTATGCAGTTTCGTCCCTTTTTTCTGTATTGGTTTGCCTATTTTCTTTTATCCATTGTGTTCAGTTTTTGTTTTATATTATCTTTCTTCCTGCCTAAAGCCTACACCTGCTTTCTTTGCTCTCTTTTTCTTCTATCTCAGTACAGTTTGCATTAAAATAATATTATGCTTTGTACTTTTCTTTTCTGAAAGAGCCACTTTGTTGGGAAATGATGAAAAATGAAATGGTTTGCTTGCATATCAATTTTCCTCTGCATATTTGTCCCTTCTTCCAGATTTTGTGCTTTTGACATCTTTCCAAATCTTTTGAATAGCTTTGTGACAGTAACTTGTACTTTGACAATTTTTGGATGGTTTGAAAGTTGTGATTCAGTTTGGACTTTCTGTTTGTATTGAACTATGCAGTTTGACAATTTTTGAATTGTGCAATTTGTCTTTTGTGCATTCATTTTTAGCAAATAAAAAATCGTCCCTCTTTGTGAACCGGGAGAAATCCCGTGATTTGCAGAGAGGGTTAACTGATCCCAATCAGTGGCTCTTAATGATGAATTTTATATCTGTCTCTTTATTTATTTATCTGCTATTTGACTTTTCCTCCATTTCTTTTGCAGATGAATAATTGGATGGAGAGGGGTATTAAATGAAGAATGAAGAATTGGAGACTTAGAAAAAATAGGATAGTTTCATTTTTTTATTTAAATTTAAATTAATGTAAAATCATTGTTGTAAATAAATTGTAAACAATAATTGTACGAATAATTTAAAAATAAATAAAAGTTTTTATTATCCAATTAATTCTATTTCCTCCTTTTTCAATTATTTACTTATTATTTATAGTTCTTTAAATTAAAATAACTGAAAATTAAATTCCAGATATTTAATCTTTAGAATAATAAATAATCAACTAAACATTGATTCCACGTTGATCAAAATAATGAACTTGGCGCTTCCATCATCCAAAGCAAAGCACAGTCAAACGCAATAACTGATCAGACGTATTCCCTTCTTACTGATTTCTTACCAAACACTGTAAATCCAAACTGAATGTATCCTTTGACTGGTTCAAACAAACAAATGTGAATTCAAACCAAATGCCTTCTTTTACTGATTAAATCAAACAATGCGTATTCAAACCAAATCCTGGAACAACTTGCAAAGCACCGTAGAATTAAATCTTTCTGAAGAACCGCGCACGAAAACCCTAATTCCTGATTAAATGCCAAAGAACGTTCGCCTGATCAAACTTGAGCCAAAGTCAACCAAAACCCTAAGCCAACTGTGTGAAAAATTCCAGAGCCCTAAAAATCAATGAAACCCTAATTGTGTCCTGACTGACGAGAAAAGTCTGTTTGACTGATTCTTGAGCCAGTTTGAAAAATCAGGAAACGCCTGAAGCTGCGATTTCTTGTGGAAAAATGCGAGGGTAAATTTTGGGGTACAACAGTGATGATAAGAGGTCTTCGGATAACCGGTGGCGCAATGTCAGGCGAGAAGAGCCTGCCACTGCGAGTAACTTTAGCGGGATCGGTGATGTTACTGATACCGGTACTAGTGTTGAACTCCTGTTTCACTCCAAGCACATACACATCTGCCCCATAGTGCCATGGGACAGCCTTGTCAGATTTATAGGGGAGGGGCCCCGGAACAGTAATAACGATAGGTGCAACAGACATAATTTTGACGGGCTTCCTCGGGGGAGCCTTGGTAGGATTGTTGAAGATGGTGACAACAGATACTTCTTCAGTAGGAACAATAGGAACAACGGTCTTCTTGAACAAAATTTCTTTGCTATCCATCAGGTTTTGGACGCCTGACTTCAGCAACGGACAACCAGCAGGGGAAACGGCACACAGAAGGTAACCCTTGCTACAACCCGGAAATAAACCGGCTAGCAACAAGTTCCTCTTGACAGTCAATAAAGGGGTAGCAACATCATCCACAGAAACTGCATACAGGTCTTCCTCAATAGCATTTACTCCATGCTGGGGCATTGGAGCAGTCACCACGTTGGGCCTTTCGGGTGCCTCAAACTGTATTTTCTTGGCATCGATAAGGCCCTGAACCTTATTTCTTAGGGCCCAGCAATCATCCGTAGAATGCCCCGGGCTATCAGAATGATAAGCACAGCGGGCGTTGGGATTGTACTTCGGAGAGGTTGTGTTTACCACCTTCGGAGCTTCTCTGACGATTACCAAGTTGGTCGATAGCAGTTGCGGCAAGATCTGCGACAAGGTCATACTAAGCCGAGTATATTCTCTTATGGGTCTCTCACCCCTTGGTTGGTTAGGTTGCCGAGGAGCGGCAGCAGGCTTTGCAATTACCACCGCGTTGACAGCTTGGCAGCGTTCCGGTTTGTTTTTCCTTCTAGGCCCATACACAGCACTGGCTTCCTTCTTGAAAGGCTTTTTCTCAGAACTTGAGGATGCACCTTTCTGTATCTTCCCTAATTTCATACCGGCTTCTATCCTCTCCCCAGTCAGAATGAGGTCTGTAAACCCTACAGAGGAGTTACCAATGAGATGATTGAAGAACGGCCCGGATAGGGTCCCCAAGAACATGTCCACAAGTTCACGGTCGGTTAACGACGGCTGCACCCTGCCAGCCAGGTCCCTCCACTTCTGCGCATACTCTTTAAAACCTTCTCCCGATCCTAGCGACATACCCTGGAGTTGGGTACGTGTAGGAGCGAGGTCGGTATTATACTGATACTGCTTATAAAAAGCAGTAGCCAATTCCTCCCAGTTACGAACCTTGGTTCCATCCAGCTGATAGAACCATTCGAGATGAGTCCCTGAAAGACTCTCCTGGAAGAAATGGATCCATAAGTTCATGTCCACAGTGTATGGTTGGATCTTCCGCACATAAGATCTGAGATGTAGCTTAGGGCAGGACGCCCCGTCATACTTTGTGAAAGATGGTGCTTTGAACTTGTGTGGGATCACCACACCAGAAGATAGACCCAAGTCTCCGAAATCCAACCCAGGCACTTGTTGAATTTCCATGGCATTCAGGCGATCTTCTAACTGCTTGTACTTGTCTTCAGCTGGAGGATACTGCTCCTTATTGAAATCAGTCTCGTTGTCAGAGACCACCGGACTAGGAACCCTTGCCCCCCGGGGACTGCCTTTCCCTACATAAGAACCAGGTTGATCAACCTCATTATGCAGTGTGTTGCCAAACCTCCGGCCAGTGTTGAATAGTACAGTTCTCTTCTTCTTCTTCTTGACCAGCAGAGCCTTCAATTCCTCCTGTCCTTGGGCTAAACTCATGATCAGCTCTTGGAATTGGGTGTTCTGAGCCTGGAGGGCCTTGATGGATTGCTCAGTAGATGATTCAGGATTCATGATGGCTGCTGAAATAAACAGCGAAGAACATTAAGCAACCTGAAAAGAAGAGTACCTGTGATGCACATGATGAATGGAATGCGTATGATTTATGTTTTCAAAGACAATCGGGATTCAACTTTGTAAACAAAAAGGAACACACTTTATTAGATTCAACTTTGAAATTTAGATTGTTCAACAGATTGCCCTTAGGGGTTACATAAAAATGGAAATACTGAAAAGGGAAATAAAAACTGTAAAAGAACATCCACAGCTCATCATTGATCCCATGGTCTCCTCTTCTCAGTACGGATGTAGTCAATCAAGGCCCGCTCGTTCTCCAACTGCTTTGTCAGCTTCTGGATCTTCAATTCCTGCTCGTTGGACTTTTTCCGATAAGAATCCAGTTCTTCTTGCAGTTGTGCCCAAGACCTCTTTAGTGTATCAACATCAGTAGGTATCTGAGGAGGTAGAACAGTTGGAGGAGCCCCATCTCTATCAGGATATTCAAGAATGATGGGTCTGACAGCTTCATATGGCATACCATACTTCTGAGCACGGATGCGGACCCATCTGTAGTAGGGTTCCATAGGTAGAGAATTCTTCGGTCCCAACTCTTGTGGGTCGGCTTTGTGAATTCTGTCCCAAGCCTTGATGAACCTACGACGCAGCTCGTCACTATCTACCTGAAACTCAAAACTGATGTGAGGCACCAACATCTCATGAGGCCCTGCCCTTCTGGCTCTTCCAAACTGACAGAGAGCCAGACATGGATTATAAGAGATTCCTCTTCGGGTACCAATCAGAGGAACATTAGGATATTCTCCGCAACGATCAATAATAGCTACCTCATCCAAACCCCTGAAAGTCCAAATGATGTCATTATCAGTGAGAGACATTAGCCTATGAGCCCAGCCTCTTCCTTATTTGTTCTTCAGCACGAACTTAGGGAGGTGCGAAATAAACCACCTCACTAACAAAGGAATACAACACCACATAGTTCCTCGTCTTCGGGCAGTACGAGCATAAAGTTGTTGCAGGATATCACCCAAGAGAGTGGGCACAGGGTTCCGAGACATGAAGATCCTTATGGCAGTGATGTTAATGAAGTTATCAGGATTAGGAAACAAGACTAGACCATAGATTAAGAGAGCCAGAATGTCTTCATACGCCCTAAAGTCTAAGTCATTCCAGAAACTGTTAGCTTTACCGATCAAAAACTTGGCCAAGAAACCCTTAACTCTGCTTCTAGTCACCCAGTTGTCCATTACCTCTTTGTGGGTCAAGGGAAGGGCTGCAGCAATCTCCTCAAGCCTAAGAGTCTTTTCCCAACCGGTGAAGGGAGTCTGATCCAAGATAGGGATACCAAGCAAATCAGAGAATTCTTCCAGGGTAGGGACCAGCTGGAAGTCTTTAAAGGTGAAGCAATTATACAATGGATCATAAAACTGGGTCAGGATACTCATCAGTTGTTGGTCCCACTTTGCAGTGACTAACCCGAGAAGAGAACCATGCCTCTGGATAAAGGAGGTAGTGTTTGGAATTCTGCTAACCAACTCTTCAAGCAACTCAGGTAGGTGAACAAAGTTGAACCAGATAGTGTTCCTTCGCATAGGCATCATGATGTCCTACAAAACAGAGTAAAGGTGAAACCCTCTTGTCTTTGAAATGGTCAGTCCTTATGCAGAATGCATGCAATGTTTATGATGGTATGATGTCATGATAAAGCACACCACAAATATTCACAAAGGCAAACATGATAAGGCACACAAGTCACACAAGACAAACCTTAGGGTTTAGGCCAGCATGAAGTTCAGGTACTACCCTCTTTCAGTTTGTTGGTTAAGACCTGTCCTAATCAAAAGTAACCGGGTTCTAGAGGATCCCAATATCACTGACTACCCTCAATCGGTCATAACTCCAGCATCGCAATCTTTTCTTGCGGCCAGAACCATCGCGAGAGTTTAGCCTCAATGGGTGTAGCATACTGCTACTGTTCTATTGGCCAAGTTGGGTCAAATTAGGGTTCTAAGGTCAGTTGGTGCTTAATGACTCCTCAGAAGACCCATATTCTCCTCGTTGCGACACAAGGGATATCGGTACAGACCAAGGTGCCACACCAATGTAGCCACTGCTTCACCTGTGTCGGTCTACGCCGGACAGGTCCCTCACAGCTTATGCTACCTAACAGGGTATCCCCAGATCCGGGTTAGGATCTATGAAACTCCAAGACAATGCCCACAATAATAAAGCGAACAAAACAAAGCAATTGAAAATACAAGTATGATCTATCCTAAGGTACACCTCACTTATAAATATCCCCAGCAGAGTCGCCAGTTCTGTGATCGGTGGATTTAGAACTGACTGCTTTTAACTGGATCGCGTATGTCGCGGTAAGCAAGAGTCGCCACCGTCTTTTATTTTCTCCAACATGGAGAGGACAAAAGCACAGCAAAATTCCTTATGAGAACGTTTCTCGGTTCGGGAGGTAGATTTATAGAAAGGGAAGGTGTTAGCACCCTTTCTATCCATGGTTATCCATGGGCTCTTAGATACTTGCTCTTATGTTTTCAAAATGTTTTCTTTTCAAGTGTTTGTGGGTTTGAAAAAGTTTCATTGAAAGGTTTCTGAATAACTCTTGTATCTGTCCTCAAGAGTGTTTGAAAAATTTGTTTTGAAAGCTTTTTGAAATTGTCGGTGTGAAAAGATTTTTGTTTTGTTTTTTTTAGAAGAGAGCAAGTATCCATGAGTCTTCTACCTACCCTAAGGAATTAGGCTGTGTAGAAGTCCTTAAGGTAGTGCCATCCCACCATTGAGAGGTAGGTAGCACCACCGTTGGAGGTGTTCGGGTCAATTCGATTGTAGGGACAGTGTGGTCACCGAAGCAACGGTAGGACACCTTAGATGCTACCCTTATATCCTAGATCCTTTTTTAATCTGAGGCAACCGTTTCGAGGGCAACTGTTTCGAGGCAACTGGATCATGGACATAAGAGCGACCGCTAAAACGTCCTATACTTGACGACCACGTTTCGGAGGCAACGAGTGAGGCGTACCCTAGAAGTGGTGTGTGTATTTGTGTGTTGTTTCCATGTTAACAGTTATCTTTGATCATGGCATTGTGAGCTACGCGTTGTTTTTAATTAACATACATTCTTTCATGCAATTTAGAATTTAGGAGTGCGGAAAATTAAAAGACGGAAAGATAAAAGCTACGCTATTACAAGGCGCGGGTCTATACATCGCCAAAATACAAAGACCCGTTTTTGATAAAAATGCGGAAAGTAAAAAAAACAGTAAACCTAATTACTATTACATTCCTTGAACAGTTACATAATAATCAATAAGAATAACGCGCGAAAAGAAATAAATGGGAACATCCGAGGGTTTTGACCCTTTGCTTGAAATTAAATTGAATTAAAATCTAATTAATTATTTAAAGAAAGAAAAGGAAGTATTCTTTATGTTTTTTGTATTTAATGAAAATAAGAAAAAGAATTAAAAGGAAATGTCAAAGTTGACCTAATTTAAACTAATCAGTTAATTTACATATTTATGTACAAAAATTAATGATAATTAATAATAATGATAAATAATGATGATTAATAATTAATTTAAGAAAAATATAAAAATGTCAAAAAAAATAATTCTACGTATTTTATTTGTTAAGAAAAGTATTAGAATTTTAACCTAAATTAAACTAGATTAGTTATTAGAATTTATTTACAAAAAATTATTAGTTGTGAAATTAATAATAATTAAATATATTTTACAATTTGATTTTCTGTTTTTATTATGGAAAAAATTATTTTAGTGAATTAATAATAATTATTGAAAAAAGGAATTAAAAGAATTAGAAAAGAAAAGAAAATAAATTTATACAAACCAAGGGGGGTGTCAGGCCCATGTGGAGGTTTTTTGGAAGTAATTCAGGCCCATTAAGACAAATCTCGTTTGACTTTCCATGATTGTGTGCACATTGGTTGACTGGGGTACACCCTGGATTTCATTCTGAGGCCACTGGATTGGACCTTGAAGCCACTTGGCAGGCTAGCGCATGAGCATGTATGGTGGAACGTTTGATGGAAGCTGCATTGGAATACAATAGAACAAAAAATATCAATTATATGGGGGGACCTGGGAATCGAACCCAGGTCCTTATACCTGCCAGCCACGTTCCCAACCAACTGAGCCACTAAGCGCGTTTGTTAACATGATGGACAACAAATATAATATATGAAAAATTCCAATTATGTTGGGATAATGAAAAAACGCGCTAAAGTTTGAATACCCCAATAGCGCTTGGACATCTATTGTCTTCTTCGTCTTTTTTACCTGCAACATGAACAAGATAGCGGGGGTTTTAAATCCCCACTAAGTGCAATAGTGAAAAATAGTGAACAGCTCTGTGAGTCACATAAATTGGGCGCGAGGTTGCCATTCAAACCGTATTGAGCTCCTGAATTCAACTGTATAGGTCTCAGGGCCATATTTTTCCTCTACAAGAAAGCCCTATTTTGAAAACTCGAAAACCCTAAATGTCGTTCATGGTGGATTTTGATACAAATAGTTTTAGCACAATTAAACCATATCAAAAGTTTCAGGAAGGCGTCAGCAACATAAATCAATAATCAAAACATAATAATGATGCATAGAAATTAGAATTCGATTATGGAAATATTTATGAAAACCGTGACTCTGTTCTACCGTTTCCTTGGGTGTGAAAGCTTGTTCTTGATGGTAATCGCTTCCTGGGGACTTAGGCAACATATTGGAATCCTTTTTAGGCGTGGAAAGGCACTGCAAGTATGATTTCAGTTTTCAAGTTTCTCTTCAAAATTTGCAAATTGGTTGTATGGTTTTTGGCATCCTTCACGTGTATCTATGAGTAGGGTTTCACTCAGCATATGTATGTGAAGCAAATTAGGTCAAGAATAAGCCCATGAATCCATGAATTAATGACTTGAATATTTGATTTTCAATTATGTATTTTCCAATCTTTTTCCATGAAAACTTTGCCAATTATGGAAGATCTTGTCCCCTTGAGTGATGCACAAAATCTTTAGCATATATGGAGTGTATTTGTTGCACAAAAAGATTTAAAAAAACATATCTTTGAATTTTCTTATAATTAAAACCAATTAAATGAATTAATATAAATATAAATCCAATTAATTAATTAAAAATAAGAAAATAAATTATTTTGAGCTCAATGGGTCGTGCATAGGCTTTGGGTAATGATTCAAGAAAGAATTTGAGGCCCATTAGCAAATTTGAAGTGTTTAAGGCAAAGTTGACTTTTGAAAGTTCCCAAAAATGTCCCAACTTCTCCAATGCATATCTTGCTCAATTTTGAAGCTATGATCATGTTTTTGGACATTTTGGAAAGGTATTGAAGTCTTCTAACCAATGCCTTTGGTCCCATGTCATTTTTATTTACCAATCTCAAGTTATGGTCTTTGACTTAAAGTGCCTTTTTGTTGACTTTTGAAAATGACCTATAATGTTGAAATTGATAACTTTTTGTGAGAGCATTTCTTGGACTTGGAGTGTGAAGATGAGTTGTAGGAAATGTCATACCCTTCAAAATGAGCATTGGATGGGATTTTTCTGATGAACCATGAAGAAGTTATGCCTTGGTTAATTTTCAGTTGACTTTTCAACTGTCCAAAAATAGAAACTTTTGCATCTTGAGACTTTTTGAGCCATGCTTGTGAAATCATGATCAAGAATTGATCAAATGATGATTGTGGCTTCAAAATAAGATTTTGACCACAATTTTTGACTTTTGACTGTCAAATGACCATTTTGCCCCTACAGTTGACTGTGAAGCATTTAGGGCTTTTGACTGTGCAACTTGACCTTGTGAGCTTTAAAACTTGACATGTAGGTGCTTGACAATGTTTATAGGCATATGGTACTTGATTGGACCCTTGAAAACCTCAACTTCTTTACAAGAACCAAAACCCTAATTTTGATTGTGTTAGGAGGCAATTGGACTGTGCAACCTTTGAGAAATTTTGAACCATTTAGAGATTGACCTTGACAAATCTTGAAGAATATGGGAGGGCAAATTTTGGGGTACAACACCAACCCTAGTTCTTCGAAATCTAACCCAGGTACCCTTTGCAACTCCATGGCTGCCAACCGATCCTCAAGATTTTTATACTTATCATCCGCCGGAGGGTATTGTTGTTCGGAGTAATCTTCATCCTCTTCCTCTTCTTCTTCTTCAGCTTCAGATTCGGAGGGCATTGCAATTCCTTTGCCTTTACTAACCCCTTCGTCAGACATCGAGGGAAATCCAGAACTCTCCTAGCTTAATGCTCAAATCTTCTTCCCATAGTGGCCACACCAATTCTCTTCTTTTTCTTATTTTCTGGTTCCTTCTCTTTCTTTAACAGTGCTTTAAGGTCCTCTTGACCCTTTGCCAAGGTCATGAGGAGTTGTTGGAATTGCGAATTATGTGCTTGCAGATCTTTAACCGTCTGTTCTATATCCATCTCGCTGAAATAAACAGCAGAAAGATAAGGAAACCTGGTGTGAAGACCTGTTTATGCATATGATGAATGATATGTTATTCATGTAATGAATTCAAGGATTTAGAAATTCAAATTTGTTGCAAATAAAAAGAACACACGTCATATTAATAAGAAGAACTTTGTTAGTACATAAATGCCCCATGGGCAAAATATTGCAAAATTCTTAATGTAAAAAGACGTTGCGCATCCTCTTTGGCGCGATGTAAGTGTTGAGGGTCTCCTCTTTGTGAAGTCGGCGGGTAAGTTCCAAAACCTTCTTCTCACTGGCGTAGAAGCTGGCTTCAAAAGTATTCCGCTCTTCCTTGAGTTGTATCCAACTCTTTTGCAATTCTTCTAATGATGTTGGCATGTCAGGATGTAGGAGGGTGTATGGAACCTCTCCTTCCATAACAGGCTCTTTGATCACGGGGAGAATGTGAGGGTAGGGCATCATAAGATTCTGGGCGCGGGTTCGTACCCACTTGAGATAAGGCTCAAGGGGGATGGAATTCTTGTACCCCAGTGTCTTACTATCCATTTTTTTGGGCATCCTCCAAGCTCTGATAAACCTTTGTCGAAGTCCTTGAGCATCATTTTCAAAGTCAAAAACCAAATCAGGAATCAGCATATCATGAGGGCCATCCCTTCGAGCATACCCGAATTGTCTCAGCTAAACACGGGTTGTAGGTAATGCCTCCCCTAATGCCAAGTAGTGGGACATTAGGGAATTCCCCACAACAATCAATGATGATGACATTTTCTCTGGACCGAGAACACCAATGAACATCAGAGTGTGTAAGGGTTATCAACCGTTGTGACAACCTTAAACCCTGCTCATTCTTCAAAATTGTTTGGGGAAGGTGAGAAATAAACCACCTTGCTAGAAGAGGAGTACAACACATGAGAACACCTCTTTTCCTCATTGTTCGTGTGTGAAATGAGTGTAGGATGTCCCCAAGCAATGTAGGTACAGGATTCCGAGATATGAAAATCTTGACAGCATTCACATCTATAAGCTGATCAGGGTTTTGGAACAAGACCAACCCATAAATAAGAAGTGCCACAATCTCCTAAAAGGCTTGTAGATCTAGAGAATTCCAGCAGTCTTGTGCCTTCTCAAACAGAAACTTTGCCAAGAAACCCTTGACACCACTTCTGGTTTCCCAATGACCTTTGATATCAGATGGTTGCAAGTGTAAGGCTTGAGCAACATCTCTAGGTTTTGGTTTTCTTTCCGTACCGTTGTAGGGTAGTTGATGGAGAATAGGAATCCTCAGGAGTTGAGAAAATTCCTCCAAAGTAGGTACTAGTTGGTAATCAGGGAATGTGAAACAGTGGTGCAGGGGGTCAAAGAACTGGAAGAGGACTTTCACCATGTCTTCTTTAATGTTGGAGTTGACCAAGTTGAGAAGTCTACCATGTCTTTCACTGAAGAGAGAATTCTCTGGAATCTTGGAAGTAAGCTCCTTGAGTCGAGGAGGGATTCTCACAATGTTGACTTGAATTGTTTTCCTGCGAAGAGATTCCATGACCTACAAAACAAGAACAGAGATGAAGATCCAAACCCTTGAAATGGTTAGTGGATGCATATGATGCTTTATGATGTTCATGATGTATGCACAAACATATGTACAAGCAAGTCACACAAGATCCTAGTTTCAGGCTTGCATGAGGTTTCATAGGTAAGTACCCTCTTGAAGTTAGTTGGCTTAACCTGTCCTACAAATAGTAACTGGGTTCTAAAGAGCTCAATATCACTGGATTATTTTCTGTGTTCATTGTTTCAGTTTGGCCACTTAACTGGAGACCGAAATATTCCAAGAAAATAACCCTTAATGAGTGTAGTATCGAGTATCTACCAACTTCGGACTACACCAAAGCCGGTCATCTCACTACCCCTAATAAGGCCAAGATGGTCAAGTAAGGTTCTAAGAGTTCATTAGTTCTTCATGACATCACTCAACGGCCCCGTATTCTCTTTGATTGACTCAAAGGCTACCGATACTCACAAATATGTCGCACTAATATATCTATTGCTTCAACCATGTTGGTATACCCCACACAGTTTCCACAATGTATTGCTATTTACCTATGAATGTTTCCCAAAATCCGGGTGGAGGATTCAAACCCAAACAAGAGAACCAAATGTAAAGCAATCAAAGAAAACAAGATAAGCATGCAAAGGTGATCTAAACCCTAAGGTTACTCCACTTTTAGATACGTCCCCAACAGAGTCGCCAGTTCTGTGATACGGTGGGAGAACTGACTTGAGGCTTCGCGTTTGTGTTCGCAAATGTTTCGGTTTAGCAAGAGTCGCCACCGACTTTTTATTTTATCCTAAGGAAAGGTCAAAAATCACAGAAGACCTTTGAAATGTTTTCTTGGGTCCGGGGAGTAGATTATGAAAAGGGAAGGTGCAAGCACCCTTTTCATCCATGGTTATCCATGGGCTCTTAGTTACTTGTTTAGATCACTTGCTCTTGCTTTTCAATTGTTTGAAATAGTGCTTTGTGTATGGTTTTGAAAGATATTTTGAAAAGAGGCCATCGTTGTGGCAACCTTTGTAATGATTCTTGTTTGAATGTATACAAAGGTGTTTTTGTCTTTTGAAAAGATGTTTCAATGTTTTGAAAGTTTGAAAGTTTATTTTTGGAAAATGTTTTGAAATTGTGTTGTGAGGTGTGTTTGAAAATAACAAGGGTGTTTTGCAAGCTTTTGATCAAGTAACTAAGAGTTGTCTACCCTATTTTACTCAAAGATCTTTCCTAATGTTTTCAACCCTTTTGACAGTGTTATTTCACCATTGCATTTGGTGAACAACCTTGTGTTAGGATGTTAAACAGGACAGGCGCGAGTCATCGTATAGACCATGATAGCAATTGTGTTAAGTATTTTTGGCAAATTTTTGAGGGACTTGATCATTTTGTTTAGGCAACCAAGATAGCGTCATCGAGGGACTATGATCTTTTGTTTTGTTTTTGTTTTGCCAAAGTACCCAACATGCATAACATGGTCCATTTTTAAGGCAACAAGTGGATTGTAACCCTAGGGGTGCAAGTGTGCATTGTGTTTGATTTTCATGCATTTTTGTCTTTGATTAGGTCAAGCTACTTGTTGATTTGGATTTTTGCATACAAACCCTAATTCTCTAATCATGGCATAATTGAAAGCGTAAAGTGCGAGAATTTAAAAGTCTAAGCTATTACAATATGATTATGGGGATGGGGCTACAATCTTTGAATGGGGGGTATTTGACAAGAAATATAAACCCTAGTTTACTATTACATCCAAATTAAATTCAAATGCATAAATAATAAATGGACAATATTTAAATAAACAAAATAAATAAATATATCAAATAGTATGAATTATGCAAAAAAGGTTTTTATTTATTTATGCATGTAAAAATATTTAATGTAAAAAATAAAGAAGTAAATAAAAAGATTAATTTTATTTGATTAAGGGTAAAACCCTAATTTTCTTTAAGAAAGTAAGTATATTAATTATTTTATTTATATACAATAAAAATAAAATATTATATGTAAAAAAAGTAAAAAAAGGTATTTAGTAAGTATATTTAATAATAAAAAATAAAAGTGTAATATTTTTTATTTTTTATTCTAAATATGTATGTATATTAATCATATTAAATATGTACAATATAAAATAAAATATGTATAAAATAAAGTATATTTAGAAAAATATTTTTAATGTGAATAAAAATAAAGAACAAAAATAAAAGTATGATTTATATATTATTTCTAAGTTTTAATAAATAAGATAAAAGTATTTAAATTGTTTTCTATGCTAGAAAAATAAAAATAAAATGCAAAATAAAAGTGAAAAAATTATGAAAATATTTTTGAGCATTTTTTTATATTTGGGAATAAATAAATAAAGTCAGAAATGAAAATAAAAATTCAAAAATATAAAATTACAAGAAAATGGGCCAGGGGGTGCAAAAAGGAAAAGGGGAGGTGCCAATAGTGAGCCAGGCTAGGCCCAACCCACCACTTCAACTTCAACCTTCATCTTTTGAAAAAACGCGGGCGTGCCTTGTACAAACTTGGATATCCTGAATACGAGCTCTATTGCAAAAACACATAACACCAAACTTGTAGAGAATTTCAAGACGATTCCAACCATATAAAAAACTAATCCTAACTCTCAAAGACCAGAGAGGATTTCTCTGGCCCTAAAATCTGACCTAGTTTTTTTAGTATGTTCATGGATGAAATTCTCTTAGCATGCTTAATATAAATGAAAACTGAGCATATGTACAACTTCATGGCAATGAACACTACATTTTTTATTCACAAACCTAAGGCTAAATTTTCCTAAATAGAGAGATAGGAAGTTGGGAAAACCTGTTTCAGCTGACTTCGTGTAGGGTAATGTAGAGCTTTTCAACAAGGCTTGAGATGTCTGGGAGCTTGCTTGGACTTCACTTGACCTTCTCCAATAGCTAGCTTACCTTGAATGTCCTTAAATCAGCCTATAGAACTCAACATGCACAAGCTCAAAATGAAAATGGCAAACTCTGTAAATGGAGTTACAATTGGTGTTTGAGGTTTAGGATAGCTTGAGTGAGTTAGATGGAAGGTGTTTGAAGCAACTTGGGGAAAAACGCACGAGCCAAATGAGCTGTAGAACTCAAGTTGCAGATTTTGCCCTGTTTTGCCAAGGGAATGTGATTTCTGGCTATGGGGTGTTTATAGGCTCAAGAAATTGTGTTTCTGGCTCAAAGGGGTGTGTGAAAGATGTTCAAACTGCTTGCATAAGTTTTTCTTTACTGGTTTTTAAGTTCTAAGGTTTTTAACAAGTTTCTTGTTTTTGAAGTAAAATGTGGAAGTGATTGGAACAGGCCTGTACAGTCTATCCTTATGCTTGCATCTCTTTCCCTTGGTCCCTCTAACTTGTGGATTTGATTAGCTGCAAAAGATTTGGATCAATGCTCAAGAAATCAGTTTTGACATAAAGCATGATTTAAGCAAAAATGGAAATTTGCCTTTTTCTACTTAGGGCTTAATTTTGTGTACAATGTCCTAATGACCAAAACAATAGCTTAGAACAATGTATTTGCATTAAATTATTGAGTGTGAAGTGGTTTAGAGGCCTGTAAACTAGTGTAAGGCATGCTGACTTGAAATTGCAACTTGTATGAACATGAATATGCCATGGATGAAAAGTGAGTTTTTTCCAACTTCAAGCCTTCGATTCTCCCTAACCACAAATGTGTTTGAGGTGTTCTTTGACATTTTGGAAAGCTTTCAACATTCTCTACAATCCATATTTGAAATGAAACTTGAGATTCCAAGTGTAACTATGTGAAAAATGGCCAAGAAGATAGGTCAAAATCCTGCCTAAACTAGGGCAAAATTTCACTAAGTTAAAAGTTTTAGGGACCCTTGTTCCAAAAATCATAACTTGAGATCCAAGCTTATTTTGAGAAAAATTTGTGAATCAAAGTTGTAGACTTTGTGGAGGACTACAACTTTCATGTTGGAGGTTTTGTATGAATACAAATCCATCATGGTTAAAATGTTGGCCAAAGTTAGGAATAATTAAGAAAATTTCATAACTTAGAAAAATTCTAAGTTATGAAAATTTTCAACTTTAAACCCTAATTTGCAATTTTGGGTTTCTTGATGAAAAAGTTTCATATTTTGACACATCTTGATGAAAAATGACCCTTGGCACTTGGTTTTGACCAAAAAGTCAAAGTTTGACTTTTCAGTGTTCAGTCAAATTTTGATCAGTTGACTGAAAAGTTCATCTGTCAATCCAATGCAATTGAGATATTTTGAACTTGTTGAATAGGTCAAGATGATGCCATTGAGTCCTTGAGTCCATGGTTGAGCCTAATTTGCCATTGGCTAGGTCAAAAAGTCAGAAATTGCCTTTGTACAGTCAAAACCCTAAAAATGACCATTTTGCCCTTTTGGTGATCTGATCAAATTTCTTGTGGAGTTGTGGTCCAAACTTGATCAAATGATTCATATGAGTTCATAATGTTGATGTGGGTCAAAATTCATGAGGTTTGACTGTAAATTGGCCACAATTGACTTTTTTCCCAATACAACTGATTTTTAAGTCAACTGTCCAATTGACTGGGCAAAAATTTGATTCAAGGCTTGAAACTTGGTATGGATAAACTTATGAGTCCAACATGAAGTATGAAAGTCATTTTGGGCATTGTAGGTCAAAAAATCCATGTGAAAACTCAAACCCTAATTTAGGTTATCAATGCAAGGAGATGTCTTGAGTAGAGCAAACCCTAGCTTGATCTTGAGTTCAAAGAGCCTTGTGATAAGAAATATTGATAAAATGAGAAGGAAAATTTTGGGGTACAACAGTCGGTTCTGCCACCGTATCACAGAACCGACGACTCTGCTGGGGAATTTATAAGTGGGGTATACCTTAGGATCTAGGTAATCATATTTGCTTCTCTTGATTGCTTTGTTTGCTTTACTTTTAAGGGTTTTGTTTTGGGTTACTATAGATCCTACATCCAGATCTGGGGAATACCTTTTAGGTAAGTATCAATAGACTGTGAGGGAATTGTACAGCGTAGACCGATATGGTTGAAGCAATAGCTACGTTGGTGTGACACTTTGGTTGGTACCGGTATCCCTTGTGGAGAAACGAGGAGAATACGGGGCCGTTGCATGGTTTAGTTAAGCATCAACTGACCTTAGAACCTTTAATCTCCTAACTTAGCCATTAGAAAGTAGTGATATAGCCGGCCTCGGTGTAGAGCTGAGAACTGGTTGATACTCGATGCTACACTCATTGAGACCATACTCTCGGAATAATTTCGGCCGCAAGAAAAGATTGTGTGACCTGAAACCATGACCGATGGAGGATGGTCAATGATATTGAGACCCTCTAGAACCCGGTTACTTTTCTAGGACAGGTCTGAAACCAACTTAACTTCAAGAGGGTATTACCTTTGACCTCATGCAAGCCTTAAACCTAAGGGCTTTGTGTGATTTTACTGTGTTTGCTATACCTGTGGTTTATCATGACATCATGCATCATAACATGACATTCATGTTTCATTACACTAACCATTTCAAAGACCAAGAGAATTTATCTTTGTTCTGTTTTGCAGATCATGGCTTCCGTGCGTAGAAATACCATCTGAATCAACTTTGTGCAGATACCTGCCCAACTTAAAGAGCTAGCATCAAGAGTTTCTAAAACGTCTACTTTCATTAAGAGACACGGTCAAATTCTCAATCTGGTTACTTCAAACCTTGATGAACAAATGATGAGTGTACTATTTCAGTTCTTCGATCCCAAGCATCACTGCTTCACCTTTCCAGATTACCAGCTGGTACCTGCCTTGGAATAATTCTCTCATCTATTGGGCATATCCATTCTTGAACAGGTACCCTTCACAGGTATAGAAGAAGTTCCTAGGCCAGAAGACATTGCCTCAACCTTGCATTTAAAACGGGCCGATGTGGTCTCCAATTGGGAAACTCGAAGCGGAGTCGAGGGTTTTTTAGCCAAATTTTTGATAGACCATGCTCAACTATTTTGGGATGATTTGGATTTTAAAGATTTTGAGGATGTCTTGGCTCTTCTTATCTATGGTTTAGTTTTCTTCCCTAATTCAGACTCCTTTGTAGATGTGAATGTTGTCAAGGTTTTCCTTTCTCATAACCTTGTGCCTACCTTGCTTGGAGATATCTTGTATGCTCTCTATACTCGTACTATGAAGAGAAGAGGGACTCTTATGTACTGCATGCCATTGTTGTCGAGGTGGTTTATTTCTCACCTCCCTAAGTCTGTGCTGAAGATTGAAGAAGGTTTGGGTTAGTCACACAGAATAATGTTGCTCGCTCATAAGGACATTCTTTGGTGTTCTCGGGCTATGGAAGACACTATTGTTATTAACCGCTGTGGGGGGTACCCTAATGTCCCATTACTTGGTATCAGAGGGGGTATAACTTACAATCCTTGTCTAGCTTTGCAACAATTTGGTCGTGCTCGAATGGAAGGTCCCCATGAGTTACTTCTCGAGGACATTGTATTCGACTATAAGGATGATGTTAAAGAGCATCGCCGGAGGTTCATACGAGTTTGGGGAATGGTAAGCAGATATGACCCCAAAGAGTTGGGACCGAAGAATTCCCTTCCTATGCAGCCTTACCTCTAATGGGTTCGAGCTCATGCCCAGAATCTTATGATTCCTTATGAGACCGTATTACCAGTGATTGTGGAGCCCACTAATGAAGAAGGCATTCCTTACACGGTCCTCTATCCTTACATGCCTACTGATCCTGGGGAGTTACAGAGGTCTTGGATTCAGCTAAAGAATGAGCGAGATACTTACCGGGAGCAGTTCCATGAGCAAGAGAGAATGGTTTTAAAGCTCACCTGGAAGCTCGAGGAAGAAAGAGTGATCAATGACTATATCAGCATAAAGAGAAAGCGTCCATGGAACCTTTCAAATTTAAGCTAATAAAGTTTTATTTATTTTGGTTTGCAAATTTAAATCTCCAAAAGTATTTGAAATCATTACATGCGCATCCCATTATCATGCACATCATTACAGGTACCACTACAGGTTTCTCATCTTCTTCGCTGTTTATTTCAGCAGAAATGTCTTCTGATCAAGCCATCAAAGATCTTCAGGCACAAAACGCCCAGTTCCAACAGATGTTCATAAGTCTGGCTAAGGGGAAAAAGGATCTGAAGACCCTTATTCTGAAAGAGAAAAAGAAGAAGAAGAAGAAGGTTGGAATTCTGAATATGGGTAAAAGATTTGGAAAAAGGTTGAAGCATCAAACTGATCTAACCTCTTCATCCAAGGAAGGGGAGAACCAAGAAAGGGAAAAGGACCCTAGTCCTGCAGTCTCTGAAAATGATATTGATTTTGATGATGAGCAATATCCTCCTGCTGAGGATATATACAAGCAGCTAGAAGACCGTATGAGTGCTATGGAAGTTCAAAAGATACCTGGGTTGGATTTCGGAGAATTGGGACTGGTATCGGGGGTGGTCATCCCTCAGAATTCCAAATCTCAAGTTTTTGCCAAGTATGATGGAGTGTCCTGTCCAAAACTCCATCTCCACTCGTATGTCAGGAAAATCCAACCCCACACTGTTGATAGAAATTTGTGGGTGCACTTCTTTCAAGATAGTTTGTCAGGGACTCAGCTTGAATGGTTCTATCAGTTGGAGGGAGCTAATGTCCGAAACTGGGAAGATCTTGCTGCTGCTTTTTACAAGCAGTATCAGTACAATGCCGACCTTGCTCCCACTCGTACTCAACTCCAGAGCATGTCCATGGGTGCAGGTGAAGGTTTTAAGGACTATGCTCAGAAATGGAGAGACTTAGCTGGAAGAGTTCAACCCATGTTGTCTTATAGGGAGTTGGTTGACATGTTTCTAGGGATGCTATCTGGTCCGTTTTTCAATCACTTGATCGGCAGTTCGTCATCTGGATTCACCAAGCTGATTTTGACCGAAGAAAGAGTAGAAGCGGGAATTCAGAGTGGAAAAATACAGAAGGATGCCTCTTCGAGTTCGGTAAAGAAGCCTTTTACTGGTAAGAAGGAAGCCAGTGCAGTCTATAGCCTGAGAGGCCAAAGCAGATATGAGCACCGTCAAACAGTAAATGCTGTAGTAATACCAAGACCCACAGTTGCTCCACAATGCAACAATCAACAAAGGGTGGAAAGACCATAGTGGCAGTTTACCCGCATCAGCATGACTTTGGATGAAGTGTTACCTCACCTGCTGAAATCCAACTTGGCGACCTTGAGAGGGGCTCCTAAGAATCCAAACACTACATCTCCCAGATACAATCCCAACGCGCGGTGCGCCTACCATTTTGAGAGTCCTGGCCATGATACAAATGATTGATGGGATCTAAGAAACAAAGTACAAGACTTGCTTGAAGCCAAGGAGATAAAATTCGATGCTCCAGAAAAGTCAAATGTTATAACTACTCCCATGACCAAACATGGTCGTGGAGTTAATGTTGTTGACACTGATTTGTTTGTCACCTCTGTTAAAGAAATTTCCACTCCACTTATGATTTTTAAGAAGAATTTGCTGTTGGCCGATTTATTTCCGGGTTATGCTGAAGGTTGCCACATGTGTTCGATTATACCTTCTGGTTGCTGTTTGTTGAAGTCAGGTGTTCAACGCCTGATGGATAATAAATAAATTTTGTTCGAGAAGACTATGATCCATGTTGTTCCCCATGAAGACGTCGCCATTATAACCATTTCCGCCAATCCTTCCAAGGTTTCCTCGAGAAAACCTGTTAGGATTAC
The DNA here is from genome assembly GCA_948472305.1 of Vicia faba. Taxonomy (NCBI): domain Eukaryota; kingdom Viridiplantae; phylum Streptophyta; class Magnoliopsida; order Fabales; family Fabaceae; genus Vicia; species Vicia faba. The sequence goes on along the minus strand of OX451737.1, from coordinate 552,124,084 downwards.
ACCTGTTCAAAGAATTGCTCCGCTAATAATCATTGTTCCTGGTCCCATCCCGTACACCTTAGACAAGGTTGTCCCATGGCATTATGGTGCTGATGTGTACTATCATGGTATTAAGAAAGATCTGAAGAATGAAGAAGCTGATACTGATGTCAGTAATATTGTCGGGACTCGTAAAATTACCCGAAGTGGAAGGGTTTTCTCTCGTGAGATTTCTTCGTAGATCATCAAGCCGACTGTTATTCCAACTGCTTGTCCAACCAGAACTCCTGATATTTCTCCTATTCCTACTCTAGTTATTACCCCTGCTGCTGAGCCATCTGGGACTCGGGGAAAAGAAATTATAGGTGAGCCTGCCAAGACGGAGGCACCTAAGAAAATCATTGTAGAAGCCTCTAAGCAAGAAATAGAGGAAATACTGAAAATTATCAAGAAGAGCGACTACAATGTGGTCGAGCAGCTGGGGTAAACCCCATCAAAGATATCCATGTTGTCTCTGCTGTTGTGTTCTGAAGCCCATGCGAAGGCTTTGATTGCATTTCTCAAGACTGCGCATGTGCCGCAGGAAACTTCAGCAGATCAGTTCAAAGATTGTGTGGCCAGCCTGACTGCTGACAATGGGTTAGGTTTTTCAGATGCAGATCTGACACCGAAGGGGAGGAATCATAATGATGCTCTGCATGTCTCGATTGAGTGAAGGGGCACCACTATGGCTCATGTGCTAGTAGATACCGGGTCTTCGCTGAATGTTCTGCCGAAAAAAGCATTGGACCGTTTGGATTGTGAGGGTTTGACTCTGAAGCCTAGTAACACTGTGGTAATGGATTTTAACGAATCAAAGAGAATGGTGCACGGGGAGGTAGATATCCCTGTCAAAGTGGGTTCTCAGACCTTTGGGTCCACCTTCTACGTAATGGATATCAGGCCATCATATTCTTGCTTGCTGGGTCGTCCTTGGATCCATAGGGCTGGGGCAGTTACTTCCACGCTCCATCAAATGCTGAAATATCCGGTGAAGGGGAAGATTGTCACAGTGCAAGGTGAAGAAGATTATATGGTGAGTCATCTCAATTCCTTCCTCTATGTAGAGATGGATGGGGAGTTCATAGAAACCCCTTGTCAGAATTTCGAAGAGGTTACTCAGACTTTACCGTCAACTGAAGTTACTATCGATAAACCTCCGCTGAAGATGGCTTCTCTCAAGGACGCCAGGGCTGTGGTTGAAGAAGGTGGGTGTACCAATTGGGGTCAGCTCCCTGATTTTACTCATAAAACTGATAAATTTGGTTTGGGATTTACTACAGGGGATCAAAGGGCTGTTAGGAGCGCTCGGATTGGAAGACCTCCATTACACATCAGCAATTGGGGAGTTAATGCAATTGAGGACAGAGAAGAAGATTCAGACATCGACAGCTGGATCTACCCAACAACCAATGGTGGACCGAATAACTGGATGGCGAGGGACTTCATACCTATTTCTTTTATTCGGCAGTAATTGACTTTTGTTTTAAGATTTGTAATAGACAATTTGAAACTCTATGGCCCGGTGCTTTGCCCGAGGCACCTTGGCTTTGCTTATTAGGGCTTATTATTTGTCATTTCATATATCATTAATAAAGCATTGGACGTTTCTTGCATACAAATTTTGCGCTCCTTGTTTTTCTTTTTTGTCTCTCACTTTATCAAAACAACTGTTCTCTTACATACACTCATGTATCATACTGTAGATCCATATCCACTCTGGATCCTATTGATAACAGCTCTGCTACTTCCAGTTATGACTTTAAAAATCCGATCAACCAAGCCGAGGACGAAGGTGAGGATGACTGTGAGGTGCCTGGAGAGTTTGCTAGACTATTACAGCAGGAAGAGAGGGCCATACAGCCTCATGAAGAGCCAGTTGAATCATTGAATTTGGGTACAGAGGAAGACAAGAAAGAGGTTAAAATAGGTGCGAATCTGGAGCCTAGTGTCAAACAACGGTTAATACAGATGCTACACGACTATGTTGAGATCTTCGCCTGGTCCTAGGAAGACATGACGGGTTTGGACACTGATATTGTGGTACATCTCCTGCCGACTAAAGAAGATTGCCCATCGGTAAAGCAGAAGGTCTGCCGTATGCGCCCTAAAATGTTAGAGAAAATCAAAGCTGAGGTCATGAAATAGTTCGACGCAGGGTACTTAGTTGTCACTTCTTATCCGCAGTGGGTTGCCAACGTTGTTCCGGTACCTAAGAAGGACGCTAAGGTATGGATGTGTGTGGACTATAGAGATCTGAACAGGGCAAGCCCCAAGGATGACTTCCCACTTCCACACATTGATGTTCTAGTCGACAACACCGCGCAACACAAGATCTTCTCCTTCATGGATGGTTTATCTGGCTACAACCAGATCAAGATGGCTCCTGAGGACATGGAGAAGACAACCTTTGTTACACAGTGGGTCACCTTCTGTTACAAGGTAATGCCTTTTGGGTTGAAGAATGTCGGGGCAACTTATCAGTGCACCATGGTTTCTTTGTTCCACAATATGATTCACCATGAGATCGAAGTGTATGTTGATGACATGATAGATAGATCCCAGGGCAGGGAAGAACACCTTGATCATCTCCAGAAACTGTTTGACAGGTTGAAGACGTACAAGCTGAGGTTGAATCCGAACAAGTGTACCTTCGGAGTAAGGTCTGGAAAGCTTCTGGGTTTCATCAGTGACAAAGGTATTCAGGTGGACCCTGCAAAGGTAAAAGCCATACAAGAGATGCCGGCTCCTCGCACAGAAAAATAAGTTAGAGGTTTCTTGGGACGTCTGAATTACATAGCCAGGTTCATTTCACATCTGGCTGCTACTTGTGAGCCAATCTTCAAGCTGCTGAAGAATGATCAAGTAGTAAAGTGGAATGATGAATGCCAGACAGCTTTCGAAAGAATCAAGGAATACCTTCAAGAACCACCAATTTTGATGCCTCCAGTTGAAGGAAGTCTTTTGATATTATACTTGACAGTGCTAGACAATTCAATGGGGTGTGTGCTGGGGAAGCATGACGAGTCTGGTCGAAAAGAGCACGCCATTTACTACCTTAGCAAAAAGATTACTGACTGTGAGACCCTATACTCATTGCTCGAGAAAACTTGTTGTGCTTTGGCATGGGATGCTCACCGACTGAGACAGTATATGCTGACTCACACTACTCTACTGATATCAAAGATGGATCCGATCAACTATATTTTTGAGAAGCCCGCTCTCTCCGGAAGAATAGCAAGGTGGAAAATGATCTTGAATGAGTACGACATACAATATACAATCAAAAAGAAATTAAGGGAAGTGTATTGGCGGATCATTTGGTGCATCAGGCCGTGGATGACTACCAGTCCATGAACTTCGAGTTCCCGGATGAGAATGTCATGTTGGTAACCGACTGCGAAGAACCTGGGACGGATGAAGGACCCGAGAAGGGATTCCGATGGTCTATGTATTTTGATGGAGCCTCGAACGCATTGGGTAATGGCATTGGCTCCATAATTAAATCTCCTGAGGGTTGTCATACTCCGTTCACCGCCCGATTATGTTTTAACTGCACCAACAACATGGCGGAGTATGAAGCGTGTATCATGGGTCTTCGAGCGGCCATTGACCTAAGGATTAAGTTCTTGAGTGTATTCGGAGATTCCGCTCTGGTGATAATTCAGATCAAAGGCGAGTGGGATACGAAGCACCCGAATCTTATTCCTTACAAAGAGTATGTGGTGACATTGCTCCCACACTTTGAGGAGGTAACCTTTGAACATTTCCCACGAGAAGAGAATCAGTTGGTGGACGCGCTAGCTACCATGTCTTCTATTTTCAAATTCAAGTGGGACAATGAAGCTCCCCAGATTACCATTGAGAGGTTGGCTGACCCCGCACACTACTGTGAGATCAACACCGGAGAAGTAGTAGATAAACCCTGGTTTCATGAGGTAAAGAGGTATCTTGAGGCTCAAGAATAACCCGAGGGGGAATTTTTTAATGATAAGAAGTTTCTAAGAAGGTTCGCTACAAAGTTCTTTCTTAGCAATGGGATCCTCTATAAGCGTAACCATGATTCAACCTTATTGCGGTGTGTGGACAACAACGAGGCAGAAAGGATCATGGCAGAATTACATGAAAGTGCCTTCGGGACTCATTCTAGTGGCATACCATGGAGAAGAAAATCCTTCAAGCAGGATATTACTGGTCCACTGTGGAAGCCGATTGTTATCAGCATTCTCGAACTTGTCATAAGTGCCAAGTCTATGCTGATAAGGTGCATGTACCTCCGGTTCCCATGAATGTTTTGACAGCTCCTTGGCCTTTTGCAATGTGGGGCATCGACATGATCAGCGTGACCAGACCTACTGCATCTAACGGGCATCGCTTCATTCTGGTAGCCATTAATTATTTTACAAAGTGGGTTGAGGCAGCTTCCTTCGCTATAGTAACCAAGAACATCGTGGCGCGGTTTATCCGATACAGTCTGATATATCGATATGGTGTACCAGAGAGGATTATTACTGACAATGGTATAAATCTTAACAACACGATGATCACCGAGCTCTACAAACAGTTCAAGATTCAGCATCACTCTTCTCCCTACCGGCCGAAGATGAATGAGGCTGTTGAAGCGGCTAACAAGAATATCAAGAAGATTGTGCAAAAGATGACAGTGACATACAAATACTGGCACGAGATGCTACCATTCGCTCTTCATGGGTACCGTACCTCAGCACGGACGTCGACAAGGGAAAGACCCTACTCTTTGTTGTATGGTGTGGAGGCAGTCCTACCCATAGAAGTCTAGATACCCTCTCTCAGGATTATGAAGGATGCAGATTTGAATGAAGACGAATGGATTTAAACACGACTTGATCAGCTGAATCTACTCGATGAAAAGAGGCTTAATACTATCTGTCATGGTCAGACGTATCAAAAAAGAATGATCAAGGATTTTAACAAGAAGTTCAGACGTCAAGAATATCAACTCGGGGAGCTGGTGATCAAGCGCATCATACTACCGCAAGATGATCCCAGGGGAAAATGGACCCCCACATACGAAGGGCCATTTGTGGTTAAGAACATTTTCTCAGGAGGAGCTATGATTCTAACCACCATGGATGGTGACGACCTTCCTCACCCCGTCAATGAAGACATAGTGAAAAGATACTACGCATAATCAAAGACCCGCTAGGTTGACTGGCCTAGGCAAAAATTATGGCTTCCCGGCGAACCAAAAGGGTTCGGGAAAAAGTAAGGGATGAAAATTGAAAAAACTATACACCCGGCAAGTCGAAAACCTGAAAAGGCGACTCGGGCAAAAAAGGGTATCCCGGTGGACAAAAAACTCCGAAGGGCGGTCCAGGCAAAAATTAGGGATTGAAGCATAACACTATGTCTCATTGGATCATCTTGCAACCAGACTTCAGTATCAACTATCAAGCTCGGGTGGTGCCAATTAATCTGATCCACTTTCGACCAAGCAATAAAGTGATGAGACACTTGAAGATATAAAGGCAATAGCAGAGTTGAAACCCGATGGGATCGTTCCATATAACTGTTTTTCTTTCTTTAACACAAATTGTAATTTCTTTCTTTCGGCGGCGTTCTCTTACTAGGACGTCAGCCTCTTGTACAAAATGCCTATTACAGGCCAACTTCAGAAATCAATACAATTCATTTTCACAAGAAGTTTAACTTTGTTTTTCTTTTTCTGTTTTGTTTTGCAAGAACGTCCGATGATTCATTTTTGATATATGCATTTGAAAATAATTGCTGCTCATAAATATTTACACAAGAAACAAGAGACGATTACTCGTAATTCCAGGAACAGGAACAAACAAGAAGTGCCCAAACCTTATAGTTACTCTGATCATTAGGTACCAGGATAGAGCCAGCTTGAGAACATAAGCAGTGGTACATACATTCGCCACAAAGTAAGAAGTATCCAAAGAGAGTAATGGTAGCTTTCCCGAACAGGACATAACTCTCCCCAGCTGAGGTTCACAATCGCGAGTGAGTCAGTAAATTTTTCCCCAAGCAGAGTTTATTTCTCTCACAGGCAGAAATTCAATCTCCAACAGAATTCATTATCACAAGCAACACAAATTTATCCCCAGTGGAGTTTTATTTCTCCAAGTCAGCAGATCTATCACCAGAGTATCTCCTCTCCAACAGAGTTATTCTCCCGCAAAGTTGTTCTCAAATGGGGTCTCTCCTCGACGGAATATCCCCAGCATAGTCATCTTTGTTCACCATCCCCAACGGAAATATAGGAACTATGGTTTTTTATAGCAGTCAAGAATATTATTCCTCATACTCTCCAAGCAACAGTCAGGGATTTATTTTCCCAGACTCAGATTATTACGTCAGCATTTCATGTTCATACATCATGACATATGCATACATTACATATAACATAATCTCAATTTTTTTTAGAACTTCATCATAATGCATCTCATGCATCGCACATAACTAACCCTGTATTTCTTTCAGGAAAGACAGTTATTATCAACAATTTCCAACAGGACCATGATCAACACTCCAAGCTAAACAGAGTAATTATTGCCGCAACAAGAACAACCTTACCCAAGTTCCCTCTGCAGTTTTACCCAAACTCATTCCGAAGCATCCCTACTATCCAGGCTTTCATATCGAAGTAACCCTACCATCCAGGTTCCTTCTCAGCAACCCTATTATCCAGGCTTTAATATCGATGTAACCCTACCATCCAGGTTCCTTCTCACAGCCCTACTATCCAGGCTTTCATCTCGAAGTAACCCTACCATCCAGGTTCCTTCTCAAAACCCTACTATCCAGGCTTTCATCTCGAAGTAACCCTACCATCCAGGTTCCTTCTCACAACCCTACTATCCAGGCTTTCATCTCGAAGTAATCCTACCATCCAGGTTCCTTCTCACAGTCCTACTATCCAGGATTTCATCTCGAAGTAACCCTACCATCCAGGTTCCTTCTCACAGCCCTACTATCCAGGCTTTCATCTCGAAGTAACCCTACCATCCAGGTTCCTTCTCACAACCCTACTATCCAGGCTTTCATCTCGAAGTAACCCTACCATCCAGGTTCCTTCTCACAGCCCTACTATCCAGGCTTTCATCTCGAAGTAACCCTACTATCCAGGTTCCTTCCCATAGCCTTACTATCCGAGTTCTTCCTCTCTTATCCCCAGACAATAGTCCACAACACTGTAAGACAGGGACCCAATGAAACATGATTGATTTCACATTTCCCTAGAAACTCGTGGTGCATCATATACCTCGACCAGACACGCAGTTCACTTCGGCTTCCCAAACCAAAATTATTCCCCGGTAGAGTAACGAACAACCGAGGCTCCTAAAACTCTATTTCTCTCTCAAGACATAGACCAACATTCCCCAGCGAAGTATTCCTCAACAACAGGTATGCGGGTTCTCGCAAAAGAATCTCTTATGCGATCGACACTTCTTCAGATAGAATCTTTAAGCCCATCTCTGATAATTCTCTAGCAACTACCAGATGACATCTATAAGCCTATTCACAATATCACAAATCAAGTATCACTTCATGCGAGTGCAAATTTCTGAGCACTCTAGTGTTCAATCAATTTCCACCTTCAGATCAGGAAAGGCAGACGAGCCAATCTACATCCTCATGTTTAAGAAGATTGAACAGGGGCAGATGTTGTACCCCAAAATTTTCTCTCCCATATATCTCAACACAAGGAAAGTAAGGTCCCTAAATTGCTCAAGGAAGTTCAAGAGTTGACCAGACAAACTCTCTCCTAAGGCAATCTACCTCAAATTAGGGTTTCTATTTTCATCAAGATGTGTGAACCACAAAGGACTCAAATGCTCACCATTCTCCTAATATGTCCTCAAGATCATCCATGTCAAGTTTCAAGCCTTGCAGAGGAAGTTTGCTCAGTCAATTGCTCAAATGCCTGAAAATTAAATGTGCTAGATCAAAAGTCAAATGTGGCCCACATACAGTAAAACTTCAAGATTTTTGGTCAACATCCTCATTTTGAAGTATTATCCATCATTTGATAAAGGGTTGATCATGATTCCTCAAGTATTTCTCACAATTCATCAAAACCCAAAAGTTATAAATTAGGGTTTTGTAGGAAAAGTCAACTCAACTTTGACCAAGCATAAATTTCTCATACTTTATCAGAAATGACCCATCCAAATCTCATTTTGAATAGAATTCAATTCCATACAATTAATCTTCAGCTCCCAAGTTCAGAATATGAACTCACAAAAAGATATGAGTTTTGACATTATAGGTCATTTTGGAAAGTCAACAAAAACACCTTTTGGGTCAAACCTTCATACACGAACATGGAAGACTCAATTGAGATGAGACTAAAAGGGTTGCTTAGAGGACATCCTAAGCTTTCTAAAAAGTCCAATAACACCTCTCTAGGGTCAAAATTGAGAGAGTTATGTATTGGCCAAGTTGACCATTTTTGCAAAATTACCAAAAGTCAAATGTGCTCAAATTTGCATTTTTTGCTAAATGGGCCCAACTTTTTATGCCTGCACCTCAATTATAATGTGGTCCACGACTCAAATACTTATCCACCAATTATTTGCTTCATTTTTCAATTTATTTTGATTTTTCATTAATTAAAAAGTGAATTAAATCAAATAAATGATGAAAATTATCAAAGATATGATTTGATTTCTTTTTTTGACAAGTTAGCAACCAAGATATGCTGAGCTTGCAAGATCAATTCGAATCAATGGAAATTGGTACAAACAGAGCATGATTAGGCCAAATTTAGAAAGATATCATATGGCCAAAGAATCAAATCAAATATCATCAAAGCTTAAAGATTGGATCTTTTTTGCAACCCTAATTTATTGAGGGATATATAATGAACAAAAACAAAGCAAGAGAAGGGGGTTAGAGGTCGTGCATAGCCAAGAACAAAACTGAAAAATTCAAGATAAAAATGGGAATCGGTTTTCAATCTACAAGGAGTTTCAAAGCATTTCAAGAGCACCAATCCCTTCCCAGCCAACCCAGGAAGCTATTACAATCACTCCCAGGTCTTGAAAAGCCCAGAATCATGCTCTATGCCTCCCACGGTGCCCAAAAATTTGATTCTGATTTCACTAATTCACGCATCTTTATAACTTTTGATTGTTATACTCATGTTTATCATCGTGTTTTCAAGCTAATCATTCCACTTAATTGCATTTTTTATGCCTATACGTGATATTGCCATGGTTAGGGTTTTGTGTTCTTGTTTAGGGGTTTTCAATGCAGGAAAAATTGGGTGTTGATTCTGGTACCATGATACTCGTGAGGATGAGACGAGTTGATTGGTACCAGCCATTGTCATTTATCTTATTCATATGAAATTTTGGAGATGTGAATGGTTATACCTACAATGAATGTCCGTAGCTAAAGTTCTTGTTGGCTAAAGAGACAGAGAGAGGAAGAAGACGCTGGCGTGTCAAGCAGCCACTCGTCCGTTTGAATTTTCGCGCATTTTTGAAATTAATATCTGTTTTCTTATATTATGCTTTGTTCTCATTCTAATTACAACTAAGCATCACAGCTCAGTTGGTAGCGTAGTATGTGGAGCGAGCATAAGGACTTGGTTCGATCCCTAGGTCCCAATATTTGTTTCATGTGATTTTGCTTCATATGATCAGGTGCGTTGCCTATCAGGATGTCCACCATATGCCATCAATATCTGGCCATCAAAAACATCTCTAGCCAAGATCTAACGTGCCATCATTGGAGGATCACCATACACTTCAAGTCAACATACACATCAGATCAGACAATGTCAAACAGGCTTGGATTTGTTTGGGCCCCAAATTCAGTTCTACACCCCCCATAATTGCTAGCAATCAGGCCCATCTCTAACTTTTATTTATTTATTTCTTTTCTTTAATTCTTTTAATCATTTTAATTAACAAATTAATTGTTTTTTCATAAAAAAAAATCATAAAATCATGGAATTCACAAAAAAAAATAGAATTAGTTTTTTTTATTATCAAATTTAATTTAATTTAGTTTAACTTAGGGAAATTTTAATTTATTTTCACAAATAAAAATCAAATAGAAATTAGGCTAAATTCTTGATTTATTTCTTTTAATTTTTCTCAAATAAATAAAATACAAAAATAGGTTTTTAGATTGAATTAATTTATTTTTTCTTAATTTAAAATTAATTAGAACTTAGGATTTTCTTTTTAATTTAATTGTTTCATTATTTTCTTAAATAACAAAAACATCTTTTTTTCAATCGCGAATAGGTTTATTCAAGGGTCAAAACCCTAGTCGTCTCGCATTTAATTCTTCGCGCGCTTATTATTTATTTTGACAATATTTTTGTAACTGTTCATGGTTTGTAATAGTTTAATTTAGGGTTTTATTTACTGTTTAAATTCCCGGGTTTTTGGCTAAGTAATTAATTCCCCACCCCAAAGCCTTGTAATAGCATAGATTTATTTTCTCGCATTTTTAACTCCTGTAAATATTTAACTGTTTAGATGTATGCTAATAGGATTGTATGGCAAGAATGCATGACAAATTAATATAGTTAGAAAACCCTAATGTGCAAAGATTAAATAACTGAAAACAAATCATTCTCACATATCACTCTTAAGGTATACTCTCACTTCGGTTGCCTTCGGTAAACGGTCATTAAGCATAGGGTGTCTTAGTGGTTGCCCTCCTGTATGAAAAGATCAAATGTCCCGTTTGAATGTTGCCTCGGAAATGTTTCCTCGAAAATGTTGCCTCGAAAATGTTGCCTCGAATATGATCTTGAGACTCTAGGGTTATTACTAAGATGTCCTAATATTGCTTTAGTGATCGTACGTCCCTTTCGAATTGACCCTTACAAACTCCATCGACGGTGCTACCTATTTCTCAATAGTAGGATAGCGCTGTCTAAAGGAAACAAGAATAGAGACAATCTTTTTTCCGAGTAAGTAGATGCTAGTAGGTACTTGCTCAAATTAAAACTTTTCACACTTACACTTTTTCAAACAAACTTTCAAAACAACTTCGTCACACTCTTGGGGACTGATACAAGAGTTATCACGAAGTAAAACATTTTCAAAACAAAGCACACATACAAGAAATGCAAAAATATGAGCAAGTACCTAAGAGCCCATGGAAAACCATCGATGGAAAGGGTGCTAACACCTTCCCTTTCTATAATCTACCCCCCGTACTCAGAATATCTCAAAAAAAGATTTTTCTGTACTTTTTTCCTTTCCAATTGGATGAAATAAAAGTCGATGGCGACTCTTGCTTACCGCGACATTTTGGGAATAAAAAATGAAAAACGCAAACCAGTATTAAACAGTCGGTTCTGCCACCGTATCACAGGAACTTATCATGAGAATGTTTGCATTCTGAGTTACAGATTCATGAAGTGACGCGCGCGAAGTCGGTAGTTTGGCATTTAAATTTGTAAATTTCTTCATTCTCGCTCAGCTTCAACGCTGTTACTTCATAGCCTTCTAACGAGGGTCTCGGTCTTTGTTTACCCTTGATGCTAACATATAAAATACTCCCTGACACGTCCTCTTTGCAGTGATACCAAGATTGTGTTGCGAGGAAGGTTATGGTTCAAGGTACGTGGTCATAAAGGTTGATGCATGGTCATGAATATCAACATCATCATTTTGTCAAGAATGATCGCAATAGGACTCAAAAAGATAAAATTAAACTTTTAGTAAGCTTATTGACTAAGGGGAAGCATACTATATGTTACCATGCTTCCTCACTTGAAAACAAACATCTCATGCTGATATTCTTTAGGAAAAAATTGGTTGGGAGTCAATTAAAAACTCATAACAGATTCCATCTCTTTAGGAGGAAACCGGTATTTAAGCCTTTATATAGCCAAAAAAATAATATATCCGTTGTGGGATACTCTTGGGATTTCCAGAAACATTGGCAGCTTTAACAGTAATGTGGGGGACAAGATCGTGTGAGGCATCTGTCCTTTCATGGTAGTGGAATGAAACTTTGATTATACGATGTGCTATTTGTACCACGCTAACGTTATCTTCTTTCCTTATGCACTTCAGAGGTTTCTGTAAGCATGTGTTAGAAGCGACAACATAAGATTGGGTAATCAAAATTTCAAGTCTTCAGAGTCTTCAGAACTGCGTCTTTAGAGTCTTCAGCACTTGTTTATGAGAACCTTTTCTTGGAACCCTTCGTTCTTTAGAACGTCAAGTCTTTAGAATCTTTAGACCTTTTGTCTTTTAGAGTCTTCAGCACTTGATCTTCAAAACCCTTATCTTTAGAAACTTGTTATTAGAAACATAAGCCTTCAACATCTGGACTTCAATTAGAAACTTTGTCTTCAGATCTTCTAACTTTGTTTCTTTGGAACACGTTGTCTTTAGAAACTTGAGTCTTTAGCATCTGGACGTAAGTAGAAACTTTTGTCTTCAAATCTTCTGACTAGTTTCTTTAGACAAACATTAGAGCTTACACTTCAGAGCCTTCTGGATTGTCTTGCTACTGTTCAACAGAACTTGTGTAGCTTAAAAGCAGAATCAATTCTCTTCTAATGTCTTGTCCACGCCATCCATCAAAAGCAGAACATGTTTGTTAAGTACTCAACAATAACAAACATTAGAGTATCAAACTTGTTCATACAAACATACTCATTTGTTATCATCAAAATTTAGAGATAATATTGCAGAACCAAATCTTATTCTTACAATCAGTACATACTGAGGATGAAGGGCGGTTAATTCACTACTTCTAGGAAAGTTTGTCTGGGGCATCCTTGGAGTGGTATATGAAGGTAGAAAGGTCACATTAGAATTTGGAGAGACTTAGCAGGAGCTTTTGTCAGGCACCAAAAATAAAATATTAATATGGCTCCCAACCACACTCAGTTGCAGAACTTGGCCCGGGGTCCAAATGAATCTTTCAAAGAGTACGCCGAAAAATGGCATAGTTAGCTGCTAGAGTTCAACCTCCAATTATGGAGAGAGAACTCATTGACATGTTTATAGGTACTATGCAAGGACTTTATTATGATCGTATGATAGGAAGTACTTATGTTGGCTTCTTAGAGTTAGTGATGGTAGATGAAAGGATTGAGGTTGATCTTAAAATGGGCAAAATTCAGGATGGAAATTCTAGTGGCTCTTCAAATGGAAACAATAAGAGACCACTTTGTTGCATACCCTAAGAAGAAAGAGGGTGAAACCAGTGTTGTTTCTTCCCAGAGGGGAAGAGGAAGAAACCACCAACATCAACAACTCAGTGTTGTTTATATTTCAGTTGATTCTCCTCAACAACAACATCCTATCAACAAAGACAATAGAACGCTCCCTGCCAGAATAACAATAATCAGCAACAGAGACAACCAATGAGATTCGGTCCCTTTCCTATAAGTTATTCTCAAGAACTTGAACATTTGCTCAAACTGAAGTTGGTCAATCTGAGAAACATACCAACTCCTCTAGAGAGGCTCCCTTCCAATTATGATGCCAATGCAAGATGTGAATTCCATTCTGGTGGCATAGGCCATGATATAGAGAATTGTTATGCATTAAAGTGTAAAATACAAAACTTGTTGGACTCTAAAGCTATTCCTTTTACTCCTAACTATGGTCCTAATGTTATCTAGTATCCCATGCTACCTCATGGAGACCCAACAATTAATGTTATTGATGATAATGGAGAAGTGTTGGACTTGACCATGGATGTGAATTTGGTGACTACTACACTTCCATTTTTCAAGAGATATCTGATTGATAATGATGTTTTCCCAGGTTGTACTTCTGATTGCTGTAAGTGCAAAGATCAGCCAAAGGGTTGTGTTGATTTGAAAACTCGTATTCAAAGTTTGATTGATGATGGTAATTTGCAGTTTGAGAGAATTCCTAAGTACACAAAGGTTACTGAGAAGGATATTGTGGTGATTTCTATCCTATACACTCCGGCGAGCATTCATGCTCCTGCCAGAACCATTCCTTTAACAATTACATTACCTGGTCTAGTTCCTTATACCAGTGAAAAGGCTATTATGTGGCATTATGGTGTCGATGTCTTTTACCATCGGGTGAAAAAGGAAGAGGGTCCCTCAAAGGAGAATCCTATTGAGAATGACAGTGCAAACATTGACAACTTTGTTAATATTGGCCGTATGACGAGAATTGGTAGAGTGTTTGGTCCCCACAATATGCAAGATGATGTTAATGCCTTGGCGAAAGCTAAGGGTAAACAAGTGGTGGTGGACAACCATAGGCCCATACAAAATACTATAGCTCAGACTCCAATTTTACATATAGCTAAAGATATATAAGAGATAATGAGGTATATCAAGAAAAATGACTATTGTATCATTGATCAGCTGAGTCAGACTATAGCAATGATATACATTATATCTCTACTGCAAGATTCCGAGGCACACCGCAATTCTTTGATGAAGTTGTTGAGTACAACTTTTGTCCCTCAAAAGTATTTGTGAATTAGTTCGAAAGTGTTTGAGCTAGCATTACCGCTAGTAACGGCCTGGGTTTTACAGACTTTGATCTCTCTCCTGAAGGAAGGAACCATAACAAGGAGTTACATATCTCGATGGAATGTAAGGGAACCATTCCCTCTCTCGTGTGCTGGTTGATATAGGGTCATCCTTGAATGTTCTTCCTAAGTATTCTTTAATGAAGATTGACTATTCAGGCCTTGAGTTATGCCCAAGTGACTTGGTGGTTAAAGCTTTCGATGGATCTCGAAGATCGGTTTTTGGTGAAGTGAATTTTCCTGTTAAGATTGGACCACAATTTTCACTGCCAAATTTTTCATGATGGACATACAACCAACTTATTGTTGTTTGTTGGGACGCCCATGGATACATAAGGCAGGGGCAATGACTTCCACCCTCCATCAGAAGCTTAAGTACCCTCTAAATGGAAAGACAATAACAGTTTGGTGCAAGGAATAGTATGTGGTTAGTCATTTGACTTTGTTTCAGTATGTTAAGGTTGAAGGAGAGGTGCATGAGACTCCCTTCCAGGCTTTTGAAGTTGTGTATATGTTCAAAACTCCTCGCTCTGAGGAGAGGAAGAAACCTGGGACTTCTATGTCTTCTTTTAAGGATGCTAGAGCAGTGGTTGAAGTAGGTCACCCCGAAGGATGGGGTCAAGTTGTGGATGTTATTCCTAAATTTAACAAGTTCGGTTTGGGTTTTAATCTCGATAAGCTAAGTGCAGCTCCCAGAGCTCAAATTTTGTCTACTCCTGTGAAATTCTCTAGTTCCGGTATTATCCAAGATGGTTATACCAACGCAGTTGGTGATGATGGAGACAACGACTACAACATTGATGATTGGATCCGCCCAATTTTTCCAGGTCAAGAGCTTAACAATTGTACTTCTAAGGACGTCATCCAAGTTACACTCACTCAGGAGTAATTTTCTTGTTTTCTTTTTATCATGTCATAATTCATACGCTCTGTCCAAGGCATAGTGAATCTTTGTGTAGGGCCACCATGTTTGCTTTTTCAAAATTTTATCATTAAATAAAGGATGTTTTTGCATTCAAATATTTTTTCCCTTTCTTTATATTTTTTATGTTAATCTTTTCTTTAAATGGAAATGTTTTCTTTTTCACACACTATCACTAAAACATAAAAAATATCACTCATGGAGATGCACGTCCACCCTAGATTCCATTTGATAATATGATCTACCAAGTCAAAGGAGAAGGTAAGGAAGATTATGAACTCCTTGAAGAGTTAGAAATATCATTGAGGCAAGAAGAGAAGGTTATCCAACCACACTAAGATTCGATTGAGGTTGTGAATCTCAAAACCGAGGAAGATGTGAAAGAGGTCGAGATAGGGGCTAATTTAGAGGAACTTGTAAAGGCAAGGCTGATAGGGCTTCTTTGAGAGTATGTTGACATTTTTGCTTGGTCTTATAAAGATATGCCAGAGTTGGAAAAAAATATCATCGTGCACCGCCTGCCTCTCAAAGAGGAATGTCCTTCTATCAAGCAGAAACTTAGAAGGACCCAGCCTGACATGTCCAAGAATATTAAAGACGAGGTTTAAAAATAGTTGGATGCAGGTTTCTTGAAGGTCGTCAGCTACCCCCAGTGGATTCCAAACACCGTACCTGTACCTAAGAAAGATGAAAAGGTCAGGATGTGTGTGGACTATAGGGACTTTAACAGAGCAAACCCTAAAGACGATTTCCCTCTTCCCCATATTGATGTATTGGTGGATAATACTACACAATTCAAAGTGTTTTCCTTCATGGATGGTTTCTATGGGTACAATCAAATAAAGATGGCACCAGAAAACATGGAGAAAACAACATTTATTACACCGTGGGAGACTTTTTGTTACAAGGTAATGCCTTTCTATTTAAAGAACGCAAGGGCAATGTATCAGCGTGCAATGGTAACTCTTTTTCATGATATGATTCATAAAGAGATCGAAGTGTATGTTGACGGCATGATTACAAATCCCATGTAGAATTAGAGCACCTTGTTCACCTTCAGAAATTGTTTGAAAGATTAAGAAAGTTCAAATTAAGGTTGAATCCTAATAAATGCACCTTTGGGGTGAGATATGACAAGCTGTTGGGCTTTATCATAAGCGAAAAAGGTATCAAGGTTGATCCTACTAAAGTAAAAGCAATATAAGAAATTCCTGAACCGAGAACAGAAAATGAAGTGTGTGATTTCTTGGGGAGATTGAACTACATTTCTAGATTTATCTCTCATCTCACAGCCACATGTGAATCAATATTTAAGTTGTTAAGAAAAGATCAGATGGTCAGGTGGAATTAAAATTATCAAAGAGCATTCTACAGAGTAAAAGAATATATGTAGGAACCTCTATTCCTCATGCCTTCGGTGGAGGGAAAGCTGTTAATCATGTATCTAATCATTCTTGAAAGTTCCATGGGTTATGTGCTCGGTCAACATGACGAGACTGGAAATAAAGAACACGCCATCTATTGCTTAAGCAAGAAGTTTACAAAATATGAGTCAAGGTACTCTTTGCTTGAGAAGATGTGTTGTGCACTTGCATGGGCTACTAAGCTCCTGAGGCAGTATATGTTGATACATACCACTTACTTGAAATCCAAAATGAATCCCATCAAGTACATCTTTGAAAATCCAAATCTTTCAGGCGAGGTGGCCCGTTGGCAGATGATTTTGACTAAATATGACATCCAGTACACTACCTAGTGAAACCGCCGGCCGGAAATCATCGAAATAATGAAGTCGCCACCGAACATCTTTTATCCTACCGAAAGGGAAAGGTAAACATCAAGAAAACCTGAAAAGGGAGAAATCACGGTCTTTCGACCGAGAGATCTGGTAAGGGAGTCTGTTACGCAAGGGGAAGGTATTAGCACCCCACGCGCCCGTAGTACTCTATGGTATCCACTCTTGTTGTCTAATCTAATGGGTATGGTCAAATCCTATGTCTATGGCTTAGTACTAAAAAGAGATTGCATGCAAAAGGAAGAAGAGAATAATGTAGGGAAAATAAAAGATATGCTCGGTTGGGTCCTACCCCAATGCCTACGTATCCCTTTTAAGGAATCAGAGCAGCCGTAGTTCGGCTTACATATTTTGGTTGGTTTGTGTTTTTTAGTTAAAGCACACAAAGATAATCAAGATGGAAAAACATCAAGAAACCACGAACAAATGAGGTGATCAAACATCGACTAAATAATAACAACGTAACATGTCAAAGATGGCAAGACATCGAATGGTAAAATAACACACCTAACAGTCACATTGTGGGTCAAAGTAGGATAACAAACATGTGCGATGGCGAAACATCGACTTCAAACAAATGTGCGATGGTGAAACATCGGCTAAGAGATAACAAAGATATCATGGCAAAGATGACAAAACAATCACACCTGACAATGATATTGAGAAACAAAGTAGGATAACAAACATGTGCGATGGCAAAACATCGGCTTCAAACAAATGTGCAATGGTGAAACATCGGCTAAGAGATAACAAAGATATCATGGTAGAGATGGAAAAACATCAATAAGACGGATGGCAAAACATCACACCTAACAATGATATTGAGAATCAAAGTAGGATAACAAGCATGTGCAATGTCGAAACATCGGCTTCAAGATAACAAGATATCATGGCAAAGATGACGGAACATCAATAAAACAGATGACAAAACATCACACCTAACAATGATATTGGAATCAATGTAGGATAACAAAGCATGTGCGATGGTGAAACATCGGCTTCAAGATAACAAGATATCATGGCAAAGATGACGAAACATCAATAAAAAAAATGACAAAACATCACACCTATCAATGATATAGAGAATCAAAGTAGGATAACAAGCATGTGCGATGGCGAAACATCGGCTTCAAACAAATGTGCGATGATGAAACATCGGCTAAGAGATAACAAAGATATCATGGCAAAGGTGGAAACACATCAATAAAATGGATGACAAAACATCACACCTAACAATGATATTGAGAATCAAAGTAGGATAACAAGCATGTGCGATGGCGAAACATCGGCTACAAAAAAATGTGCGATGGCGAAACATCGGCTTCAAAATAATAAGGCATCATGGTAGAGATGGAAAAACATCAATAAAACAGATGACAAAACATCACACCTAACAATGATATAGAGAATCAAAGTAGGATAACAAGCATGTGCGATGGAGAAACATCGGCTTCAAACAAATGTGTGATGGCGAAACATCAACTTCAAAATAATAAGGCATCATGGTAGAGATGGCAAAACATCAATAAAACAGATGACAAAACATCACACCTAACAATTATATAGAGAATCAAAGTAGGAGAACAAGCATGTGTGATGGCGAAACATCGGCTTCAAACAAATGTGCGATGGCGAAACATCGGCTAAGAGGATAACAAATACAAAGAGTAAAGTTGGTTTGTATCTTTTATTCTGAAGAGGAGTTTGAATTCATTAGAGGTGTCTTATGATTTGCCAAGAAAACAAGTTTTTGTTTTAAGATGCAAGATGTAAAGAGAGAAAAAACAACTAAGGGGAACTAGCCTAGCATTATCCCTAGTGTTATCATACAATGGTTGACCCTAAGGTTGAGGATAAAAGGGGATCCTATCCTATATTAACATACATGGATTCCTATCTTAATCAACATGTCAAAGAAAGCTTAACAAAACTATCCTATAGGGAACATGCAATGAGAGCGAAGTCGTGATCTCAATATCTAAATTGAGTGACTCATCGATCAACAGATAAAGATGAAAAGAAATAAACATCCTATAGGGAGCATGCAATGAGAGCAAAGTCATGATCTCAATATCTAAATTGAGTGATTCATCGATCAACAATTTAATAAGAAAAGCAATAAACATCCTATAGGGAACATGCAATGAGAGCGAAGTCGTGATCTCAATATCTAAATTGAGTGACTCATCGATCAATCAACAAATAAACAAACACAAGCACAACACATATAGCAAATGAAGTGCGGAATGCCTGCTACAGGTCTTTAAACAGCGACTTCGAGCGCACGCTCTTTATTTCCTGCTTCCTACTTCACATGATTTTTAGAAAGTAATAAAGTACGAAATAAGATGAACAAGAGAAAATACCAAACGGGGCGTTTTAAACAAAGAAACCCGACGATCTTCACAAGAGCTTCACCAATAATTAACCGGATGAATCCTCAAGCGCTCAATGTCACAACCAAACTCTTACCACGAACTCGTGGAAATAAAGCAATAACAAAGTGAGTATTAACATGGAAATAATAATTTGGGAACTTCAATTAATTCTAAAGTCCTAAAAAATCAAGTCTAAAAAATATTTTATCATTTTTGTATTATTTTTATCATCAAACTATGAAAAAGAAATTTCCATGAGAAAACAAATGACAAAGCTCTGCCTTCTTCGACTGGCTTTAATACTGCCTTCTTCGATTGGCCTGAACCTAGAAGTAGCAACCTTATTCGATTTGACTCATTTCTTCCATCTTTGATTGGCCTCACTTATTCCTTCTTCGATTGGCTTTAATGCTGCCTTCTTCGATTTGCCACATTTCTGCCTTCTTTGATTGGCCTTAATGCTGCCTTCTTCGATTGGCTTTAATGTTACCTTCTTAGACTGGCCTAAACCTAGCAGTAGCAACCTTCTTTGATTTGCCTCATTTCTACCTTCTTCGATTGGCCCCACTTCTTCCTTCTTCGATTGGCTTTAATGCTGCCTTCTTTGATTCACCACATTTATGCCTTCTTCGATTGGCTTTAATGCTGCCTTCTTCGATTGGCTTTAATGCTGCCTTCTTCGATTGGCTTTAATGCTGTTGTGATGCGGTGAGAGAACTGACTTGAGGTTTTGAGTTTTTTTGTTCGCAAATGTTTCGATTTAGCAAGAGTCGCCACCAACTTTTATTTTATCCAAAAGGAAAGGTAAAAAAACACAGGAAAGACCTTTGAGATTGTTTTTGGGTTCGGGGGGTAGATTATGAAAAGGGAAGGTGCTAGCACCCTTTTCATCCATGGTTTTCCATGGGCTCTTAGTTACTTGTTTTAGATCACTTGCTTTTGCTTTTCAATTGTTTGAAATGGTGCTTTTGTGTGTGGTTTTGAAAATATTTTGAAAAGAGGCCTTTGTCTAGGCAACCTTTGTAATGATTCTTGTTTGAATGTATACAAAGGTGTTTGTCTTTTGAAAAATGTTTCAATGTTTGAAAGTTTGTTGGGAAATTGTTTTGAAATTGTGTTGTGTGTTTGTTTGAAAATAGCAAAGATGGTTTGCAAGTTGATCAAGTAACTAGGAGTTGTCTACCCTACTCAAAGATCTTTCCTACATATTTTTAACCCTTTGACATTGTTGTTTTACCATTGCATTTGGTAAACAACCCTATCTTTGGATGTTAAACGAGACAGGCGTGGGTCATCGTATGACCATGATAACAATATTGCCAAGTATCTTAGCAAGTTTTTGAGAGACTGAATCATTTTTGTATAGGCAACCAATATAGCGTCATCGAGGGACTATGATCTTTTGTTTTGTTTTGTTTTGCCAAGATACCTAGCATGCATACCATGACCATGTTTTTAAGGAAACAAGTGGATGAAACCCTAGGGGTGCTTGTGTGCATTATGTTGTCATTTTTCATGCATTTTTGTCTTGTGTTTAGTCAAGCTATTTGTTTTGATTTTGGTCTTTGCATACAAACCCTAGTTTACTATCATGGCATTTGAAAGCGATAAAATGCGTAAAAGTAAATCTAAGACTATTACAACATTATTATGGGGAGGGGATACAAGTTTGAATAGGGGGATATTGCTCAAAAATAAAGCCCTAAAACTATTACAACCATATTGAATTTATTTGTACAAATAAATAAATGAACAAATAATTAAATATACAATTAAATATGAATATGAAAAATGTTTTTTTGTATTTTATTTTATGTATGTAAAATAAATTTATTTAATATCTTAAAAAAATAAGAAAAATATTGTGATTATTTTTGGAAAGCGTAAAAACCCTAGTGTTTAGTTTTATAAGAAAATGTACTATATTATTTATTTATTCATTTTTATGTACAAGAAAATAAATATAAATATATACAAAAATGTTAAAAAATAATATTTGTGAGAAAATAATATTTTGAGGGTATAAATAATAAAAATAAAAATAAATAATATTTTTATAATATTTACAAGTTTTTATTTAAGAAAATAAAAGTATATTATCTAATAAACTATTCTTATGCCAAAAAAATAATTAAAAAATAAAATAAAATGTAAAAATTAAGAAAATATTTTTGGTGATTTTTTAATATTTAGAAAAAATAATAAAAGTCAGAAAATATAAAAGAAATGAAAAATATATAAAAATAAAACAAATGGGCCAAGGGGTGCAGAAAGCAAGCATGCGGGTGCAAATAGCCAGAACAATCCAATCCCAGCTCATTTCCACTTCATCCCTAACCTCTGGAAACAGAAAACGCGTGCCCTGTGTTCAAACTTGTAACTCCTGCATACGTGCTTAAAAACAAAAACTTGCAACATGAAAGTTATAGCTCATCATCACACGATTCTAATGATATAAAAAACTTGATCTAACTCTCAAAGACCAGAGAGAACTTCAGTGCCCCTAATTTATGATTTAATTTTTTCAGAAACTTCAACATCCAAATTCTCCTAGCTCAATTAACATAAATGAATTCTAAGCATATGTACAGTTCAAGGACAATGAGGACTACATTTTTAATTCACAAACCTAAGCCTAATGATTCCTAAATAGAGAGATAGGAACTTAGAAAATACCTGTTTCAGCCAAGTTTGGATATGGCAATATAGGTGTTTTGGATGAGGCCTGAAGGTCGTGTTAGCTTGCCTGAAGTTCACTCAACCTTTCCCAATGCTTGGCTTGCTTTGAAATGGCCTGAATATGCTTGTAGAACTCAACCTGCAAAGCTTCAAAGTAAAAATGGTGAAGTGTGAAAATGGAGTTACAGTGGCTTGAGAATGGTCTGGACAGCTTAGGTGTATTGTTTAGAATGTGTTTGAAGTGGTTTGGGACAAAACGCATGTGTGGATTTTGTTTTGGAAGTGAATCTGCAGAACCTGCCCTATTTTTGCAAGAACTTGTGATTTTTGTGCTTAAGGGTGTTTGAGAGGCTTGTAGCTCATGTTTCTGGCCTTAGACAATGTGTAAAACTTGTTTGAAATGTGCACCTAGCTTGCTCTTATCAGATACCAAAGTTATGTGGACTTTTGCAAGTTACTTGGTTTTGAAGCAAAAGTTGATTTTGACAATGCCAAGGCCTGTACAGGCCTGCTTCTTAGCAGCACATAGTTGGTGTACTTTTCCCCAAGTTTGTGGACTTTGTTTTCTGCAAAAGATTGGGTCCTTGGCTCAAGATAAACAAAGTCGCTAAAAGTGACCTTTATCAAAATAACATTGTTATCTTTTTGCCAAAAATGGATTAATTCAATGTGAAATGTTCTAAAGCTCAGAACAAAACCTCTAACCAATGTATTTGCATTCAATTTATGAGTGTAGAAAGGATTAGAACCTGTAAACCAAGTACAAGCATGCTTTGGACAGATTTGCAAGTTGTAGCAATGCGCAAAATGCCTTGGCCAAAAGTGATAATTTGCCATTTTCAATCCTTCGATTCTCCCTAACCATGAATGATCTTGGAAAGTTATTTGACATTTTGGAAAGCTTGTAACATGATCTAAAATCCATCTTTGAAATGAATTTTGAGATTCCAATAGGAACTATGTGAAAAGTTGCCATGAAGATAGGTCAAAATCCTGCCTAAACTAGGGCAAAATTTCACTAAGTTAAAAGTTTCATGGACCCTTGTTCACAAAATCATAACTTGAGATCCAAACATATTTTGGGAAAACTTTGTTAAACAAAGTTGTATATTTTGTGGAGTACTACAACTTTCATGTTGAAAGTTTTCTTTGAATCCATTTGCATCATGGAGAAAAAGTTGGGAAAAGTTGGGAAAAAATAAGAAATTTTCATAACTTAGAAAAATTCTAAGTTATGAAAATTTTCCATTTTAAATCCTAATTTTCAAAATTAGGTTTCTTGGTGAAAAAGTTTCATGTTTTGACACATCTTGATGAAAAATGACCCTTGGCACTTGATTTTGACCAAAAAGTCAAAGTTTGACTTTTTAATGTAGAGTTGATTTTTGATCAGTTGACTGGAAAATTCATCTGTCAATCCAATGAATTTGAGATCTTTTGAACCTTGTGATTAGGTCAAGATGATTCCATTGAGTCCTTGAAACTATGCTTGAACCCAATTTTCCATTGGCTAAATCAAAAATTACCCTTGTGCAGTCAAAACCCTAAATTCTTGAGGAGTTGTGGTCCAAACTTGATCAAATGGTTCATATGAGTCTATAATGTTGTTGTGGATCAAAAATTATGAGGTTTGACTGTAAATTGGCCACAATTGACTTTTTCCCCAATACATTTGATTTTTAGGTCAACTGTCAAATTGACTGGGCAAAAATGTGATTCAAGGCTTGAAACTTGGTATGAGAAATCTTAGGAGTCCAACATGAAGTATGAAAGTCACATGAGGCATTGGAAGTCCAAAAATCTTTGTGCAAACTCAAACCCTAATTTCAAGTCATCAGTGCAAGGAGATGTCTTGAGCAGAGCAAACCCTAAAAATGGTCTTGAGTCCAAAGAGTCTTGTGAGGAAAATCTTGATAAAATGAGAGGGAAAATTTTGGGGTATAACAGCTGCCCCTGTTAATTCTTCTTGAACCTAAAGAGTTAGATTGGCGAGCTTTCCGTTCGTGACTCGAAGGTAAAAGATGATTGGACACTAGAGTGCCCGTAAATTTGCACTCGTCAAAGTATAGTTGAGGCAATGGGCTTAAAGATGCCATTTGGAAAGGTGACAAAATCTTGTCGGAGATGGGCTTGTAGATTCCATCCAAGATTGTTTGTTGAAAATCAAGAGAATGAACATCAAAATGGTATCCGTATCTGGAACGTATCTGAGTTGTATCTGGAGATTGGATCTGTATGAGCAAGGGAATATCATCTGTGTCTGGAGCGTATTTGGACTGTATCTGAATCTTGTATTTGAATAAGCGATAGAATAGCATCTGTGTCTGCAGCATCTATGAGCTGGGGAAAAAGTCAGAATAAGTGACAACATGGCAACCGTGTCTGGAGCGTATCTGGATTGTATCTGAATCTTGTATTTGAATAAGCGACAGAATAGCATCCGTGTCTGGAGCATCTCTGAGTTGTATCTAAATCAGCAATAGAATAGAATCCGTGTCTGGAGCATCTCCAAGCTGTTTTCTGAGCTTTGAATCTGAATAAGCAATAGAATAGCATCCGTGTCAGGAGCATCTCTAAGCTATTTTCTGAGCTTTAAATCTGAATAAGCAATAGAATGGCATCCGTGTCTGGAGCATCTCTAAGCTATTTTCTGAGCTTTGAATCTGAATAAGCAATAAATGGCATCCGTGTCTGGAGCATCTCTAAGCTTTTTTCTGAGCTTTGAATCTGAATAAGAAATAGAATAGAATCCGTGTCTGGAGCATCTCTAAACTGTTTTCTGAGCTTTGAAATTGAATAAGCAATAAAATAACATCCGTGTCTGGAGCATCTCTAAGTTGTTTTCTGAGCTTTGAAACTGAATAAGCAATAGAATAGCATCCGTGTCTGGAGCATCTCTAAGCGGTTTTCTGAGCTATGAAACTGAATAAGAAATAGAATAGCATCCGTGTCTGGAGCATCTCTAAGCTATTTTCTGAGCTTTGAATCTGAATAAGCAATAGAATAGCATCCGTGTCTGGAGCATCTCTAAGCTATTTTCTGAGCTTTGAATCTGAATAAGCAATAGAATAACATCTGTGTCTGGAGCATCTCTAAGCTGTTTTCTGAGCTTTGAAACTGAATAAGCAGTAGAATAGCATTCGTGTCTAGAGCATCTCTAAGCTGTTTTCTGAGCTTTGAATCTGAATAAGCAATAGAATAGCATCCGTGTCTGGAGCATCTCTAACCTGTTTTCTGAGCTTTGAAACTGAATAAGCAATAGAATAGCATCCGTGTCTTGAGCATCTCTAAGCTATCTTCTAAGCTTTGAAACTGAATAAGCAATAGAATAGCATCCGTGTCTGGAGCATCTCTAAGCTATTTTCTGAGCTTTGAAACTGAATAAGAAATAGAATAGCATACGTGTATGAAGCATCTCTAAGGTGTTTTCTGAGCTTTGAATCTGAATAAGAAATAGAATAGCATCCGTGTCTGGAGCATCTCTAAGCTGTTTTCTGAGCTTTGAATCTGAATAAGCAATATAATAGCATCCGTGTCTGGAGCATCTCTAAGCTTTTTTATGAGCTTTGAATCTGAATAAGCAATAGAATAGCATTTGTGTCTGGAGCATCTCTAAGCTGTTTTCTGAGCTTTGAATCTGAATAAGCAATAGAATAGCATCCGTGTCAGCAGCATCTCTAAGCTATTTTCTGAGTTTTGAATCTGAATAAGCAATAGAATGGCATCTGTGTCTGGAGCATCTCTAAGAGGTTTTCTGAGGTTTGAAACTGAATAAGAAATAGAATAGCATCCGTGTCTGGAGCATCTCTAAGCTGTTTTCTGAGCTTTGAATCTGAATAAGCAATAGAATAGCATTCGTGTCTGGAGCATCTCTAAGTTATTTTCTGAGCTTTGAATCTGAATAAGCAATAGAATAGCATCTGTGTCTGGAGCATCTCTAAGCTGTTTTCTGAGCTTTGAAACTGAATAAGCAGTAGAATAGCATTCGTGTCTGGAGCATCTCTAAGATGTTTTCTGAGCTTTGAATCTGAATAAGCAATAGAATAGCATCCGTGTCTGGAGCATCTCTAAGCTGTTTTCTGAGCTTTGAAATTGAATAAGCAATAGAATAGCAGCCGTGTCTTGAGCATCTCTAAGCTGTTTTCTAAGCTTTGAAACTGAATAAACAATAGAATAAGATCCGTGTCTGGAGCATCTCTAAGCTGTTTTCTGAGCTTTGAAACTGAATAAGAAATAGAATAGCATCCGTGTCTGGAGCATCTCTAAGTTGTTTTCTGAGATTTAAATCTGAATAAGAAATAGAATAGCATTCGTGTCTGGAGCATCTCTAAGCTGTTTTCTGAGCTTTGAATCTGAATAAGCAATAGAATAGCATCCGTGTCTGGAGCATCTCTAAGCTTTTTTCTGAGCTTTGAATCTGAATAAGAAATAGAATAGCATTTGTGTCTGGAGCATCTCTAAGCTCTTTTCTTAGCTTTGAATCTGAATAAGCAATAAAATAGCATTTGTGTCAGCAGCATCTCTAAGCTATTTTCTGAGCTTTGAATCTGAATAAGCAATAAAATTGCATCTGTGTCTGGAGCATCTCTAAGCTTTTTTCTGAGCTTTGAATTTGAATAAGCAATAGAATAGCATCCGTGTCTGGAGCATCTCTAAGCTGTTTTCTGAGCTTTGAAACTGAATAAGCAATAGAATAGCATCCGTGTCTGGAGCATCTCTAAGCTGTTTTCTGAGCTTTGAAACTGAATAAGCAATAAAATAGCATCTGTGTCTAGAGCATCTCTAAGCTGTTTTCTGAGCTTTGAATCTGAATAAGCAATAGAATAGCATTCGTGTCTGGAGCATCTCTAAGTTTTTTTCTAAGCTTTGAATCTGAATAAGGAATAGATAAGCATCCGTGTCTGGAGTATCTCTAAGTAGTTTTCTGAGCTTTGAATCTGAATAAGCAATAGAATAGCATCCGTGTCTGGAGCATCTCTAAGCTGTTTTCTGAGCTTATATCGGTAGCTTGTTAATCTTATCTTGAAAAGGGTAAAAGGTTAGCTGAAACACAAAGTTATGTTGCATGAAATGTATGATGCAATATATGTGTTTTATCAATGTTTATGATATATGAATTTAATGTATGTGCATGTAAGCCGATTCGCTTGTATTGCTGAATAAAATAAATCCTTGGTAGCTAGGGATAAAAAAATCTTCGACTACTGTCGGGGAAAATAAATCCTTGACCGCTGCTGGAGATTCAAAATCTTTGATTGCTGAGGATGAGAAATCCTTGCTGACTACTGCTGGGGATAGAAAATCCTTGGCAATTCGTGGGGATTATCAAAAACTTTGACAACTTCTGTGAGGATGTGAGAATCCTTCATGACTTTCCTGGGGATATAGTGATCCTTCAAGTCTGCTTGAGAAACCTGCTTGGGGAATCCAGAGATTTTAGACGACTATGGCTGGGGATTTCACAATGGGACTTCTTACTCGGCTGGGGAATAAGGAAAAATCTGGCGGTCTCTACCGGGGATCAAACAAAGGAAAACCTTGATCTGGTGTAAAATCAGGAAGGCTTTGATGGCTTCTGCGGGGAACTAAGAATGAGAATCTTCAATCTGTTGAGGAGTGGTGAAGGAGAATCTTCGATCTGCAGGGGATTAAAAATTCTGACAAATTCATGTCGGAGAGTAATGAAGACTCTGGCAACTTCACTGGGGAATCAAGAATGAGAATTTCCAATCTGCTAGGGGAATTTGAATCCTTGGGGAATTCGTGTTGGGGAGCTAAGAATGAGAATCTTCATTCTGTTGGGGAGTAAGAACTCTGTGGGGAATAGCTTATTCCTGTTTGGAAAAAAGTTCAGGAGTTTGGGTTGTATGCCACTTTAAGAATGAGAATCTTCATTCTGTTGGAAATATCAGGAGTTTGGGTTGTATGCCACTTTAAGAATGAGAATCTTCATTCTGTTGTAGATATCAGGAGTTTGGGTTGTATGCCACTTTAAGAATGAGAATCTTTATTTTGTTGGAGATATCAGGAGTTTGGGTTGTATGCCACTTTAAGAATGAGAATCTTCATTCTGTTGGAGATATCAGGAGTTTGGGTTGTATTCCACTTTAAGAATGAGAATCTTCATTCTGTTGGAGCTATCAGAAGTTTGGGTGTATGCCAATCTTCTGGGAGTCAAGAATGAGAATCTTCATTCTGACGGGGATATCAGGAGCTTGGGTGTATGCCAATCTTCTAGGTTTTCAAGAATGAGAATCTTCATTCTGTTGGGGATCAGGAGCTTGGGTGTATGCCAATCTTCTGGGAGTCAAGAATGAGAATCTTCATTCTGACGGGGATATTAGGAGCTTGGGTGTATGCCAATCTTCTGGGGTTTCAAGAATGAGAATCTTCATTCTGTTGGGGATCAGGAGCTTGGGTGTATGCCAATCTTCTGGGAAGGCAAGAATGAGAATCTTCATTCAGGCGTTTGGGTCAGGAGTTTGGGTTGTATACCAATCTACTGGGGAATTATTCTAGGTTGGGGATAAAACATAAGTTAACTATTATTTGGTTGATTCTCAGATTTTAAGACAACCTGCTGGGAAATTTTGGGGAAGACTGAATGGTTTCCGCTTGGGATTGATAGTTAGAAATTTGACTTGACCGGGAAAGCAGGTTTCATCTTCGCTGAGGGTCTGTAGTTCAAATTTTTTGCTCCGCTGGGGATTGGGAGTTTGAAGTTTAACTCTGGTGGGAATTAAGGGTTTGAAATTATGACTCCACTAGGGATATGCATTTCAAGGTTTTAGCTCCGTTGGGGATCTTAATGATGTGTTGTAAAGATTGTGTATGGAAATGGGTTTAAAGATGCCATTTGGAGAAACAGAGGAGGATCGCTGGAGATGGGCTTATAGATGCCATCCAAGAATGTTTGTTGACGGAAAGTTGAATTGGATCTGAACAAAGAATGAATCAGAATAAACTGTTGAGAGATTTTATCTGAATCAGTAAAAAATCTGGAAGTGAATCAGAGTAAACCGTTGAGAGATTTATCTGAAACAACAAAAATATGGAATATCTTCAACTGGAATAAGAATCAGGGAGATCTTAGTGTCGATCTGACTGAGCCAGAGAAGGTCTTGAATTAACTTTGACTGGATAAGAATCAGAAAAATCTTAGAATCGATTTAATTGAACCAGATGAAAGTCTTTGGGAAATCTTCAACAAATGCAGGGGAAAATAAATCCTGGACTGCTGTTGAGGAGTAAGTATGTCTTTTAAAATTTTCTTAGAATGTTTCTGCTGGGGATTCCTGTCTCGTTGTCTTAGGAGAAACTCTGTTGGGAAATCTTGATCTGTATGCAAACCTTTGTTGGGATTGACGTTAAATGCCCCAAGTGACGGGGATGGAGATTTTCCCCTAGTTATTCTGCACTTTGAGAGATTTCTTGAAATCTTGACTGGACTGCCCCAGGTGTACTGGACAATGACATGTCATGTCCTCTTGTTGATAGGAGATTTTTTTTGCAACGGAAGTGTCATCCCGCTTGAAGTGACTTTGTTCACTGAGAGAGCTTTCGTTCATCGGATATTCACTGTGTGAATTTCTTCGCTGTCAAACAAATAGCCTTATGCAAACAACGATATTCAAATAATGCAAAGTTTATGCTTGTCTTGAAATTTTGAAAATGCGTTTTTTAGCAGAAAACTTTTGTAAGAAAAATTCAACTCAGGATTTAGAGCAAAGCCTTACAGGAGTCAGGATACCTTTTGTAACAGTATGCTTTCGAACTAACCCATGCTTCAATTAGGACTTTTGAAGGGTTGTAACGTGGCTTGGTTCACGGTTTACGAAACAAAGGATAAAGGCTCAAAGTATATTTGTACCCACCCATTCTTCGTGATGTTCTTCAGTCCTAAACTCAGTTAATCGTGCGTTTGAACTCCAAATGAGTTTGGAACGACATTTTGGTGATGTTTCACACAAGTTGAATTTGTTGGAAGGCAGTCGTTTTTGCAACATTTTTTTGTTGGGGATTTTTAGTGACCTTTTCTTTCGGTTTATTATCCCTAATTTTTGCCTGACTGTTCCTGTTTTTAAGATTACAGTCAGCGGGATGCCCCAGTTTTCTTAAGCCTCCTTTGTAGGTTTTGACTTAGTGGGCTTTTCTTTTTGAGAAATAATGACTGGCTATGTGATAAGGAACCATCACCGTCTTTTGATTCCAAAGGAATGTTTTTGATGTCACTCATTGTATTGCGAGATGAGAGTTTGCGACTAAACGCGCATTTGAATTAACTAAGAGACTACCCTGCCCCAGGTTTTGATTAAAGGTTTCAATTTGTGTTAAACAAAAAAAAAACTTCTACTTCTTTGGCTCAAAGGGGTTGACTAGGGATTATCTTCCTTATAACTCCGATGTTTAGGATTTGAAAGAAACGCCTGTACATCGTCAGCAAGGTCTGTCCAAAAGCATACTGTATGAGATTATGGCATTGTTTTCGTCATCCTCCCTCTAAAGGCTTGTAACTTTTAGCAAGAGTTGAATGTCATAAAAAAGCATAGTTAAAATGTAATAAAAATGAAATAATTCAAGACAAACATACGCAATGCATTAATGAAACAAAGTTTGACAATAACAGATAATTGTTTGAATAACCAAAGAAATTACAAAGGGAAATTCAAAATGAACAGAAGCCTCTTTGTTCGAACTTGTCGTTTTAGGTGCAGAGCCTTTAGCGGAAGATTTTCATCTGGCCATCTTGTGTGAACTCCAGCGTTGTTTCTTTAATTAGATCTTGAATTTTGTTTCTCAATGCCCAACAACTATTGGTGTCATGTCCAGGACTGTTGGAATGAAACGCACATCATGCATTTGGATTATACCCTGGAACAGCTGTGTTGGGATTCCGAGGGGGGTACCTTAATACAATCAGCTTGACTTCCAACAATCATTGCAGCAACTGAGAAATGACATGTTAATCTCAGTGAAGTGTTTTCCAGATGTATTCTGCTTACGCCAGTTACCCTATTGATGTTGGAGAGGTTGTTGTTGGGCTTGTGACCCTGAAGCAAACTGGGGAGGTTTTCTCTCGGCTTCTTGTCTTAAGGGAGGTTGAATGACGACTTGATCCTCAACCTCGGTTGTTTGCCCCATTTGGTTATATCCATCTTGATGAAGCTTGGTGATGAGGACTCTCAGCTCCTCTTGCCCTCGAGCCAGGTTTTGAATAAGAGCCATCTGGCCCACCAGTTGTCCCATCATCTGAATTTTCATTGTTGCCATCTCAATCTGTAGCCCTTCCAACTGATCATTCCTGATGCCCTCCGGATTGCCTATGACCAAGCCCCTTGTGAGGAGAGCCTTCACCTCTTCTTGCCCCTTGGATAGGTTCAATAACATCTTTTGGAGTTGAGCATTTTGAGCCTGGACGTCCTTGACAGTCTGCATTAGAGCCATCTTACTGAAATAAATAGTAAGAAGATAAGGAGACTTGTTGTAAAGACCTGTTTATGCATATGATGAATGATATGTATTCATGTAATGCTTTCAAGGATTCAGAAATTCGAGTTTGTTTTAAACAAAAGAGGAACACACGTCATATTAATAAGATAGAATTTGTTAGTACATCAATGCCCCATGGGCAAAATAATACAAAAATTCTAAGGTAAAAAGACGTTGCGCATCCTTTTTGGTGCAATGTAGGTGTTAAGAGTCTGCTCTTCGTGAAGTTGGCGAGTAAGTTCCAAAACCTTTTTCTCACTGGCGTAGAATTGGGCTTCGAAAGTGTCGTGCTCTCCCTTGAGCTGTATCCAACTCCTTTGCAAATCTTCAAGTGATGTTGGCATGTCAGGATGTAGGAGGGTGTATGGAACCTCTCCTTCCATAACAGGCTCTTTGATCACAGGGAGAATGTAGGGGTAAGGCATCATAAGACTTTGGGCGCGGGTTCGTACCCACTTGAGGTAAGGCTCAAGGGGGATGGAATTCTTGTGTCCCAAGGTATTACTGTCCACTTTGTTGGGAATCCTCCAAGCTCGGATAAACCTTTGTCGAAGTCCTTGATCGTCGTTGTCGAAGTCAAAAACCAAGTCTGGAATCAGCATGTCATGTGGGCCATCCCTTCGGGCATACCCAAATTGTCTCAGAGCCAAGCAGGGGTTGTAGGTAATGCCTCCCCAAAGGCCAAGTAGTGGGAAATTAGGGAATTCCCCACAACTATCAATGATGATAACATTTTCTCTGGATCGAGAACACCTATGAACATTTGAATGGGTAAGAGTCATCAATCGTTGTGACCACCTCAAGCCTTGCTCATTCTTCAAAAATGATTGGGGAAGATGAGAAATAAACCATCTTGCCAACAAAGGAGTACAACACATGAGAACACCTCTTTTCCTCATTGTTCGAGTGTGAAAAGAGGGGAGGATATCCCCAAGCAATGTAGGCACCAGATTGCGAGCCATGAAAATTTTGAAAGCACTTACATCTATAAGCTGGTCAGGGTTTGGGAACAAGACCAACCTATAGATGAGAAGAGCTACAATCTCCTCAAAAGCTTGTAAGTCCAATGAATTCCAGCAGCTTTGGGTCTTCTCAAACAGAAACTTTGACAAGAAAACACCACTTCTAGTTTCCCAATGGCCTTTGACATCAGATGGTTGCAAGTGTAGGGCTTGAGCAACATCTTCAGGCTTTGGATCTCTTTCCGTACCGTTGTAGGGTAGTTGATGGAGAATTGGAATCCTCAAGAGTTGAGAAAATTCCTCCAAAGTAGGCACAAGCTGGTAATCAGGAAATGTGAAGCAGTGGTGTAGGGGGTCAAAGAACTGGAAGAGAACTTTCACCATGTCTTCCTCAGTGTTGGTGTTGACTAAGTTGAGAAGACGACCATGCCTCTCGGTGAATAGAGAATTCTCAGGAATCCTTGAAGCTAGCTCCTTGAGTTAAGGAGGAATTCTCACAAGGTTGACTTGTATGGTTTTCCTGTGAAGTGAATCCATTACCTACAAAACAGGAACAAAGATGAAGATCCAAATCCTTGAAATGGTTAGTGGATGCATATGATGCTTCATGATGTTATGATGTTATGCACAAGTATATATGTACAAACAAATCACACAAGTTCCTAGTTTTAGGCTTGCATGGGGTTTCACAGGTAAGTAACCTCTTGAAGTTTAGTTGGCTCAACCTGTTCTATAAATAGTAACCGGGTTCTAAGGAGCTTAATATCACTGGATTATTTTCTGTGTTCATTGTTTCAGTTTAGCCACTTTATTGGAGACCGAAATATTCCAAGAAAATAACCCTCAATGAGTGTAGTATCGAGTATCTACCAACTTCGGACTGCACCAAAGTCGGTCATCTCACTACCCCTAAAAAGGCCAAGTTGGTCAAGTAAAGGTTCTAAAAGTCCATTAGTGCTTCATGACATCACTCAGCGACCCCGTATTCTCTTTGATTAACTCAAAGGCTATCGGTACCCACAAATATGTCGCACTAATATATCTATTGCTTCAACCATGTCGGTATACCCCGCACAGTTTCCACAATGTATTGCTATTTACCTATGAATATTTCCCAAATTTGGGTAGAGGATTCAAACCCAAAAAATAGAACCAAATTTAAAGCATACAAGTCAAACAAGATAAGCATGTAAAGGTGATCTAAACCCTAAGGTAACCCCACTTTTAGATATTCCCCAGCAGAGTCGCCAGTTCTATGATGCGGTGGGAGAACTGACTTGAGGTTTTGTGTTTTTTTGTTCGCAAATGTTTCAGTTTAGCAAGAGTCGCCACCAACTTTTATTTTATCCAAAAGGAAAGGTAAAAAAGCACAGGAAAGACCTTTGAGATTGTTTTTGGGTTCGGGGGGTAGATTATGAAAAGGGAAGGTGCTAGCACCCTTTTCATCCATGGTTTTCCATGGGCTCTTAGTTACTTGTTTTAGATCACTTGCTTTTGCTTTTCAATTGTTTGAAATGGTGATTTTGTGTGTGGTTTTGAAAATATTTTGAAAAGAGGCCTTTGTCTAGGAAACCTTTGTAATGATTCTTGTTTGAATATATACAAAGGTGTTTGTATTTTGAAAGATGTTTCAATGTTTTGTTGGGAAATTGTTTTGAAATTGTGTTGTGTGTTTGTTTGAAAATAGCAAGGATGGTTTGCAAGTTGATCAAGTAACTAGGAGTTGTCTACCCTACTCAAAGATCTTTCCTACACATTTTTAACCCTTTGACATTGTTGTTTTACCATTGCATTTGGTAAACAACCCTATCTTTGGATGTTAAACGGGACAGGCGTGGGTCATCGTATGACCATGATAACAATATTGCCAAGTACCTTAGCAAGTTTTTGAGGGACTAGATCATTTTTGTATAGGCAACCAAGATAGCGTCATCGAGGGACTATGATCTTTTGTTTTGTTTTGTTTTGCCAAGATACCTAGCATGCATACCATGACCATGTTTTTAAGGCAACAAGTGGATGAAACCCTAGGGGTGCTTGTGTGCATTATGTTGTCATTTTTCATGCATTTTTGTCTTGTGTTTAGTCAAGCTATTTGTTTTGATTTTGGTCTTTGCATACAAACCCTAGTTTACTATCATGGCATTTGAAAGCGATGAAATGCGTAAAAGTAAATCTAAGACTATTACAACATTATTATGGGGAGGGGATACAAGTTTGAATAGGGGGATATTGCTCAAAAATAAAGCCCTAAAACTATTACAACCATATTGAATTTATTTGTACAAATAAATAAATGAACAAATAATTAAATATACAATTAAATATGAATATGCAAAATGTTTTTTTGTATTTTATTTTATGTATGTAAAATAAATTTATTTAATGTCTTAAAAAAAATAAGAAAAATATTGTGATTATTTTTGGAAAGGGTAGAAACCCTAGTTTTTAGTTTTATAAGAAAATGTACTATATTATTTATTTATTCATTTTTATGTACAAGAAAATAAATATAAATATATACAAAAATGTTAAAAAATAATATTTGTGAGAAAATAATATTTTGAGGGTATAAATAATAAAAATAAAAATATATAATATTTTTATAATATTTACAAGTTTTTATTTAAGAAATTAAAAGTATATTATTTAATAAACTATTCTTATGCCAAAAAATAAAAATAAAAATAATAAAATAAAAAGTAAAAATTAAAAAAATATTTTTGGTGATTTTTTAATATTTAGAAAAAAAAATAAAAGTCAGAAAATATAAAAGAAATGAAAAATATATAAAAATAAAACAAATGGGCCAAGGGGTGCAGAAAGCAAGCATATGGGTGCAAATAGCCAGAACAATCCAAGCTCAACCCATTTCCACTTCATCCCTAACCTCTGGAAACAAAAAACGCGCGCCCTATGTTCAAACTTGTAACTCATGCATACGTGCTTAAAAACAAAAACTTGCAACATGAAAGTTATAGCTCATCATCACACGATTCTAATGATATGAAAAACTTGATCTAACTCTCAAAGACTAGATAGAATTTCAATGCCCCTAATTTATGACCTAGTTTTTTCAGAAACTTCAACATCCAAGTTCTCCTAGCTCAGTTAACATAAATGAATTCTAAGCATATGTACAGTTCAAGGACAATGAGGACTATATTTTTGCTTCACAAACCTAAGCCTAATGATTCCTAAATAGAGAGATAGGAACTTAGAAAATACCTGTTTCTGCCAAGTTTGGATATGGAAATGTAGGTGTTTTGGATGAGGCTTGAAGGTCGTGTTAGCTTGCCTGAAGTTCACTCAACCTTTCCCAATGCTTGGCTTGCTTTGAAATGGCCTGAATATGCTTGTAGAACTCAACCTGCAAAGCTTCAAAGTAAAAATGGTGAAGTGTGAAAATGGAGTTACAGTGGCTTGAGAATGGTCTGGACAACTTAGGTGTATTGTTTAGAATGTGTTTGAAGTGGTTTGGGACAAAACGCACGAGTGGATTTTGTTTTGGAAGTGAATCTGCAGAACCTTCCCTGTTTTTACAAGAACTTGTGATTTTTATGCTTAAGGGTGTTTGAGAGGCTTGTTGCTCGTGTTTCTGGCCTTAGACAATGTGTAAAACTTGTTTGAAATGTGCACCTAGCTTGCTCTTATCAGATACCAAAGTTATGTGGGCTTTTGCAAGTTACTTGGTTTTGAAGCAAAAGTTGATTTTGACAATGCCAAGGCCTGTACAGGCCTGCTTCTTAGCTGCACATAGTTGGTGTACTTTTCCCCAAGTTTGTGGACTTTGTTTTATGCAAAAGATTGTGTCCTTGGCTCAAGATAAACAATGTTGCTAAAAGTGACCTTTATCAAAATGGCATTGTTATCTTTTTGCCAAAAATGGATTAATTCAATGTGTAATATTCTAAAGCTCAGAAAAAAAACTCTAAACAATATATTTGCATTTAATTTATGAGTTTAGAAAGGATTAGAACCTGTAAACCAAGTACAAGCATGCTTTGGACAGATTTGCAAGTTGTAGCAATGTGCAAAATGCCTTGGCCAAAAGTGATAATTTGCCATTTTCAATCCTTCGATTCTCCCTAACCATGAATGATCTTGGAGATTTCTCTGACATTTTAGAAAGCTTGTAACATGCTATATAATACATCTTTGAAATGTATTTTAAGATTCCAATTGGAACTATGTGAAAAGATTCCATGAAGATAGGTCAAAATCCTGCCTAAACTAGGGCAAAATTTCACTAAATTAAAAGTTTCATGGACCCTTGTTCACAAATTCATAACTTGAGATCAAAGCATATTTTGGGAAAACTTTGTGAATCAAAGTTGTAGATTTTGTGGAGGACTACAACTTTCATGTTGGAAGTTTTCTTTGAATCCAATTTCATCATGGAGAAAAAGTTAGGAAAAGTTGGGAAAAAATAAGAAATTTTCATAACTTAGAAAATTTCTAAGTTATGAAAATTTTCCATTTTAGACCCTAATTTTCAAAATTAGGTTTCTTGGTGAACAATTTTAATGTTTTGACACATCTTGATGAAAAATGACCCTTGGCACTTAATTTTGACCAAAAAGTCAAAGTTTGACTTTTCAGTGTACAATTGATTTTTGATCAGTTGACTGGAAAATTCATCTGTCAATCCAATGCATTTGAGATCTTTTGAACCTTGTGATTAGGTCAAGATGATGCCATTGAGTCCTTGAAAATATGCTTGAAACCAATTTTCCATTGGCTAAATCAAAAATTGCCCTTGTGCAATCAAAACCCTAAAAATGACCATTTTGCCCTTTTGATGATCTGATCAAATTTCTTGAGGAGTTGTGGTCCAAACTTGATCAAATGGTTCATATGAGTCTATAATGTTGTTGTGGATCAAAAATTATGAGGTTTGACTGTATTTTGGCCACAATTGACTTTTTCTCCAATACATCTGATTTTTTGGTCAAGTGTCCAATTGACTGGGCAAAAATGTGATTCAAGGCTTGAAACTTGGTATGAGCAATCATAGGAGTCCAACATGAAGTATAAAAGTCACATGAGGCATTGGAAGTCCAAAAATATTTGTGCAAACTCAAACCCTAATTTCAAGTCATCAGTGCAAGGAGATTTATTGAGCAGAGCAAACCCTAAAAATGGTCTTGAGTCCAAAGAGTCTTGTGAGGAAAATCTTGATAAAATGAGAGGGAAAATTTTGGGGTACAACAGCTGCCTTCTTCGACTGGCCTGAACCTAGTAGTAGCAACCTTCTTCGATTTTCCTCATTTCTGCCTTCTTCGATTGGCTTTAATGTTGCCTTTTTCGATTTGCCTCATTTATGCCTTCTTCGATTGGCCTGAACCTAGCAGTAGCAACCTTCTTCGATTTGATTCAGTTCTTTCTTCGAACAAAGCTTCTCAGGATCTGGATTTTGAAGCTTTGACTCAACCTCATTCAAACGAAACTTTAGTGACTTTGAATTTCAATGCTTCGACTCATCCTTCTTCAAACGAAGCTTCAACTTTCTTCGAACGAAACTTTAATGACTCTAACCTCCAGCACAAATCAAAACTTGCGCGAAAACTCAGTGCAAGGGCTCATGTTCTTGATGCAAAATCTAGAAACTTGAATCCTCTGCTCTAGATGCTAACCAATGCTTCCGCTATGATCTACTCACTTCACTTAAAATGAAACAGCAAGAAAAATGGAAAAATAAATCAGAGAAATGAGAGAATTCTTAGAACTGAATTTTTGAGAGAAATTGAACTTCATATCTGAAATTCTTTGGCCAATGCTGCTCCCTTTCAACTGAGGATGTAGAATTGAGGAGAGGAGTTGCTTCAAGTTCTTGACGTTGTTGCGCGTGAATCAATTCCAGTTTTGTCTACAAGTTTATTATAGTGTGATGAACGAAGCAGTGAGGATGATGATGCGTTCTGAGATGAACAAAACCGTGACGTTTTTGTTGCTTGCGATGATGATGAAGATCTCAGGAGGTTGAAGAGGTTGCAGCGGTGTGAAAAATGTCGTTGAAGATTGGTGCGAGGATGATGAAGGTTTTAGGAGGTTGAAGCAGTTGCTGAGAGAATTCTTCGTTGAAGATTAAAGAAAAAAAATAAGAGAGAAGAAGCGAGCATGTTTTGGTAATTCTTCCAATGACTCTCCAATGAATGAGATTGAAAGAGAAATTTTTTTATATAGCAGAAAAAGTTTGTTATAGTTGAAGTGATCTTGGCCCTTGAATCAGAAAATCCAGCTGGAAAATGGATGGTGAAGATTAGAATAAATTTGAGGTTCATTTGATATTTTTTGTTTTTTCTGATTTCATCCAAAATCCAAATAATGGAAATGAGAGGAAATAAGTGTGAATGCTGACGTTTCCAACTGGTGCGCATGGAATATGTGATATTCTTGAGAGAAATTTGACAAAAATGGCAAGGCACGACGGAAGTGATGTGAGGCATGGTGTGTGAGAATGTTTAGCCAAATGAGGTAAGAAGTGATGTGGGAGCTGAGTGCACACGTGAGACACTCGTGTGTGATGAAATCAAATCACAAAAATGAATTTTGTGTTAAATCTGGTGCTGATGTGTAGCCGACTTGGCCATGCCTTGCATCTTGCATGCCATGCGTGATCAGCTGAGGATGCCCACTTTCAGCATTCATAACTTGATCAAACCCTAACCATCTCCAATAATTCTTTTCACAATGGAAAGCCAACATGTAATACTTCTAATTAAACCCAAAATCAAATCAAAACCTAGCTTGAGTTATAAAAAACTGGATTGCACATTTGGTGTGCCATCTGTTTGATGAAATGCCTGGGCAAGATGCCTCTGGATGGCCGTGTGGCTCGCCCATGATGCCCAACGCTTGACCAACTTGCCCAGAACTTCAAAGGGTCATAACTTTTGATTTTTAGTAAGAAGTGTGTTTTTTTTCCTCTGTGGGGCCTTGTAGATCTCTTTCTCCTCTTCAATTGGCAAAAAGAACCACCAAAATCCCTTGAAAAATGAGAAAGTTATGCCCTTGCAAATTCAGGCCAAAAATCAAGGATACTTAGTGAAATTTTCAATCACCAAGATAACTTCAAATCCAAGTAACCTCTTAAAGTTGCAATTCTCATTAAAATAAATCATCAATGATCATCCCACGTGAAAATACATGCCAAATGCTTCATGTTAATCAAAAGAACACTTGGTCAACTTTGACTTTGTTGACTTTGAGTAAAATGACTATTTTGCCCCTTTGATCCAATTGAACCACTTTCTTCAAAATCAGTGAACCAAAACTTCAAACATATGACATTCCAAACACATAGAGGCTTTGTAAAGAGTTTCCACTCAAAATTCCAAAGAATCTATGATTAAAACTCCAACCCTAGTTTTGGCTGATGAATAAAAAAGAAGTGATTCTCCTTATAACAACACAATACTCAATCTTCTGATGATCCAATGAGGTGGATAAGATACATTGAGACAAAATACCTTGATCCCTACACCATGTATGAATGCAATGCAATGTGATGTTTATGATGAAACATAAGCCTGAATAAAGAGGGTAAATTTTGGGGTGCAACAGCTGCCCCTATTCAAATATCTTCATCATGATAAGTGAGAAAAGTGATCACTTTCAAGCGTTCAGGGTTGAAGATGTTTGAATACGAAAGAACCCAAAAATTACACTCTTGAAAGAAACAGAGACAAAACTCCAAAGACATGCGTCAGAATGAAGCCATAATGTAGGTTGAAACAGAGCAAAAACAAAGAAAAGTAGTTGCAACTAAATTTTCGGACAAACGTGCCAGGGCAAACTGGGCTTCAAAAGAAAGGGGTGAGACAAAACTCAACCAACAGAGTATAGACGAAACTAAGCTCTATAATAGAAAATGTACGCGGGTGAGGAGACGAAACTCTGAGCTCGACCCAAAGAAAAGTGGCTAGAGTGCGTGATTCTAGAAGCACTTGCTAATCTCAACTAAGGTAGACAGTATGAAGGAACTGAAATAAATCTCAGAAATGAGGAACATAAGTGAGACGAAACTCGACTCAAAAACCAGTTAGACGAAACTAAACTAGATGAGTACCAGGATGAAACTGGATTTCACGCATGGGTAACGAAGCGAGACTCGACCAAAAGCAAAGTGATGAGAGTGCATGTTTCTCAGAGCACCTGCTGGTCTCAGATTAATGGATAAACAGTAACGAAAACTGGTAGGAGAATCCAAGGAACAAAGAGACTGATTTCAAACCATGGACGTAGTACGAACACTGCACTCAGTAAATGAACACCGTCAAAGGGTCCAAGGTACGAAAGCAAAAACGAGACGAAACTCGACTCAATAACTAGTTAGGCGAAACTAAACTAGATGATTACAAGGGTGAAACTGGATTTCATGCACAAGGCGAGGAGACGAAACTCTGAACTCAACCCAAAGCAAAGAGATTAGGGAGTACACCTAAAAACTTGCTGAAAGTGAATATCAGGATGAAACTGGTATTTAAAAGGTGCAACAACAGACATCAGAATGAACCAGAGAGGGTAGTAAAGATTGACGCCAGAAGGATATTGGTATGGGGGGATAACAAGGATGAAGACCTCGATGGGGATTAAATCTGAAGTATTAGCAAATCACTGGGGGTAACGGAAATAATAAAGGCTTATGTTATGATGCATGTTGGAATTTTTTTAGAGCACAATGTTCCAGATAATGGAAATGCTACGCATTTTGGTAGATGCAATGTAAAGATGCATGTTTAAAAGTTCATTGGGGAATGGCCAATTGAGAAGCCAATAACCAAGAAGTCAGGATCTGACATGACTTGTAAAAATAAATTGCAAAATCCAAAGGAGAGGAGAAAATATGGGGAACCACTAGAGAGGGAACCTTGAAGAGATGAAGCTTCGCGGGGAATAGCAACCGAGCAACTAGTAGAAACGGGCCACAAACATTGAGGGGAGCTGCAAAAATAAATTGCAAACTCCTAGAGAAGATGAAATCGACATTGTAGCTTCTGGAGAAGATTAGACATTGAGGGAGAAGATCAGGGAAAGACTGTAATCTCTGGAAAAGACGACGCGCGACCGTGTTGAGGACGACACCAAGACAACAAACCCGACGTGAGGGGTGAAAACCTTTGCTGGGGGAACAAAGTTCTACTGAGGATACAAGACTTCACCGGGGATACATAACTCTGTTGAAGATTGTCTTGCTGGAGAGAGATTTTTTGAATGCAACTAATCACACAATATCGACCTTACTGGGGATAAGGGAAGATCTTAAAATAAAGATGCCCCGGTCAGCAAATTGGCTGGGAAATGAGAGGTCATGGCGGGGGACCTCTGGTTGGCAAATCCGTTGGGGAGTTGAAACTCCTTCAGAATGTGAGTTCCTGCTTAACGACTCCATTGGGGATAGGCGACATATCCAAACTTGAAGTCTTAGCGCGAGGCTTTTTGAAAGAAAATCCCTGGAGTAACAAAAATTTGTTGCGGAAATGAAACTTCACCAGGGAAAAGAAACTTCACCGGGGAAACGAAACTTCACAGGGGATATGAAACTTCACAGGGGATATGAAATTTCACAGGGGATAGGGCAAAGATCCTTGAACCTTCGGTATTCAACCGTAAAAAGGACTATGAAGATAGTCAAACAATATCACTTTGGGAAATGGAAATCTCAGTCAACACCAACCCTACCGAGATTAATAAAAGAATTTTTTTTTTGATATTGAAATGCCCCAAGACACAAATTAAATGGGAAAAATGAGAACTTCAGAACGCGAACTTCAATGATAATTCAAAACGGGAGATGAACTCCACTAGGAATAGTCTCAGTTAAGAAATGAGATAATTCTCATCCAGACTTGGTTGGAGAATGAAGGTACCTAGAACCTTATCCGCCTCGAGAATCTCTCACATGAAAATGCTGAGGAGAAGCAACCATGCGGGGGATTTCCATCATTAACATGCTTCCCCATAATAGTGGAATTTTGAGAAATCGATCCTTAACTTGTCTGCCCCAGCATGGCGAAATGAAAAGACCAGTAACCACAGGCCGAACCTTGATAAAAATTCGCAAAATAAATTGCAAATTCTGCTAGAGAAGATCATATTAGAACTGACTTTTGTTCGATAAGTTGTCAATTTATCACTAGGGATAACTTCCTGGGGAGAAAAATGCAAAAATAAATTGCACTGCAGAAGAAATCTTGACCTATATCTCACCTCTTAATCTTCTGGGGAAAAGATTCAGTATCTCCTTCCACGGATAAAGAGAACATTGCTGGAAGTTGGGCCCTACAAAAAGAACTCTGGTCAAGAATAAGACTCTTTTGTAGGAGAGACTCAACAAGATATGCTATTGCTGGAAGTAAGAGAATCTTCAGCTCCCCTGGGAAATAAAGATACGCTTCAATCAGAACAAAATCCTGCTATAATGCTTTATCCTGGGGCTAGGAACCACAATAGTGTACTCTTTTGGGGAAGCAACACTTATCAACATCCATGATTGAGATCTACTGGAAAAAGAGAGCATATGTGAATAACACTTTCGATGAAACGACTCTATTAGAGAAATGAGCGTTCCTAAATAGTAGATTTCTTGATAAGGCAATTTCACAGGGGAGATGAGGATTTCCGAGTAAGGGATATCTGAAGGCAGCTCCGCTGGGGGAAAAGAGAAAGTTTGCATAAGAGATCTCAACCAATGGTCTTCACTGGAGAGATAAAATAAATCTCAACACAAATTAGCTGGGGGAATGAAAATTCCTGAGAACGAGATCTCCAATAAGGCAGCTCCATTAGGGAATGAGA
This sequence comes from Vicia faba, assembly GCA_948472305.1. Lineage (NCBI taxonomy): Eukaryota > Viridiplantae > Streptophyta > Magnoliopsida > Fabales > Fabaceae > Vicia > Vicia faba. Next base: position 552,080,524 of record OX451737.1, on the reverse strand, counting down.
AATCTTTGAACAAGAGATCCTCATGAACAGCCTCCTCTGAGGGAGTGAGATGATGCTCCCACGACTTTTCTAGGAAACAGAACAGACTTGAATAGTCTTTACTGGGGATAATAGAAGATTCTCAACATAACTAACTTCAAACCATGCTTCTGCCATGGGGAGATTAGAGAATTCTTGAACAAGAATCTTTATGAAGTGACTTCATCGGAGAACAAGAGAAATTTCTGAAGGAACTCTCGACTTCAATTGGGGATGATAACACTCCATTTTTACTAGGCAACTGGGAAGACGAAATCCAAGCACTTGGGGGATACGACTCTCTTAGTCTGAAATTCCAACTAGTCGATCCTTAAAACTATATGCTTTGGGAGATTCCCTGGGGAGCAACAGAAGCTTCAAATCTTAATAGAAACCCTCAATTAATCTCAAATAAATTTGATCTTCTTGAAATGACATCATCGGTGAATAAGAAGATATTCAATCAAATATTTAGTCAGGGTAATGATGTTGTGCTCTGAGGAATAGATACTCTCTTGGGAGAAGTAGAAACTTCAGTGTCGCTTCAGGGGAAACGATCCATGTTAGGGTTACCTTAATCCTCTTGAAAGATGTTGCTCTGGTGACAGATAATTACACAGATAAACAAGGCACATGATAATTTATGCGAAACAGATCACTGAACGTGCCCCAGTTAGTGTGACAACTTTTCTGGAGAGGGTCCTTTTATCTTGAGATAATCTGCCCTAGATTATTCGAGCTCTGGATAATTCTCTGACACAACAGGTCCATGGAGAGATTTGTTGAATTTCGACGTAACCTCTTCAGTTTGACCAACCTTTTAAGAGATTCTCCTCGAGAGGACTTCCCGAGATCAGTGCTGAGAATAACACTCCTGACTTCAATTAGAGATAAAGATCTTAACTTCTGGTGAAGGAACAATAATACCGAGACTTAAAATTCTGATGAGCTAAGGATAACAATCCCGACTTCTTGTGATGCTCTTCAAATTCAGAAGTTGTTTAGCTTGCGATTGGACTTGACCTGATTAACTCTGAGGCAGAGAAATGCCCATGTATAATTCCTTTACCCAGTCTATAGGGTTGTTAAAGAACTTGCCTTGAAAGGACTTCCTGAGATTTGTACCACCCAGATAAACTGCCCCAGTGTTCCAAACTTTGAAAGACGGCTTCTGACTAATCAAAATTAGAAGTGGCATTAACAAGTCTTGGGTAACGGACCCTGATCACTCGACACTTTGAGAGAATCGTCGAATCTCGACATCATTGCCCCCAGATTGACGAAGTTTTAAGAGTCAATGGATCTTGACTTGATTTCGCCATATTAGCAGAATCTTGGCAAACCATTTCTTTACCTCATGCTCACATAGGAATGAGAAGTTCACGGAGTTTGAAAGATAATACCTTCTCAGAATGATTGACTTACGTCTTCAAAACAAGCTAGTACACAATCATACTTCTCAACTCGAACTGCTTCACGCGCAAGCAGATGCTTGACGAAAATTGTCCTTTGGGACCAACTGGGAACGATATACCATTGCTCAATCAGAGATTTGGGGGCAGACAAAACTTCCACATAATCATCAAACAAAAAGCTCTTGTCAACCTCTCATACCAGTCTTATTCAATTCAAAGGAGTAGCTAGAAAATATGCCTCAGATTAAGATCATTCTTTTCAACAGATCCCTGAAGCAAATCATCCCTCGGGATAATCAAACTCCTTTATCTGATGCTCATTATGAAAGCTCTCTTGATGTTTAAGCACTTTTTCATATGCAAAGAATGTTTTATCCTATGAATGATAAATCTAATGCAAATCATATAGTTGTCTTGAAGTTAGAAAACTTTTTATTGAAAATATGTTGAAACATCGAAATTTTTCTCTACAAAGAAAATAAAAGAGGGAGTGATACCAACTCAAAAGTTTTAAGCAAGTCTCCTAGGAGTCAGGTTACCGTATTCTCGTAACATTTTTGCTTTCGAATTAATCCATGCTTCAATTAGGACTTTTAAGGGTTGTAACGTGGCCTAGTTCAAGTTTTTTTAGAAAAAAAGATTTAAGGCTCAAGTTATTTGGTGCCCACCCCCTTCATGATGTTCTCCAGTCCTAAATCCAGTTAACTTGACACGATCATTCATCTCTCAAAAGGAACTTTGAAATGGTTGAGGAACCACAACATTTTTTTTGGACACGATAATCACTTAACCTTTGGTTTTTGGGTGTTTGATCACACGACTTTTCTTTTGATGAGGATTTTTATTGGATAATCCTTTTTTGCCTTAAAATTTTTTTCTTTCCCTAGCTTTTTCCTAGACAAATTCTCTTTTTTTTTTAATTTCAATTTAGAAGTCCAGCGGGATGCCCTAACTTTTTCCTAAGCAACTTGTTTTCAAGTTTCGACTTAGCGGGGCTTTTTGTTTCTTTCTTATTCATAATTTACCTTTTGAACAAGTCATGTGACCCTAAGTCTTTGAACTTTTTTTTGGAGGAAAATGACTGTCTCATTCTTTGGTCGGCGAGGGATAACCATTATTGTATCGATTCAATCTCGACCTCGGGATTTTGTGAGGAAATAACCATTGTTGTTTTGATCTTTTCTTGACCTCATAATGTAAGGAATAAGGTGCGTTGATCCTCAGATGGGACACTCCTTCTGAGGTTTGAATGCTCGATCAGATTAACTGAACATCTACCCTGCCCCGGGTTAAAAGTAAGGGTTTTTGTTTTGAACAGAAAAGAAACTCATACTTCGAAGGCTCAGAGGGGTTAACGAGGGTCTAACTCCCTTATATCTCCGGTGTTTGGGGATTGAAACAAGGCATGTACATCATCAATAAGGTTTTTACTTGAAAGCATAGCATTTGAGATTTCAGGTAAATTTTCATCATCCTCCCTCCAGAGTTATTGTTTTTAAACAAGAGTTGAATATCAAAAACATAGTAAAACAAATAAGAGTGATAACGAATGGATTAATTCAAAACATACCTATTCAATGCATTATGAGTAACTTTCAAAAAGATGAGCAAGTTTGCATAAAAGAAAGTGCCGAACAAAACAATTAAGATTGCAAATGAAAATGCAAATGAAATTTGAAATTTCCATGTTGAGGAGACTAGTCTCCGTATGGACTGATTGCTTCAAACGATCTTCCGCAACCTCGAGGCTCACTTGGATAAGAGATTCCCCATCTGATATGGACACAACAGTCTCTGAAATGATCCAAGCTTGGATTTTATTGCTGGATGATAAACTGTCTTCAACTGAATATCTGAGTGCCCTAGAATATACTCACCAAAGATTTCTTAAAAGAGAGGGTGAACATTGTACCAAACGAAAAGCTCAAAATTGTCCGCCACATTAGAAATTGGACTTTGGAAAAGATGCCAGGCCAGAGCTGGACTTTACTCAAAACTCTTGGAATCTTCAACATTACGACTAAATTCCCTAGAATGAGAGACACGTCTAGCATTTTGCATCAGAAGAGAGAATAATCAACTGAATAGTCTCAAAGCATGAAGCTTTACCATATGAATTCCCAACGGACGAGAAAGTTCCAGGATGTAAGGCATTGAGATGGTATCAATATAATTCTCAATCTTCTTCTATCTTTTCTGCTTAAAAGCTCTGCCCCATGGATTCACTTGGGGAACAAACACTGACTGCTAAAGAGAAGATCAGGTGGCCCAAAGTTGTAGAAAGTGTGCCTGATTGAATAATTGGGTGCTCCAGTGTGGTAACCATATTTGTTGTTGGTATCATGATCAGGAAGGGAATTTGTAAATGGTACTGAAGTACAGAGACCAACCCACTGATGCTCAAACGAGAATAAAGCACTGGGATTGGATCAAAAACACTCTCCAAACCTATTCTACCCTTGTTGATAAAATAAACCTCTTGAATTCAACTGGAAAATAGGAACCATCTGCTGATAAGAAGTTCCAAGCGCTTAAGGTAGTGGATGAAATCCACAAGGAACTCCATGGTTTGAAAGAAATCCCAAAAGATGAGCAGAAGAGAATAACTCGTGCTGCAACAGTCGGTGTGGGATTGTTGACGCTATCATCAAGACTTCCATGACCCGACTCAATTGGGTCTTCAACTGAATGTCTTCCTTCTCAAAGAGTTCCCAATCAAGGGCCATGGCTTGCATGTATCCCAAACAACTCCATCTGAATTTTCATCCCAGCGAATACCCCACGAAGTTTTTCCATAACTGACCTCCGAACACGTGACAACAAGGGTTCAAGTTTGTATATCTAAGGAGAATACCGGGCCTGAATAAGAATCTCCAACTCTCAGTACCTGTTATGAATGTATGAATATGCATGAAGCGCGTGAGTGGATGCAATTCCATGTTCGATTATTTCCAAGGAACTCACATTCTTTTAAATTTGATTTTAAACCAGTAAAAGATGAAAAAGTGCAGCACAAAGTTCACAAGCATGGTTCTTTGGAAATGAAAAGAACACGTGTGTTAAAATGAAGTTAACAACTTATGTGTGCAAGAACACATGATCAAGGTTCCATAAATATGGAAAATGACTGCACTGTCTCTAGACTGAATGATGAACATCATCGGATCAAAGGTACGACATCACCCTGGAACACAAAAGAGCCAAGTACCAAACAGATCAGAAACGGTATGAGATCAAAATCTCCCTATCACAAAAGGGAGCTGTTGAACTGCCGAAATAAAGGGCCATTCCCAGGTGCAAAATCCAGAGAAAAACTGAGAGAACACACGGTAACCGACAGTATCAAGTCACCATCAAAAACACACAGTAACTATCAGAACATGGTCATCAACAAAACTCAAGTCAACAACATAATCAAAGTCACTGTTAGAACTAGAGTCACTGTCACCATACAAAGTCACCAACAGTACCTGTACCTGTAAGAAAGGTTTTCCCGCCCCTCTCACGGGTGTAGTATAGGTCAAGGTAAGGTTAAAAGCCAAATCAGAGTACAAGAGCTCGAATGTCGGTATCATCATACTCTATTCCTATTTCCTATGGAATTCACTCATAGCCTGGGTACGAGGCCTTTTACCTCATGGAACAACCCACCCACCAAGAAATCCAGAATCCAAACAGTCCAGCCAAATCCAGTATGCAAAAAGTAAAGCGCACCTAGGATGCAATGCAAACAGATAAATATGCAAAGCAGTAAAATAAAAACCCAAAAAGAAAACAAACAAGAGCTAGGATCGACTCTGGGATGGACCAGCAAAAGGTCAATCTGTCCCCAGTGAAGTCGCCAGCTGAAAACGCCAGCCAGAAATCATCGAAACAATGAAGTCACCATCGAACGTCTTTTATCCCGCCAAAAGGGAAAGGTAAACATCGAGAAAACCTGAAAAGGGAGAAATCACAGTCTTTCGACCGAGATATCGGGTAAGGGAGTCTGTTACGCGAGGGGAAGGTATTAGCATCCCACGCGCCCGTAGTACTCTACGGTATCCATTCTTGTTGTCTAATCTAATGGGTGTGGTCAAATCCTATGTCTATGGCTTAGAACTAAAAAGGGAATGCATGAAAAAGGAAGAAGAGAATAATGTAGGGAAAATAAAAGATGTGCTCGGTTGGGCCCTACCCCAATGCCTACGTATCCCTTTTAAGGAATCAGAGCAGCCGTAGTTCGGCTTACATATTTTGGTTGGTTTGTGTTTTTTAGTTAAAGCACACAAAGATAATCAAGATGGCAAAACATCAAGAAAATAAGAACAAATGAGGTGATCAAACATCGACTAAATAATAACAACGTAACATGTCAATGTTGGCAAGACATCGAGTGGTAAAATAACACACCTAACAGTGACATTGTGGGTCAAAGTAGGATAACAAACATGTGCGATGGCGCAACATCGGCTTCAAACAAGTGTGCGATGGTGAAACATCGGCTAAGAGATAACAACGATATCATGGCAAAGATGACAAATCAATCACACCTGACAATGATATTGAGAATCAAAGTAGGATAACAAACATGTGCGATGGCGAAACATTGACTTCAAACAAATGTGCAATGGCAAAACATCGGCTAAGAGATAACAAAGATATCATGGTAGAGATGGAAAAACATCAATAAGACGGATGGCAAAACATCACACCTAACAATGATATTGAGAATCAAAGTAGGATAACAAGCATGTGCGATGGCGAAACATCGGCTTCAAGATAACAAGATATCATGGCAAAGATGACGAAACATCAATAAAACAGATGACAAAACATCACACCTAACAATGATATTGAGAATCAATGTAGGATAACAAAGCATGTGCATGGTGAAACATAGGCTTCAAGATAACAAAATATCATGGAAAAGATGACGAAACATCAATAAAACAGATGACAAAACATCACACCTATCAATGATATAGAGAATCAAAGTAGGATAACAAGCATGTGCAATGGCAAAACATCGGCTTCAAAAAAATGTGCGATGGCGAAACATCAGCTAAGAGATAACAAAGATATCATGGCAAAGGTGGCAACACATCAATAAAACGAATGAAAAAACATCACACCTAACAATGATATTGAGAATCAAATTAGGATAACAAGCATGTGCGATGGCGAAACATCGACTTCAAACAAATGTGCGATGATGAAACATCGGCTAAGAGATAACAAAGATATCATGGCAAAGGTGGCAACACATCAATAAAACAGATGACAAAACATCACACCTAACAATGATGTTAAGAATCAAAGTAGGATAACAAGCATGTGTGATGGAGAAACATCGACTTCAAACAAATGCGCGATGGCGAAACATCGACCAAAATAATAAGTCATCATGGTAGAGATGGAAAAACATCAATAAAATAGATGACAAAACATCACACCTAACAATGATATAGAGAATTAAAGTAGGATAACAAGCATGTGCGATGGCGAAACATCGACTTCAAACAAATGTGTGATGGCGAAACATCGGCTAAGAGGATAACAAATACAAAGAGTAAAGTTGGTTTGTATTTTTTATTCTGAAGAGGAGTTTGAATTCATTAGAGGTGTCTTATGATTTGCCAAGAAAACAAGTTTTTGTTTTAAGATGCAAGATGCAAAGAGAGAAAAAACAACTAAGGGGACCTAGCCTAGCATTATCCCTAGTGTTATCATACAATGGTTGACCCTAAGGTTGAGGATAAAAGGGGATCCTATCCTATGTTAACATACATGGATTCCTATCTTAATCAGCATGTCAAAGAAAGCTTAACAAAACTATCCTATATGGAACATGCAATGAGAGCGAAGTCGTGATCTCATTATCTAAATTGAGTGACTCATCGATCAACAGATAAAGATGAAAAGCAATAAACATCCTATAGGGAGCATGCAATGAGAGCGAAGTCGTGATCTCAATATCTAAATTGAGTGACTCATCGATCAACAATTTAAGAAGAAAAGAAATAAACATCCTATAGGGAACATGCAATGAGAGCGAAGTCGTGATCTCAATATCTAAATTGAGTGACTCATTGATCAATCAACAAAGAAACAAACACAAGTACAACACATATAGCAAATGAAGTGCGGAATGCCTGCTACAGGTCTTTAAACAGCGACTTCGAGCGCACGCTCTTTATTTCCTGCTTTCTACTTCACATGATTTCTAGAAAGCAGTAAAGTACGAAATGAGATGAACAAGAGAAAATACCAAACATATATTAATCTATAGCAGAGCGTTTTAAATAAAGAAACCCGACGATCTTCGCGAGAGCTTCACCAATAATCAATCGGACGAATCCTCAAGCACTCAATGTCACAACCAAACTCTTACCACGAACTCATGGAAATAAAGTAATAACAAAGTGAGTATTAACATGGAAATAATAATTTGGGAACTTCAATTAATTATAAAGTCCTAAAAAATCAAGTCTAAAAAATATTTTATCATTTTTGTATCATTTTTATCATCAAACTATGAAAAAGAAATTTCCATGAGAAAATAAATGACAAAGCTCTGCCTTCTTCGACTGGCTTTAATACTGCCTTCTTCGATTGGCCTGAACCTAGCAGTAGCAACCTTCTTCGATTTGCCTCATTTCTGCCTTCTTTGATTGGCCTCACTTCTTCCTTCTTCGATTGGCTTTAATGCTGCCTTCTTCGATTTGCCACATTTCTGCCTTCTTCGATTGGCTTTAATGCTGCCTTCTTCGATTGGCTTTAATGCTGCCTTCTTCGACTGGCCTGAACCTAGAAGTAGCCACCATCTTCGATTTTCCTCATTTCTGCCTTCTTCGATTGTCCTCACTTCTTCCTTCTTCGATTGGCTTTAATGCTGCCTTCTTCGATTTGCCACATTTCTGCCTTCTTCGATTGGCTTTAGTGCTGCCTTCTTCGACTGGCCTGAACCTAGCAGTAGCAACCTTCTTCGATTTGCCTCATTTCTTCCTTCTTCGATTGGCTTTAATGTTGCCTTCTTCGATTTGCCTCATTTATGCCTTCTTCGATTGGCCTGAACCTAGCTGTAGCAACCTTCTTTGATTTGATTCAGTTCTTTCTTCGAACAAAGCTCCTCAGGCTCTGGATTTTGAAGCTTTGACTCAACCTCATTCAAACGAAACTTTAGTGACATTGAATTTCAATGCTTCGACTCATCCTTCTTCAAACGAAGCTTCAACTTTCTTCGAACGAGACTTCAATGACTCTAACCTCTAGCACAAATCAAAACTTGCACGAAAACTCAGTGCAAGGGCTCATGTTCTTGATGCAAAATCTGGAAACTCGAATCCTCTGCTCCATATGCTAACCAATGCTTCCGCTATGATCTACTCACTTCACTGAAAATGAATCAGCAAGAAAAATGGAAAAATAAATCAGAGAAATGAGAGAATTCTTAGAAGTAAATTTTTGAGAGAAAAATGAACTTCAGATCTGAAATTCTTTGGCCAATGCTACTCCCTTTCGACTGAGCATGTAGAATTAAGGATATGAGTTGCTTCAAGTTATTGACGTTGTTGTGCGTGAATCAATTCCAGTTTTGTCTACAAGTTGATTATAGTGTGATGAACGAAGCAATGAGGATGATGATGCATTCTGAGATGAACAAAACCGTGATGTTGTTGTTGCTTGCGATGATGATGAAGATTTCAGGAGGTTGAAGAGGTTGCAGCGGTGTGAAAAATGTCGTTGAAGATTGGTGCGAGGATGATGATGGTTTTAGGAGGTTGAAGCAGTTGCAGAGAGAATTCTTGGTTGAAGATTGAAGAAAAAATAAGAGAGAAGATGCGAGCTCTTTTTGGTAATTCTTCCAATGACTCTCCAATGAATGAGATTGAAAGAGAAATTTTGTTATATAAAAGCAAAAGTTTGTTATAGTTGAAGTGATCTTGGCCCTTGAATCAGAAAATCCAGCTGGAAAATGGATGGTGAAGATCATAATAAATTTGAGGTTCATTTGATATTTTTTTGTTTTTTCTGATTTCATCCAAAATCCAAATAATGGAAATGAGAGGAAATAAGTGTGAATGCTGACATTTCCAACTGATGCACATGGAATATGTGATATTCTTGAGAGAAATTTGACAAAAATGGCAAGGAACGAGGGAAGTGATGTGAGGCATGGTGTGTGAGAATGTTTACCCAAATGAGTTAAGAAGTGATGTGGGAGCTGAGTGCACACGTGAGATACTCATGTGTGATGAAATCAAATAACAAAAATTAATTTTGTGTTAAATCTGGTGCTGATGTGTAGCCGACTTGGCCATGCCTTGTGTCTTGCGTGCCATGCGTGATCAGCTGAGGATTCCCACTTTCAGCATTCATAACTTGATCAAACCCTAACCATCTTCAATAATTATTTTGACAATGGAAAGCCAACATGTAATACTTCTAATTAAACCTAAAATCAAATCAAAACCTAGCTTGAGTTATTAAAAACTGGATTTCACATTTGTTGGGCCATCTGTTTGATGAAATGCCTGGGCAAGATGCCTCCGGATGGCCGTGTGGCTCGCCCATGATACCCAACGCTTGACCAACTTGCCCAGAACTTCAAAGGGTCATAATTTTTGATTTTGAGTAAGAAGTGTGTTTTTTGTCCTCTGTGGGACCTTGTAGATCTCTTTCTCCTCTTCAATTGGCAAAAAGAACAACCAAAATCCCTTGAAAAATGAGAAAGTTATGCCCTTGCAAAGTCAGGCCAAAAATCAAGGACACTTAGTGAAATTTTCAATCACCAAGATAACTTCAAATCCAAGTAACCTCTTAAAGTTGCAATTCTCATTAAAATAAATCATCAATGATCATCACACGTGAAAATACATGCCAAATGCTTCATGTTGACCAAAAGAACACTTGGTCAACTTTGACTTTGTTGACTTTGAGTAAAATGACTATTTTTCCCCTTTGATCCAATTGAACCACTTTCTTCAAAATCAGTGAACCAAAAGTTCAAACATATGACATTCTAAACATATAGAGGCTTTGGAAAGAGTTTCCACTAAAAATTCCAAAGAATCCCTGATTAAAACTCCAACCATAGTTTTGGCTGATGAATAAAAAAGAAGTGATTCTCCTTATAACAGCACAATACTCAATCTTCTGATGATCCAATGAGGTGGATAAAATACATTGAGACAAAATACCTTGATCCCTACACCATGTATGAATGTAATGAAATGTGATGTTTATGATGAAACATAAGCCTGAAATCAAGAGGGTAAATTTTGGGGTGCAACACCTAGAAAACCATCAAAGGTAGTTGTAATACAGTGGGATAACTGACTTAGTTTTGCATTTTATCGCAAATGTTGCGGATAGCAAGAGTCACCATCGGATTCTCTTTTATCCAATAAGGAAAGGGTGAAAAGAATAGGAAAGACCTTCGAGAATTTTTTGAGTTCGGGGGGTAGGTTATGAAAAGGGAAGGTGTTAGAACCCTTTTCATCTGTAGTTATCTACGGGCTCTTAATCGCTTAGCTCACTTTTGTTCTGAAATTGCTTTCGTGTTCATGTTTGAAAATATTTTGAAAAATGCCTAAGTATGACAACTTTGTAATGATTATTGTATCAGTTAAGAATGCAGACAAAGTGATTGTTTTGAAAATATTTCATAAAAGTGTTTGTCAAAAAATATGTTTAGTTTTTGTGAGCAAGCAATTACGAGCTACCTACCTACTCAAAAGTATTTCGTGTTATTTTCATCCTCATTAGATAGTGCTATCCTACCATTAGCACAGTCATAAAGGCAATTTGTAGAGACACTTTAGCAATTTTATCGTAAGGGACTAAGATCGTTTATCGAAGGCAACATCAAAGTGTCATCGAGGAACTACGATCTTTTGTATCGCAGGGACTTTGCTAAGCATTACCATGTTCGAGGGACATGACTATTTTCTGAGGCAGCGAGTGAGGTTACCCTAGAGGTGCAAGTGTGAAAAGTGTATTGAATTCAGTTATTTTATCTTTAGATTAGGATTTTCTAGATTGTTTTTAGTCTTGCCATACAAACCTTAATTAGTAGCAGTTATAACGAAAGCAGTAAAGGCATAAATTAAAAGTCCTACGCTATTATAGAGATTCGGGGAAGGGGGTACACACCATAAAAATTGGGGGAGATAGAAAGTAAATAAAGCCCTAGTTAAACTATTACATTATGTAGCAATTACATAATAGGAAAAAATAATGCAAAAATAATAAAGTGCGCGAAACGGTAAAAAGGAAAAGGAATAGAGAAATTGTTTGATGAAAAAATGATTGATGATTTAACATAAACCTAATTGATTTTAATTAAGAAAACTGATTAAGTGATTAAAGTAAATAAACCCTAAAGTCTAGGTTGATTTTAATTTGAGAAAGAAAACCTAAAAGAATTAAATTAGGGTTTATTAATTAAGACATAACGTTAATTAAAACTTAAAAATTAATTAGTCTAAAAATTAAATTAACCTACAAATTAAATTAACCTAAAATTTAAATTAACCTAAAAAAATTAGGGTTTTGTTAGAAAAGGTTTAAAAAAAGGGTTTGCAAAAGAGTGAGAAACATAGATTTGAAAAAAAAAACAAATGAGTAGGGGTGGGTGTTAAACCCATGCCCTCGGCAATTTCCAGCAGCATGCTCACCACTAGGCTAGGCGCGCGCCTGTTCTAGGATACGTATCCAACTCATTTTGTAATCAACCTGCAAAGATATGAGAAATTAAAGAAACAAAACATCAAAAGGTCGGATCGAACCCATACCCTTTGGGACTAATTCTTTATCGCGCACGCTTCTTCTACCAGGGTGGTTGTTTCATACGTTCATATAATTGAATAAAATAAATATAATATAAAAACCAACGCATAGGGAGTCAAACCACCACTGAAACCACCGACTGAAAACCATCGAACAATGAAGTCGCCATCGAACTTCTTTTATCCCGTCGAGAGGGAAATGTAAACATCGAGAAAACCTGAAAAGGGAGAAATCATGGTCTTTCGATCGAGAGATCGGGTAAGGGAGTCTGTTACGTGAGGGGAAGGTAAAAACCCCACACGCCCGTCGTACTCTACAGTATCTGTTGTACCCCAAAATTTTCCCTCTCATTTATCAAGACTTTTCTCACAAGACTTCTTGGACTCAAGACAAGATTAGGGTTTGGTTAGCTCAGGACATCTCATCTTGCACTGATAACCCAAATTTAGGGTTTGAGGTTGCACAAGGATTTTTGGAACACCAATGCTTCATGTGACTTTCATACATCATTTTGGACCCCTAAGATTGCTCATGTTAAGTTTCAAGCCTTGAACCACATTTTTGATCAGTCAATTGGACAGTTGACCTAAAAATCAGCTGTATTGGGGAAAAAGTCAACCATGGCCAATTTAAAGTCAAACTTCATAATTTTTTATCCACATCAACATTTTAGACTCATATGTACCATTTGATCAAGTTTGGATCACAACTCGTCAAGAAATTTGATCAAATCATCAAAAGGGCAAAATGGTCAAAATTAGGGTTTTGACTGAGAAAGGGCAATTTCTGATTTTTAACCTAGCCAATGACCAATTGAGTTCAAACATTATTTCAAGGGTTCAATGGAATCATCTTGACCTAATTATATGGTTAAAAAGATCTCAAGTTCATTGGATTGACAGATGAAATTTGCAGTCAACTGATCAAAAGTCAACTGTATACTAAAAAGTCAAACTTTGACTTTTTGGTCAAAATCAAGTACCAAGGGTCATAATTCATCAAGATATGTCAAAATATGAAACTTGATCACCAAGAAAACTAAATTTGAAAATTAGGATTTTAATTTGAAAATTTTCATAACTTAGAATTTTTCTAAGTATAAAAATTTTCTTATTTTTTCTCAACTTTTCACCACTTTTTCACCATGATGCATTTTGATTCAAGAAAAGTTTCCAACATGAAAGTTGAAGTCCTACATGAAATATACAACTTTGCTTCACCAACATTTCCCTAAAGATGCTTGGATCTCAAGTTATGAATTTATGAATATAGGGCCATGAACTAAATAACTTAGTGAAATTTTACCCTAATTTAGGCAGATTTTGGACCCAACTTCATGGCAACTTTTTACCTAGTTCCAAGAGGTATCTCAAAATGCATTTCAAAGATGGATTATAGAGCACATTGCAAGCTTTCCAAAAGTCCAAGAACTCTCCAATATCATTTTTGAGTAGGGAGAATCGAAGAGAGGAAGTTGGCATTTTCTCACTTTTTGTTCAAGCCATTTTCACATAGAATCAAGTTGCAAACCAAACCTATGTTGATTGTTTCTTGCTTTACAGGTCCTAAGCTTGCTATACACTCCTTAATTAAATGCATACTCAGTTGACAAAGCCTTTATCCTTGCTTTTGAAACTTTACACAAGTTATAATTCCATTTTGGGCAAAAAGGCTTCATTGCCATTTTCATAAAGATGCACTTTTGCAACTTTGTCAACTTGGAGCATTGGACCTGTCCCCTTGATACAAGAAAACTACACAGCTCTCAAGCAATTTGTACAAACTCATATCAGCCCTAAAGCAAGCTGGTACAAGCATGTGAGATTAGTCTTGTCAACTTTGCTTCAAGTACAAGAAAAGTGGAAAAAGGGCTAAAGCTTGCACAGCTAGTAGGAAGCTGAGTTTGAATCACTTCTATACTAATATGCAAACATTGTACAAGGCATGACACGCTTGGCTTGGACTTAGAACTCTCTCAAACTCAAAAACACTAAAAATATGACTAAGCACACAATTTCTGTGAAAGCTCAGCCAACCCTCATTTGGCTCGTGCGTTTTGTGTCTAACTGATTCAAACATCTTATACACTTGATACCTATTCAATCCAAGCCATCACCCTGGTTCTGTAACCTCTGTTTCACCATCTGCCATTTTCAATTTGGAAGCTTGCAGTTGGACTTGGTCAGGGAGTTCCAGCCATCCTCAGAGTAAGATAAAGATTGGAATAGGTTCAGGGAAGTTCAAGGAAGCTCAAACAATCATCAGGCCTCCATTAAAGTCCCTACATTGCCATACACGATTCCAGCTGAAGGAGATATTTTCTTAAACTCTATCTCTTTATACAGGCAACTTCAAACCACGATTTGTGAAGAAAAAATGTAGTTCTCATCATAACGAAGTTGTACATACCATTACTTTGCATTTATATTACTTGTGCTAAGAGAATTTGAAGCTTGAAATCTCTGAAAAATTAGGTCACGATTTAGGGATTCCAAAATTCTTTTTGATCTTTGATAGTTAGGTTACATAATTTATATGGTTGGAATCGTGAGCTCAAATGCCACATTTTTCATGTTATGAGTTTTCATTTTTATGCAAGCATAAGGAAGATACAGGTTGAACTGGAAAACGCACGAAGAAGATGGACGAAGGACAGAGATGAAGTCAGTGGGCTTTTTGCTGCGTTGGCCTTTTTGTTTTTGCTAAACCCACCCCCCTAACTTGCTATTGCACCCCCCTGGCTAACTATTTTATATTTTTGTATTTTTTTTCATATTTTCATGTTTAATACTTTTGTTTATTTTTTCTGAATGATAAAAAATCCTAAAAATGATTTATTTATTTTCACACTTTTATTTTATTTTATTATTTTCTCACATAAAAAATTGATTTATTTTGATAGAATAGAATTTATTTTCTTAATAAGTTTGTAAATAATCAAATATACTTAATATTTTTAGTATACATTTTTATACTCACAAATACTTATTTTTTGTACATATTTAATTTTTAGTATTTAGGCATAATATTATTTTTTATTTTTTATACAAAAAATACACAAAATAATAATATAGAACATTATTTTCTTTGAATAAAAACTAGGGTTTAATCCCCTTCCAAAAATAAATATTATTTTTCCTTTTTTTAGGTTTAAATTATATATTTTTCATACAAAAACAAGACATAAAAAACCTTTTCTTTACATACATATTGCATTGCATTTCAAATATTTGTATTATATTTATTTAATTCGCGCAAGTTTGATTTGGTTGTAATAATATATTTAGCTTTATATTTGTGTAAATCCCCATTCAAACTTGTATTCCCCCCTCCCATAAAAATTGTTGTAATAGCTTAGTATATTTACATTACGCAATTTATCGCTTTAAATGCCATGATTAGTAATTAGGGTTTACATGACAAGAACAAAACAAAAAAAAAATAGAAAACCCTAAATACAAGACAAAATCAAAAGCATGAAAATGATACACTTTGCACACAAGCACCCTTAGGGTTTCTCCCACTTGGTTGCCTAAAATAAAATGGCCATGTTACGCACGCGAAGTATCTTGGCAAAACAAAACAAATATAAGATCATAGCCCCTCGATGACGCTATTCAAAAGTTGCCTAAATAAAATGATCTTGGTCCCTCAAAAATGCTAAGATACTTGGCAACATTGCTATCATGGTTATACGATGACCCACACTCGTCCCGTTTACATCCAAAGATAGGGTTACTTACCAAATCAATGGTAAGTCAACAATATCAAAGGAATAGAAAATACATAGGAAAGACATTTGAGTAGGTAGATAACTTCTAGTTACTTGCTCCATTTCAAACAATCCTTGCTATTTTCAAAAAGAAACACACACACATTTCAAAAACATCTTACAAAACATTGAAAACATTTTCAAAAAGACAAACATCTTTGTATACATTCTTACGAACGAGAATCATTACAAAGATTGCCTAAACGAATGTCCTCTTTTTCAAAAGACTTTCAAAACCATGTCAAACACCATTTCAAACAAACCAAAGCATGTGATCTAAGAAAGTAACTAAGAGCCCATGGAAAACCATGGATGAAAAGGGTGCTAGCACCTTCCCTTTTCATAATCTACCCCCCGAACTCAAGAAAACATCTCAAAGGTCTTTCCTGTGCTTTTTCACCTTTCCTTTTGGATAAAATAAAAGTCGGTGGCGACTCTTGCTAACCGCGACATTTGCGATAAAACGCAAAACCTTCAAGTTAGTTCTCCCACCGTATCACAGAACTGGCGACTATGCTGGGGACAATTTAAAAGTGGGGTTACCTTAGGGTTTAGATCACATTTATTTGCTTACCTTGTTTGACTTATTTGCTTTACAATTATGGTTCTTTGTTTGGGTTTAAATCCTCCACCTGGATTTGGGAAACATTATAGGTAAATAGCAATACGTTGTGGAAACTATGCAGGGTATACCGACATGGTCTAAGAAATAGCTATATTAGTGTGACATATTTGTGGGTACCGGTAGCCTTTGAGTCAAACAAAGAGAATACGGGGCCACTGAGTGATGTCATGAAACACTAATGAACTTCTAGAACCCTTTACTTGACCAACTTGGCCTTTTAGGATGTAGTGAAATGACCGGCTTTGGTGAAGTCCGAAGTTGGTAGATACTCGATACTACACTCATTGAGGTTTGGCTTCTTGGGATATTTCGGTCACCATTAAAGAGGCTTGAGCTGAAACAATGACCAAGGAAACAATCCAGTGATATTGAGCTCCTTAGAACCCGGTTACTATTGTTAGGACAGGTTGTACCAACTAAACTTCAAGAGGGTATTTACCTATGAAACCCCATGCAATCCTAAACTAAGAACTTGCTTGATTTGTTTGTATATGCATGCTTGTACATAAACATCATGGAAATCATGAACATCATATGCATTCACTAACCATTTCAAGGATTTTGGAGATTCATCTTTGTTCTTGTTTTGTAGGTTATGGATTCACTTCGCAGGAAAACTATCCAAATCAACCTTGTAAGAATTCCTCCACAACTCAAGGAGCTAGCTTCAAGGATCCCTGAGAAATCTCCATTCACCGAGAGACATGGTCGTCTACTCAACTTGGTCTCTTCCAACACAGAGGAGGATATGATGAAGGTTCTCTTCCAGTTCTTTGACCCTTTCCATCATTGCTTCACATTTCCCGACTATCAACTTGTGCCCACTTTGGAAGAATTCTCTCAACTTCTGAGGATTCCTATTCTCAATCAACTACCCTTCAACGGTACGGAAAGAGATCCAAAGCCAGAAGAGATTTCTCAAGCCCTGCACTTGCACTCATCTGATGTCACAACTCATTGGGAAACTAGAAGTGGTGTCAAAGGCTTCTTGGCAAAGTTTCTGTTTGAGAAGGCCCAAAGCTGTTGGAATTCCCTAGAATTGCAAGCTTTTGAGGAGATTACAGCTCTTCTCATCTATGGGATGGTCTTGTTCACTAATCCTGACCAACTCATAGATGTGAGCGCTGTCAAAATCTTCATGTCTTGCAACCCGGTGCCTACATTGCTTAGGGATATCCTACACTCTTTTCACACTCGTACAATGAGGAAAAGAGGTGTTCTTATGTGTTGCACTCCTCTCCTGGCAATATAGTTTATTTCTCATCTTCCCCAATCATTCTTAAAGAATGAGCAAGGTTTTAGGTGGTCACAAAGGTTAATGACACTTAAACATTCAGATATTCATTGGTGTTCTCGATCCAAAGCGAATGTTATCATTGTTGACCGTTGTGGGGAATTCCCTAATGTCCCTCTACTTGGCATTAGGGGAGGAATCACCTATAACCCGTGCTTGGCTCTAAGACAGTTTGGTTATGCCCGAAGGGATGGCCCACATGATATGCTGATTCAAGGATTGGTTTTCGACTACGACAACGACGATCAAGGATTTCGCCAGAGATTCATCCGAGCTTGGAGGATGCTAAACAAGGTGGATATCAAGACTTTGGGACACAAGAATTCCATCCCTCTTTAGCCTTACCTCAAGTGGGTATGAACCCACGCTCAAAGTCTTGTGATGCCTTATCCCTCCATTCTCCCAGTGATTATTGAGCCTTTTAAGGAGGGAGAAGTTCCATACACTATCCTACATCCTGACATGCCTACATCACTCGAAGACCTACAAAGGGATTGGATACAGCTCAAAGGAGAGCGTGATATTTTCGAAGCCCAATTCTACGCAAGCGAGAAGAAGGTTTTGGAACTCACTCGGCTACTTCATGAAGAGCAGACTCTAAATACCTACATTGCACCAAAGAGGATGCGCAATGTCTTTTTACCTTAGAATTTTGTATTATTTTGCCCAAGGAGCATTGATGTACTCAAATTCTATCTTATTAATATGACATGTGTTTCTTTTTGTTTGAAACAAATTTGAATTTATAAATCCTTGAAAGCATTGTATGAATATATATCATTCATCATAAACATAAATAGGTCTTTGCAACAAGTTTCCTCATCTCTCTACTGTTTATTTCAGTAAGATGGATCTCGAACAGACGGTTAAAGATCTGCAAGCTCAGAATACACAATTTCAACAGTTACTCATGACCTTAGCCAAGGGGCAAGAGGAGCTGAAGACTCTTCTAGAGAAAGAAAAAGAGAAAAAGAAGAAGAAGCCAGCTGGTGTGGTGATCATGGCCAGAAGGTTTCAGGAACAAGCTAGAAGGACCTTAGATTTTCCAACAACATCTGATGAAGGGGAAAGAAAAGGAAAAGAAACTGCAGTACCATCAAATTCTGAAGAAGAAGAGGAAGAGAAGGACTACTCTGAACAATAATATCCTCCAACTGATGATAAATACAAACACCTTGAAGAGCGATTAAGCGCTATGGAAATCCGGAGTGTACCAGGGCTAGATTTTGAAGAGTTGGGGTTGGTGTCAGGAATTGTGATCCTGCCAAAGTTTAAAGTGCCACTATTTGCCATGTATGATGGGGTGTCTTGCCCTAAAATGTACCTCCTATCGTATTTCAGGAAGATTCATCTGCACTCTGCTGACAAAGACTTGTGGGTCCACTTTTTCCAAGACAGTTTATCAGGAACGCAACTTGATTGGTTCTACCAATTAGAAAGGGCTGACGTCCACAATTGGGAAGACCTGGCAGCAGCTTTCTATAAACAATATCAGTACAACACCGATTTGGCGCCTACCCGTACTCAACTTCAGAGTATGGCTATGGTTTCCAATGAGGGATTCAAAGATTACACGCAAAAGTGGAGAGATCTAGCCGGAAGGGTGCAACCCCCTCTATCTGAAAGGGAGTTGGTGGACATGTTCTTGGGAACTCTATCAGGCTCTTTCTTCAATCATCTGATTGGGAGTTCCTCTGCAGGGTTTACTGAATTGATTTTAACCGGAGAAAGGGTGGAGGCTGGTATAAGAAGTGGGAAGATTCAGAAGGATGCATCGGCCTCTATAGCTGTGAAAAAACCCTTCACTGGAAGGAAGGAAGTATCTGCTGTTTATTCACACAGGAACCGGGGAAGAACTGAGCACCGACCAACAGTAGGGGCCGTTATGATTCCAAAGCCTGCATCAGACCAGCCAAGAAATAACCAGCCAAGGGTGGAAAGGCCAGTTCGGCAATTCACCAAGATTAACATGACTTCAGCTCAGGTTCTACCACATCTTCTGAAGTTGAATCTGGTCACTTTAAAAGAGGCCCCAAAGAATCCCAATACTGCGTCTCCTTATTACCATCTGAATTCCAGATGCGCATACCATTCTGAAAGTCCAGGGCACGACACTAACAATTGTTGGGCTCTGAAGAACAAAATTCAAGACCTGATAGATGCGAAGGAAGTTGAGTTTGAAGCGCCTGAGAAACCAAATGTTATTTCCGCTCCAATGCTTAGGCATGGTCACAATGCCAACGCTATTGAAGAAGATTTGTTTATTGCCACCGTGGATGAACTGTTGACTCTGCTCCCGATTATTAAGTTGGATTTGTTGAAAGCTGGTATATTCCCAGGTTGTGACAAAGACTACAATGTTTGCCTATCCTCATCATTTGACTGCCCTCTGTTGAAAAAAGGTATCCAACGACTGATTGATAACCAAGAAATTCTGTTCGAGAATGCTCCTGTTTCACCCGTTCCAGTTAAAGATGTTTCAATTATAACCATCTACGCCAATCCTTCCAGGGCCCCTAAAAGACCCGTTAGGATTACACCTTCTCCAAAGACTACTCCACTTAAGATTACAATGCCCTGGTCGGTCCCGTACAAATTAGATAAAACAGTACCATGGAATTATGGTGGAGAAATCTACTACGATGGTATTAAACAGGATGAACTGACTGCCGAAGAAGAGAGCTCCAAAGAGGACAATTCCGAAATTAGCAATATTGCTGGAACTAGCAAGATTACCCGTAGTGGTAGAATCTTCTCTCCAGAGATTGCCCCTCCAAAGGCAGTCTTTGGACCCGTGGTTGTTCCGAAGATTACCTCTGCACCAGTGATTATACCTGCAAGCGTACCTACCGACAAAGAAAACACAATCCCTATCCCTACTTCCACTGCTGAGAATAAAGGAAAAAGCGTTTAAGAAGAGCATGTCCGGACGAAGGCTCAATCACTAGCTATCCCCGAAACATCCAAGAAGGAAATGGAAGAAATCCTGAGGATAATAAAAAAGAGTGATTATGATGTGGTTGAACAGTTGGGGAAAACCCCTTCCAAGATCTCTATGCTAGCCATACTGCTGTGCTCTGAAGCACATGCAAAAGCTCTGGTAAAATTTCTGAAGACAGCTCGTGTGCCGCAAGAGACGTATGCTGACCAATTCCAGGATTGTGTGGCCAGTTTGACAACTGATAGTGGCTTGGGTTTCTCTGATGCTGATTTGACACCCAGAGGGAGAAAACACAGTAAGGCAATACATGTCTCAGTGGAGTGTAAAGGAACAACCCTAGCCCATGTCTTGGTGGACACAGGATCATCTTTAAACGT
This sequence comes from Vicia faba, assembly GCA_948472305.1. Taxonomy (NCBI): domain Eukaryota; kingdom Viridiplantae; phylum Streptophyta; class Magnoliopsida; order Fabales; family Fabaceae; genus Vicia; species Vicia faba. The sequence continues at coordinate 552,059,309 of OX451737.1, read as the reverse complement.
CTTAGTGAAAAAAGCCCTTGACAGATTGGATTGCAAAGGGCTAACTTTAAAACCCAATAACATAGTGGTTAGAGCATTTGACGGTTCGAAGAGGATGGTCCACGGGGAGGTGGATATCCCAATAAAGGTGGGAACTCAAATTTTCAACTCAACCTTCTATGTGATGGACATCCGTCCTTCTTATTCCTGTCTGTTAGGACGCCCCTGGATCCACAATGCCGGTGCTGTCACCTCCATATTGCATCAGATGCTAAAGTACCCGGTCCAAGGAAAGATCATAACTGTCCACGGGGAGGAGGAGTACATGATTAGTCATCTGAATTCTTTCTGATATGTAGAGTTGGATGGCGAGTTCATTGAAACCCCTTTCTAACATTTTGAAGTTGTCTCTCAAGAAGTAGCGGCGACCAAGGCAGTACCCTCGATTCCTAAGATCACAAGACCTCCACTTCGGATGTCATATCTAAAGGATGAAAAGGCAATAGTGGAAGAGGGTGGATGCACCATCTGGGGGCAGCTTCCCGACATTCCATACAAATCAGACAAGTTTGGCTTGGGGTTTACTTCAACTGCTCAGAAGGCTGTGCGTCGTGCCCGTGCTGGGGGCCACCTATGAAGATTAGCAACCAATGGGTCAATGCAGTAGAAGACAATGAGGAGGATGGCAGCTTGGAGGATTGGATATTTCCTACTGTCAGCGGAGGACTTCGCAACTGGGAAGCCAGAGACTTTGTCCCAATAACTTTCATCTCTCAGTAATTTATCTTTTACATTTTTGTTTGACTTGTAATATTCACTAACAATTCGCACTTTAAAAACCTTGTGTCTTACCCGAGGCACAATGGTCCATTTGTAAGGGTTTTTTATTTCATCTTCATATGAAATTCAATGAATCATGGACGCTTTTTAACATATAAACCTTTTGTGCTTATTGTCTTTATTTTACATTTTATTGTTTTAAGATGGCTATACCCTTACACACACCCACACTCACAAATGCAGGTACCCTTCCATTCCGGATCTCATGGGTAACGATACTGCTATAGCCTTTATGGACTCTGAAGATCTGATCTACTAAGCCGAATACGAAGGTGATGAAGATTGTGAGGTGCCAGGGGAATTGGCCAGACTACTACAACAAGAGGAAAGAGCTATTCAGCCTCATGAGGAGTTGTTGGATACAATCAATTTGGGTACCGAGGAAGATAAAAAATAAATCAAAGTGGGTGCCAATCAAGAGCCGAGTGTCAAGGAGCTCCTAATTCAGCTATTTCATGATTATGTTGAGATCTTCGCCTGGTCATACGAAGACATGCTGGGACTCGATACAGACATTGTGGTACACCGTCTACCCACAAGAGAAGACTGTCCACCAGTGAAACAAAATGTTCGCCGTATAAGACCTGACATGTCAGAGAAGATTAAAGCGGAAGTCATGAAACAGTTAAATGTTGGATTTCTGATTGTTACTTCCTATCCTCAATGGGTTGCCAACATTGTTCCCGTGCCTAAAAAGGACGGTAAAGTAAGGATGTGCGTGGATTATAGAGATTTAAACAGGGCCAGCCCTAAAGATGATTTTCCACTTCCACACATCGACATCCTGGTTGACAATACAACCTAGCACAAAGTATTTTCTTTCATGGATGGATTCTCAAGCTATAACCAGATCAAAATGGCACCTGAGGACATGGAGAAAACTACATTTGTCACACAGTGGGGTACGTTCTGCTACAAAGTGATGCCATTCGGACTGAAGAATGTCGGGGCAACCTATCAACGCGCCATGGTAGCTTTGTTTCATGATATGATACATCATGAGATAGAGGTATACGTAGATGACATGATAGCCCGATCACAAACTGAAGAAGAACACCTTGATCACTTGCAAAAGCTATTTGTGAGATTGAAGGAGTACAAGTTAAGATTGAACCCGAACAAGTGCACATTCGGAGTCCGGTCTGGTAAACTCTTAGGTTTCATTGTCAGCAACAAAGGCATCGAGGTTGATCCTGCCAAGGTTAAAGCAATACAAGAAATGCCTGCTCCTCGCACTGAGAAGGAAGTCATACGATTCTTGGGACGCCTGAACTATATTGCCAGATTCATTTCTCACCTAACATCTACTTGTGAACCAATCTTCAAGCTGTTGAAGAAAGATCAAGTAGTCAGATGGAATGATTAATGTCATATTGCTTTTGACAAAATCAAAGTGTATTTACAAGAGCCTCCTATCTTGATGCCACCAGTCGAGGGAAGACCACTGATCATGTATCTGACCGTTTTAGAGAACTCAATGGGGTGTGTATTGTGGCAGCATGACGAGTCTGGCCGAAAAGAGCACGCTATTTACTACCTGAGAAAAAAGTTTACCGACTGTGAAACCAGATATTCACTGCTCGAGAAAACTTGTTGCGCTCTGGTATGGGCTGCTCGACGGCTAAGACAGTATATGTTGACTCATACCACTTTGCTGATATCTAAGATGGATCCGATAAAGTACATCTTTGTGAAACCTGCTTTGTCTGGGAGGATAGCAAGATGGCAGATGATCCTAACAGAATATGACATACATTACACAACCCAAAAAGGTATAAAAGGCAGTGTGCTAGCTGATCATCTGGCCCATCAAGCTGTAGAAGATTATCAATCTATGAAGTTTGAATTCCCAGACGAAGACATCATGACATTAGACAACTGTGAAGAAATCAGAACATATGACGGACCTGGACAAGGATCCCGATGGACCCTGTTCTTTAATGGGGAATCCAATGCACTTGGTAATGGTATCGGCGTTGTACTCATATCTCCGGAAGGGTTCCATACTCCTTTTACTGCCAGACTTTGCTTTAACTGTACGATTAACATGGCAGAATATGAAGCATGCATCTTTGGTCTCAAGGCTGCCATAGACTTGGGAATCAAATCTTTAGATGTGTTTGGAGATTCAGCTTTGGTCATCAGTCAGATCAAAGGAGAGTGGGACACTAAGCATCCAAACCTTATCCCTTACAAAGAACATGTTTTGACATTGTTACCACATTTCGAGCAGATTACCTTCGAGCACTTACCGCGAGAAGAAAATCAGCTAGCAGATGCTTTAGCCACAATGTCGTCTATGTTTAAACTTAATTGGGATAATGAGGCTCCCCAGATCACCATTGAACGAATGGACGAACCAGCACACTGTCACGAGATTAGTACTGAAGAAGTAGTGGACCAGCCTTGGTTTCATGAAGTCAAAAGGTATCTCAAGGCTCAAGAATATCCAGAAGGAGCTTCAATCAATGATAAAAAGTTCCTAAGGAGATTATCCGATAATTTCTTCCTAAGTAAAGGCATCCTGTACAAACGTAATCATGATTCTATTTTGCTTCGTTGTATGGATAAGATTGAAGCTGAAAAGATCATGGCTGAATTGCATGAAGGTACCTTTGGCACTCACTCTAGTAGGCATACGATGGCGAAGAAAATCCTACGGGCAAGCTATTATTGGTCTACCATGGAAGCAGACTGCTATCGACACTCCCGGACCTGTCATAAGTGTCAAATCTATGCAGACAAGGTGCACGTGCCTCTGGTTCCTCTAAATGTCTTAACAGCTCCTTGGCCCTTCGCTATGTGGGGAATTGATATGATTGGGGAGATCAGGCCGACATCCTCCAATGGACACCGTTTCATTCTAGTGGCCATTGACTATTTCACCAAGTGGGTCGAAGCAGCTTCCTTCGCATCCATTACTAAGAATGTTGTTTCCCGCTTCGTCAAGCAGAATCTTATTTGCCGGTACGGTATCCCAGAAAGGATCATCACTGATAACGGTACAAACCTTAACAACACTATGATCACCGCCTTGTACGAGCAGTTCAAGATTCAACATCACAATTCATCCCCCTATCGGCCAAAGATGAATGGTGCAGTCGAAGCTGCTAATAAAAACATTAAAAATATCATACAAAAGATGACAGTCACCTACAAGGACTGGCATGAAATGCTACCATTTGCTCTCCACGGATACCGTACCACGGCTCGCACGTCAACTGGGGCAACACCCTATTCTTTTGTTTATGGCATGGAGGTTGTCTTGCCTATCGAGGTTAAAATCCCCTCTTTGAGAATTATGAAGGATGCAGGTTTGAGTGAGGACGATTGGATCCAGACCTGGCTTGATCAACTGAATTTAATTGACGAAAAAAGACTTACTACTGTTTTCCAAGGTCATATGTATCAAAAACAGATGATCAAGACTTTCAACAAGAAAGTAAGACGCCAGGTATATCAAGTTAGAGATCTAGTGAATAGCAAAACGTCTTTAGGCTATTCCATGAGCAATCCCTATAGTACGTCATCAAGTTACCCATCAGAGCTGAAACTTCAAAACTATTAATCCCCCGGTGGAAATCATCCAATTTCTCCAAGTTCCCCAGCAAGTTGTCTTGAAACCTGAAAATCAACCGGATAACAGTTAACTTCTGTTACTCCCCAACCTAGGATAAATCCCCAGCAGAGTGGCAGATGACCGAAACTCCTGAACTTTTTCCCAAACAAGAATGAGCTTTTTCCCATAGAGTTTTCATTGTTTCCCAACAGAACGAGGATTCCTAAGATAATTCCCCAGTAGAAGTCACCAAAATTCCCTGGATTCTCCAAGCAGATTCCTCAAGCAGTACATGGCCTTACTCTCACAACGGAAATTTTGTCAATACTCCAACTTCAAGACATGAAGAATCCATATATCCTCAGCAATCAAGGATTTATCTTCCTCAGAAATACAACAAATCAGCTTACATGTGCATACATTACATCCATATATCATAAACATTGATAAAGCATATATATTGCATCATACATTTCACGCAACATAACTTTGGGTTTCAGCTAACATTTTACCCTTTTCAGGATAAGATTAACAGCTACCATTAACAATGTTAAAAGATTTCAGATACGGTACAAATACGCTCCAGACAAGGATGCCATTCTGATACTCATTCAGATCTCAACTTCAGATACAGTTTAGATACGCTCCAGACAAGGATGCCATTCTGATACTCATTCAGATCTCAACTTCAGATACAGTTCAAATACGCTCTAGACAAGGATGCCATTATGATACTCATTCAGATCTCAACTTCAGATACAGTTCAGATACGCTCCAGACACGGATGCCATTCTGATACTCATTCAGACCTCAACTTCAAGATACAGTACAGATACGCTTCAGACACGGTGGCCATTCTGTCACTTATTCAGACTCATCTTTCAGATACAATCCAAATGTGCTCCAGACACGGATGCCATTCTAACACTTATTCAGATTCAAGTTCAGATACAGCTCGGATACGCTCCAGACACGGATGCTATTCTGTCGCTCATACAGATTCAGTCTCCAGATACAGCTCAGATACGTTCTAGATACGGACACCATTCCGATACTTACTCTTTTGACTTACAACTTACAATTCAACAAACATTATTGGATGGCATATACAAGCCCATCTCCAACAAGATTCTATCACCTCTCTAAATGGCATCTTTAAGCCCATTCCCTCAACTACACTTTGTCGAGTGCAAATTTATAGGCACTCTGGTGTCCAATCATCTTTTACCTTTGAGTCACGAATGATAAAGCTCGCTAATCTAACTCTACAGGTTCAAGAAGATTGAACAGGGGCAGCTGTTTTACCCCAAAATCTTCCCTCTCATTTATCAATACTTTTCTCACAAGACTTCTTAGACTAAAGACAAGATTAGGGTTTGGTTAGCTCAAGACATCTCATCTTGCAATAATAACCCAAAATTAGGGTTTGAGGTTGCACAAGGATTTTTGGACCACCAATGCTTCATGTGACTTTCATACATCATTTTGGACCCCTAAGATTTCTCATGTTAAGTTTCAAGCCTTGAACCATATTTTTTATCAATCAATTGGACAATTGACCTAAAAATCAGCTGTATTGGGGAAAAAGTAAACCATGGCCAATTTACAGTCAAACTTCATAATTTTTGATCCACATCAACATTTTAGACTCATATGTACCATTTGATCAAGTTTGGATCACAACTCCTCAAGAAATTTGATCAAATCATCAAAATGGAAAAATGGTCAAAATTAGGGTTTTGACTGAGAAAGGGAAATTTCTGATTTTTAACCTAGCCAATGACCAATTGAGTTCAAACATGATTTCAAGGGTTCAATGGCATCATCTTTACCTAATTACATGGTTCAAAATATCTCAATTTCATTGGATTGACAGATGAAATTTGCAGTCGACTGATCAAAAGTCAACTGTATACTAAAAAGTTAAACTTTGACTTTTTGGTCAAAATCAAGTACCAAGGGTCATAATTCATCAAGATATGTCAAAATATGAAACTTGTTCACCAGGAAAACTAAATTTGAAAATTAGGGTTTTAATTTGAAAATTTTCATAACTTAGAATTTTTCTAAGTATAAATATTTTCTTATTTTTTCTCAACTTTTCACCACTTTTTCACCATGATGCATTTTGATTCAAGAAAAGTTCCCAACTTGAAAGTTGTAGTCCTCCATGAAATATACAACTTTTCTTCACCAACTTTTCCCTAAATATTCTTGGATCTCAAGTTATGAATTTATGAATATAGGGCCATGAACTAAATAACTTAGTGAAATTTTTCCCTAATTTAGGCAGGTTTTGGACCCAACTTCATGGAAACTTTTCACCTAGTTTCAAGAGGTATCTAAAAATGAATTTCAAAGATGGATTATAGAGCATATTGCAAGCTTTCCAAAATGTCCAAGAACTCTCCAAGATCATTTTTGAGTAGGGAGAATTGAAGAGAGGAAGTTGGCATTTTCTCACTTTTTATTCAAGCAATTTTCACATAGAATCAAGTTGCAAACCAAACCTATGCTGATTGTTTCTTACTTTACAGGGCCTAATCTTGCTATACACTCCTTAATTAAATGCATACTCAGTTGTAAAATCCATTATCCTTGCTTTTGAAACTTTACACAAGTTGTAATTCCATTTTGGGCAAAAAGGCTTCATTGCCATTTTCATAAAGATGCACTTTTGCAACTTTGTCAACTTGGAGCATTGGACCTGTCCTCTTGATACAAGAAAACTACACAGCTCTCAAGCAATTTGTACAAACTCATATCATCCCTAAAGTAAGCTGGTACAAGCATGTGAGATTGGTCTTGTCAACTTTGCTTCAAGTACAAGAAAAGTGGCAAAAGGGCTAAAGCTTGCACAGCTAGTAGGAAGCTGACTTTGGATCACTTCTATACTAATATGCAAACATTGTACAAGGAATGACATGCTTGGCTTGGACTTAGAACTCTCTCAAACTCAAAAACACTAAAAATCTGCCTAAGCACACAGTTTTTTCAAAAGCTCAGCCAACCCTCATTTGGCTCGTGCGTTTTGTGTCTAACTGATTCAAACATCTTATACACTTGATACCTAGTCAATCTAAGCCATCACCCTGGTTCTGTAACCTCTGTTTCACCATCTGCCATTTTCAATTTGGAAGCTTGCAGTTGGACTTGGTCAGGGAGTTCCATCCATCCTCAGAGCAAGATAAATATTGTAATAGGTTCAGGGAAGTTCAAGGAAGCTCAAACAATCATCAGGCCTCCATTAAAGTTCGTACATTGCCATACACGATTCCAGCTGAAGGAGGTATTTTCTTAAACTCTATCTCTTTATACAGGCAACTTCAAGCCACGATTTGCGAAGAAAAAATGTAGTTCTCATCATAACAAAGCTGTACATACCATTACTTTGCATTTATATTACTTGTGCTAAGAGAATTTGAAGCTTGAAATCTCTGAAAAAATTAGGTCACGATTTAGGGATTCCAAAATTCTTTTTGATCTTTGATAGTTAGGTTACATAATTTATATAGTTGGAATCGAGAGCTCAAATGCCACATTTTTCATGTTATGAGTTTTCATTTTTATGCAAGCATAAGGAGATGGACGAAGGACAGGGATGAAGTCAGTGGGCTTTTTGCTGCGTTGACCTTTTTGTTTTTGCTAAACCCACCCC